>OX456524.1:87220606-87923198 GCA_949748255.1 Eustalomyia histrio | reverse complement strand
AAGGAGCTGGATGCTAATGGAAGGTCATTTTACATTAGAACTTTGATCTGGTTTCTTTTAAGCTTTCCCTTCGAAGTGTATGTGATATAACTGTACTTGGAGATCCACTTTTAAATTACAAGTACCATAAATTTAAGCAGTACTCGGTTACTTTAGAATCTTCAATTTCATTGACTTATTTTAGGCCCTATTTGCAACTGCGCCTGTAGACAGTTGCTCCACATCTTTGACATTTATTTAATAAAAAAAAAAACACCTTATTTGTAGACAGAACAACACCATCCATGCGATATGGTGACAACAAGTCATTTATGGTTAAAAAATGTGTTGACAACTTAAGGCAACTTATACTACTACCAGATACTTGACTACTTTTTCATAGGTGCATATACTACGTAAGTGTACATAATACTACTCTTCCCTATATGGCTGGCAAGATTGTGTATTTATTTATGGTTGATAATATAAAAAGACAAACTATATTAATATATATGTATATATGAAACTGCCTCCTGTTTGAACATATTTATAGAAAGTGAAAAGAAAAATGTTAAATTCATGAAAAATTTATAATTTTAAATTAATAACAAATGCAAGTTACAATTAAACTAAAACAGATTTTCAATTCCATAATTTTGTTCACATCCATATTTGTATGTACTTGCAACATATGTTAAAAAATGTCATTAAGTTTTTAAAGATTTTTATTTTACTTCCTTTTTGTAAAACATCTATTGTCGCATCATCATATATTGTCCTTTGAATGATTTTGATATTCACAGAAAATCATTTAACCAGTGACATGTGCTGATGACACTGATATGACACTGACGTTGATATGGTTGATTGTAGCAGAGTGTTATTATTATAATGGAAGTGGTTTGGATTTTTTTTCTTTTTTATATTTATAACATACAATATCGCTTTCCTGGGTAGGGTTTGGGATGTTTTAGTAATATTTTAATGTAGTTGATACTGTGTTTTTGTGATACGAGTTTGTCATGTGCTGCCATAAGTGGGGTCGTCAATTGTTTATGCTTCAGTATTTTTCTTTTCTGCTTGTTTTATATTTTTCAATAAAGAGGGTTGTTACAAAGATCAAGTTATTGTTTTTTAGTTTTATATTTTTGAATTGGCATTACCAAAGGAAACTGAGGAAAAACTTACCCTAGTTTTAGTTTTATGCTCCCTTTTTTGAGCAAGGGATGTTGTAATACATATAAGGAGAATGTTTGTTTTTTGCCAATACAAATCTACATTTATATTAAGAAAATATTAAGTTCCAAGAAGAACAAACAAACAAAATAATAGTATGATTTGAAAAGCCAATACTAAAGAAAATTGCATTAAATATTTCTTCAAATACAATAGTAAGTGTTTATTTAAAGTTTGAAATCATACATCACACATCGTCGGCTTAACCTGCAAACCTGCTAACTCCCTTTCAGCATATTTTACAGGAGAGACAAAAAACTTCTTATATATCATATTTGCAGCTTGAGAGGAAAACTAAAAATATAGTTGGTTTATTTTATGGTATTCTTCATGTATGACTACAATGTACAAAAATAAAAATTGTATTTATTTATTTATAAACGATTTTGTAACTTAGCAGGGTTTCTCACATTAATTTATATCATTTCTAAGGGGGATAGGAGGTTTTCTTAATAGTTTCAAAAGTAGTTTTTATTTAAAAAAGCATGTAATTACAAAAATATCTTGTTATTATATTAAACAAATAAAAATAATCATAAAATGAAAGCATTTAAGTGGAATACAACAAAAACATTTTTCTATGAAAACAAAATGATTTCAAAATAACTAACTAATACTAATAGTGTAATAACTAATCTAAATAACTTATTGCTTTGTGTTTTTAAATTTACTCATGGGGTAAATTATCATAGAAGGAACGGTAATCTTCGGGAAGTGATCTTTTTAAATATTGTAAGTCTTCAAACTTTTTGGCTGTGATCTTGCTTCTGTTTTCGTAAAGGAAGGAAGCTGACAAAAGGGTTTGGAAATAATTGCGGTCGATTTTGTTTGGGGCAATTTTTGCCATTCGTCTGAAAATCTCAATTTATAAAGTATTTCACCACTTGGGTTATATTGTAATGCACGTATGTCTGTGACTTTTGCGTCACCTTTGTTGCGACCAGGTCGGATGCTTTTGAAGAACTGAACAGTATCAAATTTTTTAAAAAACGTATAGCTGATGTAATTTACCTCGTATGGTTTTGGCTTTTTTCTAGCTGATTTACAGACTTCGACATAGTCTGCAGGCACATAGATGACTTTGTTCTTAAGTGCGCGTTCGATAGTGGAATGAATGCAGTCAGCTTCCATTTGAGTGTGGCCCACTTCAAGAAACTTTTGTTCAATAATAATGTTGTGATTTATGGACGTAGAAATCAAAGCATTAGACATTACACAATTTCTATTCTGATAATTGCATCCGTCACTGTAAAAAATTAAAAATTAGAGTTAGTAATAAACACTCAACTAATAATATACTGGATTTAGCAGTTTTTCTTACAAACATTTATCTATGAGTGGATTTAGCAGTTTTTCTTATCAAACCTTTTTACACACTTCAAGACTCAAATTATAGAAAAACTACATGCTGGTCAACGAGGCGTATCTTTCTCTACCACACGGCATCAAAATCTCAATTTACTTAAAAAGTGGATTTAGCAGGTTTGCAAGTTAAGCCGACGACATGTTTGATTAGCAAAGTTAAGAAAAATAGAATTTACAAAAATATTTAATTTTTTAAAAGAAAACTGTCATGAAATTAAAATTATAAATATTTTCTGGTAAATTGAATTTGAAGATTATACAAATTTTAATTGGCGCCCAACGCAGGAGCATTTTTTAATATATTATAATATAATTACTTTTCAAACACTTACAAAATTTGAACAGTCAACCCGATAGTATGAAATTACATTGTTTATACTAAAAACCGGGCTATTTCTACAAGAAAACACCTTCAAAATAATTATGGAAGGAAGGTATAGAAAAGAACACAATTAAGAATTAATAACTTTACAGTTCGCTATTAAAAAAATTATTATTTATCTTTTTCTAACCATAATGTTTCCTATTATAATTTTTTTCTTTTAAATTTTCCCGTAAGTCAACATCATTTATCATTTAACAAAATAACACAGTTTTTATTATAACTTTTTCTAAATGAAAAAGGTAATTTTTAACCTTGTAAATCTATGAGCCATAAACTATTTTTTTTTTTTCAATTGCTATTTTGTACCATTCTTAAACTTCATGTTAAACCAAAAAGTTTAAAACCAAATAAAGCAAAATGTTAATGATAGCATTACAGCTACAAACCATGCTTGAGTGGTTAAACAACAATTTGGCACGCGAAACATTTTTCCATAGACCACATTGTGAACACGGAAAAAATTTAACCATATTTCAAAATTTCGGTTATTTTCTGCTTATACAATAAATAAAAGAAAAGAGAAAAAGAAGCTTCTGTTCTATATCCTTTTGCCATCTACCAAAAAAAAAAAAAAATTATATGTATTAGCAACTAAAAGCACGTGTAAATTCATCAACAGTTATTCTTAGAATTGAGTGTACACTCAAAAACAGCGTGAACTAATATTTAGTTCAAATAGAACTGAAAAAAAGTCTATCGGTATTTGCAATCACATGTTTTCCTGATCCAATTGAAATATATGGTTTCAACCGAAATTCTATTGTATTAACTGAATATCCGTGGCTCCAACAATACCATATGGTTGTCACAATGAATCTGTTTTATCTGTGAACTTGAACAAAATGTAAACAAATCCTATAAATATTATTAAAAAAAATATATAAGGAGTATACAATACATCGAAAAACTTCTTAAAATAATAAAAATTAGTAAACGGAAGAATTTCGTACAAATTTGGAAATAGCTCTAGAGAAATTTGTAAAAGTGTACAAATTTTCCTCGATGAATTTTAATTGTAATTTTTTTTTATATGAAAACCACCTTCTCAAATAAAAAACTAAAAATAAAATAAAATGGTCTGATATAATAAATTTGCGTGAAATCGAATTGTACTACATTTTCACATGAAATTCATTATCGTGAAAAATCATATTTCTTTATATGGAGTATTCAAGTTTTTTCCGTGAAACCCGAACAATTTACTATGCTTAAAGCATAATAAGTTGTTCGAATTTCACGTGAAAAAAAATGTTATACTCTTTTTTAAAAAAGATGATTTTTCACATGAAAATTTGGTACAATTTATTTCACCCAAATAAAATTTAAAAGACTAAGGCCCATTATTATAACTTGCCGATAGCTAAAGTTAGGATGTTAACGGACAGATTATTAGTTTTTCGTTATTATAAGTATACTTTAACCTAAAAGTGACCGATAAGCTAAAGGTAAGTTCATCTTACCTTTAACTTTTAACGTAAGGTTTAAGCATTTGAAGTTGCCACATTTTCTGCTCTGCAGTGTAGTTGCCGTGTAGTTTTTTTGCTGTTTGGTTTTTTTCTGTGTTCACCGTCCACAATGTAAATTTTATATAACAAACATTTTGATCTTTTACACAATTCGAAGAAATTTTGTTTTTCGTTTGTATTTTTTGTTTGTTGTAAGTAAATAAATAAATAAAAGTACGTCGTTGCCACTACGTATATAAAAAACCCATTTTAATTTGTCAAAAGTAATCGGTTTTTGCTCTAGTAATGCCATATTTTTAAAAAACTTAATTTTATTTTATAAGGAAGTTGTAATAACCAAAAAAAGTTAAAGGGGACTTTATTACTCACTTTAGCTAAAGTTACCTTTAACTAACACGCACCTTAAAGGCAAGTTATAATATTGGGCCTAAGATTATTTTTCTAGTGAAAAAGTGCCATTTTACGTTTATTTATGAAATAAAAAAGTTATTTAATTTTACAGTTCAAATTAATGCCCTTATCGCCTTACTTCACATCACATCAGAATCACGTTGAAACAGCTGTTCGTTACGTTATTTAAAATTTTATACATACAAATTAGAATTAAATAAATCACTGTGCTGAAGAATTAATCACTTGAGATGTCAAAATTATCACTTGAATTGTTTGAGCGTTGGTTTGAAATTTTTTGACATCAATATTGTACCGTAATTGACGTTTAGTAACCGAGAAAGACGAGGTATTAAAAAGAAACGAGTACTTCTTTTTGTTGACTTTGATTGATTTGTTTTTTTTTTTTTTTTTGCACAATTCTTTATACAAGACTATTTATAATTTTATACACAAAATACAAACAAAATTATTCAAATTGTTATTTTTTTATTTATTTAATTTTTAATCAGCTGTTAACATTGGTAATGCCAATAGCAAAAAAGTAGGGATAAATGTAACAAATCAAACATGAATTCAATATATGCATAAATGCATAAATGCAGGTAACACTGAAGTTTTTTTAATTTGAAAATTAAAGTGATAACGTAAAAGTCCAATGCAATGACGTAGTGATTTATAAAATTCGATTTTTTTACACTCGCGTTGGCGTTTAAAAGTGAAGTGTATGTAGATGAGACGTTGAACGCAGGGGATTTACAAAATTTGGACATAAGATTTGAGGCCATTAAAATTCGAGTGGAATTTGTTTACGTGAAAAACAATTTACTATGTTTAAAATTGAAAAATTTTAAGAAATTACTTTCAGTAAGTAGTAAAAATTTTCAATAAACTCTATTACTACTATTTAACAATTTCGGGACCACTGGGACAATACGTCCCACAACGGTTTATGTCAGCTTGCATACGCTGATAATGTATTTTATAACATCGATGAAATTTAAGCAGTTTTAGTCCACAATTTTCACATTAAAACACTTATTGGAATCGTATGTCCCACGAAAAATGCTTATTAAAATAAATATGTTAATGTTCAGAAAATTGCTGAAGTCCGAAAAATCTATAATAAATATTAAATCTGTAAAAGTTAAATTAAAAACTTCTAGAAATAAGAAATAAAAACCAAACAGGGGAAAATCGGCCAAATCGGTGAAATTTCCTATAAAAAGCAAAAAATCTAAAATGTTAAAAAATCGTTGAATTCAGTGAAAACGCTATAATAAAGAAACAGCGTTTAAATAAATAAAATACACTTAAAATTGCTATATAAAAAAAGGACAAATCACATAACCAGGGAATGCGGCTTAATTTAAAATTAGCTATAAATTCAAAAACCTCAAAAATGTTAAAAAATTATTGAAAACAGAAAAAGCGCTTAAATTGACGACAAGTATAAAAAGGCTTAAATTTCCCTATGCCTATGCTTTTAATACCCTCCAGCAATGTAATACAAAAAATGTCCAATACTGTTTTTGATATAAATAATATAAAAATTTTAAAAAGTAAAATTATAGAGGTGAAAAACTTTTTGGGATGTGATAATAAATTTTGTGGTAGAAAAAATTTAGAGGAGCAAAATTTTTTTTAGGTGAAAAATATTTGAGGTGGATATAAAATATTATTTAATTTTAAGCGACTGGTGAAAACATAATGTAGTCGCTGCTATGAAATTGTACTAAAATACACCCCATTTGTATGGAACATTTAGAAGTACGATACTTTCACATTTTCATTCATTACATTTTAACCGCTATTATTTTCAATACCGCTCTGTTTGGTAGGATGTCCATTAATCTAGGTAAAAATGGCCACCTCCGCTTGCGTCTTCGCGTCGTGATCACAGACAGACATATCACCGAATCGACTTAAAATCGCATAAAGGTCACGAATATATATACTTCGGGGACTTGGGGTATAATAGGGTCTTAAACCTATATTTCGATATGTTGCAAACGGAATGACAAACTGATGTATGTATACCCTCACCATATATGGTGAAGGCTATAATTAGCTATAAAATCTTAATAATACAAAGCAACGCAATAATCTATAATAACTAGAGTATTCAAAAACCGAAACCGAAAACCGGTCAACCGGTTTCTTTTTTTAAAAAACCGATCGGTTTCGAATATTTTGTAAATTCGAAGAAAACCGAAAACCGGTCTTTTTTGTTCGGTTAACCGGTTTTTTTTAATTACATCACCAACTGGGTTACTAGGTCTCTTTTATTTTTTCCGAACACCTTTATAATCGTTTGTTTGGTTATGAAGATTTAGATCTAAGTCTAATAGATTCCGATGAAGACTTAACTTTGGATATTCTAAATTCAAATAGTTTAATTTCTGATATAAATAACACAATAAACAGTATTCAAAATTCTAAAAAAGAGACTGTAAAAAATAATTCATCATTAACATGATGATTTCATATATCTTGATAAATGCGACAAAAGAACTGAAAAGTTGGAAAATTTATATAATTTTCTTTTGACTATTTGTCCAACATCTACTATTAGTGAAAGAGTATGTTCCACTTCTTGCTTTATCAAAAGCAAACAAAAAAAAAATCGACTTAAAACGGAACATTTAAATTGCATATTATTTCTAAAATATTATTTTAGAAGTGAAAAACTTATTTAATGTCAAACGTTTTAAACGTTCAAATTACTAACGTACCTAATTTTACCCAATTTACAAACTTAATTATCTCTATTCATTTCATATGAATATAGTTTTATAATATTAATTTTAAAGATATTATATTAAAAAATATTAAAACCAATAAATAAAATGTTGAAATGAAATACAATAAAAAAAAATTATAAAATATTTTTTTTTCAAAGAATGTATTTTTTTATTTTTATTACTTTATATATTAAATTTCTTTTTCTTTGTTTGAATTTAAAACAATTAACAAATTATATAAGATTTTTATTCAAATTAAAAAAAAAAAAAACCGAAAAAACCGGTTGACCGGTTTTTTCTGCAAAAACCGAAACCGGTTTTTTAAAATTCGATTTTTCGAAGAAAACCGAAACCGGTTTTTCCACAAGGCCGGTTTTTTTAATACTCTAATAATAACTATATACAAACAAAACGCTTAAATTTCAAAATTGTCAAAATAAGCAAAAATCACTAAAAAGGGAAAAACCGGTCAAATGTAAATTCAGTTAAAAACTGACACAAGAAAACGTTAAACTTTTTTTAAATTAAAATAAAAATTAAGATGTTCGTTTAATTAAGACAGTAATTGTTTATCAAAAATCATTTATACTTAGTCATCCTACGGTTTTATTTTCATGTTTCCTTGCTGATATTGTATAGTGTATTGTACATATAGCAAACATTTTGTAAATGGCTGCCTGCCTTTCTTGTGTATTGTATGGTTATATGGATATAATTTAGGGTTGTATTCTATTGTTGTTTTTTTTTTCAGTCATTGTGTATTAAAAATATAAAGAAGGGTAATTTGCCAATATGTTGACCCTGCCTTTTTGCAGTATTTTTGGTTTGTAATACACTAAAACATTTTGGTAAATTCTAAGATATTATTATGGTATAACCTACACCAAACCCTCACTAATATTTTATTTTTTTTTTAGAAATCCAAAACACGGCTAGGATTTCTAAAAAAATAATGAAACATTAGTTTTTCTTCACAAAGTGTACGAAACATATCTATGAACTTCACATATTTTTATTTATTTTCAAAATAAAAATACTTTAATTATTTGTAAAAAAAACTTACAAGAATTTGTATTGCGGCAAAAAAAATCGCCATAGCGTGAGTCCGTTTTACCCCATCATTATACTTAGGAATTTTAGTAACACAATTGATGACGGACCTCAATTTGTGCAGTCCGTTTGTTATACAATACAAGGATCCGTCATTGACGGAATTTCAAAAGATTCGAATCAGTTTCGATGTTCCTTAAAATCAGTTCTCTGGTCCGTATACGGATCCAGAAAACGGTACGTTAACAGAGTTGGATTCCGTTTATGACGGTACATAAATAATACGATTTGTTTGTTGGGTAATCCTATCTCAAGCGATCCCGTCAGATCTTATCTTATATAATTTGATTCCATTCTTATCTTATATAATTTCAAACAAAGATATTTTTTCTTAAAATTGTTATTTTTTTTTTTTTTTTAATTTTTGATTATATTTTTAATTGCCGGGGAAATGCGGCTTAAAGTTCCCGAATCATGGAGCAAAACATATCTTTTTATATACAACAATATTTATTAGACCATTTCTTCACTAAAATATTGTCAGACCGGAACAAATAATATGTCTGACCTTTCCAACGATATGCCTGAATTAACTCATAATGATCCGGACCATAATGTATAATTTTTATACATATTTATACAAAAATATTTTTTTGTTAAATACTAATATATATTGTATAACATTACAATATATATTATGTATAATTATTCATGGAAATATATATGATCGTATATATGGTTATATCAAGTATATATAATGTGATAAAAAAGATATATTAGTTGATCTTAATATACAATGATATATAGCGCTATATCAGAAATAATAATAATAATAAAAATAAATATGACATATAAATACTTCACTTCATAAAGCAAAGAATTTCCCACTAGATTTTAATTCACCAGAATTACCCAATTAACCCAATTTGTCTAAATAATGACAAATTTGTATTATTTATTAAAAAGCTCTAGGACTTAGATCTGTCTTCGTGACGTTTCGGCTTTGTTTAACATATCTAATGTGTAAATAAAAAATTATAAACAATTATTTGTGCGAAACTTTCTGTTAAAATGTCATTATTTAAAAATTATCCAAAGAATTTCAAACAGTCCTGTTTATTAAATTTTTAATATTGCAAATAATGATCTCCAAAAATCAATTTGTACATCAAAAATTAATTCGAATATTATAATGCTTTACAAAAATAAATTTGTACATTAAACTAAAAATTAATTGTATTAACAATCTAATTAATTGTATTTACAAAATTTGTTTTTTCTATAAACAAAGTTTGTAAATGCAATTTATTTTTATATTAATTGACACTAAACATGTAATAGTATAAAGCAACATACACAAGAGAGTGATTTTTTACCTACAAGACCGTTATAGCCTAGCAATGTTAAATATAGGGCCGCTAAGCGAGGGAACGGTATTCGTACTTAATTCATTATCTTATGGATATGTTACGCCTTGGTGTAATGTTTAGTTTTACAAGGAAATCAAACATTAACTATTATTTTTTGAAATACTTTTTTGTTAAAAGGGAAACTAAAACTAAATTTTTAAAAAAAAATTTGTTTAGTCATGGTTTTGTAAAATTCATTCACGTCATATATTTTTTTTTAAACACTGCCTTTAACACTTGTCAAAATTAAGAATGATGTGCATAATTTAAAATAGATTTAAATTTAAATTAGCGCTGATGTGGCAAATATTTAAAATTTATCAATAGTTTTAACTACGGAATTAATAATATCAATTAATATTGGAATTGAATTTAGTTGGAGCTACAGAAATATTTGTTTGTGGCGAACGAAATTCGGTAAATACAATAGAATTTCTGTTGAAGCCATATACGTATTTTAATTGGATCAGGAATATATTTGGTTAAGATAACCAAATAATCCGGTTGCTGCTACCAAACTATTCAGATGGCAAGAAATTTGGTTGTAACAATGAAAATAATAATATTTAAAGAACTGTATATGTTTTGTTTGCAAACATTAAATGCATTTGGTTTTTATACCAAAATTTAAACAAAAACAAGGAAAAAAGGGCAAAATTCGGCTGTGCCGAATCTTTGAATACCCTCCACCAATATCCTAAAAAGATGTTCTCTACTGTTTTTGATACAAATAATATAAGAAAACTTTTAAAGTAAAATTATGTAGGTAAAAAAATTTTTTGAGGTGAAAAAATTTTTTACATGTGAAAAGAAATTTTTTGGAAGAAAAAAAAAATTTAGAGGTGAAAAAAAATTTTTGAGGTGAAAAAATTTTTTGTTGTGAAAAAAAATTTTAGTGGTGAAAAAATGTTTGAGGTGAATACAAAATATTTACTGCTAAGCGACTGGTGAAAATAATATGAGAAAATATGTTATGTACCAGTCGCTACTATGAAATTGTACTAAATTTGTATGGGCAACTTAGAGGCACTGCTACACCTTCACTAGTTTTTTTAACCATGGACTGCACAAAAAAAAAAAACATTTTAAAGCATAGTTTTTGTCAAATACTCAATTTTCTGATGCGCCACGCATTGATAAATAGTTGCAACGAATATTCTTTCTTTAAAAAATTGAAGTGTGTTTATCTAATGGAGAGAATACAGCAAAGAAATTAATTTGTTAAAGAAAGAACATGAGTTGTAACTATTTGTCAATAGATGGCCCATCAAAAGGTGCATATTTTGCTGCAGAGCTAGTCTCCATTAGCCATATTGTGCTAAAATATGCAGTAGAGTATTATTGATTTTCTATTTTCTTCGTAACATAAATGAATATTTGCCAAAAACTATGAAAAATATATGTTTTATGTACATATTATACCTTAATTTTTTAAATCATTATTTATTTAGATGTTTAAGAGCACAATATTGCACTTTATTCATGTGTATTTTTTTATGAAAGAAAACATTAACATAAATATACATTTGCCAATCCCTTAACTCTCAAAAATACAAATGGAACAAAAAAAATACTATTTTATTACGTCAAACATTTGAAAATTTGACTTTAAAATTATGTAATAATTCCACCAGTAACATCTTAATGCATTAGAATTTGACGTTTGTAGTTAATTTAATATTTTTGGTAAATAAATTAATTGAAAGCCTAATCCAAGGCTATATCGCCATGGGGTGCCACCTATTCAAAAGTAGCGGCACTAAAGCAATTATGCATTTTGCTCCTTCTTTATATATCAATTTCTTTGGACCTAGCCATGGGGCAGGGTATTGTTTTAGTTAATTTAGCGATACCTATTCAAAAGTAGCGGCATTAAAGCAATTATGTATTTTGCTCTTTCTTTAGATATAAATGTCTTCGGTTACAAAAACAAAAAACACATTTTATGGAATGAAACGAAAAACCAACAAAGCTTAACAGAAAACCCAATCAGGTTTACTATATCTCCTATAGTAGCCAAAGAATTGGAGATATTTTAAATGGAAAATCCTAAGAAAATGCATCGGGAAAAATTATGAAAATTTCATAAAACGATTTTTAAATAGTTACGTCTATGAAAATGCCGATTTTCTACCCATGTCGTTGCAAGCCAGATTTGTTGAGAAACTTGAGCTACACGATAATTTGCTTGTCAGCCAAATATACGAAAACGAGAAAAACACCATCAATGGACGTATTAACGACAATCCAGCTCCTCTGGACCTTAACTCATTCTATATGAGCCCAGCCTCCAGCAATCATAGGGGCTGAATATGATATACGTATATACTAAATTTTGGATGAACTGTAATATGAATATGTTTTGTCAATTTATGTAACAGAACTTTTGTTATTTAGTTTTAGTAATGTTATTTGTTTAGTTTAAGTAATGTTTTTTACAGAGGTCTGCTCTGTTAGCGACTTTAACAATGTTGCTTTTTACGTTAACTTAGTTATTACAGTAACACACATATAGCTCGAAGAATGTTATTATTCTCATAGTATGAAAGACAATAAATGTAGTCGAACAAGAACAAGACCTAATAACATTTTTACTTACTTAACAGAGAATTAAAATAGATACAGAAAAATTGCACAAATTTGTATGGAAAATTTAGAGGTACCTTCACATTTTCACTCATAACTTTTGAACCGCTAAACCGATTTCGATTTTTCATTTTAAATACCAAACTGCTCGGGAGGATGTTCAATAATCTGGGTAAAAATTGGCACCCCCGCTTGCGTCTTCGCGTCGTGATCGCCATTTCAACAGACAGACGGACATCGCTAAATCGACTTAAAATTGCATAAGGATCACGAATATATATACTTTATGGGGTCTTAAACCTATATTTCGACATATTTCAAACGGAATGACAAACTGATATATACCCTCACCATATATGGTGGAGGGTATAAAAATGGGAATTATTTGCTGTAAGAAAAAAATTAATCAAATATTTAAAAGTCAATTAAAATACTAAATAATTCAATTTAAAATTTATTCACAATCAAATTTTATTTTAAACAAATCTTAAATTCCATATTTTACATAAATATTTTTTTTTAAAAAATAATTAATAACATTTACTTTTTGTATCGGAGATATTTTAACTCGGACCATATTTTGCTCTAATTCAATTTTTAAGTGCTTATCCAATTTAACACAAGTTTAATTATATTTACTAAATGACAATAATATATTTTAATTAACATTTATTTTCTCAACTGCAAATAAAAGTTTTCTGGTTTAAAATATTTTTGCATGTCAAAGTTTCAAAAACAAACAAAATATAATTGTATCGTAAAAGTAAAAGAAAATCAACATGTCAAAAACACTTTTTGCAAACAACAACTTAAAAATAAAACAAAATTTTAGTATAAATTAATAAATTTTAAAATTGCTTTATAATCATGTCAAGAACAAAAGTTTATCTTTGATAATGACGCAGGCAAACAAAAATGAAAAATTATACAAAAAAAAAAAAAAAAACAAGGAAAATAATGTTTGATGGTAACAACATTATTTTTATAATTAATACCTATGTTATGTATACACAATTATCTTAAATTTTATTATTATAAGTAAAAGAGTAAAATTAAGTAACGCTCTTTAACCCTGTAATGTATGAAGCGGCACTTTAGACATTTTTAACTTTAATTATATATATTTTTTTTTAAAAGAATTTCAATAATTTCGTTAGAAAACATTATTTGTTACATTTTCAGATTAAAAAATTGTCCATAACAAATTTTTTTAATTTGTCAAGATTTGAAAAAAACGTTGTTTGAACAATTTAAACAATTTTTAACCTGACTTCAAGACTATCTAAAATTAGGTTTACGTCGTTTCTTTAAAAATAAATTACAATTTCATTTCAAGGAGTCACAGGATGCGTCCAGGATACACTTTAAAGACATCCTCCTTACATGGAAACAGATCAGCGGATTTGATGATTTTGAATATGAATCAGCGAAGTGGGTGACACTTTTTTTAAATTCTAAAAAGCTTCCTTCTATTTTTTTGTGTTAGATCCATTCCGAAGAGTAGTTAGTGGTTTAAACTTTCATTATAACAAAACGCAATTAACTTATTCATTATTTCGCGATTTTTTGCAAAGACTACAAGATGTGGCTAAGTGGAACACTGGGGATCAAGTACAATGTTGCCATATGTGAAGCCCTTCATCATTCACTACCTTTCATATCTCCTCTATCGCATTTCCAGGGAAAGCAATACATTAATTATGAGGAAGTATTTCTTAAAAAAATATAAGATAAATTAAAAAAAAATAAAACTAATCTAAATGAAAGAGAAATTACAACATAAAAATCATTATGACAAAAATATGAAGTAGAAGCCATTTCGGATATAATTCCGCGGCACTATGTCTAAATCAATTAAATAATTTATATTCACAGTAAACGAGTATTCTATAAAACAAAACGCAAGAAAACGTAATGTTCAACTATTTGCGGAAAAAAGTTCTTCATCCGAAAGATACATAACCTAGAAAAACCACAAATTACCAAATAGTGTGTAAAGTTATCTATAGCCATAGAGGCCGATGCATTACCGTATACCTTACTTCATTGATGAGCCTAAGGGTAAAGGGCGATTTTTAACCGTTTGGATTTTGAAAATTAAATAAAAACGCTGAAAATTTGCAAAATTGAATGAAATCTTTATTTGTGGCGATAAATGAATGCCTGCCATTTACTTTTTAAAGAATATTTCATGTAAATGTTGCCCGCGGCTATGCCGTAGGTGGTCCATCCGTGTGCTCCAATTTTGGCATTTCTACCGGTATCTCACCAATGGCAGCTGCAATGTTGTTTTTCAGTGCTGGAATTGTGGCTGCCTTGCCCCTGTACGCTAGAGACTTTACGTATCCCCACAAAAATTAGTCTACATGATTTTGGCGGCCAATGGACTGCCCCTAAAACGTGAGATTAATTGCTCACCAAACTCGTCTGTGGCACGGTCTTGTTGAAACCACATGTCAACCAGAAAAAACAGATTAATAGTGACAACCGAATTCCCTTCCAACTGAATAAATTGGTTGTAGCAATTGAATTATTTTGTTGTGGTAATCAAATATTTACTGTTACAATGAAAATATTTTGCTTTAACCGGAATTTTGTTATATTAACCGAATTCCTGTTGCCTCAAAAACATATATAGTTAGTTCCAACCGATGCATTCGGTTGGCAAAAAATTTGGTTGTCACAATAAATCTTTTTTCTTTGTGTAATCATCGCACGGTACCTTGCTCCATTTACTGTAATCTGGCGATTTTCATAGTCCTCGACCAAGTATGGTCCAACAATAACGCCGGCCACAAACCACACCAGCAGTACATCTTTCAGGATGCATTGGCAGCTCTTAACCTACCTCTGGCTGCTCTTCGCACCAAATTCGGCAATTTTGTTTGTTGGCGTACCCATTGAGCCAAAAATGGGCTTCGTCGCTGAAGACAATTTTTTAATAAAAAAATGGATCTTCATCCGACATTCCTTAGGCCCATTCATCAAACAAACGAAGTTGTGGTACGTCACCTGGCTTCAGCAGCTGCATTTTCCAATTGTTGACAACGGCGACGAATTGACATATCGCAATCTTCGTGGACACTGGCCGATACAGCAGAATTATTCTACTTGGCAAGAACTCTTCGCATACGGGTTGGTGAATTAATGTCCAATAAAGTGAAACTGGTTCGAAATTTGCTCGCAACAGCTTGAATAGCCTGTTCGGTGGGTCGATTATTACGACCATAAAATGATAATAAAATTCAATGATTTGTATGCGTTGATCGTTTGTTA
This sequence comes from Eustalomyia histrio, assembly GCA_949748255.1. NCBI lineage: Eukaryota > Metazoa > Arthropoda > Insecta > Diptera > Anthomyiidae > Eustalomyia > Eustalomyia histrio. Next base: position 87,907,312 of record OX456524.1, on the reverse strand, counting down.
GTCTATTCATGGTGAAATTGCAAAGCTTACTGAACAATTTTGTCATTACAACAAAAAACATCACCCTTTATTGGATTGACTTAAACATAAATAAATAGAGATGCGATGCATGTTTTCGACATCCTTCCGATATAAAGGTATTGAAAATAAACAAAATCGGTCTATCGTCTAAAAAGTTATGAGTGGAAATGTAGGTGAACAAAACAACTCCATAGTAGCGCCGGGGGAATAAAATATTTTGTCATAATTTTTTATCCACCTCAGATTTTTCATCAAAAAATTTATTTCACTTTTTTTTTAACAAAATCTAAATTATGGTATTTTGTCTACAATTTTTAACCCGGTTTTCCAGCGCTTAAGGTTTAGTTAAGCGATAAAACGATACATAAAAGACTTTAAAGTTTTTTATATTTCATAGTTTGAATTTCATAACAAAATAAAAATTCATACACTAGCGGGTTAATTTTCGATTCTCACATTTGTTACGCATGATTCTCTCATAAATTGAATGTTAAAATAAAACGCAATTAAAATATTTAACACTTGGTAATTAATGATAGTAATAAATTATTTAACACATATATTTCATTAAAATGGAAATTTTATATTGAAAAAAGTTTTATAGGAATTTAATTTAAAAAAATAACACACTGATTGCTTAATTTAATATCCAGCTTTTTTACATTCCTTGTTTGTAGTTTTGACATTTAACAGCTGTTTGTAACAGAGATGCCAGCTGTTATATAACAGAGATGCCAGAGATAATGCCCCAAAACCACCAATGATTTTTTTAGTGTTTCAAATTGGTTAACCAAACAGCCGGATTTTAATTTTGGTTGTTGGAAACCGATTTTTTTATTAAGATCAATATACAGAAAATTTTATCATTTTATTTATTTTTAACTTTTTTGTAAATTTGTGAATTTGAATATATAAAAAATGCAATTTAGACAAATCGAAAGACACATATTTTTAATTTTTAAATTATTGTTAAACTCACCCAACAAAAAAAATGTTTCTAATGGCAACTGAAAAATTTATTGTTATTACTGGAAACTTTGCTAATTTGAGGCCAGCGGTATTTTTTTGCTAAGCTTAGCAACAAATGTCTGCTGACGTGTAGTGCAATAAAATTAGTAGATAAACTTAGTAGCCCCTACTAAATTTTAGTAAAATGTTTGTAAAGTGCAACTTAAAATCGGTTTACTAAAATGTGCAAAAAAAATTACTAAATATTGTGCAATGAAATTAGCATTAAAAATTTATAAGCGCTACTAAATTTGAGTAAATTGCTGTAAACTACAATTTAAATAGATCTGCCAAAATCAGCCACAAATTTTACTAAATATTAGTAAAATGGAAATAGCAGGATAGTTAACAGCTACTAAGCATTAGTAAAATTCTGTACAAAGTCGATTGAAATAAATTAACTCAACAAAAATTTTTGATAAATATTAGTGAACAAAACTCATTGAATTGTAAAATATAGTAAAATTTTAATTTATAAAAAAAAATATCAAAAATGCACAAATTAATTGAATTATTATTAGATACATTTGTTACCTTTTAAAGCTGGTTATTTCTTTTGAAATTGTTTTAAGAAAATATTACAAAATTAATTTTTTTTATCGAGCAACAACATTTTTTTATTTTATTTAATTTTTTCAAAAAATATTTTTTTAAAAAAACTCAAGACTCAAAAATTGTAAAAAGATAAAGGAATTTATTTGTTTGTTTAATTTGTTTCGGCTTATATTTTTAGAGTAATTTTTAGATTTAGAGTTTTAGAACTAAAACAATTTTTTCTCTCTAGAGACCTGTCATTTTAACAAAAGTAAATAATTTGACCTCACGTTGGGCGCCATTTATCCTCTCTAGTAAAAAATAACTCGTACATTTATATTACACTTCTGTCATTATTCATCCATTTTTATCTTTATTTGCTACACTGTATGTCTATATTTCTATGGCTGGCTAAAAATAACCACTTTACAGTCTGATTTATTTATAAACCCTACAAAAACTTGCACTTTCATACAGATTCTTTTTTTTCAAAGAAATTTTATGTTACGTGTCTTTTAGAAAATTTTTATTCAAGCAGAAAATATATTTATATTTGTATAAGTATTTTGTAAATTGAAATTTGCAATGTTTTTTTTTACCAACAAAAAATTAAATAAAAAGTCCCAAATATAATTTATGCAATATCAGTTTGAAAATTTATGTATAACCCAGCAAAACTTTAGTAATGGGTGCAATATTCTCATGCGTTACCTTGTAATTATAGCTCGTTAGCTTTTTCATTATTTACAAGCATAAAGTAATAAGTTACTGATTGTTTATAACGTAATATATGATTTATAAATGTAAAGTAATAATTGAAATATTTTTGAAAATCTATTTTAGATACATTACTTTGTGTTTTCTTGTAAGCAAAGGGGTAATGTATGTTAGTTTTGACAACACCGGCGAAAAAATGAAGCGCAACAATTCATTTAAGTTTAAAGCAATCAAATACTATATGCGTCGATAGCTCAGTGGGTAGAGTTCTTGGCTGGCAACCAGATTTCCCTGGTTCGATTTCCATCATGACCACATTATTTTTAATAACGTTTAAAATATTTGTAATAATTTTTTTTAATAAAAATTCATCCTTTTTAAAAATCTATTTTTAGACACATTACTTTTTCGATTCTCGTAACCATATAAGTAAACCCTTACATTATCACCTCTAAAGTAATTGAGGCTCATCGCCTGTAAAATTCATCAGTCAAGTAAGGTGTAAAGTAATCCGTGAGCCCCTATGGCTATACATTACTTAACACATTATTTGGTAATGTGTGGTTTTGCTGGGTACTTATAAGGTCCAGAAAGAGTAATAAGCACCAATTATAATAAATGTAAACGCGAATTTCTTAAAATAACTTATTACATTCTAATCATTATTATTGTTATTTAAAATATTTCATTCATCATTTTAAAAAAAGATGTGCCATATCCAGTATTTTTTTAAAGGGTCTATCTCTTACTTACTTACTTATTTTTATTAACTTATTTTTATTTATTCATTTATTTATTTATAAATTAAGAAAGAATTTTTACATAATTATAAATTTTTGTAGGTATGTTTGCCAAAAAAAAAAAATAAAATTTCAATAAAAACAAGAAATAAGCGGAAATTTATTTTTCTTACTACACTGTGAATAAGTCAAAGACCGTTTGACCGAATTGACTGGCACAAAGATAGGCGTTGGTAATCACGAGATTTTAATTTTGTTGGCAACAACGAATGGCTAATATACCAACAACTATACATACAATTTTATTGAAAGGTATTAAAATTAAAGAATTTTAGAAGAAGAAAAATTAATGAAATAAGCAAGAAAAAAATGAAAAAAAAAACACATTTCTGTAAAATGAGTAATATTGAAATGTTTAAAAATACAAGCAAACAAGTAAAAAAAAAACTAAATTTGGCTGTGCCGAATCTTTGAATACCCTCCACCCATGTCCTAAGAAAACAATAATTTACCAAATTACAGCTAATGCATTACACATGTCAACAAAATATTTTAAAATTTAGTCGCTATTTTAGGTGAAATTATTTTTTAACATACATTTATTTTGTGTTCTTTTTTATTTAATACTGGGAGCACTGTTAGATACCATGATTTAAACCAAAAGATGCTGAACATGTTAAGTAACTTCACTCATATTTAACTTACACTAAGAGAGCAATTCAAAAAAAAATCAATTAAAAATTTATTAATAAATTACAAAGCTTTCAAAAAAGCAGACGTAAATATATGCGTACGTCGGGAATTAGTGGACCCAAAAGAAATCAGTTCAATGTTAAAAACCAAAAATAAAAAAATTGAAAAAAATACAGAAAATTTGCAAAAGTGAATAAAATATTTATTTAGGCGATAAATAAATGCATGCCATTTATTTTTTAAAGATTATTTCATGTTAATGTTGCGCCCGGCTACGCCGTAGGTGGTCCATCCGTGAGCTCCAATTTCGGCATACATTTTCCAGCATTTCGACCGGTATCCCACCAGTGACAACTGTTATGTTGTCTTCCAGGGTTGGAATTGTGGCTGAATTGTCCCTGTACACGAGACACTTCATGACCCCACTAGGGGTCAAAACGCGGGGTCTTCGCGGCCAATGGACTGCTCCAAAACGTGAGATTAATTGCTTACCAAACTCTCCACTAAATAGGTTCATGGTATCAAACCACATGTCAACCATGGCCAGTTCTTCCATTTTGTGTCATTAATCATCGCACGGTACCTTGCTGCATTGACCGTAATGTTGCGTCCAATGATACCGCCGACCCAACAGCTCTTGAAATGTCTCTGGTTGCTCTTCACACCAAATTCGGCCAAAAATAAGCTCAGTCGCTAAAGACAATTTTCTGCAATTTTCAACATTTCTCAAACTGTATGAATTTTGATAATAAAATGTAATGATTTGCAAGCGTTATTCGTTTGTAAGTCTATTCATGGTGAAATGGCAAACCCTACTGAGCATTTTTGGCATTATCACATGTCACCAATCTTTTGTTTACACCCAAAAAAATTTACATTGGAACACCAAAAACACAAAAAACAAAAAAAGCACCCTTTATATGCAAACTTTTGAGCCTGGTACTATAGGTACACATAGTCCCATACCTTCCTCTGTAGTGTATGAAACTACTTTATATCTAACTTGTAATATAAATTAAAAGCTTTACTGCGGTATTCGAAATGACTTTCATTTATATTTTTCAATCACAAAAAAAGATTTATCATCCCCGAAAAAAATAATTTTCTATCAAAAAGCATTAAAAATAAGTTATATCACAAAAGGGAACATTTGTGATACAATGTAAAACATTTTAGATATGAAATTATGGGGGGTAAAAAAAATTTTTTGCAGTGAAAATTGTCATTGGATGCGAAAACAATTTTTGCGGTGAAAAATAAAATATTTTTCACTTGTAAGCGAAAATATTTTTTTTATCAGTTGTTACTAAGAAATTGTACTAAAACACAGGGTGGCGCAAAAATAACCTTCCGATGTTTTTTTGCTGTAATTTAAAAAAAAAATTAAAAACTTTGATTCTTCTTGTGGATTATTTTTATTTGGTCTTTTAATTTTTTTTACATCAAGTAGAGAATATGACATCATGTAAATGGCCGCCGCCACAGTTGATTGTCATTTGAGCCCTTTTTATGGCATTTTCCATCACTTTGGCCAAAACTTCCGGCGATAGGTCCTCACATTCTTGACGGATATTGTCTTTAAGAGCTGCAAGATTCTGAGGCTTGTTGACATAAACCCGCGACTTCAAAAAGCCCCACAAAAAGAAGTCTGGAGCGGTTAAATCAGGCGATCTTGCTGGCCAGTGCAAATCGCCAAAACGGGAGATTAGGCGCCCGGGAAATTCATCCTTCAGCATATCGGTTGTGGCACGTGCAGTGTGTGGCGTTGCACCGTCCTGTTGGAACCACATGTTTTCCAATCCCAATTCATCAAGTTGCGGCAAAAAGAACTCATTGATCATTGCTGTGTAGCGCTCACCATTCACAGTAACCGTTTGGCCCGCGACGTCTTCGAAGAAAAAAGGTCCGATGACTCCTCCAGCGAAAACAGCACACCATACAGTGACTTTGAGCGGGTGTAATGGCTCTTCGTGGGTTACACGCGGATTTTCAGTGCCCCAGAAGCGTAAATTTTGCTTATTTACGTACCCGCTAAGATGGAATATGAAAAATCATCTTCATTATAGTCACCAATATTCCGCGTTCTGGAGCAGTGTAGCGTAACATTGTTTATTAACGTGTATTTCGCATGTGTTTACTACACAAATGTCAAAACAGAACCGACATTAGGGGCCAATCGCAAAATTTATAGCATTTTCTGATAGGAGGATTACTTTTGCGCCACCTTGTACAGCAATTTGTATGGAAAATGACTCTAAGAAATTTTTAATTGCTGGACCTATTTTGCTCATTTCTATACCAAACTTTTCGGGAGGATGTGCACCGGTCACCTCTTAGAAATAAAGATAATGTGAAGACAATCTAAAAAAAAATTTTTTTTTTTACCACGCCCTTTGACCCCGCGCTTTTAGTTTTTTGTTGTATATAGACAACAGCTACATTCTACTTTGATCACTTTTGACTCCGACGTCAAGTTCTAGAAGTGTCTTCTGGAATCTTGGTTTCTAGAGGCCTTGCAGGAAAAGGACCTATTCCAGGACACGTACGTGACCGGTTCATTGTGATAGGGACCGGTGACTTTAATATGGGCTTGTCCCAGGACATGTTACAGCACTGGTCTTAAAGGACATCTCATGACTTTTAAACCGGTCCCATGATAGGTACTTTAGGAACTGGTCCTCTTTTCAGCTATATATATTTTCGGAAGCGGTCCAGTTTTCACCTATCACGGGACGGGTCCAAATTCCTAACTGACCCCTTTTTTCCCGCAGGGGGGTTTTGGTCACTAGAGGGTTAAGGAGTTGCCGCATGTTTTATATGATATGCTAGATTTAGAATAAAAAAAATGTACAACAAAAATTTTAAAAAGAACTATAGGGTAAAGTGGTAAAAATTTTGAGTTTAGTTCCAAAAAAATACATACATACTGTTTATGATTCCTTAAAATATGATTGAATATTAGATTTATTTTTTTTGAGTTAAAATTTTTAAACATTTCCCTAGAGACTTCTGTAGACCATATTACTCTATTTTATTATATTAATGTGTTTTAAACTGTGAACATAAATCTTTTGGCTTTGTAATAAAATTTTTGTATATTTTAACATTTTATTTAATGTATTGTCCTCTAAAGGGTGATTTTTTTAATTGCAAAAATATTTAGATACCTTGTGATAAACGGACCTGTCACAGGACATGTCACGTGATTAGTCCATTCAGACAAAGACGCGTTGTTTTATATAAAAGCGATCGGCCACTGTAACAGGGACTTGTTATATAAGGGGGTGAATTGCGATTTGTGGCATGCCACAGGGCGGCTGCAGAAGTATACCTAGACAGGACTAAAGGAAAAAGCAAGCCACTGAACCGACACAAAGGGCACCCGTGTTAATTAGTCTACAAATATTTTTTTACGCATTTAAAAAAAGTAAGAATTTGAAAAAAGGCGAATGGGCTTAAATAGGGCAACACGAAGATTACAGGATAATAAAAGACTAAAAAAAATAAAAGGAAAACACAAAAATAACTTTTACCAATTAAGTGATATGCCCACAAGACCGATCACGTGATATGCTTTTTTAGATCAATTGACTCATCCAATCCTCGTATGGTAACTAAAAATAGAGAAACAAAATATAATTTTAAATGAAAAATTATTTTTAAATTAAAAATAAATTTATTAAAATGCAGAAAATTTAATTAAATTTAAACAATTAAATTAAAATACCAGATAATAAATTTAAATTCAAAAAATCGAAACTAAATAAAAAATTTAAAACTTCAATTGTAATAAATAAAAATGATTCAACAATAAAAAAAAATCCAATAAAAATTTAAAAGCAGAAATATAATTTTATATATAATTTTAAGTTGAGCAAAAAACAACTAAAAATACAATTTAAATTTAATAAATTAATTGTGGACAGATTATAAAAAGCATATTGTCATTTGTCATTTCTCAAGCATACATAGTTGTAACATTTTACTGATATTTGTTGGATCTGTCCCGTTTTCACCAGTCACGAGTTAGGTTTTCTCAGATCGGACTTCTAGGCACTTTCAGGCACCTTTTCCCCATAGGGTAGGTTTACAAAAAGAAAACGAATGATAAATTGTGTCAAGAGAAATAATTTGGTTTTAAGGAGAACTGTGTTACTACTCGTCACTTTTCCCCAATGTATTTTTTATGTAATCTAACAAGTGGAATGACACATTTTGATGGCAACACCCCTACATTTTAGCGACCCAGCAAAAAATATGGAAATCGATATTTCATTGATTCCAAATTACTATTTAGTTCCAATTTCCTCTGCTAAAGCAGATCTTTTTTACAACTTCCAAAAATGTGTTTTTGAATAAAATTTAACTCTTTTCACATCTATGACGGGTAACTTATTTAAAAAAAAAAAAAAAACAATCAAAATTAAACGTTAGCCACAAATATATTCATATAAATTTAATATTTAAGTACTTAACTTTGATCAGTGGCGTAACTGATTCATCAAGGGCCCTTAACATTTCAAAATCACTAACAAGTACAAAAAATCATGAAATATTGTTTTTTAAATCACGATTAATTCATATTTAAGCTTGTTTACAATACTTGATATTTTTTCATTGGCATTGAAATTTCATTAGCATTAGTTGAACAATGCTAATGCAAAAATTACAATCAAATTTTCTGGATGTTAAACTTGCTTTACATAGAGTGTTTTATAAATTGGATCACTCGGGATATCTCCCGAACCTGGTATTAACACAATTGTCATGGCAGAGCAAAAATTTTGCCCGTTTCGCGCTATCTCGCTTCGTTAGCGAGATACCGGTTATTTAAAAAAATGGCCATTTTACAAAATGGCGAATATCTCCGAATATAAGCAAGATTTCGCAAATTTTTGCAAAGTTCGTCAAAGGTGACCCTTCGATTCGGTTTTTATAAAACAGACTATTTTGTTATCAATTAATATGATAATATAAATTAACACACCCCGCACTGGGCATAACTAGGCTAGTTTTCGAGATACCGGTCATTTTAAAAAATTACCATTTTACAAAATGGCGAATATCTAAAAAAATAAGCGAGATTTGCAAGTCAATTTTAATATTTCTCTATTCAAATCAATCATAGAATTATGTTTGAAATGATTTGATTCAATTGAATCAAAAAAGATTCAAATGAGATTGATTAATCAATTATGATTTTAAATCTGATTTAATAAATTGATTTATAAAATATTGAATCAACTCGCTGGTTTACAAAGAGCATTCTTTTTTTCAGGAATTAATTCAATAAAGATTTGCCTTTTTTACAGGTCTGCATGACAGTGCTGTGATTATTATTTGGAACTATTTAATTACACAAAAAAAAAAAATTCATAAAAAACTATTTACTACTCTCAACAAAGGGCTCCTGTCGGCCATAGGCCCTTGTGCAGTGCACCACCCAGCGACCATTAACTTACGCCACTGACCTTGTTGCTTTAAAAAAAGCATTAGAACAAAATTAAAATTGTAGTTATCGCAACCGTAATTTATGTTGGAAAATTTTAATGCAAAAATTAAAAAATCCAATTGTAGTAAAAATTGTCAGAATGTCGAATAAAGCAATTTATTAAATAAGGCTTGATTACTGAATGTCCCGTTATAATTTAACCAAGAGTCAAACTGAAACAGCAACAAATGTGTCAGTTAAATTTCCATATGGAAGCTACCGGAGCATTAGGAAAATGAGGCTAAGGCCCGATTACTGAATGCCCCGATAAAATTTAATTTTAATAATTCAAAATTTGTTTCAGAACATCAAAAGATCTAATTTTTCACAAAACCCTAAAAACTGCTTTAGATGCAATGAAAAAAATCATAAAAGATAATTTCCATCCTATGGCACCCCATGTAAAAATCATTGGTTCCTATCCTAATTTTCATAACACCTAAATCAACATCACTGCTTATTTTCTTCTTCTTTTGTCACTTTTTTTTTTTTGCTACAAACTTAGGCTCATCTTGGAGATTAATGTCTTTGATTGTGATTAAGCTGCCAACTGTTTGTGCCGTTGCTAACTTGGCCGTTATTTGCGAAGTACGTACTATTTGGTGTAACTACGAACTATGCTGTTTTTTATATTTTTTCCTTGCTAAGAGTGTAATTCAAAATTCATAATTCTACTCCTCCTTTTACAATACCCTATTACCATAGTTTTGTCAGATTTTCTAATGCTACAAACCAAACTATTGGCATTAGTTCATTTTGTTATATTTTTGTACTTTTTTTTTAAATTTTTGATGCCATTTTTAAGCTGTCTATTTGTCTGGCACGCATATAACAAAAAAAACTAAAACTGGCGTGAAACACATGTGCCTCTAAAGCTATTATTTTAGATTTTTTAATTTACAAATAAAACACAAACCGAAAACATCATCGAGAGACATATAAAACATGTGGCAAACTTGTATATGAGATTTTAAAATGATGCAACTGCATAATGCAGTTGCAAATAAATAAATGTACATTTTTAGTGTACTCAAACTAGAAAATATATATTTTGCATCATTTTAAAATGTTTAAATAAAGCCGGTAAATATATATATATATATTTTTAAACATTCATAAATCTTTAAAATTATTTTTATTTTTAAATTAACGGAGGTCATGCACGTCTTGAATTGTTTGTAAAAATTAAAATTAAAAATTTAACAAAATTATTAATGAACAATTTTAAAGTATTAATCTACTATTTTTTGCAAACACATTTTTAACGCATATCTAAACGGTTTTGTATTAAAACAAGTAAAAAAGGGCTAAATTCGGCTGTGCCGAATCTTTGACTACCCTCCACCATAGGGGCTGAAGATGATATGCGTATATACTAAATTTTGAATGAACTGTAATATGAATATGTTTTGTCAATTTATGTAACGAACTTTTGTTATTTAGTTTTAGCAATGTTATTTACAGAAGTCTGCTCTGTTAGCGACTTTAACATTGTTCATTTTTACGTTAACTTAGTTATCATAGTATGTAAGACAATAAATGTAATCGAACAATAAGAAGACTTAATAACATTTTTACTTACTTAACAGAAAAAAAAAAAAAAACAGAAAAATTGTACAAATTTGTATGGAAAATTTAGAGGTACCCTCACATTTTCACTCATAACCGCTTGAACCGATTTTGCTCATTTTAAATACCAAACTGCTCGGGAGGATGTTCAATAATCTGGGTAAAAATAGGCACCCCCGCTTGCGTCTTCGCGTCGTGATCGTGATTTCAACAGACAGACAGACAGACGGACATCGCTAAATCGACTTAAAATTGCATAAGGATCACGAATATATATACTTTATGAGGTCTTAAACCTATATTTCGACATATTACAAACGGAATGACAAACTGATATATACCCTCATCATATATGGTGGAGGGTATAAAAATCAGTAAAAGTTTCATAAGTTTTTAGGGTACATACAAATTCATGTATAAATTTCTTATATAATATCAATTTTTCTTTTTAATGGAATTTAGTTTTATAGTTCTAATAGTGTCACTAAAATCTTAACTCATCTTTATACCCTCCACCATATATGGTGAGGGAGGGTATATATCAGTTTGTCATTCCGTTTGTAATATGTCGAAATATAGTTTTAAGACCCCATAAAGTATATATATTCGTGATCCTTATGCAATTTTAAGTCGATTTAGCGATGTCCGTCTGTCTGTCCGTCTGTCTGTCTGTTGAAATCACGATCACGACGCGAAGACGCAAGCGGGGTGCCTATTTTTACCCAGATTATTGAACATCCTCCCGAGCAGTTTGGTATTTAAAATGAGCAAAATCGGTCAAGCGGTTCAAAAGTTATGAGTGAAAATGTGAAGGTACCTCTAAATTTTCCATACAAATTTGTACAATTTTTCTGTATCTATTTTTATACCCTCCACCATATATGATGAGGGTATATATCAGTTTGTCATTCCGTTTGTAATATGTCGAAATATAGGTTTAAGACCTCATAAAGTATATATATTCGTGATCCTTATGCAATTTTAAGTCGATTTAGCGATGTCCGTCTGTCTGTCTGTCTGTTGAAATCACGATCACGACGCGAAGACGCAAGCGGGGGTGCCTATTTTTACCCAGATTATTGAACATCCTCCCGAGCAGTTTGGTATTTAAAATGAGCAAAATCGGTTCAAGCGGTTATGAGTGAAAATGTGAAGATACCTCTAAATTTTCCATACAAATTTGTACAATTTTTCTGTATCTATTTTTTTTCTGTTAAGTAAGTAAAAATGTTATTAAGTCTTCTTATTGTTCGATTACATTTATTGTCTTACATACTATGATAACTAAGTTAACGTAAAAATGAACAATGTTAAAGTCGCTAACAGAGCAGACCTCTGTAAATAACATTGCTAAAACTAAATAACAAAAGTTCGTTACATAAATTGACAAAACATATTCATATTACAGTTCATGCAAAATTTAGTATATACGTATATCATCTTCATCCCCTTTGGTGGAGGGTATTCAAAGATTCGGCACAGCCGAATTTAGCCCTTTTTTACTTGTTTTTACTCGAATTAAATCCTTAAAAATCTATATTTTTTTCAAAAAATTTCTACTAAATTTTAATAAAAAACTACAGCTTTCAGTAATATTTTAAAATGTGTTAACATTCATTTTAAAAATCATAATCCTTTGGATTGTCAGCAAACAGCCATAGAAATTTTTCATAAATGTTAAAATTAATGTTGTATTAACTTTTCGAAAACTTAATGTTTGCATAAAAATACTTTGGTTTTAAATGTAAGTTTATAAAATTAATCAGAAACCTTTGTAAGATTATTTGTAATTTTAGAACAGCAATTTATTGTACTTTGGTGCAAACTTCAATGTGTACACACACACAATTGACGTCTTAGTTTTTAGCTAAATACATTTGAAATATTTTGTAATTTACTTGAAAATCTTTAAAACTTAAAACACATGTACGTTACAAGCAACTTTATGTACACGGTGGGTCAATAAGTATCATCCTATTCCAAAGTGATGGAATTTTTGCAAATCGCATCGTATGTGAGTTTGGTTTTGACATTCGTGTTAACACGTCTGCAGTTACGTTGGAAAAGATTTTTCGAGGTCCATAAAATAGGCATTTGTTTGATCAATAATTTCATCGTTGGAGCTAAATCTCTTACCACCGAGCCATTTCTTTACGTTTGGGGCTAAATCCGGAGAATGAGGTGAATGAGGGGGCAATTCGTGGATTTTTGCCATGAAAACTAAGCTGTCACACGATTCCGTTGGTTGTCGATTGTGAGCATACGCGGCAGCCATCTTGCGGAAAGCTTTCTCATACCCAAGTGATCGTTCAAAAAAGCACTGAGCCATGTGAGATGGTTATGTCTTCCACAATCTATCGCACATTCAATCTCTGATCGGCCAACACCATCTCATGATTTTTTTTCAAATGTTTTGGGTGTAGAGACCTTAACTGGGCGTCCAGAACGTTTAGCATCTTTTGTACTTGTGCGACCACAACGAAAGTCAGTAAACCACTTTTTTTCCATTGAAATCGATGGTGCAGAGTCCCCATAGTATTTATCAAGCTTTTTATTGGTTTGATTGACGGTTTTTTTTCGCAAAAAATAATGTTTAATGAGCACTCGAGAATCACTTCTTTCCATTTTTAAAAAAAATCTACGAAGTTTCACTTTAAACAAAGTTATATGAAAAGAAAATCAGATGATGGTTTTTGCCCCAACCTGTAATAAAATTGCCTCGTAATGTGGTACTAAACTTGTAGTTGTAATGAAATTACAGCAATATTGAGAATTTCTAATTATAAGTTGTTATAATAGTGAATTGAAAAAGTTAATTCATTTTTGAAATAAATGGGATCATGATTTTTTTAATGAAAAATATAAGTTATGAAGGTATAATTACCGTATAAGGTTTCTCCAATTAAAATACTATTATTTTTAATAATAATAATAATATAAAAAGTTTATTAAAAGAATATTAAAAATTCATATTTGGATTAAATTTAAATCTTAGATTATAATTCACAAACTTCTTTAATTTTTCCGTCGGCATTTTTACAATGTGTGTGTGTACAACCTTACTCGTTAATTTTCAACTCTCGTTTGTCCGTTTTCGTTCGTTATCTTTTAGTCTCTTGTCCGTTTGCCAAAACAAATGTCAAAGCCTACACTCCGCCACTCACTAATGTTATATGTCTGTATCCTACATTTATATAATTGGCGCTCCTTTGAGCACACTTTGTCTAATGTTTCTCCAATTATTTTATTCCTTCCAAGAAATAAGATTTGTCGAAGTCATCAAAATAGGTTTATTTGTGAGATGATTTCATTGTTGGAGTCAGGTTTTAAAGCAAGAAATAGTCAATCGGTGCTAAATCCGGAGAATAGGACGGATGAGGAAGCAATACATGGATTTTCTCCATGGAATTTTCTTCCATTTTCTCCTCAAATCAAATCACGCGGTAGTCTGTCATCAATGGCTGTCAAAAACATATTAAATGACGCATAGTGTTCAAATTTTGACAGGAGTCAACTCAGAGAGGCCTGAGAGGCGGGTAATTCAAAAAGTCACGAACTTATTGTATGTACCTACATCCAGAAAACAGAATCCTGCTGACAACCGAATTGTTTTTAAGGCAATTCTGTTGTCACAGTTACTACTATCTCAATTAGATTTCTACACGCTAAGAAAAAACATAGTTGGGTCAATCATTATTCGAAGAGCATCATATATTTTTGGGTTTATGCTTGTGCCAACCATAATCGTACTATATTATGATAATAAAATAACCATATTTGTACCATAATATGAACCCTACAGTTATATTATGGTTAAAAAATTACTATATTATGGTCCTAAATAAATATTTTATAATGAATTTATCATAATATGATCGCACGTAATCATAGTATGCTCAAAATCTTATCATACTATGGTCCCTCAAAACTATATTATGATTCCTGGATTATCATTATGATCCATAATCTAAGAAAATTTCTTAAAGGTAAAGTTCTTAGAAACCTTGAAAAAACTCTTTAAATTTAAGAATTTCTTTTGGAAATGTTTTTTCTAAAAAAAACTTAATATTAAGGACTTTTTGAAGAAAAATTATTAAGGAAAAAATCATGGACTTTAAGAACTTTTCTTTCTTTGATTGTATAATTATTTATTGATTGTCGCCAGCATTTTATCGTTGTGTAATTATCATATTTTTTTCATAGTCAGAATTTTTGTTACCACAGTATGGTTACAGCTAATCATGATGTAAAATAGAAAGTGACAATCATAAAATAGTAAAATATTTACTAAATAATGATGGTAGCGACCATGTTGATGGTTAGAAAACCAATTACTTGGTTGTGACAACCATATCCGATTGTAGCAAGCACAATATAGTAGCAGTGATCATATTGCAACCATGTTTTTTCTCTACGTGTATTGTTTTCTCTGTATACATATATAATAACCAGAGAAGACAAATTTGCTTGTTTTGCTGTTTTTGCTTTTTTAATCATACTCGTATTTGTTCTTTTCTGATTTTTTTTTTATTTGCCAGTTTTTAGCTTTAAAGTAGCTTTTTCGTAAGATTTTTGAGCTTTAAATTGGGGGTTTCCTCCACATTTTACTTTTGCTTATATATTACTTTTTTGCCAATATTTTTTTTGCTTTAAATACATTGAATTTTGCTTTTTTTTTCTTCTCTGATAATAACAACTACATTGGGCGCCAATAACTGTTGAACTCTTGAAATACTTTTGAACTTATGTTTTAATCACAATAGAGAGTTCGTAGTGATTAAATCTAATTTCAACAACTATACATGTTATTTAAAAGTATCACAAATACATATAAATAATTTATAGGATCCCATACACATATTTCGATGAGTTGTAAATGTAATGACAGACTGATGCAGTAGAAGTAACCCATAATATTTGTTTTCGAATTTGATGCTGAATTTTAGTAGAGAATCTTGAGGGAAGTCCCGTATTCAAAAGCGATTTGTTTTTTTTTTTTTTGTTATTTGAGAGGGAGTGATGGGAGTAGAATTGGTTAAAAATTTTATAAGCTCTGTTACCGAACTATCGTAAAATTTTCACTCTGTATCCTTATTTTCACCAATATAATTTTAGTGTAAAATAAAGAATAAATTTATTTAGAGTTCTGTATAATACATAGTGATGATGTGATGTATTGATGAAACGATTTTGCTTGTATTAAATGGTTTATTTTATTAAGTTTCTTATTACGTGCAAGCAAATGCGTATATTAATACAGTAGGGTGACATATAGTTTTCTTATTTTGAATTTCCAGCAGGATGTATCATAACTGTTGAAGATCTAGCTTTTCGATTTCATTAAAAAAAGTGTAGTAAAAAAATAAAACTTTAGTTATTTTAAAGATAAATAACTTTGTCGCCTTTTTTACTGCATATACTAACGATGGGCGAGTGCGGCCCTTTGTCGATTTTAGTGCGTCCCTCGAAGAAATTTGAATTTCGTTTTTTCCTTAGATTTTCAGAATTTTGTTTTTGTAAAATTTTTCCTAATATATGTATTTTTATTTTTTAGATTCACAATTTATTCTTCATAATATTCTTACTCTTTGTTTACATACTAGTTTTTAATATTATAACTAGTTTTTTATACCCTCCACCATATATGGTGAGGGTATATATCAGTTTGTCATTCCGTTTGTAATATGTCGAAATATAGGTTTAAGACCCCATAAAGTATATATATTCGTGATCCTTATGCAATTTTAAGTCGATTTAGCGATGTCCGTCTGTCTGTCTGTCTGTCTGTCTGTTGAAATCACGATCACGACGCGAAGACGCAAGCGGGGGTGCCTATTTTTACCCATATTATTGAACATCCTCCCGAGCAGTTTGGTATTTAAAATGAGCAAAATCGGTTGAGCGGTTCAAAAGTTATGAGTGAAAATGTGAAGGTACCTCTAAATTTTCCATACAAATTTGTACAATTTTTCTATCTATTTTTTTTTTTCTGTTAAGTAAGTAAAAATGTTATTAAGTCTTCTTACTGTTCGATTACATTTAGTGTCTTACAGAGAGAATAATAACATTCTTAGAGCTATATGTGTGTTACTCTGATAACTAAGTTAACGTAAAAATCAACAATGTTAAAGTCGCTAACAGAGCAGACCTCTGTAAATAACATTGCTAAAACTAAATAAATAACATTACTAAAACTAAATAACAAAAGTTCGTTACATAAATTGACAAAACATATTCATATTACAGTTCATGCAAAATTTAGTATATACGTACATATATCATCTTCAGCCCCTATGGTGGAGGGTATTCAAAGATTCGGCACAGCCAAATTTAGCCCTTTTTTACTTGTTTTTTCTCTTAAATTCCTTTTTACGTGAAATTTAAAATTTTTTAATCAGTTCTTTTTAATTTTTGACAATTATTTTATTCTTTCTAAAAATACCCATTAGATAAACTATAGAATTTTAAGAATTATTATTATACTGTCAAAACCTCTAAGTTCGTATAGACAATCATTGTATAAATCAACAATTTACCAAACAAAAACTTTCTCACGACTTAAAATTAGTTGATTTAACTTTTTTTGCTGCTTAAAATAAATTTGGGCATGCTTTACTATTTCCAAATCCAACCCAAATATATGGTTAAATGTATAATTGCAAGAAAATAGCTTAATTATTAAAAATTTAAAGGTTTTGCAATAAATTCCAAAATATTTTCATTTATGTTAAAAAATTACAAAAAAAAATTATTAAAATTTTCCGAAAAATTGGTAAATTTTAAGGTAATAATAAGTTTTTAACAATATTGCCAAAGAAATAAATATATTGAAAATGCTTGAAAAAAACGCCCTACAAAATATAGCTAGATTTTCCGCTAAAGCGTAGTAAGTTGTTCGGGTTTCACGTGGATAAACTGTTATGTTGCATATAAAAAATTGTTTTTCACGATAATGAATTTTTGTGAAAATTTAGTACAATTTGTTTTCAGACAAATTTAATATACAACATTATTAATTTTCTAGTGAAAAAGTCACATTTTATGTTTATAATAAAATGCAATTAATTTTCAGAATTTAAATTACAATTTGACGTCATTAAAGTTCTAGAGAACTTTATCATGGGAAGAATAATTTAATATTCTTAATTCCATAGCCCCATTATCTCAATGACCCATTATCCACTTTAACCGACACACTTTTTTTGTATTTTCCCATATAAAATTTTACTGGAGGTTAAATAAAAATAGGAGATTAAGTAATCGGACATAAATCATATTTTATAATGCTGACAAATTCTTTTCTGTACCTCGGACTTTTTTTTTATTAAATTTGACATTCAAAGGCGAAATAAATCGGCTCAACATGTAGAGATACACTTTGTAAAATAAATACTTTGTTTATTTCCGTTATCAATTTTTAATATTTTAATAATTATGTTCTTAAAATTTTATCAAAAATATTTTTTACAGTTTACCCAATAAACATTTTTGCTGGAATTAAAGCCAAAATCAAGTGTTATTCAAGTCATATTTTCCAATTTCAATCATTGATTTATACTTGAATTACACTTTAATTTAATAGCATATTCTAGCAAAACGTACACTGGAATTCAAGTCAAACATTACAGTAAGAATATACTTTGATTAAAGCCTTGATTCACAGTTCAATTCAAGTTCAAACTACATAATAATTACACTTGTTTTCAAGCCCTAACTTTAAGCTTAAACAACGCCATAAAAATACGAAAATTATTGGTTTTGTTAAAATTTATAAATTCTTTTTAACATATCGTACATACATTTTTATAATTTAAGTTTTGTATATTTAATCTTGATTTTTATTTTTTAATGTTTTTTTTTTCACTTAACCTTCTTTTATTCAGGAGCGTAGAAATTTGTAGAAAAAAGATAATGTAAGAACAGTGTTTAGCTCCAAATAAATATGGCTTACCTTTTCGTGAAAATCCATGGAAGAAATTAAGATTTTAGAAAAATGTTCACAAATAAATTGTACATTTGAGCAAATGTTTTAATTTAATTTTAAAATATTGACAATTAACGAAAGGCATAAAATTAAAGGCAAAAACATAAAACAAAAATATTCTTGCTGTTCATGGCGTGAGAAATGTAATGGTCACCGCTTCGATTGCTTACTTGGTTAACAATTAAATTGAAATATATGTAAAATATCCAGGACTGGGAAAAGAAAAAAAAACATTTTACTATTTTAGGAACAACATAAAACGGAAACGCCATTATTGTATCTATCGGCTCAGATTCATATTCGCAGTACCTGCAACGACAGAGCCTTTTCAGTCTTGAAATTTATTTGGTCGCCACAAAGAACAAATTTAAAAGAAGAAAACTTAATTATAAAATTAAACGAAAATTTCTTTGAAAAATTAATAAGTTTCCTAATAATAAAACGTTTGTACTTTTATTAAATGTTGAACCTGAACCCTGAATTGAACCTGAACTTTTTGAATCCATTTTTTACGGTTTCAGTCCCTGACTGCATAAATTAATTCTGTTAGTACAACCTTATTCAAATGTGATTCATTTTAAATTTTGGGTGTTGCAACTAAAAGTCAGTTAACCGAATTTTGTTGTAAAAATTAATTTTTAGTTGAAGTAACCGAATGCAAAATATTTTCACTAAGTTTATACAAAAATTAGAAATGGTAAGTCAGCTTTCATTAAAGCTTCGATGACGATATATATTTTGACTTTTCTAAATATGATGCGGCCCTTTACGATATATGGAAAACCTCAATGTGGCCATTGGTGTTAAATACGTGCCCACCCTTGGACCTTTAACTGTCGTTTCTAATGTGTATACTTTACAACGAATATAAATTTAAAAAAAAAATATTTGTTATATAAAATCTTCCTATATAAATTTCGAGAATACGCGAAGTTCCTCTAATTTAACCTCAGAATAGACAAATTAGGCCAATTCTTTATCTTATAAGTCCCTAAAAAAAACTGAGCACGCATTTGGCTACACTTTTTTTTTGTGATCTGTTTTTTACGTGTGTATCAAGTTTTTTAGGTCCAATAAGTATTGTTGCAGGGTGTTATTCCGCAAAGTGAAGTGGAGAATATAAAATTCTTTAAAAATAATTAATGCCCTATTGTATGCTTTTGTATGTTGTATAACTGGCTTTTTTTCCTCTATCATAAATAGAATGTATATAAATTTTGTCATGCGATTAAAACATTGACAGGAGACCCCATAAAATTTATACTTACGGGTCCTAATGAAATTTACAACCCGATTTAACAATATCAGCCTTAATGCCTGTAAAAATTCCTATAGAGTTTAAATGAAAAGAGATCGAGAAATTTTTGTGGAATACATAGGATATATTGATTTGCGCTGATTGGCATTAAAAGTTTATGAAATCCGTCCAAAATATAGGTTTATTCCTTAAAAAATCTTCGGATGCTTTGAATTACGCTAAACAAACACTTAAGACTTAACCTGATATTTCACAAAAAAGCAGCTCTTTAGGTTCTCATTGATTTTGCATTGGGCGATTAATCGATTAATCTCCCAAATAACCGACCAATCAATTTTTGTAATTTTCGGTTAACCGGCAATGTTGGAAACACTAATTAGAATACGATTGCCACTTTTTTCTATTGTAAGGGTGTGTATTAAATGGTAGCAAAGTATGCGTCTTGGTAAATTTTTGACAGTTTTGAGGTGAATAAATAAAGAATTTTTGACATAAGAATAGAAATTTTTGAAGTTTTAAAATTTGAAAGCTTCTTAAATCATAATGAAAACGAAACAAATAAATAAATTCGATTCTTATTCACACATAAAACTTTAAAACTTTTTCACTATAGAAAAAATATTTTTTACCATGCCACTTTGCTATCGTTTGACACACACCCCCTAACCCAGCAAAATAAGAGCTGAGGAAGAAGTAGTTAAACACTACATCTACTGTCATTGGGAGAAATTAGTTGTTTTCGGTGCTATGAAAAATCGATGATCAGATGGACTTTTTCATTATTTTACGGAAGTTGTTAAATATAGGGACTACAAAATAAATATACGGAGTGGCTTTGTATTAAAGTTAAAAATGTGATTTTGAACACGCCAAAAATTAATATTCCGACCAGGACAAAGTGGATATACATTGTTATAAATAAATATTAAAATTAAAAAAATTACATGCTTTTCAATGGAATTGTTACAAAAAAATTTATTCTTATGACTTCATAAGTAGGGGTTAATATCCACATTTTGGAAGTTGTTTAAAATGACTTCCTACAAATCGAAAAAATTGCACTATGTTCTGAGTGATTCGTAAAAAATAACATCCATTTTACTTTACTGGGAAGTTAAATATATATTGACATTAAAAGAGCTTTACACGAATGTGACATAGGTCTAGTCAGTCCAATAAGATTAAAATAATCTAACAAACTTTCAATGGGTGGTGTCTTTGAAAGGTACATTTTTGCCTAATAGGTAATTCAGAGTAGGGCACAATAGAATTGTCTTAGCCGCATATAACATGTTTACTTGTTTTCAATTTTAAATGCATATGTAAGTTTGTTGTATATATGTTATGTATGTGTTTGTGATTTTTTATATAGATCGATCATGGGTCGATGTAGAGAAAAACTTGTTAGCCTTGCCAGAAGGCCTTTTGTTTTCTTGCAGTTTTGTTGTTACATTTTTTTTTCCTTTTAGTTTGAAATGCAACTGATTTTTTTTTTCTTCTTCTGTTGTTTCAAACTATCATTTCTATAAATATCCATCCAATGTACAATAATGAGTTGAATGCATGTAGAATGTGTTTTTTTTTCTTTTATTTGGATTTGTTGTTACCATTTATATCAGAGCGTCTAAATGTCTGCTTTAGTTTTTGTTTAAGCAAAAAAAAAAAAAAATTAGAAACCATTTGCCAAAATGGGTGGTGGTAGACTTTAATTTATACACTTTATACTAGAAATAATTTAAAATATTTATTTATATGTCAAGTATTAAATATTTATAAATAAAATGCAATTAATTTTCTTAGAAATGTTTTATATGAATGAAAATGGTAAATTATTCAATTGTTAAAAAAAAACATTAAGCTTTAAGATTGGTAAGAAATGTCACAGAACCGGAACATTTATTAGCAAGGGAACTGTCATATTTACACAAAGATGGGTGGGCACGTATTTAACACCAAGGGCTCCATAAATCATAAAGGTCCGCATCATATTTAGAAAAGTCAAAATATATATCGTCATCGAAGCTACAAAAAAAAAAGCTAACTTACGACGTTAAATTTTTCTAAAAACTTGGTGGAAATTCAGCTGAATATTAATTTTCACAAAAAAAAAAATCGGTTAACTCAACTGACTTTTAGTTGCAACACACAAAATTATAAGGCATCACATTTGAATATGATTGCACTAACAGCATACAAAATTTACAATTCGGTTGGTAATAAATATTTATGTAAGAAGGAACAGAAAAAACTGTTCCCTATCATGACTAGAAATTTTAAATAAAACGATAATTTTTGAAATTTTAAATAAAACTATTTTCTCATCAAATCCAGCGATTTTTAAACACTTTGGAAGAGATTTTCAATAACATTTTAGTTGGCCTCTATTCGGTATTTTGAGGCATTTTGGACAAATTTTAATAACAAAAGTGTGTTTTTTAGCCGTTATGATTTGACTTTGAGTGTCCGAGGTGTAAAGCAAAGAATCTTCTTGTCTATGAGAGAAGAATAAAGAAAAACCGACCACAGTTCGTTTTTTGGCCGAACTGTTTGGTTAGACACATTTACCATTATAAAATATGATTTAGGCCCGATTACAGAATGACCCAATTAAATTTAAATTTTATATGGGAAACAACAAATGTGTCAGTTTAAGTCCGAATTAGTGGTTGATGGGTCATTAACACAGTGCAACACATAAATTGGTTCCTCTTTCGTACCCGGTTTTTTTTGAAGTGTATATCGAAACTAAAAAAAATCCGCAACGGACTTGGCCAGATTACATCGAAATTTTTTTTTATGGACACCCTAAGTTTTTGCACCCAAACATGATTTTTTTAAAAAAGGAACATTTTTATGGAATCCATATATCATAAACCGTTCGGAATTTTGTTTTTATGTCTTTGGCAAAGTTGTAGATCCAAACCAAAGCAAAAAAATTCTCACATGGACCGACCCAAAAAAATTGCATCCACTGCATCAAAATTGCAAAAAATTGGAAAAAAATGCTATTTTTTCATGATTTTTTCATGATTTTGTCCTGAAATGGCTTAAATACTGGGAATTTAAGAAATCTTTCTTCAGCTAAATTATATCTAACAACAATATAAACAACTCTCTAGTACATGTCATCTTAATACGAACATTCCTTAACCCTAGAAAGCACATCTTTTTGCTCACACTTATTTTGCATAGCCAATGTTTGTCGTTTCGACAAAGAAAGACTATATAGGTTAATGCCGTTTTTGTTGTTACTTGTTTTCAAATTTACTATTTAAACATTTTATTGTTGTAATGCTGATATGTTTTTGAAAAAATGAATATATTTATTATATTTATTATATATATATTTCCATATTATCATAAAAAAATAGCATTTTTTCCCAATTTTTTGCAATTTTGATGCAGTGGATGCAATTTTTTTGGGTCGGTCCATATGAGAATTTTTTTGCTTTGGTTTGGATCTACAACTTTGCCAAAGACATAAAAACAAAATTCCGAACGGTTTATGATATATGGATTCCATAAAAATTTTCCTTTTTTAAAAAAATCGTGTTTGGGTACAAAAACTTAGGGTGTCCATAAAAAAAAATTCGATGTAATCTGGCCAAGTCCTTTGCAGGTTTTTTTTAGTTTCGATATATACTTCAAAAAAAAAACGGGTATGAAGGAGGAACCACACGATGACCTTAAAAATGCTGCACTGTGTAATATAATGGGGCTTAGGAATTAAGTATAGTAAATTGTTCTTTCCGTGATAAAATTTCACTAGAACTTTAATGACCTCAAATCGTAATTTAAATTCTGAAAATTCAAACCTTTTTTATTTAATACAAAAAACACAGTCACAATTAACCCAACAGAAAAATAATAGTGTTGTATATTAAATTTGCGTGACAACAAATTGTATTAATTTTTGACTAAAATTCATTATCGCGAAAAACAATTTAATACCTAAAGTTTAAAATTTTTCCAAGTGTAACCCGAACAACTTACTATGCTTTAGTTGAAAATCTAGCTATATTTTGTAAGTCGGTCTTCTTGTTTTTTTTAGCATTTTTAATACATAAAATTAAAAATTTTTCGGAAAATTTAAAGTAAAGTAACAGAAATTTATTGCAAAATTTTTGTTTATAATAATTTAGCTATTTTCTAGCAATTATAAATTAAACTTTATTTTTTGGGTAAGATTTTGCAATAGTGCAGCAGCCAAAAAACAAAAATTAAATCAACTCATTTTCTGTCATGAGAAAGTTTTTGTTTGTTAAATTGTTAATTTACACAATGATTATCGATGCAAACTTACTTAGAGATTTCGGCAGTATTTCCAGGAAAAAATAGTAAAACAGTTTTCAAAAATTAAAAACAACCACATTAAAAAGTTTCTAATTTCACATTAAAACGAAAAGACTAGTAAAAATATTAAAAACTAGTATGTAAACAAAGAGGAAAAAATATATTTAGAAAAATTTTACGAAAAAAAAATTGTCAAAAATCTAATGAAAATACAAAAATAGTTTTCACATCCAAAACCGGTTTTCAACACAAGACAATTTTCTTACCTCGACAATGTTTCTTTCAATTTATTATTTATTTATTTATTTATTTATTTATTTATTTATTTATTTATTTATTTATTTATTTATATTATTTATTAATCATATAATTACAAATTATATGTTAATACCCTAACCGAGCACTAGCAACAAAGGCCTTCGGCTCGTTGTAGCGAAAACAGACCAGAGTCTCTGATGGGAATTGAACCCACGACCCCCGCACTGATAAGCTAGCACGCTACCAACTAGCCTACCGGGGCGCTCTTCTTTCAATTAAAATTGTTTATTTTAGAGGAATTGAAAAAATCAGTTAAGCCTTTTACTTATTTTTAATTTAAATTTTTAACATCAAAATGGCATTGAAGAAGCTCTTAATCAATATAACAATATATTAAAACAAAAATTTTAAAAAAATATTTAATATGTAAATTTTGTATATATTATTCTAAGAAGGCTGATGATAACCTGGTCGCTCAGGTCCAAAGTGTGAGAACAAACGCGGCAGACAACTTTCTTAAATCCAACTGATCATTTAAAATCGAAACCACACTGCCATATGAAATGCCTATGGCATCAACAATCTCATACACTTTTACTCTTCGATCGGCCAACACACGCAGAGAAAAAACATGGTTGCAATATGATCACTGCTACTATATTGTGCTTGCTGCAATCGGGCATGGTTGTCACCACAAAGTTATTGGTTTTCTAACTATAAACATGGTCGCTACCATCATTATTTAGTAAATATTTTACTATTTTATGATTAGCACCTTCTATTTTATATCATGATTGGTTGTAACCATACTGTGGTACCAAAAATTTAGACTATGGAAAAAATATGATAATTATACAACGATAAAATGCTGGCAGCGATCAATAAATAATTATACAATCAAAGAAAGAAAAGTTCTCAAAGTCTATGATTTTTTCCTTAACAATTTTTCTTCAAAAAGTCCTTAATATTAAGTTTTTTTTAGAAACAACATTTCTAAAGGAAATATTCTTAAATTTAAAGAGCTTTTTCATAATTTCTAAGAACTTTTCCTTTAAAAAATTTTCTTAGATTATGGATCATATAATGATAATCCAGGAATCATAATATAGTTATGAGGGACCATAATATGATACATTTTGAGCATACTATGATTATTCGCGATCATATTATGATAAATTCAATATAAAATGTTTAGTTAGGACAATGATATGGTAATTTTTGAATCATAATATAACTGTAGGAACCATATTATGGTAAAAATATGGTCATTTTATTATCATAATATGATAACCATAATATAGTTGGATTATGTTTAGCACAACCATAAACCCAAAAATATATGATGCTCTTCGAATATTATTGACCCAACTATGTTTTTTCTTTGCGTGCACCAGGTCGTATTGACCTCAATTGGCTATCCAGAACGTTCAGCGTCATTTGTACTTGTGCGACCACAACGAAAGTCAGAAAACCACTGTTTTACCATTGAAATCGATGGTGCAGAGTCCCTATAGTATTTATCAAGCTTTTCCTTGGTTTGATTGTTGGTTTTTTTTGTCGCAAAAATAATGTTTAATGAGCACTCGAAATTCACTTTTCATGTTAATTGTATACATTCCAACGTATTATATCTATCACACTAATGACAACATTTTTTTAAGAAATCCCGCTTCAGCATTTATAAAAAGGAAAAACTTTTCGCGGTTTTCTCCTCAGATCTAGCAATTTTAATTTGCCTCTAGCGGAAAAAATTTTCCACCAACTATTATTTTTTAACAGACCCAGTTTAATTTTTAGAAACCAATATGTTAAAAAATTTTATAAAATTCATAAATTGATTTTATTTTTATTGTATACTAAAAAAAGTACCTGTAAAATAATTTTTTTGTAATAGCTTTCTAAAAACTGTATATTTAAATTTGACAGTAAATCCTAAATATTTTCATTATTTAGGCTAAATAAATTCCAAAACAAATATAATCATACACTGCCTTTTTGGCAAAAAATTAAAAGAAAAAATCCACTCGATGTTTATACTCAAATAAAAGGAAATTAAAAGGGCATTCGATAAAAAATACTTTTTAGAGCGAAATTCAGTTTCGTTACTGTAAAAATGATGATGGATAATTGATTATGAAAATTTCAATGCATCAAATTCCATACTAATTCTAAAAATTTTCAAGAGATTTGTATACTGTTCAATAGCGTTTTCATTTGAGGTGAATTCCACGTGTGACTTACACGACACGAGGCAAAACTTTTGTCATTTTTGATAAAATTTCTGGTACAATCATATTTTTTTAATTTGTTCGTTTTAAGAAATAACATCTACACGAACATACGTATTAATTCATGCACTTTGATTTTTGATTTGCGATTACATATTTTTAATTTTAATATAATTAATTAGTTGTGACTTACACGACATCAAATCCATTGATTTCAGGGTAATCAAAGATAGTTTAAAAATTCTGTTAATTGTGTAGTCCGATTCCTTTTAAACTGCACCAAAAGTATTTGAGAAATACAAACAACGACAAAATGGCTTTAACTTAGTGAAATTTATTTTATTTTTCACAAAAAATAGTTTTTTTCGCGTGACTTACACGACATACAAATTGTGACTTACACGACACTAAATAATATGAAGAGTTAAAGTTAAAGTTATGAAGTTAAGATTATACAGTTTTTGATTAATTTAATTTTTGGATTTACAAATAAATTTATTTTAGCGCTTTAACTCTTTTTTGAAGATGTGCAGTTACATTAAAATGAGTTATCCTCGTCATCTTCAATATTCTTTCCAGTTATAAAAAAATAATAATATGAAAATTTGACTTTGTTGTGTACTTTTGTATGGAATTCACCTTGAGTATAATATTGATTGATAAAAAAA
This sequence comes from Eustalomyia histrio, assembly GCA_949748255.1. Taxonomy (NCBI): domain Eukaryota; kingdom Metazoa; phylum Arthropoda; class Insecta; order Diptera; family Anthomyiidae; genus Eustalomyia; species Eustalomyia histrio. Next base: position 87,879,850 of record OX456524.1, on the reverse strand, counting down.
AATTAATTTTTTGCAGAAAAAAAACAAAAAAAAATTAAAAAAAAACTATCAATATTATACTAAAATGAAAGGCGATTGAAATTTATTTTGATAAAATTTGAAAAAAAAAATTAAAACTTGATAGCAATTTGTAAATCTGGGGTCCGAAATACTGCATTCGTGATCGTAATTTTTTGATCGAAATTATTTTTATTTTATTAAAATAAAACATTTAAACGGAATACCAAGTGGGCTGTAGTTCTGTCCTCGATTGGACACAAAAATAAATGTTGGTGTTTTCATTATTGTAGTTATATATTTGAAAACACAGTCTTCGAACGTATTCATTCGATCATGAATGCCGTAATTCGACCCTTGAATTTAGTTTTCATTTTATTTTGCCACTTCGTACCCGACTCATGTACAAACGTAGGACATGCACTTAAGCGGTTTTGTATAGGTTCGAATTTTACTGAGGATCGGACCAGTCTTCAGTCTAGACAAAGTTTCTTAAAAAAACAAGCAAGTCTAAAACCAGGCAGGTTTGTACCCAACTTGCTTCCACCCTTAGTAGACATGCCGTCAAAATACCAATTTTTTCGAGATGCCGTCAAATTGGAACGATGGCTGCGACTAAGAAAAAGTTTTCAGTGGCGGTGGAGCTGACACTAAACATTTCAAATTTTTCAAAACAAATAATTGCTTTTAAAAATTTAAAAAGAGCTATTTTAACAATTTTTCTGTAATTATTATATACATTGTTAATATTTTTACTGTAAAGAAGCGAATATGTTGTCCCGTTTGGCATCGGCAGTTGAAATATTTAATAATTTGTTTTAAAATTTCTTCAAAAATTATTTTATTTATTTATTTATTTATTTATTTTATTTATATTAATCATATAATTAAAAATTATATCCTTACATATACCCTAACAGAGCTCTAGCAACAGAGGCTATTGTCTCGTTGTAGTGAAAACAGCCTCTGGTGGGAATTGAACCCTCGACCCCCGCACTGATAAGCTAGCTACCAACTAGCCTACCGGGGCGCTCAAAAATTAATAAATATACATTCTAATAAAAAATGGTTAACTGACACCAAAATCCCGGTTTTCCATTAATACGAATTTAGAAAAAACCAAAAGCGGTTCGTTTTTAAGAAATAAAAAAAATTTGGTTAAATGGCTTTCGGTTTCAATTTTAAACGTTCTAATTCTGAAGGCATTCTTTCCAGCAAAAAAAAACATAAATATTCTTTTGTCTTCAATACTTCCCATGGGGATTTTTATCGTAATTATTAAGTTATTGAGTTTTGTTTACAGTAAAGCAAATCAATTGGAAACTAAATTGTCATTGAACATTCATGCATATTTCGAATATTGTTATTGATAAATAATTAAATCACGTATTATATGCATTTATATTTTAAATATAATTTAAAGGTTAATCAAAATAAAATTATTTATAATATTAGACATTAGACAATGACTTCATTCATTCTATATCTTGCTTAGAATAGTTAAATATGATTCATATTTTGATAGAGATGACAAATAGTTTAACAGATGTTATCGATAAGTCATCGTTAGTATATGAGGATGTAGTATAGCATTCACCTAGTTATAAAATGAGGGAAATGAATTTTATCCTTTCGCTGATACTTGTTTACCATAAATTTATATTTTACAAAATAAAGCAGCTAGTTTATCTCTTCTGTTGCGCAACAATTTATTCTACTTAAAAACCAAAACATGAAAATGGTATAAATTAAAAATAAAATTGTGATGAAAAAATATATTCTATGTTACTCACACAATAAACAAATTACCTTTTTTATTTAGAAAATCTGCTTTCATTTATTTAAATTAATTTGTTATTTACGTTTGTCACAAAAAACTATGGACACGCAAAATTTATGCTAAAATTAACTTGTGAAGGTGGCAAAATAAAATATAAATATATGACAAAAAAAAAAATAAATAAACAAATATTTGTATAAAAAAGAATTTTTAAACATGAGAATATAAAACTAAATATAAATTCTACAGTAAACAGAAGATCAAGAACGATTATATGTATAATAAATATTTTAATCTTTTTTTTTTTTTTGTATATTAATAATATTTAATTGAAAAATATATTTGTATTATTTTCAAGATTGTTTTTTAATAATCTAATACTTCTGAATATTGTTTAAATTAAATTTTCTCAAATCATTTTTCAGTATTATGGTGGGATTTTTATTTCAATTTCATTGTTTTGCTTTGTTTAACAAAGTATCACTTTATAATGAGTAGTTATCTGTTTTTCGATGACTTTTGAAATGATGACCTTTTAAATTGTAATAATACTTATTTCTAATTAAAGACCGTGCCACATTATCAATAAAAACAAATCTAAAAAAAAACTATAAAATTACTTATTAATTAAAGAAAACAATTTAAAATACTACAGCCAAACCCCAATATATGCCCCTTTGGAGACAGGCGTAAATTGCGACAGCTATTTCTTAATATTAGGACAATGAATTTTATAATATACTTTTTTAAATAAAAAATTGTTTCCTAGTTTGAAAAATATCGGGGTACGACTGTAATGCTCTCAATATTAAAACAAAAAAAAAAAAACAAACTTGAGCAATAGCGGAAAGAAGTCAAGAAAATTAATTAATTTCAAAACCAGGAACTCTTATTGAACATTTGTAAATATTATTGCAATATAAATTATTTTTTTTTTGATTGATTTTGTAGGTTTAAGTAATAATGTTGAAATTAACTTTTTGGAAGACATTAGCACTAAGTAAATGTAATCGACAGTAAAAGGCTTTTTACACTGAACGACATCTTTGTGAAACGCGAGGAAGATGTTGAAAACGTGAAACATGTATTTACATTGCCAACATCTTTCATCTTTCGTCTGCTATTTATTCAGCTGTCAAAAAATAAAAGAAAAAGACGCATATTTTTTGTTAAAAATAAAAAATTTATTTAGCGAAAGCATTAATCATTGGAGTAGTTGTTGCTTTGCAAGAATAAACCCAAATTTTACTGCAGTACATTGAAATATTAAAGGTCATTCTGGAAGAAGATGATGAAGAAGAACTTTTGGTAGACATAAGAATGAAATTCTTACATGTGCCACTCATTTTCCTTTGTTGGATATTTTTTTTTTGTGTATTTTCTGCAATGTCAGTTTGCTAGTGATGGCACAAAGAAAATCGATTTTTTTTTTGTTTTTTTTTAGTGATGACACTTAAAATAACGAAATATGTAAGATGGAACAAAATGAGATAGGATCATCTTTAGTATATGTAGAAAAATGTAGCTCAGTGGAAAAATGCTATAAACGATTTATTTTAACTTTTAATATCAAATTTAAAACAAAAAATTTGATGTTCATGTGTTTTCTTAACTTTTCTATATGACTTTTTCAAGAAATTTCCCTATTTTATTTATTTTATATATTCTGATATTGATATGATCAAAAAAAAATTTTTTTTCTAAGTCTATTGTAAATATTATTGAAATTGATCATTATTTGCAAAAACATTTTTCAGCTGAGGTGGTCGACTTTCGCACACTGTGGCGCATTATATGTGAAAACAGGACGTAGCAGAATATATTTTTCGGAAAGTTCAACACCTCTCTTACATTCAGTCGAAAATTTTTTAAAATCTATATACTTTTGTAAAAATTATAATCATCAAAATGGAGTATACATTAGGGCAACGGCTCCCGAATTGGGGTCGCGACCCTCTGGCAGCATTCAAAGGGGTAGCTGCATTCAAAGGGGTCCGAAAAGATTTCCAAAAAAATTGTTCAAAAATAATAATAAATAATCTTTCATAACAGTTATCATAATTGTATTTAAAAATAATGCAAAAAATAAAAAATATACCCCGATTTTCAAAGTTTTTAAAGGAAATAAGAACTATGTGAAGCTTAAAAAGAAATTTTGATAAAAAAAAGTTGGGGTATTCGAATTCTTTAGACTTTTCAGACCCCGACAATTTTTTATTTTAATTGTATACACATTATTTTTTATTTTACCTATAGAAAATGATCACAAATTCGAAAAAAAAATCATCGGAGTTTGTTTAATAATCAATTTTTTCTATTATAGAAAACCCCTCTATTTATAGAAAACCCCTCAAAATCCTAAAGTTTTTAAGTTTTTTTAGGGTAATTTAATTGAAAGATTCTTCCAAAAACGTTATCAGGTAAATCTCTTAAATTCTACAATAAAAAAAAACAGTTTTTCCATCTTTCGTATTTTTAAAAACTACTATTTTTTAAAAAAAATTGGATTTAAATTTTTCTATTTAAATATAAAACATTTAAAAATATAGCAGTCCGTCAGCCAGTAAAAATCTCTCGAGGGGTGCGTGAACTAAAAGTTGGATTAGGGTATTCAATTAATCGACTTTTCCTTTTAATTGATTAATCATTCAAATAACACGCTGCTACAAAAAAAAAATAACAAATTGCAAGAACTTCTGAAATGACCTAGTGTAGGTTGTAGGTCAAGCTGAGTGTATTATATAACCGGTTTTATAATTTCCAATATAAAATTTCGAGATATGGGGAAAAGAGTATTGTTTTTTTGGACTGCCGCACTTAAACTTTTCTAATTCAGTAATTTTTAAACCGATTTCAAAACGGTAAACGGCATTAATTAGAAATATATATACTTCCCGTATACTATTTATATAAATATGTAGAGATTTTTTCAATAATATAAAAAATATTCATTTTTTTAAACTTTTTCATTTTCTACGAGGGTTTTTTTCTTCTTTTAATACAACAATAATCTCAATGTCAGTGTCAAGCTTTTATTCGTGTAAATCGGTTAAAAAATGACAATGTTATAGTACTTTTTCTAAACAACGAAAACCCGATTTCAATTATATGATTCAACAAAAGAAATAATTTAAAGTACACTCACAATATTATTTCGTTAAAAATAATCTAAAATACATATTAAATTAATCGAAAATACAATCAAAAAGAGGACTACTGATTTTTCATTATATTCAACCCATTTTGTTGTTTATTTTCAATCATTGTTTAATAATCGACAAAAGTAGTAAAAACAATAGAAAGTTGTTTAAAATAACCATAAATTTTTAACTGACAAAAAGTAGAAAAAAAAACTATTTTTGGGTTTGTTTTTTAAATTGAAAATTTTTTTTATTTGTATGAAATTTTACAAAACACAACACACACAGATGTATATATATTTTTATTTTCTTGTGTGTATTTATATTTGAATAATTTCTTGTAATTTTTATTGAAATAATTTTGTATATATACAAACTATTTTGGTAAAAAAACAAAAAAGAATTATATGAATTTCTATTTTTTGAAGCAGAAAAAATAAAATTTTACATTTAACAGAAAATATCAACTCCTACTGAATTTCTGTAAATTTTTATAGTTTGTTTTTTGAATGACTAATTCAAATAGTTAAAAAATATATTTGTATGAATTTCAATTGATTCTTCGTTTAAAAACAAACTTTACGTATTACTTTTTAAATAAACTACAGTCGGTAGCGGAAAATATATTGTAAGTGTACGAACTATTTTTTTAATTACGTTTATTTTTTAAAAACCTTTACTTAATCTACTACGTTTGTAAGGCAGCCAGCAGTAATTCGCTAGCATTCTGATCTGACTTTTTCCTTTGAACCGATTTTCCATTGTTGATAGTTCTTGGTGGAAGCGTTCGCCTTGCTCGTCTCTAAACTGACCCAGATTTTCTTTGAAGAATTCCAAGTGAGAATGCAAAAAATGTATTTAAATTGACATTCTGCATCCCATTTCTCCATACGCCTCTAGAAATTCACTAACATACTCAACTTTTAATAAATCAAATAATTTTTATTAACACTTAGCTTATAACACAATTAAATATTTTAGTTAGCTTTTTTTAAGAAAAATATGTTGTTTTTTGAAGCTGCAACACTAATACTAACTAGTAAATAACTATTTTGCAAGTATTAAAAAAAGTAACGGTATTATTACAAAAATAATTTAAATAATGCCTTATTTACACTGATAGAGTACTAACCTATACAGAGTGGATTTTCTTTATTTCTCCTTCGCACTTATATCTTGTTTGTATCATACTCGTATAAAAAGTCCTAAAGCTAGAACTGTAATTGACCTAAGTTCCTTAAGTTGGCTTTGGCATACGCCAAACTTGAGTAACAATCTAAAAAAAAACAAAAAATTTTGAATTTCTTTGTTAATTGAAACGCAAAAAAATAAAACAAAAGCCGATTTTAATTGGGCTTTAATGGCGATTCTTTAACAAAAATAATGAATTCTAATATCTCTTGATTATAAAAAGTACTATAACTTTGTCAATTTTTAACCGATGTACACGAATAAAAGCTTGTTTTACTCAGAAGGACACTGACTTTGAGATTATTATGAAAAAATTAAAAAATTAAAAAAAATTAAAATTTTTTATATTATTGAAAAAATCTCTACATATTTATATAAATAGTATACGGAAAGTATTTATATTTCGTATATATATTTCGTTTCGAAGTCGGTTAAAAATGACTGAGTTAGAAAAGTTTAAGAGCGGCAGTCCAAAAAATACTCATTTCCCCATATCTCGAAATTTTTAGGGTATATTGGAAATTATAAAACCGTTTATATACCTACCTACACTAGGTCATTTCGCAACTTCTTTTTCAGTGTAGCACCGTGTAATTATTCGGATTTTTTTCTTAATCGAATAAAATGATAATTTTCGATATTGAAACGGGGTGCAGAGTTCCTTAAACATTTGTGACTCAAATGTGATTAAAAACCAGCTAACCGGATTTTTTTTCCAAAAACGATTTTTCGAATAAACCGAAACCGGTTTTTTACAAAAATGATTTTGGGAAAAAACCGGGTTTTGAATACTCTACGGAATATGCAAAGAAAACTCTTTTGGATATTTTTGGAACTTTACGAAATTTTGCAAAATAAAGCCGACTTGAAAACTATTAAATTATTAAGTTTACTATAAGTTTAGCCAAAGTTGGCAACCGATAGTTTCTTAATACCGTTTCAAAACCCTTTCATAATGAATACCAATACCGTTATTGTACCAAAAGTCACCGGTGCTTCAAAGTTGAATTGGGTCTTAAAGAACCAGTTCTACAACAATTTATACCTTACATTTAAGCTTCGTGAACGGGATTCCATGCAACCGATTGTAAAAAAAAATGTTCGTAAGAATCCTTGGCTCCGAAAAAACTTTAAATTATATTTATGCAACCATTTTAAAACTAAAGCTGTCCCAAAAATAACTTTCCATTTTTAATACAAATTTCCCAAAAATTCGGAATTTTTGCTATACTTTTTTGTATTTTGACTAAAACAATTAAAATTTTTTTCTTTAATTTATCAGTTTCTTTTTAATTTATCAGTTTCTAGATCATATTTAAATGTTATTAAGAAATAGTATCGCAAATAGTTTATTTGAAAAATCCAATGGAAGAATTTGCACAGTTTTTCAAATTGTTTTCAGAAAGTTGAAGTTATAATAACTAAATACTCGTACTAATAACGACAACTTTTTAACAAATTGTACCCCGGTTAGATAGGCACATAAGTAGAGATAGGCTCATAAGTGAATTTTGACTCGCTCACAAGAGATAAATTCCAATCTCCCAATAACATTTTTTTTACTCGTACTAACATAGGCTTACCTGATACATTCTCCAAACATTAAATGAAAAATTTATGGTTAATTTTGTAATAAAAACTTGGAAATGCTATGAATAAATAAATTTTTAATTTATTTTCCAAATCCACTCACTCACGCAAACATGTACCTCACTAACACTCGAGAACACTAGTGTTCCCTTCACACGATGACGTAAAAATTTCATGAACTGAAGATTTCTGTAAGGATACATTTCTTATGAGTAAAGAAAATTAAATTTAATAGATATTTCTCTTTTACTAGTAAACTTTTTTTTATTTACATTTTTTTTAATGCCACTAATTTTATTTTATTTATTTTTTTCTTTACAGGTACGTATGTGTGTGAATGTTCATTAATAATATAAAATTGTGTTATATGGTCACAGGTGAAAGCATTACACTGCAAAAGTCAATAAAATGTATATTGTGTATGTATTGTATATTTTATATGCGATGCTTTAAACATAAGTAACATAAAATTTGTAGCCTACTTTAGGGATTATATTATTAAACCATTACGAAACATACTTTGAGGCTTAAGGTACTTTATTAATGTTAGTAGCCCACATTAAGGCAAACTGAAATACTTAATGAAATCATTTAAAATAAATACATGATTAACCTTAATAGCTGCAATATTAAATTAAAACGAATTCTCTTATACATTTGAATCACCTAAAAGGCATTGCAACCGTTACATAATTGGACATGGACACCAGTTTATAGTTAAAATTAAATTGCTAAAAACAAAGCATGCATGTAGAAAGAATTACAGTAATATTATAAAAGATTTAATAAAACTGAAGTATAAAGAAGACTTATAAAACGGTACTTTCAAGATTTTGTTTTTTAAGTTATACTCTTTTTTGGTCATGATATCATATTTATAGCAAATAAGCTTTAGACTCACAATTTTAATTGGTCCAAAACGACCACAAGATCACCTACATCAGGGGTGCCCAAAAGTTCCTTATGGAAGAGTAAACACCAATACATTTAATGAATAACTAATTTTTATTCAATATTTTTTATTGTAAAAACAAATACATACAAAGAAAAAATATTTCATATCATACGTTAAGCAAAAACAAAATCTACATTGATGATCGCTGTCGTCAATGTTTACCAGCAAAGCATACGAAAGTGTTGTTTCTTTGCACTTGCGTGTATACATACAGTAAATAACGACAAAAAAAATAATAAGGCAAAGTTGTTTGTGTATTTCGTATTGCTATTGCTGAGTGCTCTAGGTATATTAAAACACACAGCCTATAGCTAGGCGCTTTTACAAAAACAAATGAGCATCAAGCGCATAGGTCTTGGACACCCTTGTCCTACATCATTTGTAGTTGCGGCTTTAGTGTTAGATGATGTCCTTGCAATCACAGTATATGACCCGGAACAGCCAGAATCAGCAGGGTTAATATTGCCAACCCTTATTCTACAATTATTAAAAACTCATTGCATTTCAAAATTAACTGCAAAGTAGATTTTATGACTGTTCCAAAGAGTTCAAGTAATTATTTTCTTTGACATCAGAATGTTCCCTTATTTTGTCCGTAACAAATGTTACAGCCTGCTGTTGTAGAGTAACTGATATAACAAATGTTAACGTTGTTATACGAGTATCAAGTGCAGCAGGCCTCTCAAAATCTGTATTTCATATACAAATTGTATGTAGATTTTTTATTTTTCAATTTCTTTTTTTCTTTTTACATATTCCAAATAATGAATACATGTTTGAAGAGTTACTTACATGCATGCAACAATTGAGTTAAGAAACATAAAACGTACTAAAGCATCATACAATTTTAGGTTCGTTATCTTTTCTATGGTCTAACCAGTAAAAGTAAAGCAAGGCAAAAAAAAAATAAAAATTAAAAAAAAAACAACAAAAGCAACATGAAGCTTGTTAAACTTTTGGTGTTCAGAATTGCATGTAAGCAGATTCTATATTCAATTTCATTCTATATATGAAAAGATAGATAAATTGTAATGAAAAGATTCTAAAGGGAACATCAACAACACGAAATAATAGTTTTAAATTGAAGTTGGTTATATTTTTAAAATGGGTGACATTTATTTACAAATAAGATATATTTTGAAAGATCAAACAGTCATAAAAATAAGTTATTAAATAAAATAAAAAAGTTTGTGGCATGCCACAAGCTGTAATAAATATAAATTTTAATAAATACCAAATTTTGTAGAAGTAGTACTTTAAAAATTTAATATTATGGTGCAATTTTCTGGTTTTTCTTGATTTCTAGCTTAAACTCATATGTGGACTATAAAAGTCTTAAAACATAAATTATTTTTAAATTCTCTAAGGCGAAAAAGGCAAAAGAGTAAATATGTTTAAAAAAGTTTCAAAAATAAACTGTTCTCTTTATGTCTTACTTTGGCCAAAATTCGTACACTTTTTCTTATTGATGTAGAACATAAATATAGAGTAAACTTGTTTAGCAGTTTATGTAAATAAAAATATTTTGAGGCGGGCCAAGAAACAGTGATAGAAGAAATTAATTTTCTTAATGGCTTTTTATGAAAATTCGATGTACATATATAATAATTAATTTTAAAATTTTGTTGTCATACCTTTAATTTAAATTGGGACATTACCTATTAACGTTAAGTATTTAAAGCAAATCCACATTAAACCGATTAAAGTTAAACAAATTTACATGTTATTATATTTTCGGCAGTAACACAAAGACGGCAAAAGTTAGCGTACATGCGTAAAGTACTTTGTGTCTTTTTTATGACTTAACGGGTATACGTTAAGGCAAAAACATAGCTACTAATTTTGATTTTTTTAATTTTATGTTTCCAATAAATATTTTACATACATATAACAATTTTAAGGCGGGCCAAGTAATTTAAGTATGAAATTTTATAATTATTATATTTTCATAAAAAAAAAGTTTCTTAAATTTTTCGACTTATATCTGATATTGAAATATATTTAATTTTCTTGGCTGTAGAAATTAATACTTTTAAAATTTTCCAGTTTTTAGCTTTAAAGTAGCCTTTTCTAAAGAAACTTGAGTTTCAAAATGTTTTTTTTTACATTTTTTGCATGGAAGTGTTTTTTTTCTTAATAAAAATAAATATTTTTTCTGCTAGTTTTGTTTTTTTTTAAGTGTTTTTAAGTGTCCCCAACTTTTTACTTTTGCTTGTTTTTAGCTTTTTGTCAATATTTTTTTTTGCTGTAATTGCACTGAATTTTACTTTTTTGACTTCTCTGATTATCAGAGTAATGCCCACAATTTTAAGCAGTAGATACCCTGCGGGAAAAAAGGGGTCAGTTGAGAATTGGAACCTGTTCCGTGAGAGGGGAAAACTGGACCGGATCCAAAAATACATATCACCAGGTGGCTAAAAAGAGGGCGGGTACCTAAAGTACCAACCACCTGACCGGCTTAAAAGTCATGACATGTTCTTTTGCGTCGGTTCTATAATATGTTCTTTGGGGTTAGTTATGTGACATGTTCTTTTGGAAAGGGCGATTGACCCCCTCCTAGTACAAGACCATCTTAAAGTGACCGGTCCTTTTCATATAAAAAAACGGTCCCGTGACCGGTACCTATCACAATGAACAGGTCGCGTGACTTGTCCGCAGGGTACATACCAGTGCTTAGATATTTATTGATTTTTATTCGTCTACACGCTAAATATCTATTGCTTGAAAATACGGGCGTAAGTTTAAAGCAGGGACTGAAACCCTAAAAAAATGGGTTCGGGTTAATCGAAAGAAAAAAAAATCAGGTTCGGGTTCAACATTTAAAAAAAGTAAAAATGTTTTAACAATAGTAAATTTACGTATTTTTCAAAAAAAAATCGGTTAATATTATAATTAAAATATTTGTTTAGTTTTCTTTTTATTTAAATTTTTTCTTTTAGCGACAAAATGAATTTCAAGGCGGAAAAGACGCTCTGATTTGAAGAATTTGATTTAGAAAATCGTTCCTTCTTTTTTAGAACTTGTTCGAGCATATCTTCATCATCTTCTGAAGAACAGGATATTGATTCTTTCATAAAATTCTCTTCTTCTCTTTTCATTTGTAATTTTTTGAAAATTTTAATTGTTTTTAAAATATGTTTTTAACATTTTTAACATCTTCGGGACTTGGCATTAACTTAAATTTGCTGTCTAGATACTTAAATATAATTCTTGTGACAATATTTTTGTTTTGTTATCTTTTGTTAGCTTCGATTACCTACATTATTAATATTTTATAGTTTATTGTTTTAAAATTTTGAAAGAACAGTACTACAAAATTTCATTACTAGCTGCTGATCAAATATGATATTTTTAAATTCATTTTAATACAAATTATTTCTGATTAAATTATTTGGCCCGCCTTAATATTTCATTGTTAGTCTAAAATTTTTAACAATTTAAAAAAAGCATAAAAAATTTGAACTTAAAATAAACCGAAGGATTTTTCTTTTTTTTTTTGTTAATTTTTCTTGGCACGCCTTAAAAAATTTCTCACTTTTCTCAAATTCAATTTGCTTTGGCACTTTTTACAATTTTCACATTTTATTAAAATTATAATCTGCAAGTAAAACGACTCACAATTTTACAAAAAAAATTCAAAAATCTACTCGTATAATTTTCTCACAAAAAAAAACAAGGATTATTTTTTAAATATTAAAATAAATAAAATATTAAAATTTTTACTGTAAATATTAAAAATTTTACTGTAAAATGCATCTTTAAAGGGTAATAAGTAAAATATTCAGATTTCTATAAATTTGGCACGCCTCAGACAACCTCAAATTTGCATTAATTTTGCAAAATTCAATATTGCAAATATTATTCAAATATTTTTATAAGGATAATTTATATTATAGCAATAGCTACTGCCCTAATGTACATTCATACTTGCAAACCAAGACTCTTGTTACAGTAATTTATCATAAGACTAAAAGGAAAACTCCACTTTATATTACACACATATACCTATATACAATGTAAGTTAGATTACTACATAGTTAACTCTACAAACAGCATGTGAAATATGTACTTACTTTAAAACATGATGATCATGTATGCAAGAATTATTTTTTTCACATTTTTATCGATTTACATAATAAATGGCAATGGGTCAATTTAGTTTAAATTGATAAGGAAATAGAATACCTCTGGATACAACAACAAACAAATACAAAACAATATTGCATTATAGTTAGGGGGTATTTCAAATACTAAATGAATTTGAATGAAAAATGTAAATTAATCGCAATGTGAACAATTTTACTATGAAAAACGGTTTTTAAATTGAAAATTTTACTTTGAATATAACAAGCTTCTTTGTTCAGCAGACTTAAAATAAAACGTTTTTTAAAAGCTTGTCGAAAATATCGTGCAAAAATGTAATCTATTTGTTGTTGTTATTTTTTATAGCATGCATATTTTATGGCGCAATTATTTATCAAAAATCTAATTTGATAAATGCATACTTTTGGGAAGTATTTTTAAAAATATTTTTATGGCTTACTTTGCAGCGTAGTATTGCATTAACAGATTAATACAAATTAAACGACTGAATACAGTTAAAAAAATGTTTTTAAAAAAATTAAATATTTATTAACCCACTGAAACTAAAGTAAAATGCATAAATTATCAATATCTATAAATTTGTATTAATAAACACATACACAATATTATTTTTTTTAATTAAACATACGACAAAATGTATAAATATTTATTTTAAATAAGCCTGAAAATTTCAAATGGTGTTTATTAATTTTATTTCTTTTTTATGTAAAATAAACAATTTGCATAACAACTACATGCATTAAACACAGAAATAAAACATAAAAATTACAATTCAGCAACATATGTTAGGGATTTAAATTGCATATACAATTATACAAAAAAAAACATGTCGTTTGTAAACATATATAATGATTACAATAATAGCGAACAGTGGGATAAAGAAAATTTTAATGTTTGACGAAATTTTTAGCAATAAAAATACTTTTTTTCCAATTTAATAACACAGAAAGGATAATGTTACTTAAAAATAATAAATATTAACTAATATTTATAGTGTTTATCTAAAAAGATTTAACTCCAATAAGCGATTTCTGCGAATTGGTATAAAATATATTTATTTATGTATTTATTTTATTTATTAATCATATAATTACAAATTATATGTTAATACCCTAACCGAGCACTAGCAACAAAGGCCTTCGGATCGTTGTAGCGAAAACAGACCAGAGCCTCTGGTGGGAATTGAACCCACGACCCCCGAACTGATAAGCTAGCACGCTACCAACTAGCCAACAAAAGAAAACTGTAAAAAAATATTACTTGAGCAGGAGTATAAAAACTATATATTTTTTTTTTATATAAATACAACATTTTGGGTCTTTAAATATTAGTAACGTCATTAGGCCCATAAGGCAAAGTAATTAACCAATGTTACTAAGAATGGAGTAAGTTATACGTCCTCTAGAGCGGTTCTAAAGAGATTTTTTGACAAACCAAAATACATGTACATATGTATCACCCTTGCTACAAATACTTTAAGCTGTCAACGAAAATAATTTGGTTAACAGCTTTAAAACTTTGCGTAAACAGCATAAATTTAAGACGGGCCATGTTTAGGCATTAAAGTTTTATTTAAATTTCTTCTATATTTACGCAAAATTTAATATGTAAAAATATTACTTTAGTTGTTCATAGTTACGTTATTAAAGTTTTTGTTTTAATTTTGTTTAGTTTAGAATAATTCTAAGGCGGGCCATGTCATGCATTTTACATTTTGTAGAAAAAAATAATATTTTAGAAAAAAAAATTAAGAAAGTAATTAATTAAAGAATTCTTCATTTTCAGGAAAAAACTTGTTCCTTCAAATTTAAGAATTCCATCGTAAACAATATTTTAAACATTTTTTATCATAATTTTGAGACGGGCCAAAGAGAACAAATGATTCAATTAAGGATATCGTAGATTACAATAAATTTTAGAAAAAAAAAACAGTGCAATGAAGTTTATTAATTTAAAATCTATAACGCCTGAATTTCAATTATTATATTAATTATAGCAAAGAGTTATATTTAGTTACTGATTATGGTTAGTGTGTGAAAAAGAAAATCTTGACGAACTAAATTGAAATTTGGTTAAATTTCTGTTATTTAAAATAGTAAAATAACTGTGGTGTTGATTTCTTATTTTTTATTTATTTTTTTGAGGGTGGAGGGAGAGGGTACAAAAATGTCTTTTAGCTGAATAAACTATTTTTCATTTTATAAAAATCGTTTCTATCGTCGATAAACATGAACACAATACAAAAATTATCTCACTGCCAATTTTTAAAACATCTTTAAAATTACAACAATATTTTTAGGCGGGCCATATTATACATTTTGTAGGAAATTGTTAGATCAGCATTTTCGTAGACCATGGTATATTTTTAGAAATTAAAAGCAAGTAAACAAATTATGAGGCATTTGTTTGCATTTTTCATTCAATATTAATGAAAAATTTACAAAGTTTTGAGGCGTACAATCTTTAAATTTTGAATATTTTAATTTCAAGTTATAGAACCATTAAAAATTTTAAATTTTAAGTCAGTTCAAGCCGAGGTCACTTTGAGGCAATAATAACCAGGGCCGGGACTTTCATGCAAATGCATGTTTGTAGTCAAGCCCAAAAACGGTTTTGACCAAATATTTAACTAGAATTTGCTATAAAAGAGCATCGTTTTGTTGTTGCATATTTGGCTTTTCGGTGCATACATTTATGCAATGCGTAATCAATGATCGGTAACTCATTACTTTATGTTTCAAAATAATGTAGCTGATAACGCAACCAATTACTAAAGTCTTGCTGGGTTTATATTCAAATACAACTGTTTTAAGAATTAATTTTATTCTTTACCACTGTGTATTTAACAACATTTGCTGAGGAGTCAACATTTGAAGTTTTATTTTTGGAATTCATTAGATTTTACTATAAATAATAAAGTATTGTTACAGATCTAAACAAAATGTTTATTTGTGTATATAATTTTGCATTATGATAAAGAATGACATCAACATAAACAGCTGTTAAAAAAATTTCACATAAATGACTGCATAATTTTTATAAACAATCAAAAATTGTCTTTGACTTAGTTTGTATATTTTTAAAAAATTGAATATTTGTTTAATTTCTAAATAGCTATTCTAAGAATTAATCATACAATTTAGATATTATTATACAACAAATTGATTAATTAACCAATTTTATAATTATGAAAAATAAAAAGGTGTACATGGTTTTCTAATGATTTAACATATATTTAGGTTCAACCTTTTCGATATAAAATGTAGCCTACTTTAAGGCTTTTAAAAGTTTTAACCATATTTGATCAGGGGATATCTGATAACAAAACAAAACAATTTAGAGACTGTATAAAACATGACATCTTAACTTTTTTTAACACTTTTATGTTATCATACGGCCTGATTTAAGTCATAGAATTTAAATTTGTGCTTGTAATGTGTCAAAGGCATTAATTTTGTGTCAGCTAATAAAATTTATTTTATATTTTGAAAACGGTCTCATTACGGTTGTCTTAGACGAATTCGAAAGTAAGAAATTAATCACAACTAGGTCGACAATGACATGGGGAAAAAATGTCTACATGTCCTCCGGTGGCCTGTCGTCGTAATAGAATATACTTTATTTTCGTGACGCCACACTAACACAGACTTAAACTATTTGTTAAATTGCTGTCATATGAATTAGGGTTTTCTATCAGAACAGAATTGCAAAAATTCTTACTTTGTTTGTTTTCGATAAATGAAAAAAAAAAAGATCCACCTGTTCTTGGGCCACCTCGGTAAAACAAAGGTTCATAAAAGACTATGTTTTTTTTCCTTTTTACTTTTTAAGGTATTTTAACTAAAGAAACTATATTAAAGGAAGTTATCGTTGGAAAGGTATTTTGTGGGCTTCTTTCTGCTACCATTTTGTTTTTTTCTAATCATTTTGGCTACGTTAGATCAGTGGTCGGCAGAAAGAGAGAATATGAATGTATTGGTGTTTTACACCGTAAGAAATTATCTTTCTAGATAAATGAATGAATTAATAAATTAATAAATGAATTAATCTATGAGAATATCCGTATTAATTGAATTAAAATAGTTCATGTTTTTGTTTACTCTAGTATAAAAAATAATTCATAATAATGAGAGTAATAATTTTTTGATTGCATTCAAGGCACTTTGCCTCATTTAATATATTTAAAGAAAATAAAAACAAATTCTTCCCACATTTTTAATTTAAAATGTAAACGAAAAATAAAATAAATACCTACATTAAAAAAAAACCTATAATAAAAAAAACAAGTTTTTAGAGTGTACTTTATTTCCTCAACAAAGCGGCATACACTTGCTCTGTTATTTTTTGTGCTCTTAGCTGTGAGATTTGTTGACATTCGTGTAGTGTACGTGTAAATTGCCGATTGTTTTCGGCCCCTGAGTGCTATGAGTGCCGATCACTGCTTTAGATGGAGAAGTATACTGCTATGACTGTTAAATTCTGATATATATTATTTCTTAATTTATTTCAGCGGACTCATATTTTTTCATATTCCTGATATTTAGGAATTTATAAAAATTTTTCGCGAAGCCCTGTTTTTTGATAAAAAATAATTACAAACTTCTTCTGTTTAAAAATATATTATTTTAGTGCAGTTTCAATATAAAATTTCGCGTTACTGATGCTGTCGAACAAAAATGTATGAATGTTTTCGCCCTATTTTACCCCTTAGATCCCCGAGATCGTAAGACAGATATTTTTTGTTTTATTTTCCCTATGACATGTTAAAATTTGATCAAAATCGAATTGTTTAGGTTTGGGTACTTTAATTGTAAAATTTTTCCAAAAATCCTATTTAAAGACTAAAAAATACTCGTCCAAAATACGGTTATCGAATTTGTGATCGAAATTTTCGATTTCTTATAAAACGGTTTTATTTAAATTGGAAATTAAACTCTTGACTATTTTTATTTATTTTACTTATTTATTTATATATTGATTTCCAATACAATAAGATGTAAAATCTTATAATTCAAGTATTTGATTTCGTCTGAGAATTGGATTGCTAATTGTGATAAATGAAATGGTAAAATTGTTCAAAAATTGTTTTACACAATTTTACAATTAAATTTATCACAAATAACAATCAAATTGTCCAACGATATAATTAGAGTTTAATTTCTGTATATTTCCCAGTTTAAGTAAAAAAATTCGACTACAAATTCGAAAACCGCATTCAGGCCGAGTATTTTTCTTACTTTAAATAAGGTTTATCTTTAGAGAAGACTCTTTGAAAATAATTCTGTTGCCAAAGAAAAAAAGTTATACACAATATTTTTTCTTTGTTTTCTTAACAAAATCTATTTTTAACTGAAAAGTAAACAAAAAAAAAAAAAACTCTTACATATCAAACTGCTGAAAGAGTCATTAGGCAACATTTATGTTTTGTTCTGTATCCTGATGAATATTTTCATCATCATGTTCTTGTACATGATAATGATGATCCCACTCCAGTTTGTATTTCTTGTATGTTACACATGAAAAATATTTGTTTGGTTAAATTTATGGAAATAT
Source organism: Eustalomyia histrio (assembly GCA_949748255.1). Lineage (NCBI taxonomy): Eukaryota > Metazoa > Arthropoda > Insecta > Diptera > Anthomyiidae > Eustalomyia > Eustalomyia histrio. The sequence goes on along the minus strand of OX456524.1, from coordinate 87,861,540 downwards.
GAAATTTTATTTTTACAAAACACTTGACGCATTTTGTGTGCAACACTTGATATTTTGTAGCTGCCACATTGTATTTAATGCTGCTGCTGGTAGTGAAGGTGCTGATGAGTGTGATGGTGAAGAAAGTGTTGAAAGCTTCAACAGCATACAGACGTATTGTATAGTTGTGCTCGTATGTTAAAATTAACAAAAAAAAATATTGAAATTTTATTAAGTTTTTTTTTTAATGTTTTCCTTGTTATACTGAGATTAACACATTATTTAAAATGTCAGTCAAAAATTATATATGAAAAATGGCAAATATCATACTTTTTTTTGAAAAAATAATAAACTCATCTATGTAGTCAAGTTTATAAAAGACCCTACCTCGTTAAAATCAAAAATCAAATGTTCGATGATTTTAACTCTGCATATCCTATTGTTATATAGTCATTTGTTGAGAGGTTAACACATGAATTGTTAACTATAAAGAAACTCTGACTTGTACGCAACATCATTTGGCGCCCAACGTAGAATTGAAAAGCCACTAAACGATAAGCTCATGTTACGAAAATAGTGTAAACAATAACATTCGTCAAACTTATATGAAAAACCAAAATAATTTTACGTCTTTTCTCTCGTTAAGAACATTTTTGTAATACATAAACCAGGGATAAATGCTTTAAGCAGCAAAAAACGTAATAAGTTTTCAAATAATTACATTTTTTTTTTTCATTTGACAAAATTAATATTCAAAAGACCTCATCACTTAAAGAACCTGCCAAATTACTTTTATGTGATTTTTCTATTTAAAAAAACCATCATTTTGGAAAAAAAAATTCTTCAATATTTTCCCACAATTTTATTGCCTTGACTACATGTTTAAAGTTGCCACAATGATGGCAAAATTTGACCTACCAAAAAAAAAATAAATATATAACCATAAAAGGTAATTAAACAACACATTTTTAAAGAGAGAAAAAAATTAAAGAACAATAAATGAATTATTCAAAAGTTTCAATTATTTTGACCATTAACTTAAAGATCATATACAATTTAGTATTTAAGCAAAAACTTAACTTATAAAAAAGAGCAACATGTAGGAAAAAACATAACTAACTTGCAACATGTAAAACTTTCTTTTTTTGCCACACGCAATTGAAAAAGACATAATTAAATTTTATAAAGAAAGGCAAAATAAATAAAAAATAAATCTACCTACACTTTAATGTAAAAAACGAAACAAGTTTTTATAACCAACTACATAAAAGATCAAGATATAAGCAGTGTTGTACTGATGTAATTGCCAAAAGTACCGAACCAAGACTCAGTATACGCAAGAGTATGTGTTTTAGAGTAATATTATGCTTCTCACGGTTCTCTCTATATATCCTCAAAGATAGAAACCCATAAGAAGGCTATTTATAAAAAAAAACGCAACCAAATATAAAGAGTAGGGTTTGAATACCTAAGAGAAGCATAGAATTAGTCTGGTATAATAATAATTTAAGACAGTGCTGTTCAAAAATAAATATGTCGTTGTGTTAGTGAGAAAATGAGAATTGCACTGCAAGAAATGTTCAATGGGTTAATAGCAGTGTTAGTATCTGTATGAATTTATTTTTTATTGAAAATATGAAACTGTTATGTTTTGTGTAAAACAGTTTTAAAGAAATATGAATTAAACAAAAAATAAATTTTTGAAAGGAAAATAATAAATACATTGGCGTGCCTTTTTTTCATTTTATAAAAAACAAAAAGTTGTAAATTTTTTCCATTAATATTAATGATTTCATTATATTTACATATTAATAAAATATCTGTAATATGTATGGATTTATTATGATATTCTATTAAATAAATGCTATTTTTGGAATCAAAAAAAAAAATACTATACATTCGATCGGAATAAATGAATGAACGATCGGACTCCAATTTTTAAAAACATTTCAACTTTTATATTAAAAAAATGCGTTTTTTTTTATTAGGTTTATTAAAGAATTTTATAGATCTTGTATTATCATAAAATATTTTTCTTACCTTGCTATTAATTTTTCTCAGTGCATTAAAGAAAAATCAGCATACATCCTCCACGCGTGTTCATTCGTCGCTGTTTCAGTGACGACTAAAGGCAAGAGCGTAAGAATACATGTGAGTTGAGCAGGGGACAATTGTCCCATGCAATGAACATCACTGATTTAAGACAATCTAACTATGTCCACCCGTTATTGTGTTAAAATGTGGATTACCCACTCAAAATGTGAGCTAGAATACTGATTTTTAATGTAGATGACAAACTAAATATTTGTATACAAATATTATACTAACTACAAAAAACATATAATGTAAAATGCAACCTTAATTTTTGTTTTTGATAATTGTTCCAATTTTACACATTCTCCGCTACAATCCATTTCATTCCAACAAGGACATTACCAAGTAATTAAGGTAGTAAGTAGCACATAAATGGTTTCACTAGTTACCAGGCTATTTACTCGCTTAATTACTTTTGTTCGCGATGACCCAAAATTCATGGGTGGTCATTACCCTTTCCCTTACAATAAAGTCAGAATAATGAATTACCAATATGGTTACTCATAGTAAAGAAATAAGTGGTTACCTACAATAATAAAGTAAGTAGTTATTCTTAATAAAACCTTAATCAATCATAATATTTTTACTTAAAGAAATCGACAAGAATAATTTGTATTTAAATTATAAAAAATCATCAAAATATCTTCTTTTGAACTCAACAAAGCCTTGAAAAAATTAAAATTTTTTAAAAATCAAGTTTTCAGCAGATAATTTTCTATTTTTTGTAGTTTTTCAAAACATATTAATAAATATAATGGTAAGAAAACAACCAACAGTAAATCATTATTTTGCGTGTACATATAAGTACTTCTTTCATCCTTTATCAGTAGGTCATTATTTTGTTATAACATGGTAATCTACACAGTAACGACCTGTTATTACCACGCTTTTGCTGGGTTAGAAAAATAATTAAAAAACCGTTACCCGAAAAATGCCGTTACCGAAATAATTGAAATGTCGTTATTTTTAAAATATCGTCACCGAAGTAATTAAAAAACCGTTTAAGGGGCCTTAGACGATCAAACATGCTTTACAACATGTCCAGCATTTGATAATGTATAGTGCATACTTTCTTCTTTAATGAAACATCAAAATACCCAAAATGTGAAATTTTCTTAAATTTAACAAAATTTTAGGCATGATATACATTTCAATAGGTCTCTTAAATACCTTTAAATTGATACCTAATTTGTCCGCACAAAAAGACATGTTGTAAAAAAAAGCAGAAAAAGGCAACATATTTTTGTCAGAAATGAAAACTGCATAAGAGTTTCCCATATCTTAAAACTTTAAATCACCATATCTCATAAATATATATTAAAAAAAAAAAACCTAGTACGTATTTAGAAGACATGAAAATTTAAAGTTGTAATTAAAAGTGGATTCTAAACTTTAAAAAAAAAAATAAAATTCTATTTCAAAGTTTCACATTTTAAATGATTTTCAAAATGGACCTTCTCAAAAAGAAATTTCTTTAAAATATCCAGTTCTAAAATTAACGATTTGCCGAATAGTTAATAGTAGCAACACACATAAAGGAGAAAGATCCCGAGTAACAGCTGTAAGAAAAGAAAAACATAAAGATTTTTTTTGCGAAATAACCCAAAGAAGCTAAAACCCAAATTTCGCTGGATGGTCTCAGAAGTTACATTGTAAATGTAAAAAAAAAACTCTAAGCCTTAAGAGGTACACTTAAGTAATTTAATGGGTATGGCACAAAATACTGCACCTAAAGTTTTTTATACTTTTTTGTCAATTTCTTTGAGAGATGCAAATATTTTGAACATTTGAATTTCGACAAAGGGGCCCCCAACACCATTTTTTTTTACTTTTGAGGCATGCCCTTAAAAGAAAACTTTTGCTAAAAAATTTACACATTTTAGATGTTTTTTAAAATCTGTTTTTTTTAGTTTAGTAAATTTAAAAATGGTAAAAATACGTTTGAAATTAAAAAAAAAAAAAAAACATTTCAAGTTATATGAGCCAAGTGTTTTTTCTTCTCACAAAATATGTATGTTAAATAACAAAAGAACCACATAGCAATTGACTTCGCCTACTAACCATCTGGCGAATTGAATTCGTAGAAAATGTAGTGAAAGTGAATTCAAGAACCCCAAAATATTTGAATTAGTTTAATTTTTTGCGTAATGGGATTCCAGACGAATATTTATTTTTTTTATTATTCAAGTTAATAAATATATTTTATTACTTTTTATAAGATATTAGTAATAAATGAATTTAAAAAAAAATAATAAAAAATTGTGCAAGTTGTGAAAGTCTTTTGATAATAAATACTAATTTTTAGTTAATATGAGGTTTTAGCTCCAAATGTCTTAAAGTCTGATCATAAAGGGGTTAAAGATATCGATATGTATTTAAACTCTATCTAAAATAACGTTACCCTTAAAATATCGTTACCGAAATAACTGAAAAACTGCTACCCTTAAAATATCGTTATCGAAATTACCAAAATATCGTTACCGAAATAACTGAAATATCGATATCGCTAAAATACCGTTACCGAAATAATTAAAAAACCGTTAACCTTAAAATACCGTTACCGAAATAATATAAAATTGCGATACCCTTACCGATAACCACATCGTTTCGGTTACCACCCATAATTATGACGTAAACTGATAAAAAAAACATGTGACTCTGTGGCTAGCTTATAAAAATTGATAAATCGGTATCTCTGTTTCGAGTTATGTTAATACTCAAATGGAGGAAAAATTTTGTCTGTTTAGCGCTATCTCGCTTAGTTTTCAAAAAATTGCCTGTATCTCGGGTAAAAATTTTGCAAATCTTGGCAAAAATTACACTCACTATATTACAAGCCTACCTCATTTGTATACTCAAAATTGTACCCGTTTTACGCTGTCCCGAGGGATACATTTTTTTGCAACACATTAATAACGTTTATCACATTAAAAAAAAGCAAATCATAACGTTGGACTTAAAAAATATAATGAACAATTGCATTGATTAGGGTATTAAATATTCGTGATGCCAGAATATTATACTCTGAGTTTTTTCTTTGTGTCATTTCAAATATTTAATTTTCAATATCTCAAGTTACATTTGGCTACAAGATTTTGTACACAGATATTTGTCTAAACAAGTATTGATTTAGTTATTTTCCAGACACATTTTTTAAGCATTTTATAGCCGCCTTAAGGTGCGTTAATTGCAGTAGTTTGATAATACAACAGCAACAAAAGTTATTAAACAAAAAGTATATTGAAACTTAGTGTAAATCTTTCTTGGCTTGAAATTAAAAATTTACAGATTTTATATGTAGGCGGTTTTTATTTTGTTTTATTTTTCATTTTATTTTTTCGGTGGGTTGGTTGTTAAAATAGGCTGTCTCTTGTTGCAAAAGTTGCCATTTTCACTATTTTCCGGCAAGATCCAGCGATGTTTGTTTCATCTAGCCATATAAAAAATCGCTAGATTGCATCTAGCCCAAAGATTTAAGACCAAACTACAATTGGTTGAAGTGATTGTGATTTAAGCTTCATAGATATAAGTTGTGCAGTAAAAACTTTTTAGAATATTCCATTAACAAATTTAAAGCAATTATTTAAACAGTTGTAAATTTCAACTCTGGTTTTATAAATTTTACAACTGAAAAAAAAAATATAAATTTCAATATAAGTTTGATGGAGCAAAATGAATGTTATAAGATTTTAATTTTTAATAACCCATTTGAATGGGTTATTTTTTTTTTTTTTTTTTTTTAATATATGCTACCCAAAACATTTTTAAGTAAATTAATGCACTTTTTCCGTATTTTGAAAACTTTGTAATTTCTAGCGATTTTTATTTAGCCATTTATAGTCGGCGTAGAGTTGGCAACCTTGCTTTTGTTTGGTTTCAAGTGTCACTTATTTTTATTCAAATAGAAAAAACAAAACAAGCAGCAAATAATTGACAATTGCTATAGAGTCATTGTAGGCAGGATAGAACGTATTTCAAATAAATTACTTAAATTATTATTAAAAAAAAATTGGGTAAGGTGGAAATTCTATATGTACGATATATTTATATACATTTTACAAAATTTCAATCTTTGTAGTGACTAAAACACACAACACGCACATAGTGTTAAACGTGTGTCCTCCTTTCCGAAATGTGTCGGTTGTGAAGATTATCTTTACTTCCGATTCCTTATATTCAACCTAACCTGATCTAAAACAATGCATAAAGCTTTAATTTACAAATAATTAACTTAAATTTCTGGATACATTATCCGAAAATATTATTCTCTTTTTTTTTTTAAATTTTACTCTTTAAATAAAACCTTTTGATGAGGATGTTTAAATTTAAAGTTTTGAATTTCTCGTTTATAGGTCATTTAAGGCGGACGTTTCCAGTGTTAAATATATTTTAACATCACTTGTTCCCCTTTCCATTCCATTTCGTTCTGATTGTCTAATGTTTTAATTCCACTCGTTCCCTTTCCATTTCATTCCAGCCTCCGTTGCATTCCATTTATTTTCCCTCTTCTAGTGTTTCCATTCCATTGCTTTACCCTTCCAATTTGCAACCTAACCTTGTAAATATTTCCCCATATACGCACTAATACAGATACGTTCAATAAAATGCCTATAACTCAAACCTTAGTATTGACGTCATCTTTCATGGCAAATTTCCAGAAATAAATCGCAACTTATTTTTATATACAGTCGTGGACACACAATTATGGCATTGTACTAACATTTTTTTGTGAATGCATTTATAGCAGTTTCTTGACTTTTAGTTCATTCCAAACATGTTAGTTTTCATTTTAAACAAAAAATAATTGAGCGATTTGATGTTGAAATGTTCAACCTATCAATCAGTAATTCTAAGAATAATGAATGTTAAATGGACTCATAATTAAGTCACTTAACTTTAAATAGGTAAATAAGCTCGGAAAAATAAAGATTTTATTACAAAAACACTGTATGTATTTAAAATTTCAGCACCTTCTAAGTTTCCTCATTTGGAAATGCTTCCAAAATGTTAAATCGGTTGCTAAAGTGTTACTAAAATTACTTTCATTATCGCAATAAAAAAATATAAGACTTTCACTGATTTAAAGATTAAACATATTAAATAACATGATCGCATATCAAGACTAAAACTGAATGTGCCAAAGAAAAATATTAAGCAGGGTCTAGAGTTTGCTTATCTGAAGCGATGTATTTAAGATGGTATGGGGATATTTAACCTCATCTGGAGTTGGTCCAATAGTAAAAATTAAGGTCAAAATGACAGGTCAAATGTGTAGAGGTGTCTTTGAAAATAATTTTGATAATGATTATAAAGACGATGTTCACTAGCATGGATATTACAAAAAGATGACAAACTAAAGCATAAGTCTCAAATCGTATTGAAGTCCTCGAGTGACCAGCGATATGCCTAGATATGAATCCAGATATGAATTAAAAAGCAGGCTGTTTCAGCAAGAAGTAAAAAAAATGTAAAGTACCTGCTGGATATTATTAAAGAGAAGTAGAATTGTCAAAACAATGACAAAGAGATGTGTCGGATCAATACGTCCAAAAGGTTTATCCCACCAAGTATTAAGAGATAAGATTAAAATGATTTTAGTTTAAATTAATTAAATATTTTTTAAATGTCTGTTTTATTTGTCCACAAAATTGTTAAAGTGTATTTAAAAAAGTTGAAAAAAGCACTTAAGTACTCGTGAATGGTTTTTGCTTTTATGTTTAAAACTTAATTTCTGTTTTATGGCTCCAAAAAATAATATTTATTCTTCATTGGAATTACGTGAGTTCGAATGACTTAATTGTGTGACCACGACTGTCTATATACAGTCGATTCAATTTCCAAAAACTTTTTTTTAACTCTTCTGTCTGTTTTGCTTCAAAACTACCCAATTTTAGACCTTAAAATTTAAAATATATACTTAAAAAAATTGCTTGAATTTAAATTTGTCTATTACATTAAAAACTTTGTAAGTGTTAAAAAATTGTAATAAAAACTTTTTTGTTTTTCCCCATGATAAAATTTATCTTTAACAAAAACACATGTAATGTTTGAGTCAATTTGACCCAATGCAATCTATTTATTGTTTTACAATTGGCCAAAAGTTGAAATACACAACTCTAGTTACTTAGTAATGAACAAAATATCATTTTAATTTAGCAAGTCTTTCAAAATGTATTAAATTTTCATTAATTAAAACACTAAAAAACCTGTATCAATTTTTTAAAATCCTCACAAACTACCCAGCAGAAATGAAGCTGCCAAAGAAGCAATAAAAGCATTACTACCATGGCAAAGGCATCACTTCTTTTCTGACGGTTTCATCGATAAATTTAACATTGGCGTGTCATAGGATGGAAGTATATAGCCTCTACCATTTTGCATACGTTGCTCTAAGGAAGCAATGAAAATACAATGATTAGACATTCTGATGCAGAAATGGAAAATGTTCATATACTTTATAGAATTTAAGCTTTGATGAAAATTTAATTCTTAATAATGCAGAAGAATAAGTTTAAAGAATTGAACTTTATACATTGATATAGAAATAATCTTTATTAGAACAAATAAATAATTCTGCATTAGTTAAAAAGCACTTTTTCAAAAGTTTTAATGAATTTTTAGACAATTTTAAAATATTTTTGGATAACTTAAAAATTGGTTGTACAATTTTAAAATATTTTTAGACAACTTTAAAATATTTTTGAATAATTTTAAATAGTTTTTGAACAATTTTAAAATCTTTTTGGGCAATAATAATATTTACACACAGTGTTTGCAATTTAAAAATTATTTTGAATAATTTAAAAACATTTTTACACAATTTTAAAATTATTTTGGTAAATTTTGAATTAAAACTGGAAATGATGTAGCAATGAATAATATGCACAATGCAAAAATGCTCAGATTGCTTCGTCTTAACTATTTAAGGCTGAAAAATGCAAAATTACAGGCTATGCTATTTTAAAGGTTAAAGAAATCAGTTTTACTTGATTATTAAAAATTGCAAAATTTGCATACATTCTAACCGTCATAAAATTTTTAACAAAAATATAAAAAATGATTTAAAAAAACCTGATGAACAACACTATTTTCTTATTGAAATTTTTGATTTTGAATGACTAGAAAACAATATTTTGAATAAATGCTTTAGATTCAAAAATATACAATATACTATAACTTATGCTTTAGAAGCAATGAAGAGTGATTTTTTAAAATTTGCATCGGGTTTATATCCAAATCACTACATTTGAAAAATAAGCATATGAATTCTTTTGGGAGTTCCTTAGAATAACACCAAAAAATCATTAAAGAATGTTAACTGAAGTTTAGGAAGCAATGAAAGAAGTTATAGCCACAGAATGACTACCATTTTTTTTTTCTTGGTGTATAAGCTTTCATTTTTATACCCTTCACCACAGGTGGAAGGGTATATATAAGTTTGTCATTCCGTTTGTAATTTCTACAATATTGATATTCTGGGTCCTTATGAAGAGCGAAGTTGATTTAACGATGTCCGTCTGTGTGTTGAAATGGGTTTTCCGAAGAACCCAGACATGATGAGGACTTGATTATTTCTGTTAAATGTGATCCATTTCTGTTTGCTATTAAAAATCAGACAAATCGGTTAATAAATGGCTGAGATATTAGCAAAAAACCAGGACTACCTCTATTTTTTCCAGTAAAATCCCTTTGTTTAATATGTATGTAGAATATTAAGCATAACAAACACATCCATGTCTTAAAATTCTTTTCTTTCATCTCCACCTTTTATACACAAACAACACACATACAAAGATTTGTCATTTAAATAAAAACTAAACAAATCTCTAATGAACGAAGACTTTTATATATGTACCTCTATTGACGATGATTTTGTGTGAGCTTCAATAGCTCAGTCTAGACGCTATGTCACAAATACTTTTTTCTCTAAGGCCGCGGGTTCGAGGCTCGAATCCCGGTCAATTGACTTTTTTTTGTACATTTTTTTTATTATTTTCTTAAGACTTTTTTTTGTTTATTTTTGGTTTTTTTTAACATTTAATAATTAATTTATATAAAATTTTATAGTAATAATTAAATAATCCATAAATAGGCTAAAAACATCAACAGTTTTATAAAAACCCTCTGATGAAAACAAAATACAAACGGTTTTATTTCTATTTTTTGCAACTATTTTAGGTCATAACTTATAATAATTTATAAAAAAAATTATAAACTATTTTCCTTCAATTTTTTAAAATTAAGCTAAAGAAATTAAAAATATTTTTAATAAAAAAGCGAAATAAAATCCCAAATGCAAATTTGCCAGCTAAATCAAACGTTTTTGTAGAAATAAAACACATGCAGTTCTAGTGATTTCTTTTAACAATTTGTTGAAATTCTTTTCTTTGAGATCTTCACCTTTTATACACAAACAACAAACACTATTCTAGAGCTGTAATATGACCTATGGATACGTCTTATATAGCAAAAGATCGAAAATCTTTAGTATAACATATTTGCTGAAAAATTTGAAAATATCGTTCAGATACAAAAAAGTTATGCCCAAAACATATTTTTTTTTCAATACCTATTTTCTGGAACCATAAATCTTCCCGAGTCCAAGATTTATCACCAAACTAAATGGTTAATTTCATCTTAAAGGCGTCCGTATATAAATCTGTCCATTCCATATATGTCCATATATAAACTTCAGTTTTTTCCCAACCATGGTGAAGGGTATATAAGATTCGGCATAGCCGAATTTAGCCTCTCTTACTTGTTATGTTTATATTTGAAAGAAAATATCAATAACAACTAAATTCAAGTATGATTTTAATGATTTTAAAATTGGGTCAAATTGGCCCAACAAACATAACAAGTGGGGTATAATTTTTAACGAGACATAAGGGTTAATAATAAAATAATGAAGACAGAAATATTAAATATATATATAAATATTAATTTCTTAAATATGAGCAGTTTTTTTTTATTTTTTATTTCATACTGTATTTAATTTCGGCCAGTCCGAGGGTTAAATAAATGTAATTAATTTTTGTATTGTATATTATTTCTTGTTCTCAAATACACATAAATCCTACATATTAAACTAATTAAAATGTTAATGATTTAATTTTCTTATTGAAATTCAAATTCTTTTGATTTATAAAAAGTAGGTGTATTTTGTTTATAAGTAATTACCTACTATTAGTTTTACATAATTATAATGTAAAACTTTTACATTTTTTTTTTATTACAACTAGATGTTGATCAGAGTTTTTTTTTTATTTTTTTGTTTTCAATAAATACCGTTATTATTATTACAAATTTAAAATGTGTTAATATTTTGCATTGCAATTTACTTATACAAAAAATAACCAGTTAGTACATATAATTTTGAACATGTTCACACTTAGCCAATTACATGTCTTTTACACAACATATAATTTTAAATTTTTTATTGTTTGATACAACCTACACAAAATTTTGTTAAACAAACACATTACGATAAAACGTGCTTACAAATTAAAAAAAGCACAGTAAGCTGTTCGGGTTTCACAAGACTATTATTTTTCTAATGAAAAAATGTCATATTGGGTTTATTGTGATTGTGTACTATTTTTTATAAAATTGAAAGAAATTGAGTGAAATTTTTTCAAAAACAGTTTACTTTGATTTACTATCTTTAAAACACGAAAAAATCGCCAAACATTGATTTCTTAAAAAATTTGTTTTTACGTAGAACCTTTTCTTTTACGAACAAATTATCGTATATTTTAAGAAAATTCATGGATAAATTTTTAAATTAATTATAATTATTAACATTTAACCTCAAACCCGGTGTCTTCACATGCAATAAATTGATAGCAAACAATTGTCAGACTGATTTCACGTCAAGTGAAGACACTTAATTTCAATGTTATTGCAATATCATGATATCATTGACATGCAATCGACTCTGGTCATAATGGCTAACATCAAATGCCACTTTCAGTTTTCATTTTAATTCAATGTTTTGAAAAAGGTAATTTTTAGACAAGGTTAGGTTAGGTTAGGTCGAAAGGAAGCATCGAAATGCAACCTCATATCGCTACGATATACACCTAGGCCTCAGAGATTGTTAACGTCCGGTATTCAGAAACCTGGTTTCGCGGACGTAACTCCTCAAGGTTTTCCAGTCGACGTTCCTCAGGGATTCCAGGTCCGATATAACATCGCCCTCGAGGTGCCTGGATCTTAATTCTGCAAATGCCTGACAGTGGCAGAGAAAGTGCTCCAGCGTTTAATTTTTAGACAAAAAAACAGGAAAAAGTTTAATTGTTTGTTATTTATAAATTAAAAATAAAATTTTTTATACAATTTTGTTTGTTTTTCGAAGCAAAAACTATGGCATTTCTTAGCAATAAAATGGATAAGTGTTCTCCACCACAATGCAATTTTCACGTTTCTCAGTAAATTGGTATTTGCTTGCTAACATTTTATTGCAGGTAATGTGTGCGGAATAAAAAATGAACTGATTTCCAACATTCATTACAAAAATATAGCAATTCCGAATATCAAAACAAAATAGGAGAAAAGTAACGGTATTATTTCTGAAATCGTTTGTCTAAATTTCCGTTCAATAGATAAAAATTAGTAGCAACCTTGTTCTTGCAACGAGGAAACTAATCCTAGCAAAACTAAATGTGAACTATTTTGTAATTTTTCTGAAATGCAAATCAGAAAAAAATTTATTTGTATTACGATAAAGAGTTTCAAGAATAGAAAATCGGTTGAAAGAATATGCGGTTCCAACGAAAAAAATGTGCTTTACAATGCGTTCGATGGCAGAAATTGTGGAACGTACGGAAAAATATTATTGTGTCTAGGCGAAAAAATATAATGCCAATTAAAAAACTACAAAAATAATACATTTCAGAAAAAAAAAATAGTTTTCACCGTCCAAATGCACCATGGATGATGTGAGGTATTTACAAAGAACGATCATGGATTAACATCAACGTATTATTTTTGGGCAAACTTTTAAAATAAATGCATTAAAAAAGGGTTGAAAATATATTTTTACTATTTGGTTATTCAGTGTAAAAAAAAGATTCGTGACATGTGGCAATGCCAAAAATGCTCAGTAAGGTTTGCCATTTCACCATGAATAGACTAACAAACCAATCAATCATTGAATTTTATTATCAAAATTAGTACTGTGTAAGAAAAATGGGTTTTAGCGACAAAGCACATTTTTGGCTCAATGGTAAATTTAGTGTGAAGAGCCAATGCACCTTGTAAGATGCACTGTTTGGTGAGGTTTGTGGGCCGGCGGCATCATTGGACGGTAACTCTTCAAAAACATTAAAAATCGAAACGTTACAGTCAATGGATCGAGGTACCTTGCGATGATTACTGACTTCTTTGACCAAAATGGAAAAATTGGGCTTGATTGATATGTGGTTTCAACCAGACGATGCCACATGCCATACGGCGTGATGGACTTATTGAGAGGCGAGTTTGGTGAGCAATTAATCTTACATTTTGAAGCACTTCATTGGCCGCCAAGATCATGCGATTAGACCCCACTAGAGTATTTTTTGTGAAGATACGTGAAGTCTCTTCTGTACAGGGACAATTCAGCTAAAATTCCAGCCTTGTAAGACAATACTACAGCTGCCATTGGTGGGATACCGGCCGAAATGCTTGAACAAGTATGCCGAAATTGGAGCTCACGGATGGACCACCTCGGACAACATTTACATGAAAAAAATCTTAAATCTTTAAAAGCATGCATTCATTTATCTCCTCAAATAAATATTTCATTCACTTTTGCAATTTTTTTTTGTGTTTTTTTTTTAATTTTCAACACCCAAACGATTAAAAAAATTAACCTTTACAATGGCAAACGCGGAAACAAGGATTAAGGAGCCTCAAAATATATGGACCGCCCATGGCAATGGTTTTAATTCAAATTTCATTCCACATAAAACATATTAAAGGCACCGGCTAATGCACGAATTTTTATTTGTAATGAAATTCAAACTACGTGTTAGAAAGAAAACTAAATAGAGAATGCATTTTTAAAAATTCGTTGTGTCGCGTAATTTAGTCGTTAATACACGAAGAAGTTTAAAATTAGAATTGAACGAAAGACATAATTTATTTTCAAATAAAACCCATTATTCAAATTTGTATTTAACATTTATGTGTATGGATTGACAACAGATGGCGTATCTTTTACATATGGTTTGTGTCTTTAATAATTTACTTATATGACATTTTGGAGAGTAACATCATTCATTCATTCTCACTTAATTATTAAGAGAAATAGTGAACACAACAAAGTTTATTTTTTGCTTCGAAAGTGTCGAATTTTGTGCCAACAAAGCAAAATTGCAGAAAGTTTTGCTTCACTTCTGCAATTTGTGAAAAATGCAGCTGAAGCACATCGGTTGCTTACCAAAGCTTAACCTGAATATGTTCCATCGATTTAAACGTGCAAAGAGATGGTTTTTGCTATATAGAATTTGCAAAGTTTTGCATCACCCGTCTTATAATCCAGATCTTGCGCCGTCCGAATACCAAAAAATGAGCCCAAAAAATAAGCAGTTCTTTTGGCCTATTTGGATGTTGCCAGAAAGATGGGATAAGGTCATATCTAGCTATAGCCAATACTTTACCAATAATACCGCATTTTTAAGATAAACACACATCTAAAAATCGAAATATAAATCATACATGGGCCTGTATATGATCATACATGGGCATACATGGTCATATACGTCCATACATTGTTCAATATATGACCATACATGATCTCATATATGATCATATATCTTCGGATCCGAAATTTGAGGGTATATGGACGTATATGATCATATACGAGCATACATGAATAATATATGAGCATGTATGATAATATATGCACATATATCACCATATACCCTCAAATTTCGGATCCGAAGATATATGGTCATATATGAGATCATGTATGGACGTATATGACCATGTATGATCATATACAGGTCCATGTATGATCATGTATGCTCATATATATTTCGATTTTTAGATGGGCAACCAAAATATTTTTTAATTTTTCAAAATTTTGGCTTTGACTCTTTCTGAACACGAAAATTTTGTGGACTGATGTAGTAAATAAAATGTCAATCGAGATATTTGAATTTTGATTTTAAATTGTAAATTTTGATAAAAATTTACTCTAACAAACGGTAGTCTTCTGCATTTATAAAATATTTATAAAATTACAAGTATTTATAAAAGCTCACATAACACCAGAAATTATGTCATTTTGGTATAATGTTTCATATATTAAGCAGATTTTTCTTGGAGTTTTTATTTTTTATATCAACAACAAACAATATTTGTCAACAATATTATAAATCTTTTTTGGTTTTAATTGTTAATTCCTACATGACGATGGATGATCAAATAGGGAAATCAAGGAAAACATTTTAAAATATCAAAAATGTTGACATAACGAATATAGTAGGCAAATTTGAATACGGAAATGTCTTTTCAGATCTTATTATGGGTTCTATTTTAACATTTAAAAGAGGAATGATATCTCAAATGGAATGAACTTGGATTTAGAATTGTTATTAAAATCTGTTGTACTTAACTGCACAAAATATTGAGAAGTAGTCTAATATAAATGTAGTCCAATATTGGGCGAAACACATCATATAATATTTATGACATTGGTTTAGTTTATGTCAATTTTAATGTCTTTTTAGTATAAAACAATTTCTCCTCTATAGTACTGACGTGCAAAAAGTGATAAAATGTTGGGCGTCATTTATGGTGTACGACTTAATACTTAATTATGTGTCTCCCCTAATATTTTCTGATATTTTTATTAATTATAGAACAATTACCAAGACACTAATTCTAATTTCTTTTAATTTATTTGGAGTTTCTCTAAGATA
Organism: Eustalomyia histrio; assembly: GCA_949748255.1. NCBI lineage: Eukaryota > Metazoa > Arthropoda > Insecta > Diptera > Anthomyiidae > Eustalomyia > Eustalomyia histrio. The sequence goes on along the minus strand of OX456524.1, from coordinate 87,845,557 downwards.
CATATAATCTTACTTTCTATTAAAAAACAAAAAGGTTTTCCAACTTTTTTGATCTTAATTCTTCTTTTACTAAATTAAAGCGGAGTGTTGCAACATAAATACATGTAATGTATATTGGTTGAATTTATAAAAAAAAAAAACAAAAATATGTATGAACACTCATTAAAGAATAAGCAACATATGTTGCAGCCCTGTAGGAAATGTCGATAGTGAAACTGTACTGATTCACTATTGACTTTGTCACGAGTACTACTGATTAATTATGGCCCAGCCAACGCTTTCTGCTGTAGACATTTAACATGTGCGTGTCATTGCGAATCTTCACAACTACTGACTAGGTGTTGACATTGGCACCAGAGTTTCACTAGTGCATTTTAGTAATTCTAGTCTACACTTTTGGAACTTTTTACTAGATTTCCACACTAGGAAGGAAATAACATTAAACAGGTGCATTTATTTTGTTAAATTAGATATTTTATTAATAATTTTTTTTTATAAATGTCATTAAAGTAAAAAAAAATTTCGTGCAAATTTAATTTTTGAGTAGACAAATCTTCAAAGACTACACAAAATCATAAACAGGCTCCGTAAGATCTTCATCAGGCTCCACAAAATATCTAGAGTTGCAACTTTCACTAAAAATTGTTGCCTCTTTCTTGTTATTTTTATACAAAATTTATGGTTTTTTCTCATAAGTTTTTGTAATTTCTTTTGCTCATTATATATTTCGTTCAAATTTATTAAATTTTAATTAAATTTAAATAAATTTTTCTTTATATTTTTATTAAAAAGTTTTTTTGCAGCTACAAAGAAGAAATGTAAAAAGTATAGACGCTTTGGGACATGTCACCAAAAAGTCACCCAAAATAGTCGACAAAAGTGGTGACTTGTAGACACTTGACCCCAGGCTTCCTACAGGGAGTTTAAATATGTGGTGCACTTATTCATTCAATTTTATTGAATGCACTATGGATATGTTAGTACAGTAGTAGTTGTAGAATCAGTAGTTGGGGTAGTAGGAGAGAACAAGCGCGTGAAGTGCGTGTCAAAATGTGTCACAAGTGAAATTTATTGATAGTAGTTTGGAATAAGTGTATGAGTACATGATTGGCTGCCTGCCTGCCTGACTGACTGCCTGCTTGGTTGCTTGCCTTCAGGCGACCTGCTAGGCCAGTATATATTAAACGGAACATTTGCTGTATCCTATAGCTATAACCATATGTAGAACAAATTTACCCAGATACAGAGGCATTTATTTGAACAAACAATGTATGTATGAGGTAATTAATAGTGACACTTGTGTGTCAAAATACTCTTGAAATCAAAAATAAAGCCGGGAATTTATTTAAATTGTTTGACTTTTCAAGTTGAAAAATGTTAATGGGTTAATTTGAAATTGATAGCAGTAGTTTTTTTGTTTTTTAGAACAAACTTTTTATTTTAGGCAAGCAATTTATTATAATTTTCACATTTGTTTTTGTTATTCCCTATTGACTTTATGTCATTTATATTAAATCTATGTTACTCAGTAAAAAAAAACTAAAATGGAATTTCAAATAAAGTATTTATGTATACAATAAAAAATTTAATTGAATTTGCAGCAAAAAAAACTTTTCATTATGTCAAATAAAAATCTTAATTTTAATAAAAGTTTTAATCATATTATTTAAAAATTAAATTGAAATTCTAACCATGTTGTTTTTGTAAATTAAGACAATGAGTGTAGCACTCGCTTTTAAAAAATTAATTGATCAAATTCATTTTCAATTCAATATTTTAATTCATATGATGATGACTTTAATAAATTTTAAATCAAACAAAGACTTTAATTGAAATTTTATTCCCATAATGTATTACGTGTATATTAAAAATTAAACAAAAATTTAAATTTAAATTGTATTGCCAATAATTTTTTTCTGTGTAAACTGTAAATAACGAATTAATAACTAGTTAGCAGTAATGCACAAATTATTAAAACTATGACCCGGGGGCATTATTAACCTAGTGCGTATATATATGGTGAGGGAGGGTATATATCAGTTTGTCATTCCGTTTTTATCATTTCAGGTTTAAAACGCCAAAAAGTATATATATTTATATATATATATATATATATATATATATATATATATATATATATATATATATATACACTTGTGCTCATATAATTAAGTCAACAAACATTTTTATTTTCAAAGGTCTGAAATTTTTATAATAATTACATTACATATATTTTTTCTTTTATATTATTACTACCGTTATTTTTCCAAATAACTTAAAGACATTTTTTTCATAAAATGACAAACTATGTGTGACGTAGACATTATTTCTCTTCCTTACTCTATACATTAGTGCTCATATAATTAAGTCATTGCAATTTTTAACGGTAATCTTTGTCTTTATGCATTCAAATTCTAAAATATTTTATAAAAAATACTTGAATCATTAACAAAAAAGATTTTTAAAATAGTTTTTATTAACACCTCACAATAATGGGCAAGAAAAAAAGTTCATCGCCATGCGAGAGAAGAATAATATGGGAATGCTTCCAGAAACACCAAAAAGTTTCCAAAGTAGCCAAATATTTAAACTTTTCGAGAGGAAAAATCATCAATGCAATCCAATATTATAAGAAAAATAAAACTTTTAACAACTTACCGAGGAATAAGTCAAGAAAAACGACACCTGCTGAGGATAGAAAATTGATAAGATTGAGTAAGGCCGACCCTTTCTTGACCTCTACTGAAATTAGAGCTCAAATGGAAGAGTATAATGGAGTAAAACTATCAGCACAAACTGTCCGACGTCGCTTACAGGAAAATTCTTTGAATGAAAGAATCGCCAGACGTAAGCCTAATGTGTCTAAAAAAAATATCAAAAATAGACTGCAGTTTGCAAAAAAATATTTGCAAAATGACGTCAAATTTTGGGATTTGATTGTTTGGAGCGATGAATCCAAATTTAACGTGTTTGGAAATGATGGTAAGCCCTATGTCAGACGTCCACCGTTACAAGAACTGAACCCACGCTACACAAAAAAAAACCGTAAAACATGGTGGTTCATCCGTAATGTTATGGGGCTGTTTTACATCATCTGGCGTTGGTCCAATTGTTCAAATCGAAGGAAAAATGACGCGCGTTATGTACAGAGACATCTTGGAAGAAAACTTGCTTGGTGACTATGCTGATAATTTGCCATTAGCTTGAGTATTTCAATAGGACAATGACCCAAGCACTATTCACGGATCATAAAGGACTGGATAAAGGCAAATTACATAAAGATTCTCGAATGGCCCGCCCAAAGTCCAGACCTTAATCCCATAGAAAATTTATGGGGAACCATAAAAAGAGCAGTAGGTGCAAGAAAACCTGCAAATAGAGCAGATTTGTGGAAAGTAATTAAAGAAGAGTGGTATAAATTACCCCAGCCCAATGTGCGGCCCTTGTTCATTCAATGGGTAAGAGATGCGGAGAAGTCATTCGTCAAAAAGTTTTTCCGACTAAATATTAGTAATACCTACGACAGTTTTTATAATAATTAAAAAAAAAACTTTAATATTAAAATTTTAAAGAAATGACTTAATTATATGAGCAGCTTTAATCTAGTTTTTTGTGATATTCTTTTTAATAAATACTGTTAATCTTAAAAAAAGTGTAAATTAATGTTTAATTTAAAAACCTTATTTATTTTATGTTAATATTTTGTTTTCTTTTCTTTTCTTAAATAAATGTTTTTTATGAACTTTTTTTCTTATTTTAATTATTGACTTAATTGTATGAGCACAAGTGTATATATATATATATATATTCGTGATCCTTATGCAATTTTAAGTCGATTTAGCGATGTCCGTCTGTGGATTAGTGCCCGAAGACGCACGAGGGGGTCATCCTCCCGAGCAGTTTACTATTGAAAATAAACAAAATCAGTCCAGCGGTTAAAAAGTTACACTTACCAAAAAAAGTCTGTAATGGCAACTAAAAATTTTACTGTTATTACGGGAAATTTTGCTTATTTGAGCCCAGCGGTATTTTTTTGGTAATCTTAGCAACACATATCTGCTGACGTGTAGTATAATGAACTTTGTAGAAAAATTAGCTGTCGCTACTAAATTTTAGTAAACTTATTGTAAAGTGGAATTTAAAATCTGTTTGCTAAATTCAGCAAAAAAAATTTACTAAATATTAATAATATTAGTACGAAATTTCAAATTTATTTTTTTTTTTTTATTTTATTTATTTTTTCAAAAAATAATTTAAAAAAATTTAAAAAAAAATCAAAGGCTTAAAAATAGTAAACACATAAACGAATTAATCATTTTGTTTTAATTTGGTAATTTATGTTTTGAAAAATATTTTAGTCAATTTTGTTTTTTACTGTTAAGGTCAATTTTTTTTTTTGTTTTTAGGGCTGATATTTAGAACTAAAAAAACTTTTTTGTGTTATTTTAAGTGGATGTCCTATTTGTAGACATGAGTCTATGTAACATTTTAATGCAATTTAAGTTTGTTAGTGTAAATTAAAATTAGAAATACCATTTCTTTCAATATACACTTTTTAAAAATTAGTACATTTTTTTGCAAACCGGTTTTCAAACATTTCTAAAATTATTTCTGAAATTAGCAACAAAAATTTTTAAATATTCTGTAAAAATTTTGTAATTTTCAAAATGTAAATAGCAAAAAGATTTGCTAAATAATATTTTTTTACTAAAAATCAGTACACAAATAGTAAAGTGGAATTGAAAACCGTTTACAAATTTTTCTACTAACTTTTTTTTTCTGAGAATATGAGTGAAAATGTGAAGGCACCTCTAAATTTTCTAAACAAATTGGTTTATTTTAGTACAATTTTGTAATAGCGACCGGCAAGAAAAATATTTCGTCGTTTTTTTACCAGTCGCTTAGAATTGAATAATATTTTATATTCACCTCAAAAAATTTTTTTTACCACAAAAATTTTTTTTCACTGCAAAAAATTTTTTCACATCAAAAAATTTTTTTTTTTACCTTAAAATTTTTTTCCACCACAAAATTTGTTTTCACTTAGAAAAAAAGGTTTTTCACCTCAAAAAATTTTTAAAATTTACTTCTAAAGTTTTTTAAATACTTTGTATTTTGAATATTGGTGGAGGGTATTCAAAGATTCCGCGCAGCCTTTTTTACTTGTTTAATTTAGACATACATTTATTTAAAATAAAAATGTGTGTATTGCACTAAAAGGTAATTCATTTAAAATAGTATTCACCACTTTGACACATAGACGGGCTGTGGTGTCAACAATGCCATCTGTACACATGGGTGGTGTCGATATTGAGAAATCGAATGCTCTTGATGTTCTGGGGTGCTTCAGGACCGTCTTAAAAGGAGGGTGTCAGCTCTTATCAATGACAGTGATCAATTGACTAATTGGAGCATCGCCGAAACGTGGGTTGTGTTTTTTTCTGAATTCGTTTGTTGTCGAATGACCAGTGGGATCGCACAACACATTATGTATATACATAAAGTCAAATGTCCACAGATACTACTCCCTCATTCCCCTAGCTTTTAATTTAACTTCCTTTCGCCAGCGCAAGCACTGCATTAGGGGTATCCCCCGAGCGTTGAAAAAATGCGCGATACTAAATATATGGAAATTATATTTTTGTAATCGAACGGATTAAGGAGTAAATCTAGTAAAAAAAATAAAATATCAAACACAACTAACATAGAAAATTTTATTGAGAAAACATTATTGAGCTGAAAAATCTTTGCGATATAAAAACATTTAAAATAAATTTTAGTGGTAAAAATTTATTGGTGAAAAATTTTTTTAGGTGAATATAGCATTTTAGTGAAAAAATATCACAAAAGATACTATCCACGTAATAAAATACATATTACTAAAATATATCAATTTGTATAGGAAATTAAGAGGTACTTCAAATTTTCACTTATAACTTTTAAATCGCTGTATGGTTTTTCTTATTTTCAACACCACACCTACCGCTCAGGATGTTCATTAATTTGTGAATAAATGAGCAACACCGCTTGCATCTTTGTGCTGTGATTACAATTTTAGGCAGGCAGGCAGACAGACGGACGGACATGGCCAGATCAGCCTAGAATTTCATAAGAAGGCTAAGAACAACATTTCTATATGTTACGAGTAAAATAATTTATAATTTGATATGATTTTATTTTAAGGCTGAATATCACAACAATTTTCTAATTAATTATCAGTGTATTATTTTGAGTGTAGTATACAATTATAAACACGTCCATTTACCATTTAAAAATTGAGAATAAACTAAAAATATATAAAAATAGTTTTGTGGTTAAAACAGCAGAGAGAGATTAAGCTAAAGTAGTGTAATTTACAATAAATTTTAAATTGTCATGTTTACGCATATTTTTTGCATGTTATAACCATTTACTTTACGACTTGTTTTAATTTTTTGTGTTCTTTTTTTTTTGCAAAAATTATAGAAAAAAATTTGAATGGCCACAAAACACGTTCGTGTTCGCTACACCCTGAAATTAACGGCATATTACAGTTAGTAAAAATTTTGTAATGAAAAAAAAAGGAAAATATATGTAAATTGGTATTCCTTACCTAGGACAATGACATGTTAAAGTCGTGAGTTCTCTCGTAGCATAGGGAATGGCTATTTAACAAAATCATAAATCAATGAATTTTCCCCATCGCATTTCTTACTTATTTTATAAAATCAATGAAGTTTCGTTAGAATTTCTTTCACTTTATATAATTTTTATAAAAAAAGTTTCATATATATTATAAGGAAAAACAAATAAAAGTTTCAGAACTTAACAAGTCAGTTTTTTTTTATTTATTATTATTTCTACGATTTCCTAAATTGTTTGGTACAATTTTATGAACTTAGAAATAGTTTATTAAGGGATTCTAAATTCATTTTCACCAAATACAAATTTCCTATTTGTTTTTCTTCTATTCTGGTGTCATACAATTTCAAATATTGTAGGACTGTCGTTGTTTGCTAACTGTGGTATTCTACTAATATTTATTTGGAGCCACAACGGATGGGGGTAAACAGAATTAAACAGAATCGTACATGTATGTATATATGGAGAATTTATTATATGGAGAATTTTTGTTGTTGGAATTTTAATAAGGCCTACACTCAGGAAAAAAAAGTTAGTAGAAAAATTTGTTAACGGTTTTCAATCGCACTCTACTATTTTTGTACTGATTTTTAGTAAAAAATTATTTTATAGCAAATCTTTTTGCTATTTACATTTTACAAATTACAGAATTTTTACAGAATATTTACAAATTTTTGTTGCTAATTTCAGAAATCATTTTACAAATTTTTGAAAACCGATTTGCTAAAATTAGCAAAAAAATATTACTATTTTTTAAAAAGTGGATATTGAAGGAAATGTTATTTCTAATTAAAACTTACACCTACAAACTTAAATTTCCTTAAAATGTTACTTATATTAAAAGAGGGATCGGAAGTGAAGATAACGACTCATGTCTAAAAAGAGGACATCCACTTAAAATAGCACTAAAAAGGTTTTTTAGTTCTAAAAATCCGCCCTAAAAACAATTAAAATTTAACCTTAAAAGTAAAAAAAAAATTTACCAAAATATTTTTCAAAACAGATATTACCAAATTAAAACAAAATAATTAAATCGTTTTTTAAAAAATATAATCAAAATTTTTGATGCTCGATAAGAAACATAAATTCAAAGCTTTTTACTAATATTAATTATATTTAGTAATTTTTTTTGCTGATTTTAGCAAACAGATCTTAAATTCCACTTTACAAAAAGTCTACTAAAATTTAGTACCGGCTACTAATTTTTCTACTAATTTCATTGTACTACACGTCAGCAGACATGTGTTGCTAAGATTAGCAAAAAATACCGCTGGGCTCAAATTAGCAGAATTTCCCGTAATAACAGCAAAATTTTCAGTTGCCATTACAGACATTTTTTGGTGAGTGTATGCAAAATATTGCGATACATAAAAGTAATATTACAAAAATTTTAGAAAAATCGGATAACTCTATGGCGTGCACATTTGTGGTGAAAATTTCGGAATTTTGAAAAAATCAAAAAAAAAATTACTTATGCTTTGTGACACATTGTTTCTAATAACATTTAGTATGCTGCATACGTTTATAATAATGTTATTGAAATCACTTTAAATTTTGTAGAATTTAAAATAATATCGAAATTCAGCAAAATTTTGATATCTCGAAAACTGTTCCAGCGTTTTCAAAACTGTTTTCATATTCGTGAAACAATGCGTCACAAGTCATAAGGAAAAAACATATTTTTATTTGTTCCGAAATTTTGAAATTTGGGCCTCAACTGAGCGTGGTTTTGGGTTATCCGATTTTGTCACAATATTTAACACTATTCCGGCTGGGCTTTTAAAAAAAAAAACTAAAGCTAACATTTAAATGTCACCCTTATGTAACATATACTTACTAAACATTTAAAATGCCATAAAATAAATATATACAATAATAAACTGTTAATAAATTCACATAAATAGAAAAAAATATGTATATAAATTAAATAAATACATACATACGAGTAAATGATAATTTTTTATTGTTACATGATAGTATGTATGTAAATTATAAAATGTTTAAACACTTTACAATTCATGGGGCTAAAAGTAATTGGTTCCTTCTGTTATCCCTTTTTCGTCCTATGCTCAATTTTTCCATGGCAAAATTTAAGAAAAAGTAAAAAAAAAGTTTTTCAATTCAAGCTATTTTTAATAAAATTTCGATTGAAGGCCTAAATCTAACGTGTTTTTCCCGGTTTACACACAACAGTTTTTCTTTCAGCTATTTTCTTAAATTCTTACATATAAAAGTACGAATTAGTAAACACAAGAGAATTGTGAGTTCAAGCAAATCTGTACCCGTTTCCGTTCTTCTTTCCTCCCTCTCTTATAAACTCAGAATTGCTGCAATTAAAATTGCTGTGTGATTAAGGATTTTACATTATCCCAGAAAAACCTTCTATTAGCCGGTAATTAGTTTTTTAAGAAGAAATAAATGTAAACAACCCTGTAGCGTACCCAGAGGAGGGCCCAGGCATCATTTCAAAAAATTCCCCGAAATGATTTCAAAAAATTAACTACAAAAACATTTTTTTAGTACAATTGTTTATTCTTGAAAACAAATGTGCATCAACAAAATTTTCAAGGACATTTTTAATTCTCTACCATGTATGTTATAATGAAAAGTTGCGTGTTCGATTACCAGCGATGGCAACATCTTTTTAGAAAAAATATATTCCTGATACTTATCGCAATGTCCTTCTTTATCTAGATAACTCCTTTGAAAACAATTGATACCCCCAGATCAAACGTAACCGGAAAATAATGAGTTCTTTTGTTTTTTATTTTTTTTTATATTAAGGCCATGTTCGAGGTGGCTAAATGAATTCTAAACTAAATACAAATTGACAAAAGGTTTTGAAAATTCTTTGAAAAAATATTTGAAAAAATTTTCAAATTTCAAAAATATTTGGAAACCTGTATTTAAATTAGATTTTATTTACCCAGCCTAAATACTTAATTAAAATTTACCTTCTCTTAACAAAAAACTATTTAAAATAAATTTTGGATTAAAAATAAACATGTTGAAGTAATACAAGGCTAAGGTGTAAGATTTCAAAGTAGTGCAAGGTTTTGCTGAATAGTTTACCGCGAAATTTTGTTATATTTCAATTGAAATATTTAACTCTTAAAATTTTACATATTATAAAGGGTGTCCCAAGAAGAACGCAATTTTTAAATCTGGCAACATTCGAAGTGTCATTGTTTGACATTTGAACAATTGTTATTGTTTGCTAGTAGAAGGTACGAGGTTAGTAAAAATGGAGCGCTACACGAATGAACAACGCATTCTCATTGTGAAATTGTTTTACCAAAATGGTGAAAGTTTTGCGGCTACAGTTCGCAAATTGCGATCAATTTGGGGTCACAATAATGCTCCAAAAGAGTCAACTGTAAAGAGATTAGCAAATTGTCGCATTTGGGGTGAGGAAAATCCTCGAGTGATTCACGAGAAGCAAATGCATCCTCAACGTGTCACTGTGTGGTGTGGTTTTTGGGCTGGAGGAATCATTGGACCTTTTTTTTATGAAAATGAGGCAGGTCAAGCGCAAACAGTCAATGGTGTTCGGTATCGTGAAATTATAACCCGTTTTTTCTTGCCTAGAATTGAAGAAATGAATGTGGAGGGCATGTGGTTCCAACAAGACGGCGCCACATGTCATACAGCCAGAGAAACAATTCAATTGCTGCATCAGTCATTTCCCGGTCGTGTTATTTCGCGTTTTGGAGATCAGAATTGGCCGCCTAGATCGTGCGATTTAACACCATTAGATTTTTTTCTTTTGGGTTTTTTGAAGTCGATGGTTTACGCGAATAAGCCGACGACGACTCAAGCCTTAAAAGAGGAAATTTGACGCTGCATTAATGAAATACCGCAGCATTCATGCAAAACGGTCATTGAAAATTTCATTAAAAGATCGCGTGCATGCCAGCAAAGCTGCGGGGGCCATCTGCACGATATATTGTTCCATACATAACCTCATTCTGTCTACTTTACGATATAATAAAGTTTCACGATTTTTTTTTTAAATATCTGTGTTTTATTTAAAATTTAAAAATTGCGTTCTTCTTGGGACACCCTTTATTAGCATTTGACAGAACATGAGTTAAAATAAAATATTCTTTAATAATTTGATGCTGACATAAATGTTCATATATTTATTTAAATTCATTATTATTTAAATCTATCATTATTAATCAGTTTTAGCATATGGTTTATAGCAACTGTTTTTTTTTTTGTGCATTTGATTGCATTTTTTTAATCATTATTATTTTTTTGGTAAATAACTACTTACAAACTTGTAATATCCCAGTCAAAAAAAAATGCAAACTGTAAAGCGGTGGCAAGACAATTTAACAGATGGTACAAGTGCTGCCAAAAATTACTTTCCCAACCCCAAAATGGTAGCATCTTAAAAAATTTTCAATTTTTCACTCACCAAAAAAAGGTCTGTAATGGCAACTGAAAACTAAATTTTAGTAAACTTTTTGTAAAGTAGAATTTAAAACTGGCTTGCTAAAAACAGCAAAAAAAATTACTAAATATTATTAATGAAAAAGACATTTATTTGTCTGTATTTAAGTTTTGCCGAAATTCGAATCCATGCTGTATGAGTGGCAGACAAAAGCTCAAACTACTACAATTTCGAACTTTTTCCAAAACTATGAGATTCTGAAAATGGATTCTGGTGGAGGAGACAAAAAAATAAATATACTTTTGCCCTCATTTTAAAAGATCATATTGGAATTTTATTTAAGGGACGTTAAAGTTTCCCCTCTTTGATCTGTTCGAGCAGCATATCGTAATTAACTACGGAATTATGTGTTCTTTATATCTGAGGGGTACACTCAGAAAAAAAAGTTAATAGAAAAATTTGTAAACAGTTTTCAATTCCACTTTACTCTTTTTGTACTGATTTTAGTAAAAAAATTATTATTTAGCAAATCTTTTTGCTATTTACATTTTACAAACTACAGTGTTTTTACAGAATATTTACAAATTTTTGATGCTAATTTCAGAAATCATTTTACAAATTTTTGAAAACCGATTTGATAAAATTGCCAAAATAAATTACTAATTTTAAAAAAGTGGATATTGAAGGAAATGTTATTTCTAATTAAAACTTACACCTAAAAACTTAAATTCCCTTAAAATATTACATAAATTAAAAAAAGGGATCGGAAGTGAATATACCGACTCATGTCTGAAAATAGGACATCCACTTAAAATAGCACTAAAAAGTTTTTTAGTTCTAAAAAGTTTTTTAGTTCTAAAAATCAGACCTAAAAACAATTAAAATTTGACCTTAAAAGAAAAAAAATTGTCTAAAATATTTTTCAAAACAGAAATTATTAAATTAGAACAAAATGCTTAATTCGTTTATGTTTTAACAATTTTGAATATTTTTAAGCCTTTGACTTTTTTTTTAAATTTTGTATAAAATATTTTTTGAAAAAAATAAATAAAATAAAAGAATGTTGATGCTAATTTTTTCACTAATATTAATAATATTTAGTATATTTTTTTGCTGATTTTAGCAAACAGATTTTAAATTCCATTTTACAAAAAGTATACTAAAATTTAGTAGCGGCTACTAATTATTCTACTAATTTCATTGTACTACACGTCAGCAGATATGTGTTGCTAAAATTAGCAAAAAATACTGCTGGGCTCAAATTAGCAAAATTTCCCGTAATAACAGCAATATTTTCAGTTGCCATTACAGACTTTTTTTTGGTGAGTGTATGTTCAGCAACTTTGTAGAAAATATTAACGCTCTCATATAATGGTAATATTCCTTTATAATGGGGAAAGCGGAAATGAAATATTCTACAAAAATGTTGGCCATAAAATTTTACTACATAAGTCAGAACACTTCAAAGCCCAAAACTTAACACAACCACCAAAATCCAGTCAAATTTAAGATCGCTCATCAGATTTTTAGTCAGATTTTGGGATGACCTACATATACAAGTCAGAGTTTTTGATCACCTACACTATATGTAGGTCATCATAAAATCTGACTAAAAGTCAGATGAGCAATCTTGAATTTGACTGGTTTTTCGCTAACTGTTGGTGAGCCCCAATATGCCAGCATTGGTGTAGCATTTGTTAAAACTAACCCGCCAGCGAAGAGAAAACAATTAAAAATTTATAGCTGTGTTTATGCGGGAAGCTATCGACTTTGGTTTCTGGAATTACATAAGCCAACTTTAATAGTTTGCCACATAAACTCAGCTTATATATAAATATGCACTCAGAAAAATATACAAACTAAAATTAGTTTCACACTTGTCTACAAAAAAATCTATGAGTTTTTCCAGACTCCTTCTATGCTTCTCTTAGATACTCAAAACCTACTCTGTAGGTTTGGTCGCGTTTTTTATAAATTTTATAATGAAATTTTCTTTTAAACCAACATTGCTAATTTATCAAGGGAACCGTGAGAAGCATAATGTCTCTAAAAAAACATATGTACTCTCTGGATAAATTTAAAATAAGTTTTTTCATTGTTTGAAAACGTTTATACTAAATTTAACCTTTTTTTAAATTTAAAAAAAAAATAACCAAAATTTAAGTTAAAATTTACTTAAATTAAATTGCATTTACTAGTTTTTGAGAAAAGTTTATAATTGATTTAAGTTAAAATTTTGTTGATAGTCAAATTTAGTTGAATTACTTAATATTTGCTAAACATTTTTCGGAGTGTATAAAAATTTCCAAAAAAAACAATTAAAAAAGGGCTAAATTCGGCTATGCCGAATCTTTGAATACCCTCCACCATAGGGGCTGAAGATGATATACGTATATACTAAATTTTGCATGAACTGTAATATGAATATGTTTTGTCAATTTATGTAACGAACTTTTGTTATTTAGTTTTAGTAATGTTATTTATTTAGTTTTAGCAATGTTATTTACAGAGGTCTGCTCTGTTAGCGACTTTAACATTGTTGATTTTTACGTTAACTTAGTTATCAGAGTAACACACATATAGCTCTAAGAATGTTATTATTCTCATAGTATGTAACACAATAAATGTAATCGAACAATAAGAAGACTTAATAACATTTTTACTTACTTAACAGAAAAAAAATAGATACAGAAAAATTGTACAAATTTGTATGGAAAATTTAGAGGTACCTTCACATTTTCAGTCATAACTTTTGAACCGCTTAACCGATTTTGCTCATTTTAAATACCAAACTGCTCGGGAGGATGTTCAATAATCTAGGTAAAAAAAGGAACCCCCGCTTGCGTCTTCGCGTCGTGATCGGCATTTAAACAGACAGACAGACAGACGGACATCGCTAAATCGACTTTAAATTGCATAAGGATCACGAATATATATACTTTATAGGGTCTTAAACCTATATTTCGACATGTTACAAACGGAATGACAAACTGATATATACCCTCACCATATATGGTGGAGGGTATAAAAACATAGAAAATGTTATACTCGCAATTAGACTTGAACTCAAAACTTTCTGACTGTAAACCTTTTTCAACAAACCATCCTATATAATTGTAAAATCAATGCTCAGCCAGTCTATGGATTTTTGTACCGTCGACAATTTCTGAACGGGTTGTCTTGAAAAACACTTTTTTTTTGTTTTAACGCAGCATTCTAAGCTAATTCTTTGCCAGCGTTTTTTATTTACATACTCGTATATAAACCACAGAAATTTTTGTAAAACTAATGATTTTCCCAAACGCTTATAAAGTGTCCCAAATAAGCGCAAGTGATTATTTTAGTACCACGGACGACCAGTGCTATGCCACTACTTGAGTTTTAGTACCACCAACAATTTCTGACTGGGATATTTTCATTAGTATAATGCAGACAAAAGAAAACAGTGTCATTTAAAATTATGCAAAAAAAAACTATATACAAAATTTTGCATGTGCTCGCCTGCAGAGAATTGTGCATACAATTTTCCTACATATTTAAATGGCGCCAATATGATGGCTGTTTTCTTTAGTAATACAAGCTAAACATTATTTATTAGTTTTTTTTTTTTTTGCCATAAACTTAATAAAAATTAAGAAAAAAAAAATTAAAAAATTGTTCATTTTAATGTCGACGATAATATTGGGATTTTAGAAAATTTTGTTTAGTGATTTTCTCAAAATCATGTATTTTTTCATATAAATTTTGTTGGGAAATCAAAGATTTGATTAAAACAGAGAGTACATGTTTCTCATAGTTCTTGTGATATATTAGCGAACTTTGATAGTTTTCCACAGCGAAAATCCCATAAGAAAATATATTCATGGTTGGTATTCAATACCTTTTCATAATAACGATAGTTCGCTACCACAACTACTTTAAGACCGATATGAACATTTTAAAATGGCCATTCCATTAAAGGCAAGTGTCTTTTTGTATAACCGAGCTTATTTTGAAATGTTTTAAACTACCGTTGACAACCATGTAAAAAACGGAACCAAATATAAACAGTTCGAGATGAGTTCCTAACAGAAGCAAAGGAGGAGTCTGATTAAAGCTGGCCTCTTCTAAGCTTTCCGTACGTACTCTTTGTTTTTGGTTGTGTTTTTTAATATATAGGATTTCTTATGGGGTTTTCTTTTCGGGAATAATTCGCAAATATATCAAGAGCACCGTGAAAAACAAAATCTCTTTCTAAAATACATACTCTTTCCTTAAATTATTCATCGGAATACAACGTTTATAGAATTTCTGTCAATATTTTGTATGTGTAATCACAAACTCAAACCTGTCAGGTTTGAAACATGCTTGATACTTAAGGGGTTAAGTGGTTGTCAGAGGCTCAAAAAAACTTATTTTTACTGATTTTTGTTTTTAATATATCAAATGAAATATTAAATTCAAACAATAATATTCGAAATTCTAAAGATAAATATTTAAACAGTAGTTTTTAAAATTTTAAATTAAAAATTTTGAAAATTCGTCCATTGAGACCTCAGTTCCCTTGACCTCTCAAGAAATATTCTCTCGGCGTAGTCAGGATAGTCAGTTCAACTGAAATTAAAAAAAAAAAAAAACTTTTTTTTTTGCTAGTTATTTTTAGAATTTTTACACTCTTGAAATAAATTTTATAATATTAGAGCTGCCATTAATTTAAAAAAAATGTTAATACACTTGGAAATATTTATGAACTAAAGGGTGTCCCAAGAAGAACGCAATTTTTAAATTTTAAATAAATTACAGATATTTAAAAAAAAATCGTGAAACTTTATTATATCGTAAAGTAGACAGAATGAGGTTATGTATGGAACAATATATCGTGCAGATGGCCGCCGCGGCTTTGCTGGCATGCACGCGATCTTTTAATGAAATTTTCAATGACTGTTTTGCATGAATGCTGCTGTATTTCATTAAAGCAGCGTCCAATTTCCTCTTTTAAGGCTTGAGTCGTCGTCGGCTTATTCGCGTAAACCATCGACTTCAAAAAACCCCAAAGAAAAAAATCTAATGGTGTTAAATCGCACGATCTAGGCGGCCAATTCTGATTTCCAAAACGCGAAACAACACGACCGGGAAATGACTGATGCAGCAATTGAATTGTTTCTCTGGCTGTATCACATGTGGCGCCGTCTTGTTGGAACCACATGCCCTCCACATTCATTTCTTCAATTCTAGGCAAGAAAAAACTGGTTATCATTTCACGATACCGAACACCATTGACTGTTTGCGCTTGACCTGCCTCATTTTCATAAAAAAAAGGTCCAATGATTCCTCCAGCCCAAAAACCACACCACACAGTGACACGTTGAGGATGCATTTGCTTCTCGTGAATCACTCGAGGATTTTCCTCACCCCAAATGCGACAATTCTGCCTATTGACGAAGCCATCAAGATGAAAATGGGCCGCGTCACTGAAGATGATTTTATCGGCAAAATTAGCATTTTCATGTTGTCTCTCCAATACCCAATTAACGAACTCCCTTCGCTGTCCATGGTCAGCTGGCTTCAGTTCCTGAGTCAATTGAACTTTGTATGCATGAAGATGCAAATCTTTCGTCAAAATTCGCTGCAAAGTGGATTTGGAGACACCAATTTGCTGAGCTCGGTGTCGAATTGAGGTGGATGGAGTTTGAGCGACATCATCACGTACAGCTGCGACATTTTCGGTCGATCGACCTGGTCGATGGCGCGTTGTTGTCTTTACATCACTAACAGACCCAGTTTCGGCAAATTTATCCATTAATCTCTTTACAGTTGACTCTTTTGGAGCATTATTGTGACCCCAAATTGATCGCAATTTGCGAACTGTAGCCGCAAAACTTTCACCATTTTGGTAAAACAATTTCACAATGAGAATGCGTTGTTCATTCGTGTAGCGCTCCATTTTTACTAACCTCGTACCTTCTACTAGCAAACAATAACAATTGTTCAAATGTCAAACAATGACACTTCGAATGTTGCCAGATTTAAAAAATGCGTTCTTCTTGGGACACCCTTTATAAGTAATATACTAAAATAAAATAAAATCTAAGAATGTGGCAAAAGTGATTTAAAAATATTTTGTTCAATTTGTTCTGCAAAATTTCATGAAAATGCGTCCAAATTTATTTTTAAGTTACGAAGTTGTTCTTTAAAGGTATCCTAAATGAAATCCGTAAGGCCTTTGGTCAAAATAGAGGAGATTTTTTTAGTAAGCTAATCCTCTAAAAAAAATGTGCATTGTGTTTGAAATCAATTTTTTTCAGTTTCATATTTTTGTTATTGTTTTAATTATACGAAATTTTGACCCGAAGTACTCTGAAAACTTTCTTTACAAAAATTTAAAAAATAAATATTTCTATCGAAATATCTTAGTTTCTCAACTACAGAATGATGCATTAGTTATAAATATTAAAAATTCTGCAATTTGAAGCAAAATCATAAAGTATGTTTTAATAACTTATTAAAGTAATGTTTACAACATGAAGAGTGAGAATTATTGATTTAACAAATATTCGTAATTTAGAAAAGAAAAGAGTAACACGTAATTTAGAATTACAGGTAACTAGTAAAAAGAAAATATGTATAAAATAACAATAATATCATGAATCGTTTTTGGAACAAACCCTTTCTGAGAATTAAAAAAATAATGAAATTAAATTATAAAATCAAAACACGTTAAACTAACAATTCCAACACTCATACAACAAAAAGGGTGATACAATTCTAAAAGGTTGTAGTTTATGCATTTAAATAAAGATGTGACAAGAATTTATAATTTATGTAAAAAATACATATAAATAATAATAATAAAATAAATACTAAAACAATTGTTTAAATATTAATAATGTTTGCCTTAAAAAAAAAAAACCTTTTAAACTATAAACAGGAAAAAATATTTAATTCAAAAAAAGGCTTAAATTCGGGTGTGCCGAATCTTTGAATACCCTTCATCAATATCCTAAAAGAAATGTTCTCACTGTTTTTGATACAAATAATGTAAAAAACTTTAGAAATAAAATTATGAAGGTGATACAAATTTTTTGAGGTTAAAAACTTTTTTGGATGTGAAAACAAATATTGCGTTTGAAAAAAAAAATTTTGAGGTGAAAAAAAAAATTTAGTGGCGAAAAAAATGTTTTGAGGTGAATATAAAATATTATTTAAGTCTAAGGGACTAGTGAAAAAACAAGTAAAAAAAGTATTAAATTCGGCTGTGCCGAATCTTTGAATACCCCCCACCAATGCCCTAAAAAATGTTCTAACTATTTGTATAAAACAAATAATGTTAACAACTTTAGAAGCAAAATTATAGAGGTGACAAAAATTTTTGAAGGTGAAAAGCTTTTTTTCGATGTGAAAAAAAATTTGAAAAAAAAATTGTGGTGAAACTATTTTTTGAGGTGAAAAAAATTGTTTGTGGTTAAAAAAAAAATTAGTGGAGGAAAAAAATGTTTTGAGGTGAAAATAAAATATTGTTCAATTCTAAGCGACTGGTTAAAAAACAAAAGAAAATATTTTACTTGTCAGTCACTATTCTGAAATTGTACTAAAATACACACACCCATTTGAATGGAAGATTTAGAGGTACCTTCACAATTTCACTTATTACTTTTTAACAGCTGGGCCGATTTCGCTTCTTTTCAATTCTAAACTGGTCAGGAAGATGTACATTTTTCTAGGTAAAAATGAGCATACCCACTTGCGACTGCTCACCGTGATCACCATTTCAACAGACAGACATATATCGCTAAATCGACTTAAAATTACATAAGGATCACGAATCTACATACATATATGGTGGAGGGTATAATGACAACCAAGTATACGAGTAGAGGAGATTCAAATAACAAATGAGTTTTATAAACAAAAATTTTATTAAAATTTAGCAAATTATCTAAACACTTAAATTTATCTATGTGTAAATTTAACCCAATATGTTATACACAATTTCAAGCATGATTAAATTTAACAAATTAACAATAAATAAATAAAATTAATTTACTTTACTAACAAGAAGAATAAATACAAAATTATTAAGATAAATATAAATTGGGGGACAAAATAGGAAAAGTAGAAACCAATTGTTTAAATTTACTTAAAATTGAGAGATGCAGTCATGCAGAGCATTCGATTTATTACAAATTTTACACAAACAAAAAAACTCCATGTTTTTAATTCAGAGAGAGTGTCTACAAATTCTCTAAATTACTTATAATTTGTCTTTTTATTGTTTTCAAATATAAATTAGAACACAACAGCTACATATAGACATTGTGAGCAGTGTTGTCAGTTTAATTAAAGTCTGTATCCCCAAATATTAGTTTTTCATCCCCAAAAATCCCCAAAATGTTTTTAACCAAAATTCATGCATTTTAAATTAATTTGCAATAAAACAGCGATTATTTGTACATTTAAATTTATTTCATTATTTTAATCCATTATCGGATTTTTTTTTAATCTGATATTGAATTTTGGTGGAGATTGTGTGGTTGATAGGAAGTCCCAAAACTTGTCGATATTTTTTTTTATTTTTTGTTTGTGGCGAGCATTGTTAAGCCTTGTCTCCACGATATGGACCTATGTATAATCGGTTCCGAGCATATTCGCCCTATGGCATCACTGGCATCAAAAACTAGTACTTTTCAGAAGAGAAAAAAACGTTTTATAATAAACTCGTGATAATTTAAAAAAATGGCACAAGTTTACTATAAAACTTTTTTTTTTGTTCCTCCTGAAAAACAGAAGTTTTTGAGATACGAGTAAAACCTCGATTTGTCCAACCCAAATTTGAAACTATTCACAGCATTGATCATTTGGGTATTGACTTTTCCACACTTAAAAAATTCAATCAATACTTCCAAAGTTGTATTGTTCTGTAATTTGGCCTAAGGAACATTCTGAAAATGTAACCATGTTTTTGGTATGAAAATATAATCCAGTTTTAGATTAAATGTAAAAGGTATTGAATAGTATCCAATTAATATTCAATGGTATGCACACTTTACAACTGTTACCACAACTGTTACCACAAATTCAAAAATATTATTAGGGTGGAAAAAATAATAAAAATTAAGAGAGAAAAAAATATTGTTAATATAGGATGTCTCAGTAACAGTGCACTTTTTAAATTTAGTGTAATTTTTTTGTGCAAGTGGCAACTCTGAAATTTGGCAGCTGTCACATATGTTTGTTCCGATTAATGAAAATAGAGCGCTTTACGAAAAAACTTTGCAAATTTCAAAGAATTTTCTGTCAAGTAAGTGGACCTTATGTGTTAACCATTCGAACAGTGGTCTATAAATTTGAATAAACTGGGTCGGCTATGGACAGTATGGCTCCTGTGCGTCAACGTAGCGGTCGGTCTTTTGAAAACATTGCTGCTGTAAACGAGAGAGTTGCCGAAAACCTAAAAACATCAATTCGACATCGTTCTCAACAACTTCAAACTTCACGAAGCAGTACGCAGAGAATTTTGACAAAAGACCTCCACAAAGAATAATGGCCTGTAAGCAGAGCCGTGGGGGCCATTTGAAGGATATTTTATTCGATACTTAATCGGAAAATGTCTTCTTTACAATCCAAATAAAAAAATCACAACTATCTCAAAAACTACTTGCTTTTATTTTAAAATGAAATAGTGCATTCTTACTAGACACCCGTTATTTTATACCTAAAAATCCCTTAAATTTTTTTTTGTCATCCCCAAAAAATTTCCGGATACCCAAACTGAAATTTTTATCCCCATTCAAGAAATAAAATCCACAATTCGGGGATAAATCCCCTAAACTGACAGCACTGATTGGAAGTTCAACTAAAAATAATTGTTTGAATTAAACAACAACCGATAAATACGTATAAGGAATTATTAACAGTGGAGTGTTCAAAAGGGAGGATCGATATTGGGTTATTGTGAAATTTTTGCTCTGTCGAATTCTTTTTATACGCGCAAAGCCTGGTTGGGGCAATAATATTTGTAAAGCATTACGTATTTTTGGGTTTATGAATTGTGCCAACCATAGAGTACAAATAATATAGTTCTCATATAATGATAATGAAATGATCATATTATGATCCTAGTGATCATTTTATGATCCCAAGCGATTATAAAATCGTGCTCAGTGAAAAAATATGATCAATAAGAACCATATTTATAATCATTAGGATCATACTATGATAATTTCGACTTCCCAATTATACTCAACTATATTTCTTATTTGCTCGATAAATGATGTGTAGCAAATTAGCGGAAAATGATTATTGCCATAATTTAATACTTGCATAATCATCATATTTTGGTCATGCCCAATCATTATTTGTTTATATAGTGTAGTTAAAATCAGCCGTAGAAAATAGAAAATGGCAATCAGGAGACAAAAAAATATAAGAAGAACTGAAAACTTAGACCTTTTATTGCAATGAAATAAATTTCGATTCATTGCAGTTGGAAATCATTGTATAATTGTCCGAGCTTTTTCGATATTAATTATCGTCCGGCTTTTTGGCGAATTTTCCCAAAGGGGTTTTTAACTATTATTTTAAATATTTTTAATAAATGTCAACCACAGATGCACGATATAGACAATATGGGTGTCAAAATACTTTGTTTTTCAAGCACTTTAGTACGGTGCACAAACAATTCTGAATTTCATAAATTTCAGACATTCATTTCAGAATTTTTGGCCTCACTTCTTAAACGTTAAACGTAAGATTGAGCTGCTAATAACTAAAGCACGTCTTTTATTTTCATCCCCTTTATCACATATCAGAATTTCATCGAAATCGGCGGAAATTCCTTAACGAAGCTTTCTTTTGTGTGCAGCTAAAATTTAATGTTGATCCACCCTAAAATTGATATAACGAAAACTTAGTAAAACGGTTATATTTTTTTTTAATTGCCCCTTAATAAAATAACAAAAAGTGAATTGTTATTTTTTATTGTCATTACATAAAAAAATACATCAACTGTTCCAACACAAATATCATGATACTTATTAATTAATCACTGTAATAAATTAATTCAAAACATTTTAAGAAATTGTAACAATTAAATCAAGCACGATAACTTAGAATGGGTTAAATACATCCTAAAAGTATGCAGTATATTTGTACATTAATAAAGCACCTTAAAACATGCAATTCCTATTGATATTAATCAATTCGCTACTTAACCCTCTAACTCAAGAGGCTGCTTTAAGACACTGTTAACATTTTTTGTTAAAATTTACAATTTTTATTGTAGGGATTTCAATTATTTTGATATAAATATAATTTACAACATTTTTAATGTTCAAATATTTCAAGTGTAAAAAAAGTCTAAGTCCAATTATAAAAAGTTTACAAGTTTAAATTTTTGGCCGTTCTCAAATACAAACAAATTAGATACAAACTTCTTTGTGACTCTGCAAATGTTCGCTTACTTATTTTGTATTTTTTCCCATTAATTTTTGCTGAGATTTGGATATGCCACAGAGAAGGCAATAAAAATCAGTCGGTATATTTTGTCCCAAATTAAAGTTTAGAGGTTAAAAAAGCATTACAAAATGGCGGCCATTTTTTTTCTTCTTACACTCTTTTTTTTCTTCTTACACTCTTTACTATTTTTGTAAAAACAATTATTATTTTTAGTAAAAAAATTATTATTTAGCAAATCTTTTTGCTTTTTACATTTTACAAGTTACAGAATTTTTAAAGAATATTTACAAATTTTTGTTGCTAATTTCAGAAATCGTTTTATAAATTTTTGAAAACCGATTTGCTTAAATTAGCAAAAAATTTTACTAATTTTAAAAAATTGGATATTGAAGGAAATTTAATTTCTAATTAAAACCTTCGCCTACAAACTTAAATTGCCTTAAAATGTTACATAGATTAAAAAAAGGGATCGGAAGTGAATATACCGACTCATGTCTGAAAATAAGACATCCACTGAAAAGTTTTTTTTGTTCAGCATTAAAAACAATTAAAATTTTACCTTAAAAGTTAAAAAAAAAAATTGACCAAAAATATTTTTCAAAACAGAAATTACTAAATTAAAACAAAATTATAAATTCCTTTATGTTTTTACAATTTTTAAGCCTTTGATTTTTTTTTAATTTTGTCTAAAATATTTTTTGAAAAAAATAAATAAAATGAAAAAATTTTGATGCTCGATAAAAAAAAAAATTTTAAATTATTTTCTAATATTAATAATATTAATACATTTTTTTGCTGATTTTAGCAAACAGATTTTATATTCCACTTTTCAAAAAGTTTAGTAGCGGCAGCTAATTTTTTCTACAAATTTAATTGTACTACACGTCAGCAGACATGTGTTGCTAAGATTAGCAAAAAAAAGTACCGCTGGGCTCAAATTAGCAAAATTTCCCGTAGTAACAGCAACATTTTCAATTGCCATTACAGCCTTTTTATGGTGAGTGTAGTTCAGTTCATGTATCCCAGGGGTAAACTTTATAAGATCGGACCGGGGAGGTTTCCCGATTTTCCACTCCTCCAATTTCTCAGTGGTATGTCGGGGGAATTTTTCGGTCTTTCTAAATTTATGCCAAAAAATTGTATGACTTAATACCATCTAAGTCATGACACTATTTGAAAACCAATTTGTGATAGCTTTCACCTGAATCACTCCTAAGATTACGGAAATAAGACGGAAATGGGTTAAGAAAATATTTTTTTTTTTAAATTTGTGGATAATTAAGCACGATGTCATTTAGTTTAATATAAAATAACTTTAATTATTCTATAATTGGTACTTTACTTATCTTTATGTGTTTTTTTTTTAACATTGCGTTTTTCATTAGGGGATTTAATGAAATTTTAGGATGATTGTTTCTTAAGTTTTATCTTACAATATATATTTTTATGGTTTTATATTACAGAACACGAGTAACTAAATAAAGATATCTCCGATATTTCATCGTTCATTAAATGGCATCAGTTTTGACTGCTGTTTTAAATGTAATGTTGACATGCGTGGTGTGCAGCTGCAGTATATTTTTAAACTATTTGTAATTTTTGTTGTTGTTTACAAAAAACCCTGAGGATGTTATTCAATGACTGACGAAATATCAGCGATATACATATATATATATATATATAATACTAAAAGATACTTCATATTAAAAACTTAATGACCTCGAGCTTAATTATTTAAGAAAATCGCCAATTTTAGAAGACAAATAATCCTTTACAATTTATAAATTTCCTTTACAATTTATAATTAATCAGCCACTCTAAATCAATAGGACAATACGATGGGACAAGTTAACTTAAATAGACAATTAAAATATTTTAACAGGACTTAGTACATTTTGTATTGATAAATTGGACCAAAAAGTATATAATTTTCTATAGAGTATGTTTCTCTCTCACGAACTTTTTAGTACTCTCTTAGAACACGAACATAGTTTGGCGGCAACAAAGGTGAGTTTTGGTCAGCAACTTTTAGTAGTGTTTAGCGGTGCTGCCATATAACCAATTTTAACTATTTTTTTGCCGTTTTTTTGGATGCTAGAGATTTTTCAGACTATTTCATAAAAAAAATGTTTTTTTATTTTATTCATGTATTTTTTCAGATTTTTCATATAAAAATATAATATTTGTTCAATATACTATTTATTTTTACTAAAATTAGACATGTCTAATAAAATAAAAAAATACAACAAAAATTTGCAATTGTGTTAAAAAATGTCTATTCATATCCATTATTTCCATTTCTATGGTAAAAATATATAATAAAGAGAATAAATATGCTATTAATTGTTGCAACATATAACTAAAAACCTATAAAAAATGCAATAATTTGGAAAAAAAAATGTTTTCATGAAAAAACTGATAAACAGTTAAGAATCCCAAAAACTGGGATAAAAAGTTACACTGTTTATGTGGCAGCACTGCATACACCAAATTTAATGTTTTTCAACACTTTAGCAACTTTGAAAATGTTGCCCTCTCATTTAAAAATGTTGCCGCTGAACTCTGTACCATGTTGAATTTCTGGTAGAGCGGGAAAAATACTCTATAGAAAATTATATACTTTTTGATTGGACTTAGTCCCATTGATAAATTGGGCAAAGTCCAATTCACACTACTAAAAAAAACAACAATAGAAACAGAAACAAGTAAAAAATGCTTAAATTCGGCTGTGCCGAAAAAAATGTTCTCTACTGTTTTTGATACAAATAATAGGTGTGTTCGACGTACCTTACCGCGGGTGCCCGCGGGAACCCAATCTTACCAGAAAGCGTTTCTTGTAACAAAAATTGGGTAAATGAGAGCGTTCATGAGAGAGTAATTGTGTTTCTCATTTTACCAGAACTTACCCGTACTTTTTGTTTGGGTAAAATGGTAAAATTTTCAAATCATCAGCTGTTGCTAATAAATTAGCTGTTTTGCATTTTTGAAAAAAAAATTAAAGTTAAATAAAAATTTACTATAAAGAACTTTTCCTTCTTAATAATGCAAAATACATTTGAAAATGTAAATAGATATTTGCCATTTCAAATATATTCAGTATTTAAGCTTAAATTTGTCGTTTATTTTTGGGTATGAAATGTGGTTTTGTGCGTTCGCAGTATTTTGGCCATTTTTATGGTTTTGTGAGAGAATTTTTTGCTAACTCTCATTTTACCAGACTTTACCCAAAATTACCTCGTACAGACCTAATGTAAAAATCTTTTAGAGTAAAATTATGCAGGTGAAAAAAAATTTTTTGAGGGGAAAAACTTTTTTGGATGCGAGAACAAATTTTTTGGAGGAAAAAAAATTTTGAGGTGAAAAAAATTTTTTTGTGGTGAAAAAAAAAAATTAATGGTGAAACAAATTTTTTAGTTGAAAAATATTTGAGGTGAATACAAAATATTATTCACTTCTTAGCGACTGTTGAAAAAATATGAGAAAATATATTACTTACGCAGGCAGAAAAATACGAACGGCAAAGCGTTGGCTAAGTACTTTTACTGGTAGTGCCAGCGTTGGCAGAGCGAAATATTTTGAAAATAATAGTACTTTGCCAACCTCAAAATGATAACACCGGGCTGGGATTGGGCGTTTCTTTTTCAAAGTTTTGGCGAAGCAAATAATAAAGTGCTTTTGGAAGAGTAAATTGAGTGCTTTGCCAGTCCCAAAATTATAATTTTAAAACGTTGTCAAAGTACTGGGAAACAATCAATAATATACTTTTTCAATGATGAAATAAGTGCTTTGCCAACCCCAAAATGATAACACTGAGCTAGGCTTGACCAACTGTTTTTTGAAAAAATTAGCAAAGCATTGGCAAAACAAAATATATTATGCTTTTTTAGTACCTTACCTATACGAAATAACAGTACTCTAAAAGACAGGAGAAAATTAAATTAATAAAAACAGTATATTAATATTATTTTTAATCTTTGTTTTTCATGAAATTTGTTTTTACTAATTAAAAATTAAATTTTCTGATTTTTTAATTATAGGTCCAGTTTCATTATCAACACTAAGTACAATTTTTACTTAAACTTTATTTAAGTAAGGAATTTTCAAATCAAATGTCTTATTATAGTCAGCAATTAGTAGGCATTTTTACTAAAAGTGTATTCTTACTACTGCAATATAAATGATGAAACATTTGTTATAAACCTTTTACATAAAGAATTGCAAATCAAATAATTTATTTATCCTATAATTTCTAATAAAATTAAAATATATAAAAAATCAGTAAAAAAGGTTTTTTTTATTCCGGAAAATAATATTTTGTATTTATATCACGAGGAAATAACTCTTCTTTTCCTTTTTAATATTCTCTAATTAAACTCAATTCTGGTATTACTTTTAGATTACCGTATTCTTTTGAACCTCAATGAATGCCAAATTTATATTGAAATACATGTTGAAAACAAGTACTGTGAAATCCTCTTTTCTTTACATATATTTAATTTTATAAACGATGGTAAATTTTGTTAATCGGCTAATTTTTGTTTGCATTAGGAAAGTGTTGTAAACAAGTGTTTGCAAGTGCTTTCACATTTTATTAATGGAGTACTGGCGAAGCACTTTTTTCTAACATTGGGACAGCGTTCAAAACTAGGCATTTGCCAGAGCTTTTTATTTTTAAGTTTGTAAATTTTGTAAATAAAGTATTGGCAAAGCACTTTTACTAACGTTGGCAGAGCGTTCTAAATGAGTGCTTTGCCAGCACCTTATTTGTTGTACCAATGGCAATCAGTACTTTATTTTTTTTTTACCATCGGTAATTTCTGGCTGGGTATCTTTACATTTTCACTCATAACTTTTTAACCGCTGGACCGATTATGCTCATTTCCAATACCAAACTAGTCGGGAGGATGTCCAATAATCTAGATAAAAATAGGAACCCAAGCATGCGTATTCGCTTCGTGATCGCCAGTAGTAGGACAGATAGACGGACATCGCTAAATTGACTTAAAATTGCGTAAGGATCACGAATATATATGTACTTTATAGTGTCTTAGACCTATATTTCGACATGTTACAAGGGTAGTAGAGAGTAGTAAGCAGACTTTAGCATCATTTTAATTACCCTGCGTGAAAAAAGGGGGTGAGTTAGGAATTGGGACCTGTCCTGTGATAGGTGCAAACAGCTTATATCACGTTATGAGTTTGAATGAACGAGTCCTATTATTTGGGGTTAGTTGTGTGACATGTTTTTTTAGACTAGTACCTTGACATATCACAGAGGGCAACTGAGCCCCTTCTAGGACAAGCCCATGTTAAAGCAACCGGTCATTTTGATATAAAAAAAACCGGTTCCGTGACCGGTTCCTATCACAGTGAAACGGTCACGTGACGTGTCCTGGCGTAGGTCCTTTTCACGCAGGGTATTTTTTTTTTTCTAAAAATAATAACTATTTGTAACAACTTAAATTTTGCATCGGTAACTAATATTAAAGCAGTTCAACAATCACGTGACTACAACAATTTATAAAAGAAATCTTAAAATTATGCAAATTATTTTCTTTTCAATTCACTATAAATATTATCTGAATTACCAATTAACACCTAAACTACTAATTGAAAATAACGAGAACAGCAACAACAACAACAATAATCTGCAGACACAATAAAAAATAGAAATCAATATTTTAGTTTTATTCAAATGTTTTATTAAGCCATCACCAACTACCAGCAGCATTAAAACAAATGTTGCATATAAAACCAGCATTGTCCTGTAACAAAACTGTAACAATAATAATTTACTTTTATATCTGTACACGCAGAGAAAAAAAACTTGGTTGCAACATTATCACTTATTTTCGAAAATTCCTTATACATATAACATTATAATTTACACTAATAAATTCATTGTCAAAAAGATTCTATATAAAGATTTTATATTTTTTAATTATTTTCAATAAGAATAACAATATTTTTCTTTAATATGTTTACATATTAATTCATTTCTTGTAATATAAAGACTTTCTTTCAAAAAAAAAAAAGTACTCAAAATATTAATAAAATAATTGTTTATAAGAAAAAGTCTGTAGAATCCAAACGTTGTTTTGTACGAAAAGGTTTCTTACACAAAATACTACATTTTTAGTAATTTTTCTGATAGAAAAATTTTTAGATTCTATAAACTTTTCCTTAAAGTAAAATTCTCAGATTCTGAAAACTGTTTCTGAGATAAAAATTCATACATTGAATGGTATTAATAGGATTTTAGAACATATAACCATATTCTTTTTTATAAATTGTTTTATTGCAAAGAAACATGAAATTTTTATTAGTAAATTATAGACAATTAAAATTGAAAAAATTCCACAAAGCCAGCAGGATAGAAAACTTAGTATTTTCGGCTGCCCCAACACAACCCGCTCTTGTTGCATCATTGCTTTGATGATTGTCTATTTTATATTGAGTGTGGAATTTTTCAATTTTTATTCATACATTCTTAAAAATAAACTAAGATTTTGAGGAGTTTCTTTGAATTAAAAATTCCTAGATTCTGAGGATTTTTCATTATAAAAAAAACTTAGATTCTAATGACTTTTTGTAGTATAAATATTCTTAGATGCTGAAGACTTTTTCTAAAAGAAAAATTCTGAGACTAAGGACTATCTGAAAAAAATCTATCTAAAAAATCCTTATAATCTAAGAATCTAGAAACTAAGTTTTTTTTTCATTAAAAAATACCTTAGGTTTTCGAAATAAAAAAGTCCATAGAATCAAAAAATTTTCTTGAAAAAGTCCTTAATATCAATTTTTTTCTTTTCATAAATATATATTCTTAAATTAAGATAACTTTTTCATAGTTTTGAATCATGATATAACTGCAGTAACTATATTATGGTAATATTGTGATTATTTTATTATCATAATATGTTAACTATATTATATTACGACTATGGTTGGCACAATCATAATCCCAAAAAATATATGATGCTCTTCGAATATAATTGTCCCAACCATGTTTTTTCTCTGCCTACATACTTCGACAATCAACACACCGATACAAGTAGAGTAGTTTAAATACAGGCACACACACCAACAAATAAAAATGTATTGAAAGTAAATCCCTCATGACATTGAATGGCAAATAACTAGCAATGCCACAAATACTATTAATCTATGTACAACTTTCAATACAGGTTGGTTGAAAAGTTCCTGCGCTCACCAAGAGAAGGCACTGCTAGCTCCAAACTTTTTTTTCTCAAGTTGGTATAACTGTCCTGAGAACACATGCAAAGTTGCAAGTCATTCTGTCAATTCTTTCTTTGTTTGCAAGCCATTTGAAGTTGACGTCTCATTGATTTTTTTTAATATGGAAAAAATTGAATATCGTGCAGTCATTAGATTCTTTGTTTTTAAGGGTTTAAAAGCAAAGGAAATTTATGAACAATTGTTAGAAGTGTATAAGGAGTCCTCACCTTCAAAACGCACCGTTGAATTTTGGGCTGGTGAATTTAAACGTGGTCGTACCAGCCTTGAAGACGATCAACGCGAAGGACGACCAAAAACTGCAACCACAGCAGAAATCATTGAGCAGGTGCATAATATGGTTAGTGAAGATCCAAGTTTGACTAAGCGTTAAATTGCTAATGCCATAGGCATCTCAGACGAACGAGTACTCCATATTTTACATGAAGAATTACGTATGAAAAAACTTTTTTGAAAGTTAGTGCCGCACACATTAACAATTCAACAAAAACTGGATCGAAAACAAATTTCCTAGTGTAATTTGGAGCGTTTTAAGCCGAATAAAACCGACTTCTTGCGTCGTTTTATAACTATGGATGAGACTTAGATCTACCCCCATAATCCTAAATTGAAACAAGAACGTTTACAGTGGACTGAAGCTGGTTGTTCAGCTGGCATCAGTTTTTTGGGATGCAAAGGAATTTTGTTGATTGATTATCTTCAGAAAGGTAAAACAATCAACTCTGAATATTATTGCGGCCTTTTGGATCAGCTGGATGAAAAAATTCGTGAGAAAAGACCTGGTTTAAAGAAGAAAAAAATCATTTTTCATCAAGACAATGCACCTGCTCACAAAAGTATTTTGACGATGGCTAAATTCAAAGAATTAAAGTACGAATTGCTTAAACATCCACCGTATTCACCAGATTTGGCTCCCAGTGACTACTATCTCTTCAGAAATCTCAAACAATTCCTTCGTGGAAAGCATTTTCGAATGAAGAGGCCATAGCAGCCGTAGACGGTTATTTTGCAGAGCTTCCGGAAAACCATTATAAGGATGGGTTAAAATTATTGGAAGATCATTGGAACAAGTGTATTGAGCTTCTAGGAGATTTTATTTAATAAAAAAATAAATTTCGTAACAAAAACAGTATTCTTTCATTTCGAGCGCAGGAACTTTTCAACCAACCTGTATATATGGCAGGGATGCGAAAAGTGAATTTCAATTTCGCACAAAAGTCATTACCAAATTGTACTTTTTTGAACTCAATTGTACCATTTTTTTATTATAAAAAAAACACCAACTATAGGATTTTTTTTAATATTTTTATTTTCTGTAAACATAACAAAAAAACTGTACAGAAAATTCAGTTGTACATTAAAAGTATATAATAAAAATATGTAAAATAAGGTACAAAAATCCATGAGATCAATATCATATTTAAGTAGGTAACAAACTATTTGTTATTTTAAAATTATAGCAACAAGAATTCGATGAATGTAACAAATCTTTCGTTTGGACTAGACTGGAAACTGTTGACAATTTATACGATGCAATTGATTGCATGTAATTTTCTCAATTCTCTTTTCAAAGTTGCTTCCAAAGTTATGTCTATTTATACGGTGACTTTAATTGCACGAAAGCTGAATGTGAATGAAGCAACAAAATAAGAATACATATGAGTGTAAAAGAGAGATAATAGAAACATGCACTAGAAACGAAAACTGTGCCTTTTTTGTTACCCCGCTTGCTTCTTTATACTGTTCGATAACAATCAAAAATTGCATGCAATAATTATATGCAACAAAGTCGTCGACAACAAAAATGAGTTGCCAAGAAAAAAAGATAAGCATAAACTGAGAAAATTTGGAAATTGTACCAAATAAACCATGGGAGTACCATCGTACTTTTAAGACCGAAATCGTACCAAAAATGATACAATTGTACCAACTTTCGCATCCCTAATATATGGTATCGTATGAACAATGAGTACCTCTCTCCCTCTATATGTATATAGAAAAAGAAAAACTGCAAGCCACATACAATATTTATATTCAATTTTAGATTAGGATGACATTTATTGTTAAGGATCCAGTTTTATTTTAAAGTTTTTAATTCATATTGCAAATAATTCAAAAACTCTTTACTCCAATTTCGCTAAGATGTTTCATTTTAAAAGGACCATTACCCTAAAAATATGTTTTACCTACAAATCGAAATTTCAACCTAAATTTATCTACATACATATATTTTCAACATTAAAAACTGGATTTTATAATAATATTTGTCAACTTTTTAAAACAATTAAAATCAGCTTTTTTTTAAATGATATAAAATATAAAAATTAAGCTTAAAATTCCGATTTGTTTTTCATAAGTTTCAGAACATAATTGTTTTGGAAGTTTACTGCATAATATTGTTTATTTAATTGTCTACTTTATGAGTATTCATTGACTGTAGTAAAAATAAGAAATTAATTATAAACTAGAACCTTTTAAATCCTTGGAAGACATTATTACGCTTACAATATATTTTCCTTTAACGACTGTAGTGTATTTAAAAAGTAATACGTAAAGTTTATTTTTAAATGAAAAATCAATTGAAATTAATATGTAGAAATATATTCTTTAACCATTTGAATCAGTCATTCAAAAAATAAACTATAAAAATTTACAGACATTCAGTGGAAGTTGATATTTTCAGTTAAATGCAAAATTTTATGTTTTCTGCTTCAAAAAATAGAAATTCATATAATTCCTTTTTGTTATTTTTTACCAAAAAAGTTTGTTTATATACAAAATTATTTCAATAAAAATTACAAGAAATTATTCAAATATACATACAGACAAATCCATTAAAAATATATACATATTCATGTGTTTTGTTCTGTTTTGTAATTACATACAAATAAAAAAAACTTTCAATTTGAAAAGTATTTTTTTTCTAACTTTTTGTCAGTAAAAATTTGATGGTTATTTTAAACGACTTTCTATTGTTTTTACTTTTGTCGATTATTAAACAATGATTGAAAATAAACAACAAAATAGGTCGAATATAATGGAAAATCAGTAGCCCTCTTTTTGACTGTATTTTTGATTAATTTAATATGTATTTTAAGTTGTTTTTAACGAAATAATATTGTGAGTGTATATTTGAATAAAGGCGTTGTTATCTTCTAACATTTTGCAAGACGAAAGTGCTATAAGGAAAATGTTTTTTTTAAATAAAAAATCTATAAGTCGAAAATTCTCGCAAACTTCCCAGCGAATTTAAAAGCTGTTACTAGTTTAAAAGATTAAAGTTGGACATGCCAGATCAGACATGGGAGATCTCGCTAGCCTAGCCTAATCACCGAAATATCGAGGTTTCACGCGCTAGGATAGCATCATTTTTTCGCGTGCCACATGCCATCCAGATCACCAACTCATGACATACAGATCGTCAAATTCCCAGCAAAAACAAAAGTTGCAAAAGAAGAGAAAAAGAAGCAGTAATTTTGATTCCAGTGTTGTGAAAATTTGGATCGGAACCGATGATTTTTACATAGGGATGTCATAGGGGGAAGTTTTCTTTTATGATTCTTTTTCATTGCATCTTAAGCAGTTTTAAGGGTTTAGTGAAAAATGAGATCTGTTGATGTAGTAATCGGGCCTTAGCCTCATTTTCACAATCTCCCTTTAGCTTCTACCTGGGAATTTAACCGACACATTTGTTGTTGCAGTTGTTTGAGTTTGACT
Source organism: Eustalomyia histrio (assembly GCA_949748255.1). Taxonomy (NCBI): domain Eukaryota; kingdom Metazoa; phylum Arthropoda; class Insecta; order Diptera; family Anthomyiidae; genus Eustalomyia; species Eustalomyia histrio. The sequence goes on along the minus strand of OX456524.1, from coordinate 87,812,130 downwards.
GTTGGATAAATTGAAACGGGACATTCTTGCAATTTTTACTATAATAAACTTTTTGATAACTACGATTTTAAGAATTTAAAATCTGAATTGTAAGTTAAATTTTAAATTCAAACCTGATAACTTGTTTCAAAATAACTAATGAGAAGTACTTAACCATTATTAAAAATGTCAAATTTATATGTAAATATCTATGGTTAATATTTAACCTTGCTTGTTTTTAAAATAAGTTGCCCGTCATAGATTTGAAAAGTGTTAGTTTTATTCATTTTAAGAGGAAAATCAGTACTAAATGATACTTTGGAATCAATGAAAAATTGATTCCTTAAGAATCACTTCCATTTATTTTTGCTGGATTGTTGTAAGAAAAATTCAGTCGTTATCACCGTTACCGTCACCTGTTTCGACATAACTGCACCACACTTGGTTACTTTAAAAGGGTAACACTGGTGCTCCATGAATTATGCGTGGATTTTCCGTCAACCAGAAGTGTTTTGCTTATTGACATGGCCGATGGAATAAAAATGTGCCTCGTCGCTTATCATTGATGTTAATGGTAAATCACCCACTTCATCGATGAGTTTCAAAATCTTACGGCTTAGGCGTTAGCGATTTATTCTTATTCACTATTAATTTCACGCGCATCTACATCCGATGCCATTTGCAAAAATGACCGACACTTCCAATTGGGTGATACTCATTGCCCCAACTTGTACATTATACCCTACACCAAGTATAATTTGGGTCCAATTCCGGAATGCGCTCGTGATAATTTTTTTATGAGCAGGTCGGAAAATAGAGAACGAAATTGAAATTGAATTTAAGCCTAATTCAAATAGGACCTTTCTATGGACTATAGATCTAAATTTAATCCGATTTTAACCAAATTGAATACAGATTCTTACCAATGGTGCTTGAAGGACTAAATCTAAATCTAAATACCATTTACACCACAAACTCATTATACCCTGACCAAGCATTGGTTGTGGGCTAGTAGTCTATGGTTCTGACTATAATACTGGTCCTTAATTTTTATGAGCTTTTTTGATAAAAAAATATTGTTAAAATGAAAAAAAAATATATATTATACTGAAGGAAATGTGTGGAGAATTATTTTAAAGGAAACAAAAATATTAATCAAATAAATGTCACCTCCATGATTTTACTTGTGTTGTTTTTGCTATTATGTCGGTATTGGGGTAGTGCGTATATTTAAAAATTAAAATCATTTAACATGTTATCTCACTGTGGCAACCACAAATTCATGAACACTTATAATATTTAACTAATTGCTTACAAAATCCACAAACAATGTTTAACGCTCTAAACGGCATAACCACCTCCAGGCTGAATCCATAAAATTGAGCACACAAGCGTTAGATGACTACACCTAATCCTATTTTTACACGATTTTTTGGTCGACGGAAATAAACTTATCATGTTTTTTTTTTTAATTTCTCAAAAACTTTGAAAACTTTAAAATAATTTTATTTTTGATGGTCCTTAGAGATGTGATTTTGCTTTAATATTTAAGTTGTGTTTTTATTATATTTAAAAACACATGTTTTTTTTTTTATTTTTAAGTTTTAATATCATTTCATTAAAATTAAAAAATTATTATAACAACTATATAAGAAAAAAAATGGACATGATATACTAAAGAACAAAATTTGTATTTGTTTTACCGAATTATTATTTTTTGTAGATCATTTGAGGTTGTTGAATTAATCTAATAGTTTTTCATTAGAGTGTGTCTTTTTTTGTACGATTTTTTACACGATATTTTTTTTATTAAAAATTGAAATTTTGTAAAATGAAAAATAAATATATATTTTTTTAGCGTGAACAAATATCAAAACAATAACAAAAATATTTAACCTCCAACAAACAAAATTTGTATTCGTCATATTTTGGATCATTTTGTATATAAACAAACTATTTTGATAAAAACACAACAAGGAATTATATGAATTTCTATTTTTAGAAACAGAAAACATAAAATTTTACATTTAACAAATAATATTAACTCCTACTAAATGTCTGTAAATTTGTATGGGTTGTTTTTTGAATGTCTGATTCAAGTTGTTAAAAAAATATATTTCTATAAATTTTCATTTAAAAACAAACTCAACGTATTACTTTTTAAATAAACTACAGTCGGTAAGGGAAAATATATTGTGTGTAAGATTTTTTTAAAAAGTTTTATTTAAAAGTGACAATAAGGTATAAGTATTGAGTATTTGGGAATTACGTACTCAATATCGACCGTTCTTTCGAGAACACCATACTTAAAGCACCTACTCAGCACTACCAGAGTTGTGTATTTCTGTATATAAACGTAAGTTTTCCCCCAAAACATTATAAAAATACAACCATGCTTTTGGGCAAAAAGTACACAACTCAACACTTAAAAAGTATCGAGAGTTTTTAAGCAAGGACCCTATAAACGAGGATGAACAAACTAGCAAACTTTTAGCCACCCATGATGCCAAATGTTGTGACTACAAAAAAATTCTTAGTCGAGACCACGAAATTCTTAGCCGATTTACAGAAAAACTTAGCCTCTAGCAAGGGTTGTAGCGCAAGTACAGTGATTGTGATGTGAATGTATACATGTTTGAATTGGTACAACCCTTGCTAGAGGCACAGTTTTTCTGTAAATCGGCTAAGAATTTCGTTATATCGGCTAAGAATTTGTTTGTAGTCGCACCATTTGTCACCACGGCATCACGGGTGGCTAAAAATTTGGTAGTTTGTTCATCCTGGTTTATAGGGTCCTTGCTTTAAAGTATCGAAATTTTACAAATTCAGACTAATACGTTCATACTTAACCTCAAAATACGTATTGTCGATTTAAAATTTGCATGGAATTTGAAAGTGAGAAACTTGAAAAACGAAAATACGTATTGTGGGGTTAAGTATAATGATACTATACGTTCAGTATTGATATGTGGAGTATTTTCTAATCAAATATATTTTGTATTTTGCTGAATCGGTTATTTAAGGGTAATGATATTTTCCATTATTTCGGTAAAGGTACTTTAAGGGTAATGATATTTCAGTAACGCTATTTTAATGGTTTTTTAATTATTTCGGTAACAGTTTTTTAGCCATAACGGTATTTTAGTTATTTCGATAACGGTATTTTAGGGGTAACGGTAGTCAGTTGAAAGGGTATTGAATCGATAACGGTATCTTAGCGGTATTGCCTGCCAACCCTGATTTTCAGCAATGTGTCAAAACAATTTTTTATTTAACAAACACATAAAATGTGTTTTGTGTTGCAAACGAAAATAAAGTAATCTATCAATATGTAACCCAATGAAGAATAATAAAACTCCAAGGTTATACAAATTTTTAACATGAAATATTTATGACATGTGGTTTTGGTCTCAACAATTTTATATATTTTTATATACGATATGTATATAAATAATCATAAAGTTGACAACTCTAAGAGTTTGTCATGCTTTCAAAAAGAAAAAAAAGAAAGGAACTGAAAATGGCCGAGTTTCGTCCAAAAATCCTCGAGATTAAGACAGGTTGATTTTGTATATCTTTTTCTGTCACACATAAATATATGTATATATATAAAATTTTGATCAAAATTGAAGGGATTATCTTAGATTTATTTTATAAGAATTCCTTATTAATATTTAAAAGAACTAAATATTTTATTATAGCATACTTTTAAGAATTCATTCAAATACTCAAAATAAATTACATTCGATTCAAAAATATTCTCTCTTTTGGCATAATGTCAATGCCATAAGTTAAAAACCATTAAAAACAGAGTCTAAAAGTCTAAAACTTCAAAAACACACCAAACCAAAAAAAAAAATACATCTTTTATGGACAAAAAAAAAAGAATATATAAAATATAAAACTAAATAGACGCCAAAAGATATGCAACAAAAAATAAATAAACGACCATGACATTATGGACAACGAATAAAGTGCCCTACATTTTCTACAACAATTTGAAAATATGTAAAGTAAGCATAACAACACAACAAAAACAACAATTTGAAGTAATTGTGTAGATGCATACAAGTAAACTTTATATATACATACACAAATACATATAACAACACGTACATAATTTAAATACATTTCTCAACAAACTACTTAATATTTTCAAGTGTATAATAATGCCAAAGTAGTTTGTATGTAAATGTAGTAATAATGTGTGAAGAAATAAGTACAAAAAGCTTAAGGTAAACAAGCTAGAACTGGAATGGAAAAACTTGTTTCCTTGCTTGAGCAAAAATATATGTATATACAGTTGAACCTCGATTATCCAGGCCTCCATTAACCGGCTACATCTGTTAATCGGCATGCTGTGTGTTTGTTTTTTTACCTCTATTATCCGTGCAATACATAGACATATTTATATATACATGTACATATTGTATTTTTGTATTCATTAATTCAAAGGTTTATAATGCGGACGAAACTAGTCTATTTTGGAAGTGTTTGCCTCAGAATTCCTTAGCCAGTGGGATGCAAGGGTACAAGGAGAATCACAGCTTTACTTTGTGCAATGCACCTGAGACTCATAAGTGTAAATTGATGATAATAGGAAAAAGTGCTAAGCCAAGAGCTTTAAAAAAAGTTGCAAACCTTCCTTTGCTATTAGACAGCTGTCCAGCACACCCGTATGTAAATGCGATTGTATATGAAAATGTTGCAATAAAATATCTTCCACCGAATTGCACATCCTTGTTTCAACCTATGGATCAAGGAGTTATTCGAAGCTTTAAGTGCAAGTATCGTAAATTGATCGTGCAGAAACTTTTGGATTCAAATGGTAGACATGAGTTCGTTAAATCTTTGAACATCAAGACAGCTATGTGGACAGCCGCTAATTCTTGGGATACTGTAACTTCACAGACTTTAAGTAAAGTTTGGAATAATTTACTACCTTAAGCTGGTGAGAATAATTCAAATAGCGGTCTTGAGATACAATCAGATATAGTAATACCGCCTGGATGTACCATTGACGCTGTTTTAAAGGGGATGGAGTGCGATATTGATGTCGCACCGTTTGCTATTGTATCTGAAGACAAAATAGCAAACATGGTCAATCAGGCTCAAGAATTTGAGATAAAGTCAAATTCCGAGTAAATATATAAAGGGAATCAGAAGAAAGGAACAGCCACATTAGCTCAAGCAATAGAGGCTAGTAGTGTTCTGTTAGAGTTCTTAGAAAGCCATAACTGTCCTGGTATTTCAGAGCCAGACAAAATACAATTGTATCGTAAACAAACTCATTTTCTCAAAATTCCATCAAACGCGAAAAGACAAACAACTTTAAAAGAATATTTTAAATTAATGTATATATTTTGTAAAAATAATAAGATACAAATTCATATGTTCTTGTTAAAAATAAATAAAAATAATAAAATTTTTGAGTAAATATATAACCTCTTTTAACCATGTTTTTCGATTATCCGTGCTGAGTCTGGTCCCGAGCAACCCGGATAATCGAGATTCAAATGTACTTTCTTGTAGCAATATATCGCGAGCGACCTTAACACGGAAAAGTCCATAGTCATAATATAGTGACATAAAAATTTTTTTTTACCAAAATCAAAAATTGAGAACCTGGATAGCAGTTTTAAAAGTTCTTGTCTTCAGTGCACAGTGGTGTAAAACCCACAAAAAATATATACCACATCTAAACTATTTCAGCAATTTAAACACATCAAGGCACTAAAAAGAAAGAATGAGTACACTCAAAAAAAAATGAACTAGAATTTAGAAAAATTAACTTATTTTGTGGAAAAATTTAAATGAAAACGGCGCTAAATACACTTTTTATCAATATTTAATAAAATTTTCCTTGAATTTAGGAAACAAATTTTATTTAGAATTTGGTCAAAGTTTCTTAATTCTAAAAAAAAAAAAATTACTACTGAGAACTAAATTTTAATTAGAAAACAGTAAAATTTCTTTCTAATTAGTTCATATGTACATCATCGTTAACTTCACTGTTAGTTAGGAAATGTTTCCTTGGTTTTAAGAAAAATTTCATTTTATTTCAGTTCATTAGATTTATTTTTTTACTTACAACTAGAACTTAACTCCCTGAAAATAATAAAATATTTTCTAACATCAAGTTAAATAGCACTTCTTTTAAGTGAAAATTATCCTTAAATTTGATAAAAAAAAAATTCTAATAAATTTTAAACTGTTTCTATGGAAAAGGTAATATAATTTAAAGTATTTTTGTACTCGTTGTGTAAGTATTTTTCCACAATTGGAGGACTTCCGCTTTGTGAGGACACTGCTCTTAACAAGTTGTTTGCTATACATTTTTGTCATTAAATTAAATTGTCTAATACTAAACTTATAATTTAAATTTCAAAAGATAAACAAATTAAAAAAATGCACTGCAGGATATCCTGAAATGTAATAAATTGTGACAAAGTCAGATCCTTTTCGTAGTGAATTAACGGTTCTGCTTAAGAGAACTACAAAAATTGACACCCTAAGTGACACATGGCATATATAGCTAAGGAACACTGGGGGTACTTTGTCTTCTTAAATTAACTAATTTAAGGAAATTGTTGCAAAAATACTAAATATCACAGTTACATTTCTTGTTATTATTTAAAATGGAAAAATGTAAAACTTTATGTTATGGCATTTTTTGCTTAAACATAAATTGACATATACAAATTTTAACTATTTTTATTATTAAATGAAAAAAAAATAGTTTTAGTGCAACGTCAATTATAGGAAAGCCATTATGCCGTAATGTATAAAATGTGCCTTCGATATTTTGTATTGTAGTCAGCAAACAAAATTATTCCATAAAAGCGGAAATTTCGTTTCCAACAAAATTTTAAAATATATTTAAGCTATTTTAAGTTCAATATTTAAGACTGTTATGAATAGAGATGGACACGCGAGCCATTTCTGACTCACGATCACAATTATGATGCACGATAATTTTTTTAATTGGTTACTTTAATTTGTTTCCTTTAATAATATTTTTTCTTGAAAATTAGAAAAACTAACTAGTTTGTTTTTAATTTTTTGGTTTTTTGGAAAGAATATTGAAAACAATTTAAACGTTTTCCAACAAAAACAATCCTATACCTAAGTTTATTTTTCAAAAAAAAAAAAAGAAAAAAATATATATATTTTTTGAAATTTTTAAAATTTATCTGAACCAAGTTGCATAGAAATTTTCCTTAGAAAAAGTTCATCAGCTTTTAATACCAAATAAATTTTTCTATAAAAAAATTTATATAGAAAAAAATGTATTACATTTTGTTTTTAATTGCCTAAACTAATTTTTAGAAAACAATTCTAAAAAATTAGAAAGTGGTAGACTTAAAAACAGAATTTAGAAATGGCTTTCTAAAATTTAGTTAATTTTACTACTCGCGAACAATAAATGAACACACATTAAGTTCACGTACATTCTTGATTTAAGTTAGACACATTTTTTGAACTAAATGGGAGTTAGTTATTTTCTAAATTTTTGTTCTGAACTAAACATAGTTTTATCACATTAAAGTATGCAAGTTTCTTAAAACTGAGATGTTTGTCTTAAAAATTGATAAATTTTTATTTAATTTTTTTAAGAAAGGTATGAACTATATATGTATATAACTATATATATATATATATATGAGTATATAAGGAATTTTTATTCATTTTAAGAAAAACTGAGATGTTTGTCTTAAAAATTGATAAATTTTTATTTAATTTTTTTTTCCTAACATCAAGGAATATTACTTAAGAAAGGTATGAACTATTTCTGAGTATATAAGGAATTTTTATTCATTTAAGGAAAATTTTTCTAAGTTTTAATAAAATTTTCTTAAATTAAGGAAAATTTTTAAACTATTTTAAAGGAAATTTTGGATTAATTTTTAGTTCATGTCTTTTTTTGGAGTGTAAAGCTTTCAGAGTCTATGTTTTATTTCCCTCCTGTTGATACAGCATATCAAAGTAGCGTTTTATAATTAAGATTTGATAATTACAATTTTAACTTCTCGCGAAATCTACTTAAAGGGGCAAACTAGAAAATCTTTGTAGGGTGTATATGATGAGAAAAAGCCCGATCGCATGCCATAGTTTAGCCAGCCCTGAGCTAGAGCATAAACAGTAAAAGAAAAGAAAATATTTAACATGCACAAACACAACCAATAAAATAAACTACTTAAAAAGGCATTCACACACCGAATCACACCCCTACAAATATGCTATAGGAACTTTTTATCAAAGTGTATGTATGTAAGCAGCACAAACACATATAAAGATTGTTTTCTTTTTTTATACCTGCATGTAGCTGGCGGAGCATAAAAGTAAACATTTTACATGTAATGATATGAACAATATGAGAAAAGGCAAATTAAATATGGATAATAACTGAATAGTAGTGATTAACAAAGTAAAAAAAAAAAAATTATATTGAATTTCTTACAGTGTTTTATATTGAATCCTTCAGACAGGCATAAGAGATGGGTGCGTGAATGAAATTCATATTAAACACGCCCGTCGATATATTTATTTTAAGCTTTTTTTTAGTTTCTTTTGTCAGTATTTACAATTAAAAAAAGTTTTCTACAGAAAATGATGTAATCTTCATGGGTTATAAAGACTTTTTGCTGTCTAAAACTCGTAAGATTTCATTAGTGAATTTCGTAACCCTGAGTCACAGGCAATGCACCATTTTTTTTGAGAGGACCTTTCCCATCGTCTGCACAAAATGTTTAAGCAATTAAGCGATGATTCATAAACACTTTATAAAGTTAAAGGCGCTAAACAAAACTAATTTTCCATTAAGTTATTTTACAAATTTTTCGAAACGGGCTTCGGATATATGGATATCGTTGAAATTAAATGCATGGCTATGTCACGTTGCGGTGATATATGTGTTGTATTTTCTTTGTTGACACTGGATGTAGTTTACGTTGCACACTGGGGATTTCGCGGAAAAAAGTCAAATTGTCAACATACTCTTCATGCAATATGCAGTGATATTTTAAAATTTACGACTAGATGGTACAACCAAATCAAAAAGAATTACTCCGATCTGACTGCCCGTTTTTTTTTTTTTATATCCGTCTCAAACTCAGTACTTGTATGTTTTACCGAACCAACTTAATTTAAACCTAAGAATTTGAAAACGAATATTATTTTATTATGTAAGCTAACGTTTTTCTTTTTATTTTTTATTTAAAGTAGGATATTTCAGTATAGTAAAATTGAAAAAATAAGCTCTGCAGAGACTTAAGTTTTTTTTGTGAACATATGTGTAACAAAAATCCCCTTTTTCTCCAAACATTTGGACCTGCAATTTTAGCCTTACTTTCCACAGTTGGAAATAACTACTAATACATTGTCTCATATTTGTTGTTACATTTTTAATAAATTTCAAGTGCCATTTCAAGTTACACAGTACAACATTTTTCAGCTGATTGATTCGGGACTCAATTCTGATAAGGCTCTTTTGTTTAAGATAACTCGAGAACCACTAGTCGGATTTTGCTGAAACAAATTTAGAAAAATCAAGAATTACAATTACTTTCATCCGTTTAACAACAGTTTTGCAGTTATAAATAAATGTATGAAGAAAAAAAAATATTTTTTGCCTAAAAAATTAAAATTTTTTTAATTCATAAAAATCCAAAACGGTAAAACTTTTACGTAAAGTCGCATAACCTATGAACAAAATGAGACATAAATCATAAAAATCGATGAACGTGTTTCGATTTTATTCACAATATGCAAAAAATTCTTTGGAAAAAACATTTATGACTTTTTTTATGATTCTCAGAATTAAAAAAAAAAGTAATAAACAAAAGGTTATTTGAATTTTATGATTGCGGTAGCAAAGTAATAAGCGGTAATAAATGTGCGTGGACAATTAAAAGGAAAAAAGGAAAGTGCACTTTTTTAATTATTTGGGTTTTTCCGTTGGCTACCTGTATGATTTTTTTACAGAAATTCCACCCACATTTATTAGTGCTCATGTTTTGGAACGTACCTGTCAGTAAATTATTGAAAAATACTTAGTATTTATACACTTAAAAAAGTTTGTAAGTTAAAATAACTGAAAATATTATTTAAAAGAAATGATATTTCATTTAAAACCCGGTCTACTTAATTTTCATTTAAATTAAATGTTATTTGTTATTTATTTTTAAATGTTGATTAATCAACTGACATATCCGTAAGAAACAAATGATATAATCAGTTAAAATAAATGTCAAAATTTTACCCACCAATCCTTAAAAAATAAATGTTTTTTCATTTATTTGAAATTATTTCCGTTTTTGTATTTTTTGTTTTTTTTTTTTTTTAATATAATCGTACAATACAAAATGCATATGAAGCTATAAACACTTTTTGTGAGAGTGTATTTTTGTATGTATTTGTGTTTATAAAGTTCTTGTAATTTGTATTGAAAAATTTTGTATATATACAACCAATTTAAATAAAAAAACAAACTGAAATTTTTTGAATATTTTTTTTTGAAACAGACAGCAAACAAAATTTGAATTTGTAATAACTATTACGGACGCAAATAAACCACAAGTTTCCATTTTGTGGGTAAATTTTTATTAAATTTCAAACAAATGAAAAAAATAAATGAAACTGAAAAAAATCGGTAAATGATAGTAAATTATTTCGAATAAATGTATAAAAAAGTTAATATAGATATTTCCTTTATTTTTAAATGGAACGGAAAACTTTTTTATTAAACTACAAACAGTTAACTACATAATATTCTGAGTGTAGGTGTTCATTGATCGAGTTTTGTCATTCAACAAGTGCTGACGAACGCAAAAAGTACAATCGATTTTTCTCCGGTTTTTTAATTATAACTGAAACTATTGCCCAAGAGTTTTACGGAAATTTTTTCTATTTCTCATGGGGTTTTATGCTCGAAGCTTCTGGAGTTTGATAAAGACAGAACAAAATTAAAACAGTTTTTGCAACAATCGCACGTTGGCTTAAACGATACTAGAGCATGTGAAATTTTGGATACAATATATAAAAGATTTTTACTCTAACTTCAAACAAAGAGGGCAGGATTCTAATCGTACGAAGTTGCGATTTGTAAAAAATAATGCAAATTGGCTTGAAATTTTTGATGAAATAACTACATTTTTTGACAAATATATTTTTTTCCTCACCTCCATACAAAAATCACCAGTGTGCGTTGTATTTAGCAGCTCAAACTTTTGATATTTTTAGCAGAAGTGAGAGAAATGACTCACGTTTAAAATATTCAATCTTTTTAAGTAATTATACGATTTTTGCCCACCCACCCATCCATGCACTCTCCCTGCCCGTTGCATTTTGGAGACACATAACAAGTATAACAATGCGTTACAAATGCTGCAATAAATACACAGTAGTTTGGCTAATAGCCAACATAAGTAAACTACATTGTGGCTACGCCTAAGAAATTATTTATGTAGAGAAAAAATTTTTTATGAGGTCTCCTAAAAAGCAGCTATATTTCAGTATTTCGCAATTATATTTTTACAAATACATATTATATTAACAAAAATCCAAATCTCATAAATAATTTTTAAAAACACATAACCATATTCTTAGAAGCAGCGACGATATGCAAAAAGTGTTAGTTATAATTGTAAATACAAAACACACATTTGTTTAGTTGCCTTGACACAATTGATCTACAAAAAGCAAAAATTATTAATTTTTACCATTTTTGAATAACAAAAAAAATAATAACTATTTTCACTTTTTTTATTTTCAGGTTCACAATGCGGCGGTCAATGTTGTTCAAATTCCACAGAAATTGAATTAAGAAAAAAAGCTACCACAGAATTTGAACGTCTATTGCATCATCATACAAAAAGTTTACGTGGCATTTTAGAATCAACAGCAAATTTATTTCAATGTAAGTATTCACATCTACTTAAATGTATATGAATAAAAAAAAAATTTGATTGATTAAGGAATTTTTAATGAAAAAAAAGAAAAATAATCAAAAAAAAAGAAGAAGAATTTGTGAGTTATATTAAAAACTTTTATGAATTTTAATTAAATTTTATGCATACAGTTAAAAACAAAAAGCTAAAATTTGTCATATCACGATTTCAAAATATGATATAATAAATGATTTCCTTTGAAATTTTATTCAAATATAGTAATAAATAAAATAAATTAATCATTAAAATGACATCAAAATAAAAATTATTTTTTGTTGACAGATGTGCATTAAAACACAAAAAGGAAAAACACAATTGAAATTTATTGAAATTAATTTTTGTCTTTTTTTTTTCAATGACATACTCTTTAACAAGATTAATATATTTGAGATGAATCTTTACTGGTCTCCCTCTGTATGTGTAAAATGAGATAATTTATAAGGAAAAATGGTACTTTAAAAAAAATACTTTTTATAAGATACTTTTTTAATAAAATATACTTTTTTATTAAAATGCACATTTTTTAATAAAAGGTAATTTTTTTAATAAAAGGAACCTTTTTAATAAAAGGTATTTTTAATAAAAATTACTTTTTACTTAAAGGAACTTTTTTTAATAAAAGGTACTTTTTTAATAAAAGGTACTTTTTACTAAAAGGTATTTTTTAATAAAAGGTAACTTTTAAATAAAATGTACCTTTTAATAAAAGGTATTGTTAATAAAAGGTACTTTTTATTAAAAGGTGCTTTTTTAATAAAAGATACTTTTTTAATAAAAGGTCCTTTTTTAATAAATGGTACTTTTTTAATAAAAGGTACTCTTTTAATAAAAGGTACTTTTTTAATAAAAGGTACTTTTTACTAAAGGTGCTTTTTTAATAAAAGGTACTCTTTTAATAAAAGGTACTTTTTCATAAAAGGTACTTTTCTAATAAAAGGTACTTTTTAATAAAAGGTATTTTTTACTAAAAGGTATTTTTTAATAAAAGGTACCTTTTAATAAAAGGTATTGTTAATAAAAGGTACTTTTTATTAAAAGGCGCTTTTTTTAATAAAAGATGCTTTTTAATAAAAGGTACTTTTTTAATAAAAGGTACTTTTTTAATAAAAGGTACTTTTTTAATAAAAGGTACTTTTTTAATAAAAGGTACTCTTTTAATAAAAGGTACTTTTTTAATAAAAGGTACTTTTTTAATAAAAGGTACTTTTTACTAAAGGTGCTTTTTTAATAAAAGGTACTCTTTTAATAAAAGGTACTTTTTCATAAAAGGTACTTTTCTAATAAAAGGTACTTTTCTAATAAAAGGTACTTTTTAATAAAAGGTACTTTTTAAATAAAAGGTACTTTTTTAATAAAAGGTACTTTTTTAATAAAAGGTACTTTTTTAATAAAAGGTACTTTTTAATTAAAAGGTACGTTTTTAACAAAAGGTACTTTTTTAATTAAATGTATTTTTTGATAAAATATACTTTGATATGGGTATCGTATGTTAATTATAAAGATGTCTGGAGTTCGCAATACTAACTAATATCGAATGTACTAATAGAACGTTTTTGACTTCAGATTCGTATTAACCCAACAAAAACATGGTAATGGCAGGCCATTACTGTGTAGATTATCATGTGCACTCCCTCTAGCGCTGATCCTTACAATTTCTTCCATTTAATAAAATAAATTTGTGATTACTATTCGTTAGTAACATTAAAAAATTATGACCTTGAGCCTGATAGAATTAGAAATATATAAAAAAAAATATATTTGAATAAGGTCCACTATAATTTTACTAAAAGTAACTACTTATTTTACTATTGTAAGTAACCACTTATTTCTTCACTATGATTAACTATGCTGGTAACTCATTATTTTCTCTATTTTTGTAAGTGAGACCTCTCATGAATTTTGGGACATTGTGAACAAAAGTAATTGGCGAGTAAATAGCCTGGCAACTAGTGAAACCCTTTGTGTGCCTTAATTACCTGGTAATGTCTGTTTTTGCTGGGAAGGAACCCAAAATACATCAAAAAAGTTTTAGTTGAAAAAAATACACTCGAATTTTAATGGCCTTAACTCGTAATGTCAATTGTTAAAATGAATATTTTATTTTTATACAAAAGACACAATCAGAATAAACCTCAAAATTTTAATTTTCACTAGAAAAATAATGGTCTTGTATTTTGGATTTGCGGGAAAAAGAAATGGACTAAATTTTCACGTTAAATTTATTATCCTGAAAATAAGAAATGGACTAAATTTTCACCTGAAATTTATTATCTTGAAAACAAGTTTTTTACATTGAGTATGTTATAACAGTTTTTCACATGAAACTTATTGTTCTTAAGCAATACTTCACAATTTTAGTTTGCCTGCGAGTAGATAATTTTTTTTTTTGAGATTTTCATTTATAATTCATGTTTTTCTACAAATCTATAAATAAATTCGGTGTTAAAACTCATTTGTAAAGCAAAAGATATTACATCCAAATAGTTGTTAAATTTTATTCATATGATCCAATCCCAGGAAAAATTTAGTACTCATTGATTTTTGCATTACCGATAATGACCTAAATCTGCCCACTATATTATTTCTAATCTTAAAATAATGAGTAACTAATAATAGGTTATGCAGCTAAGTACATCACATGACAGCTTCTTGCAGCTTCAAAGTAAAAATAATGCGTTACATGTAATCTATTTAATATATTTTTGTTTTTTTTTTGTTCAAATTATTAACAAACCTCTGCCGTTATTATATTATTTTTTTGTTCTTTAAACCTTACCATTAACTAATTAGTCACTAACTAGTTTTACTCCCTACTCGTAAGCTTGGAAGCATCTACATAGTTACATGCAATGACATCCCTGTGTTAAAATAATGAGCTTATCAGGCAAACTTCACCCAGTTACTACTCGTCCTAAAACCCATTAATTGGTAAGGTCTTTTTTCCTGGGATATGCATTCATTTTTTTTTTTGATAATTATATAACTTTATTTGATCTTTTTTCAATATTAATATTTTATTTATTTTCTAAATACAATATTAAGAATTCTTTACAATTTAAAGATAGAATTAGAGGAGAACATATAGAGAATGATGAGATTTTAGTTTCATTAGATGTTGTTGCACTATTTCCTAGTATACCAGTTGATTTAGCAATGAGTACTATAGAAGAGAAATGGGACGTTATAATACAACATACAGAGATGGAAAAGTTTTTATTTTTACGTATTTTAAAATTTTGTATAGAAGATAATAGATATTTTCGGTACAATGATAATATATATATATACAGAAAATAGGACTTCCAATGGGATCTCCAGCCTCTCCAATCATAGCGGATATAATAATGGAAAAATTGTTAGATGAATCAATAGGAAAATTAAATGTAAAACCAAGAATAATGACGAAGTATGTAGATGACTTATTTTGTATCATTCCAGAATTAGCAGTTAGCGATATGCTTACAACATTAAATAGTTTTGATCCCAACATTAAATTTACAATGGAGAGGGAATGTAATTCGATACTCCCATATTTAGATACATTGATAATTAAGAGAGACAACAGGTTAATAATAGATTGGTATCAAAAACCAACTGCATCAGGAAGAATAATTAATTATTATTTAAAACATAGTAGGAACATTATTATGAACACAGCTAAGAATTTTATAGAGAGAGTACTGGCAATAAGTGATGTAGAATTTCATAGAAAGAACATTATAAAAATTAGGGACATATTAAGGGATAATGGTTTTCCAAGTGAGTTATCTTATAGATTAATAGGTCAATATAGAAATATGATGACAAAAGATAGAACACACATAACTGAACCACGAATTTTTAAATCTTTGACATATATTCCTGGATTATCGGAAAGATTGGCAGGATCTAACATCTTTGATAGAGGAAAATATGGAATAGCTTATTGTAATTTTAATACATTAGGTAAATTATTTAGTAAAACTAAGGATATAATTGATAAGTGGGATATGTCAAATTTAGTTTACAAAATACCTTGTCAGGGAAATGATCAGGAGAATTGTAATAAGGTATATATAGGTACGACAAAGAATAAATTAAGGACAAGAATTTCAGGACATAAATCAGACCAGAAACATACACTTAAAAAAGTTTGTAAGTTAAAATAACTGAAAATATCATTTAAAAGAAATGATATTTCATTTAAAAACCGGTCTACTTATATTTCATTTAAATTAAATGCCATTTGTTATTTATTTTTAAATGTTAATTAATAAACTGACACATCCGTGAGAAACAAATGATATAATCAGTTAAAATAAATGTCAAAATTTTACCTACCGATCCTTAAAAAATAAATGTTTTTTTCATTTATTTGAAATTATTTCAGTTTTTGAATTTTTTGTTTTTTTTTTAATATACTCGTACAATACAAAATGTATGTATGCATACGTAACTATTAACACTTTTTGAATGAATGTGTTTGTAAATGTATGTGTGTTTATGAAATTCTTGTAATTTGTATTGAAAAATTTTGTATATAACCAATTTAAATAAAAAAACAAATTGAAATTTTTTGAATATTTTTTTTTGAAACAGACAGCAAACAAAATTTAAATTTGTAATAACTGTTACAGACACAAACAAACCACAAGTTTCCGTTTTGTGGGTAAATTTTTATTAAATTTCAAACAAATGAAAAAAATAAATGAAACTGAAAAAAATCGGAAAATGAAAGTAAATTATTTCGAATAAATGTATAAAAAACTTAATATAGATATTTCTTTGAAAAATAAATGTATCTTCCTTTATTTTTAAATGGAACGGAAAACTTTTTTATTAAACCACAAACAGTTAACTACATAATATGTAGGAATATTAATTCGGAAAAAACTGCATTGTCATCTCATTGTTCTATATTAAACCACTATCCTAACTTTGAAAATGTTTCAATATTAGGAACGGAAAATAATTATAAAAAACGTTACATGTTAGATGTGTTAGAAATCATTAATACACCTTTAACACAGAGAATGAACTACAAAGCAGACACAGAAAATTTAGCTCAGAATTATAGATATTTAATTAGTAAAAAATTAGGAAAGTTAAATGTATAGATATGTTTAAATAATTATAATAATATAATTTCATATTTTATTTTATAAACAATATTTGTTATGTTCAATTTCATAAACAATATTAAACCAATATAAAAATATTTTTTATGAGCTTTAACAGGTTAATGTTGTTTATAAAATAACTACTTCTATTTGTTTAAATGTTAATTTAATTTTTGAAAAAATTTAATTTGTTTAAATGTTAAATATTTTTTATGACAAAATGTTTGTCAACTTTTCATAATTATAAAAAATTTTGTTTTCCTGAAGATGCTAACAAATTGTTAGCAAAATATTGAAAAAAATAAGAATTTTTATAAAAAAAAAGAAAAGATCTTTAGCTGAATAAATAAAATATTAATATTAATTTTTTTGTTTATTATATTAATTGAATGCAGAATAATAATTTAAAAAAAAAATAATATTAAACATTGGTCACGTTTTAAACATTTTCGTATTTGGACAATAAACAACACATTGAGATTTAAATGCAAATTTAAATTGTTTTTTAATATACTAGTGCTATAATATGTATATGTAAATATTTTTTGCTGTTTCTGAATGTATAATTTTCAATACATAAATATTTACTTAATAAAAATATATTGAAAATGTACAAATAACAACTGTATTTTGGAAGAATTATTAAAACATATGTATGAACATTAAGGTAGTCCAAAAAAGTTCGAATTCACGAGCTCCACAACTCTACAATTATGCCATTATGGAAAAAAAATATGGTCTGTCAAAGATATATTAATAATTAAAAAAAATAAAAAAGTTTTATTTAGAGGTAGCACATCGCCATTCAAGTTTAAAAGTTGTACTTGTTCTATTATTTTAAATAAATTAAGAATTGAGAAAAATTAAATATAATTATTAGGATCGCCAGTCAACAAAACTAATATATTTTTTTGGGTGTACATTACGAATATGAAATCAAAATTAACATAGAGTACAAAAATTGTTGCATTTTGATCAAGAAATTTGCTTTTATTTGCCTCCACGCAAAATTATTTTTTAAATGATTATATTATCCACGGAATGTCTTCTTATGCCAGACAGGATTTTTGTTAACAATTTAATTTAAATACGCTAAATAATAGCGAAAAACAAAAAAAGTCAAAGTTTACATTCAGTTGTAAGGATAACTAATATCCTTTCAAAAATGAAAAACAATGTCATGTCTAATGAAAGCCCATGGTAAATAAATTACAAAAGTACAAGAAAATGGATTTTTCGATGACAGCGTTTTTAGATAGTTAGGAAAACAGCAAAAAAAATGGAATTTTGTTGAATTTTCTGCTGATAATTTAAAAATCACAAATTTGTTTTTAAATTTGATTGCAGATTCATAATCTTCATAAAATTAAGATATAAACGAATTTAGCTGAAACTTGGCACAAAGAGGTTTTAGACATTAAGGAAAAGGGCCAACATTGTGGGGATTGCAAATTCAAAATTTGATGTTTTTTTTGGACTTCTCTAATGTATATGTTTATTCTATAATTAAATCGCTTAGATTGAATAATTAAAAAAATACATATATATTATCAGTATTTGCATAATGATATCATTTTAAGCAGCATGATATCATTTTATTTCATGAACTAAACTAATCGCAAAACTGCACTCAGAAGAAAAAGTTTGTAGAAAAATTTGTAAACGGTTTTCAATCCCACTTTAATATTTTTGTACTTATTTTTAGTAAAAAATTATTATTTAGTACATTTTTTTGCTATTTACATTTTACAAATTACAGAATTTTTACAGAATATTTACAAATTTTTGCTTCTAACTTCAGAAATCATTTTACAAATTTTTGAAAACCGATTTGCTAAAATTAGCAAAAAAGAAAAATACTAATTTTAAAAAAGTGGATATTGATGGAAATGTTATTTCTAATTAAAACTTACATCTACAAACTTAAAATGCCTTATTTATTTATTTATTTATTTTATTTATTAATCATATAATTACAAATTATATGTTAATACCTTAACCGAGCACTAGCAACAAAGGCCTTCGGCTAGTTGTAGCGAAAACAGACCAGAGCCTCTGGTGGGAACCCACGACCCCCGCCCTGATAAGCTAGCACGCTACCAACTAGCCTACCGGGGCCTTAAAATATTACGTAGATTATAAAAGGGATCGGAAGTGAATATAACGAATCATGTCTGAAAATAGGAAATCCACTTAAAATATCACTTAAAAGTTTATTTTAGTTCCAAAAATTAGTCCTAAAAACAATTAAAATTTTACCTTTAAAGTAAAAAATATTGATTAAAATATTTTTCAAAACAGTTATTACCAAATAGAAAAAAATGATTAATTCGTTTATGTTTTAACAATTTTAAAGATTTTTAAGCCTTTTATTTTGTTTTTCATTTTGTATAAAATATTTAAAAAAAAAAATTCAAATTTTGTATTAATATTCACAATATTAAATAAATTTTTTTGCTGATTTTAGCAAACCGGTATTAAATTCCGCATTACAAAAAGTTAATTAAAATTTGGTAGCGGCAGCTAATTTTTTCTACTAATTTCATTGTACTGCACGTCAGCAGACATGTGTTGCTAAGATTAGCAAAAAATACCAAATTAGCAAAATTTCCCGTAACTGAAAAATTTTCAGTTGCCATTACAGACTTTTTTTGGTGAGTGTGTTAAAGAACCGTTTATTTTAAAATAACTGATGTCATAACTGGTTAATTGAGACCTATTTCAAATGTATACAAGAAAGTAAAGTTAATTTGGCCAGAATTTTTCTCAATTAATTAAATAAATTTCCAATTAAAATTCAATTTCAATACAAGCTTATTTTTTCTTTTTATCGGTCAAATTCGGAAAAAATTGTAAAACCGAGAACTGGTATAGATTTGAAGAGCATCTTTTTGATATTAATCACATATTTTTTTTCTGGCCCTACTACAAATATTGTCTTGTTGTCCATAAATTCAAGCTTATGGTTCGCTTCCTGAATTATAAATATTGTGATGCTATGCATTACACCATGACTTCTTTTTTATTTAAAATTTTTCTTTCTTTTCTTAAAAGTTTTTTAATCTTTTTTAAAATATTAGTACTTATGGCAAACAAAAGTTTTATACATACCCAGTTAGAAAAATACAAACGCAATAGCTCTGGCAGAGTACTTTAACATAATCAGACAAAAGGGCAGGCATCGGAGTAGCACTGGGGAGAAACAAAATTTCTAGTGTTGGACAAAACGATGGTAAACCTAAAAATTAGATGGTCTAAAAATAGATTTTTCAAAAAAAAAAAGAAAAAATTACTAAAAAAGTTAATTTGAATTTTTTTTTATTAAATTATATTTTTTTTTTATTCCGAAGTTTGACCTTATTTTGGTATTTTTTATTTTAACAATTTTATTTTATATATACGGGTTTTACCATTCTATAAATTTATTTAAAAATGTTTTTTTCCGCGAACTGAGATAGTATGAAAAGTATTGAAGAAGATAATAGTTTTTCAGTATTGGTAAGAGAGCTTATAAATTAAATTAATTTTATAAATATTCACTTCATTATAAAATTTAACTAAAGGATGGTTAAATTTAAAGGGCCGATGTTGAATGTGAACCACACCTAAACGTCAAGTTTTTTCTGCATTTCATTTGACATTCCTCAATTTCAGACTATCTCAATTTGAACCATGGAAAGATACACAATCGAGCAACGCGTTTACGTTATTCAGGCTTATTATGAAAATGGGCGTTCAAATCAAAATGCATTTCGTGCACTTCGTGATTTTTTATACCCTCCACCATAAATGGTGAGGGTATATATCAGTTTGTCATTCCGTTTGTAACATGTCGAAATATAGGTTTAAGACCCCATAAAGTATATATATTCGTGAACCTTATGCAATTTTAAGTCGATTTAGCGATGTCCGTCTGCCTGTCTGTTAAAGTGGCGATCACGACGCGAAGACGCAAGCGGGGGTGCCTATTTTTACCCAGATTATTGAACATCCTCCCGAGCAGTTTGGTATTGATAATGAGCAAAATCGGTTCAGCGGTTCAAAAGTTATGAGTGAAAATGTGAAGGTACCTCTAAATTTTCCATACAAATTTGTACAATTTTTCTGTATCTATTTTTTTTTTTTTCTGTTAAGTAAGTAAAAATGTTATTAAGTCTTCTTATTGTTCGATAACATTTATTGTCTTACATACTATGAGAAAGATAACATTCTTAGAGCTATATGTGTGTTACTCTAATAACTAAGTTAACGTAAAAATCAACAATGTTAAAGTCGCTAACAGAGCAGACCTCTGTAAATAACATTGCTAAAACTAAATAAATAACATTACTAAAACTAAATAACAAAAGTTCGTTACATAAATTGACAAAACATATTCATATAACAGTTCATGCAAAATTTAGTATATACGTATATCATCTTCAGCCCCTATGGTGGAGGGTAGTCAAAGATTCGGCACAGCCGAATTTAGCCCTTTTTTACTTGTTTTTTTTTTTGGTCAGCATAATCGACCAAATGTGTCCACAATCGGGAGAATTGTGGGCAAATTTCAGCAAACCGGGTCTGTAAAACCACCAGTGCATGCTCGCCCAGTTCGTTCTGCGGAAAGCATTGCTGTTGTTCTCGATAATGTGCCATGAGGTCGGCCAAGCCTTTACCGTGAATGGTGTTCGTTATCGCGAGATGATAACGAAGTTGTTGTGGCCAGGAATTGAGGATATGACCTAGACGATATATGGTTTCGACAGGACGGTGCCACTTGCCACACAGCTAACAAAACAATGGCTCTTTTGCGCAACAAATTCAATGGCCGTGTTATCACACGTGGTGTCGATGTCAATTGGCCGCCAAGATCATGTGATTTCACACCGTTGGACTTCTTTCTTTGGGGTTATTTGAAAAAAAAGGTGTACGTCGATAAGCCAGCAACAATTCAAGAGCTAAAGGATGAGATAATTCGGCACATTAACGGCATAGAACCTCAATTATGCCTCAGTGTCATCGAAAATATGGACCATCAGATGGAGGTGTGCCGGCGAGGTCGCGGCGGCCATTTGGCCGATATGTTCCATACATAATTGAATCATACCATATTATCATGATAAAAAAAAATGACAATAATTTCCTAAATAATTTGTATTTCATTCAAAATCAACATCGGCGCTTAAAATTTAACCACCCTTTATTTTAATGTTGGATTTTAAGTACTTACAATTAATTATTTAATAATGATAAGCTTGTGGTATTTTCGATAGAATTCCAACCAATTTATTTGCAGATTATGGAAAAACAAAACAAAAAATATTATTGAAAAAGATTTTTCACAAACAAAAATATCAATTAAAAAAAAAATTAAAAAAGTAAAAAATAAATAATTATAAATTTAATGCACTGCCACTGCGTTGATTCTTTTATCGCTGGCAATTTCTGATAAGATAGCACTGCCATCACGGTCTAAGCCTATTTTTTGCCAGTACCTTTGCAAAACGCAAATATGTTTTCTGCCTATAATCAATATTTAACTTCAAGAGGTACCAATACTTAATTTTTTTCTGCTGCTGCCAATTTCTGATTGGGTATTTACAGAATATTAAACCTTACTTATAAACTTTATAAACTTTAAGATCCACACCTCTGTTTACAACAATTTCTATAAAATGTTGCTGTTGTTTTGTGTTAAGATGCGCAAAAATAATCCACTTTTCCATTATAATATCTTTTGTATAATGTCCAAAGTTTTGGGGAAAAAAAGGTGACTAACCTAAGTATGTGTTGTTTTATATACAAAAAAAAATATGCATTAAAACTTATAAATATTCTCAAGCATAAACCTTAACTTTAATAAATATGTACTATGTATATGTATAAGCATTATAAATACATACTAAGCTTTTACTGCAATGCATACGCACGCCCATAATAATAATAATAAAAAATGTAGCAGTTGTACTATTTACAGCATGCTTGACTACACTCAAGGAAAAAAGTTTCATTATATGTATGAATGAAAATGTTTCATAAAGTCATTGTCATCAATTCTTTATTATATCGATGAAGTTTTATTAGCTATGTTGAAGTGTTTCATAAATATTTATAACAAATTAATTCTTTCGTTGACAAAACACTTTTGTTTGTAGTTCTCATTAAGTTTGCATTTTTATTAACTTAAATAATTAAAAAAAAAAACTTCTTCATTTGATGAAACTTCTTCATAAATATTTATTCAAAAATATAAAGAATTATTTCATAAATTTCAATAAAATTTATTTTTTAAAATTATTTATCATTTTTAAGAAAGGTTTCATACATAGAAAAAATAAAGTGTCAACCGAATTGAAAAATATATTTTGGTTACGACAACCAATAACAAACATTCAAATTTGAATGCTGAATATTTTGGGTGTTTCATCCAAAACTCTGCCAATATTCAATTGTATCAACCGATTTCAGTTGGAAACTGACAAAAATTTTTCTTTGTTTGCATAAATATAAAGACACATATCATCAATTTGCATTTTTATGAAACAATTTCATCCATATTTATGAAGTGTTACATTGGACGAAAATCTATCAAGTTTTTTATAAATATAATAAAGCTTTTGCCCTGAGAGTACACTCAAAATGTTAAATTAGTAAAGTAAAAATAAATAAAGAGTTAGACAAACTGGTCACAGAACTGACCTAGGACATATTACAAAGTTTAGTTGATTCCCTCCTAGGACAGCGCTCTGTTAAAGTGGCCAGGCCACCGGAGCTGTTGTAGGGCTGATTCGTAAAGTTTCTCTCAAAAGGTAATTTGAACTGATTTTGTTTTAATTCATGTAGAAATAGAATTTTATACTCAAATCACAGATATTTTATTGTTTCAATTATCATCATTTTGAATGCACAACATAGTAAATCTACAGTTAATACGAGGGCGGATCAGTAAATCCGTGACTTTTTGAATGAAACACAGTTTTTTGCAAAAAAATAAATATTTTTCAACGTAATCTCTTGATTGGCCAACATCGTATCGTGGATTTTTTCGCCATTTTCGGGTGTACATATTGACCTCAATTGGACGTCCAGAAAGTTCAGCGTCATTTGTACTTGTGCGACCACAACAAAAGTCAGTAAACCACTTTTTTTACCATTGAAATCGATGGTGCAGAGTCCCTATAGTATTAAAGTTTTTCCTTGGTTTAATTAACGGTTTCTTTCGCTTTTTTTTCCATTTTTAAAAAAATCCACGAGGTTGTATGTTTTGAACAGCTGTTAAGCGCAAAGTAAATGACGGAACTTGCTCAAAATTTGACAGTAGTCTATTAACAGGTGGTACTTGATGGGAGCAGTGTTGCATTTCATATAACTACGAGGGAAGTTCAAAAAGTCACAGACTTATTGATCCACCCTCGTAGCATACAAAAGAAACACAATAAGAAAATAGTTTTATGATATTTCTGAAATGAAACTTATATCCATTTTCCAATGGAAAATTTTGAAAAAGCACTTTATTTCTAAAAATAATTCCTGATTCCTCTAAATAGTGTTGTGTAAGTAACAAGTGGAATTAAAACACTAGACAGGGGGAATGAAATGGAAGGGAACGAGTTGAATTGAAAAGCTCGGCAAGGGAAACGGTATGGTATAAAAAGTAGAATAAGTAGACTTAAAACACTAGACAATATGCATTAACCTTGCATAATGTTTTAGTTCTACTTGTTCCCCGTTTCATTCCATTTGGTTCCCCTTGTCTAGTGTTTTAAGTCTACTTATTGTCCTTTTCATATCATTTCGTTTCCCTTGCCGAGCTTTTCAATTCAACTCGTTCCCCATGTCCTTCCATGTAATTAAAAGGGGAACGAGTGGAATCAACGCACCAAATATGAAGGACGAAATGGAAAACATTATGCAAGATGAACGAAATGAAATTGTAAAGGGAACAAGTGCAATTAAAACACTATGCAAGGGAAACAAAATGGAATGGAACAGGCAAGGACTGATATCAAAGCACCAAATAAGAAAGACGAAACGGAATTGGGAATAAGTGGAGTTGAAACACTAGACAACGATAACGAAATCGAATGAGACAGGGAGACAGGGAAGGCGACAGAAAGATGTTCGCAAAATATGTTTGTTATCATCCCAGTAAAAACAGATATCAACAAGTAATTAAGGAAGTAGCACACAAAACTCGTTTAATAATGAAGTATTCTTTCAGTGTAGTAGTAACTGCAGAGAAATTAGAAGATGATATACAAGAAAAAGCAAATACAAATAACGGCAGATTTTGTAGTTTTTTTTTCATCATAAGGAATTTTGCATGCAGCTAGCAAACGGATGCTGGTGGTGTCTTGTGAATATATTCCATTCGTATCTATAACATTACGAGTAGCTATGCATATAATGTATCGTAGTACTTGTAAACCAATAGCTTTTTCTTCAAAACTATTTTGTTTAAGTTCTTAAACCTTTTTTTGCTAAAAAAAAAAAAAAAAACGTATTTAAAACCTTAAGTTACTACTTTAACAAATATAAAAAAGAAAATTACCTTAAAGTCGTTAAATCCTTCTGTGCTTTACTTAGGTATTCAATCTGTACTTATTTATTTATGATCGCGTTTTTCTATTAATAGGTTTTCATATGGAAGATTTGCTCCGCAACTATATCAAGAGAACCGTGAGAAGCAAAATCTTTCTTTAAAATACATATACTCTTTGGTTCCATATCATCACACAAAGAGAATTATTGTACAATAAAGTTGAGCAAATTATTTTGTAAATTTATGAAGCAATGGCCATACTCCTTTAAA
This sequence comes from Eustalomyia histrio, assembly GCA_949748255.1. NCBI lineage: Eukaryota > Metazoa > Arthropoda > Insecta > Diptera > Anthomyiidae > Eustalomyia > Eustalomyia histrio. The sequence goes on along the minus strand of OX456524.1, from coordinate 87,786,310 downwards.
ATGTACTAGTTTTTTGACTAGTTATTACAAAACTTGTTTATATGTTTATTCCGATTATTAGAAATGAAGCGCTTTACGAAAGAACTTCACAAACTTCGAAGAATTTTCAGTAGAAAAAGTGCACCTGATGTGTCAACCATTCGAAGAGTGGTCAAAAATTTTTAAGAAACTTGGTCGGCTATGGACAGTAAGATTCTTGTGCGTCAACGTATCGGTCGGTCTCTTGAAAACATTGCTGTAAATGAGAGTGTCGCCGAAAACCCGAAAACATCATATCGTTATCGTTCTCAACAACTTCAAATTTCGCGAAGCATTATGCAGCGAATTTTGACAAAAGACCTCCACAAAGACCTAATCAAAGCCGTGGGGGCCATTTGGCAGATATTTTATTCCATACTTAATCGGAACATCGGAACAAATAAAAAAATCACAACTTATTTTAAAATAAAAAAGTGCATTCTTACTGAGACACCCTATATTAAAGAAATTGTATTATATCGATAGAAAACATAATTATCCTCCGAGAAAAGGATCTATCCCAGTACATGTCAAGTGACCGGTTCATTGTGATAGGGACTGGTCACGGAACCGGATTTTTTATATGAAAAGGACCCGTCACTTTAACATGGGCTTGTCCTAGGAGGTTGTCAATTGCCCTCTGTGACATGTCACAGGACAGGTCTAAAAGAACATGTCACACAACTAAGCCCAAGGAACATATAACAGAGCCAACGCCAAAGAACATGTCATGAGTTTTTAATCGGTCACGTGGTAGGTACTTTAGGAACCGATTCTTTTTTCACCAATCTCGTGATATGAGTTTTTGGAACAGGTCCAGTTTTTACCTATAACGGGACAGGACCCAATTCCCAACTGACTCCTTTTGACAATTGCCATAGCTTTTAAAATAAAACTAAATCACCAATTTTTCGTACATAATTTTATTTTATTGAAAGTGTTATTTATAGCGAAAACTGAAAAAACTGAAAAAACTGAAAACTGATTCGTATTGAAACTTTTTGTGCTATATCGCCTTAATAAAACGATATATCAAAGATTTATTATATTTGCCATAGTTAGTGTTCAATTCCAAATGAAAGGTAGGGACTGTTTAAAAAAATTGCGTAAATTTTGAAATTTTAATTTTGCTTACATTTCTTTTTAATAAATAAATTAGAGTTGACACTTAAATACTTTTATTATGTATTTTTTTTGTCAATTAATAATTTCTTTTTTTGTTAAAATTAATTGAAATTTTTACTTATTTTTTAAATCATATGAATTATTAATTATCAAAAATCTTCAACATTTTCAATGAAAGTTTTAATTCTGTCAATTATCTAAAAATCAATAAAAAAGAAATAAAATTTTTAATTGCATCAAATCAATAAAAATTTTTGATTAAAATTCCAGATTCAAATAAATTAAAATTTTAATCAAATTTTCAATATTTTTTTTTTATTAAATATACATATGTTTTTGTGTAATTCATTAAAGCATGAAAATTTCTAAATACCTTGTACCAAATAGTTCATAGGAGTACCATAATACTTTTGAGGTTCCAACAGCACCACAAAAAATACTATGGTACCAACTTTATTATAACTGGTGCATACGTATCCGCAGTGTTGCCAAAAAAGTTTGTTTTCATGTTCCTATTTTCAATTGAGTTTTGTTGTTTCTTTTCATAGAATCAATAAAATTGATTAAATTTTAACAAATCAAATAACCAAAAATCGTTCCCGAACAGAAACACAAAACAAATTATTCAATCGAGTCAAAATTAAATCATTGATATGAAGTGAATATAATTTATTCATAGATTCATAAAATTAAAAATATGAAATAAAATTATTTATCAAGGTCTGCTTTAAAATAGCAGGAATAGCTTTCGATTATCGATTTGAAAAATCTATCAAAATTTAATTTTTTTATCAATAAATTTTGAAATCTGAGCCAAATTTCTTTATCTGGTAACACTAATGTGTATACACTCTGATGCATACAAACACTACATAGACTATGTTGTTTTTGTAAATTCAAACAATGAGAGCGGTTCTCTTTCTTAAAAAAATTAAGTTATAAAGCTTTTATTAATACGCAAAATATTAAAAAATATTTTTATTAAACTATTTTTTTGTTTAGGGATTTGAGATGCTATTTTACAATTACATGTAAACTACAATATTTTTTACACCAAGTTCATTATTAATTAAAAATTTAATTGATATAATTAAACTTTTAATTAAAAATGAACAAAAAATCCTAAAAAAAAATTAATTGAAATTTTTTTGGCAATCCGTTTTTCTTTGTCGGATTAGTTTCATATTAAATTGAAATTCTAATTTTTTTTACATTACCCTGCGGGAAAAAAGGGTCAGTTGGGAATTGGGGCCTATTTCTTGATAGGATCGGTTCCGAAAATACATATCACGAGATATGTAAAGAGAGGACCGGTTCCTAAAGAACATACAACGTGACCGGTTTAAAAGTCATGACGTGTTCTTTAAGGCAAGTCCTGTGACATGTCACAGAGGGCAATTGACCCCCTCCTAGGACAAGCCCATGTTTAAGTGACCGATCGCGTTACTGGTCTCAATAACAATGAACCGTTGAAACTACATATCGTCCAGGGTCATATCCTCAATTCCTTGCCACAATAAGTTGGTTATCATCTCGCGATAGCGAACACCATTCACGGTAAATGCTTGGACGACCTCATGACATACTATCGCGAACAAAAGTAATGTTTACCTCAGAACGAACTGGACGAGCATACACAGGTGATTTCACAGACCCGGTTTGCTAAAATTTGCCCACAATTCTCGCGTTTGTGGACACATTATGCTGACCAAAAAAAATCACGAAGTCCACGAAATACATTTTGATTTGAACGCCCATTTTTATAATAAGCCTGAATAACTTTAACGCGTTACTCGATTGTGTATCTTTCCATGGTTCAAATTGAGTTGTTCTGAAATTGAGAAATGTCAAATGAAATGCAGAAAAACTAGACGTTTAGGTTTGGTTCACATCTAACATCGGCCCTTAAAATTTAACCACCCTTTAGTACCAATTTTGCTCCCTTTTTTTCATCCTTTAAGTGTTATTTTCGAACTAGTTCTTCAAATAGTTCCAAAGTGGAGTTTAGGGAAAATAACCCCTATCCCAATGACATCGCCATGTTAAATTCTACATTTGTTTGTTGCCTGGTTTGTTGTTCTGGTTGTTTGGTTCAAACTAGTGCATTTCTGATTCTATACTATACTATTTTTTGTTTTTTTTTTTTTTGCCTACTGCTTGAATAGTTTTTAAAATAAATTTTGTATTAAATGTATAAAAACTTATGTTATATTAGTATTTTATTAAAAAAAAATCCTAGTAAGTTGATTGGGTTCCACTACAAAAAACAAAAAAGAAACTATTCCAATCCACATAAAAGAAATCATTTTTATATACAAGACAATTAATTTTCTGATGAAAATATCATGTTTTGGGTTTATTGTGTTTGTGTCTTTCTTATAAAATAAAAAGACAAAAAAACTATTCACTTTAAAAATTTAAATTACGATTTGACCCCTTTAAAATTCGAGTGAAATTTTTGGCTAGGAAACTAAAAGATCATATCTGAACAGATCAAATTGTACTAGATTTAATTAGATCTCATAATGGGGGACAAATTTGAGATCAGATCAAATTTAGACATATCTGGCGCTCCGTATAGTTATAATCTGGTCCAATTTGCTCTGCACACTATAACAGTTTGGCTGAAAAGTTCGTAGGATTACACATAAATGGCGCTACTGGTATGAAATCCATATGATTTATAGTTAGCCCTAAAGCTGAAAGTCCATACCACGCTTTTTCGCGTCAACGCTTTGTACGCATATACGCTTTACTGAAATTCAAGTTACAGGCCACGCTTATTACGCTTTTGTTTTGATCAGCTGTAGTGTAAATTTTTTGAATAAAATAAATCTTAAATAAAGAACTTCTTAAAGAACAGCTTAAATAAGTTTTTCTTCCATTGTGTAGTTTTTAAAATAAAAACAATCTATCAAAATCAGCTGGTCTGTTCGTAACGCTTACAAAAGTAGAGAGTAGACTTACTTTTCGCGTCATACGCGTAAAGGCAACCTACGCTTTGGTACTCTGTAACTTGCAACATGCAATTGCACTGATTTTACTTTTTTGACTACCGCATAGGACGCAAAGAAGCGCAGCATGCGTGCTATGAATTTTCAGCTTAACCTCGAAAGACACGTGTACATATAAGTTTGGATAAAGCAATTTTCGTTAGTTTGATATTAATGGATACGATAAAAAGAAATTTCGTGTGTTAATAAAGCATTGCTTTTTGGAAATTAAAACATATTTTTATATAAATTTTTTTTTTGGAGCCTCAAAATGCAACTATCTCATATTATATCTGATATTAAATATGAATCTGTTCTGGCACCAGATATGACTCCATATCCCCAGATTTGATCATATCTGGCTACAAAAATCACCAAATTTTCCAGATCTGGTTTGATATGTACCGATCTGGTATTAGATATTCACCCTTATTCTAGTTGTCGTCATCGACACAAGACAATGTCGTCTTGGGATTTTTTTTTGAAATTGGTATTCCCGTTGTCGTTATCGAAAATAATTGATAACTGTCGACAAGTACTTGGTATTCTGTAAGTAAATGTGACGACGATATTGTCTTGAAACGACTCTGACTTTGTCGACACAGTTTTTAGTAACGACTTGAGGAAAAGTAATGACTGAAAAAAAAAACGGAAAAAATGGGAAGAAATATCAAATTTATTAAATGCACTTGGCCCACCGAGAATAATGTGAGATGGATGGCAGAAGGTAAAGAAAGCATGATCATATAAAGTGCATTATAAAAATATAACAAAATTTATTTATAGGTTTGGCGAGACTTAAAATTTAAAGTTAAAAAGAAAATGGTAGCCAACAAATCCGAGTGTAATGCTACAGGTGGCGGAAGATTCAAGCATTTTATATTGTGCCCGCTGGAGGAAGCTGTGGCAAATCTTCTACAGTTTCAGAAACAGCTGAACCCTAAGTTAAAGTCGTTTCCAACACTGAGCTGGTACGACCCCTGGGCTAAAAATCTTAATGTAGCTGCCAACTTTATTGTTTTGGAAATAAATGTGGACTTGATTCCGGTTTTCAAATTAGGTGCTATTGTTTCCAGCACATCTTTGAAGGCTGTTTTATTCAGCCGAAAGTAACTTTCAAACCTTTTAAAAAAATTAGAAGATTAACATTCTTTAAAGTAACAGACTTTGATTTTGCTACTCACTTGTTATCCGGCAGATTAAAGATATTGGATTTCTGTATGAGAAGTCTTCTTTCTAATACTAGATTTCTTTATTTTCTTCATCACTGGTATCAGAATTTAAATTACACATAAAAAACATTTTTTCGCAAGAATAATAAACAAAATAAATCTCCCGACTTAATTTTTAGAGATGTGTTTTTGTTTAAATCGATAAACTGTCGACGTCGTTACAACACTGTTAATTTGGTGTCGAAGTGATGTCGACGTCGAAGCAAAGTGATGTTGACTCAAAAACGACGACGACATTAATAAAGACAACTAGAATAAGGGTGATTATCAGATGTGTCCATAAAGTGTATCATATATACCATATCTATTCATATTAGATCAGATCTAGCACTAGATCTAATTAGATTCAAACATATCTAATTAGAGTGTAATTATATCTGATCAGATCTAATCCAATCTTTTTTTACACGGGCATTTGTTAAATTCTGGAAAAAAAATTATGGATATTAAGTAAAAAGCCATTTTTAAATAACTTTTACGTAAATGTATAACATATTTGTATAGTTTATTAATAATAATAAAAAGTTTGCATACCTTAGGGCTTTGAATATAAAACCCAGCAATTATCATATATCAATCATTTATTGGAATGTTTTGTTAAATATTTACATATTTGAATGTAGCAATTGCTTATTTATTTTTTACAATAATTAGTTAATACAGGAAATGTTTAATTACAAAATATAATACTGTATAAACAATTCAAAACGTTTAAATTTGACACACAAAAAAACTTATACGGTATGTCAGTGATAAAAAATGTTAAAAAAAAATAATGCTTCCGCTTATAAATACAAATTCCTTGGATTGATTTTAGTAAAATGTAAATTAATTAAATAAATTCATAAATTTTTAATCGCGAAACCTATTTAATATTTTTGAAGATTGCTTGAAGGCAGGTCTTGTTTATTTGAATTTATTTTTTGGGCCTTATTTCAAATATTTTTGGATTTGTAATTAGCTTGAATGTCAAAACTTCTCTTCGTATGCACTTAAAATTGCTACTTCGTAGATTAAATTAAATTAAACAATTAGTTTGGGCTAGAAAACAACTCCTAGGCAAATCGTGGGGCTTAAGCCCAAAAATGTCGATGTGGATATATAAACAAATGATTCTCCCCAGCATATTGTACGGATCGGTCATATGGTGGGAAAAGACAACACAGAAAACAGCTCAGCAGAAGCTATCGAAGATTCAAAGACTAGCATGTCTGAACATTACAGGTGCAATGAGTTCACAACTGCATCACTGGAAGTGATTTTTAACCTGGATCCTTTGCACCTCGCGATACAGACAGAAGCTGTGAGGCAAGCAATCGAACTCCACAAACTATTTAAGTTCAAAAAGGGTGGCCATAAAGGCCATCTGAAGATCCTTAACGAGGCAAGTTCCATAAAGAACATGACACTATGTAGTCATCAAATAAATCCAGTGATTGAACTAGGAAGATAATACAAAGTTCAAATCCCAACAAGAGAATAATGGAAACTTGATCAACCATGGTTGAAGGAAGATGCACAGAAGTGGTATACTGACGGATCCAAAACTTCTAGCGGAGTTGGAGCCGGTGTATACGAACCTAGGTGCAGAATTCAAATACCTCTGGGCAAAGATTCAACTATATTTACTGAAGAATTATATGCTATTTATACAGCAACGACCGAACTTCTGAAAAGGAATCTTGTGAGGACAAAGATAAACTTAATGTCGGACAGCCAGGCTGTAATAAAGGCCCTGAAAAATACCATCTATCACCATAGATCAGAGCTGGGGTGGCATAAAGCCCTCAACCAACTGGCGACCAATAATAAGGTAACACTTATTTGGGTACCAGGTCACAATGGGCATGGAGGCAATGAAAAAGCTGATGAACGAGCGAAACTAGGTGCGGAACTGCCATTTATAGGCCCGTGTCCTCAATTTGGTTTCACGAAAAAGGACATCACAAATATGATATCGGATCTCATCAAGACGAAATCCATTGAATATTGGAACAAACAGAAACCACTGAAACATTCAAAGAAGTTCTTGTCGTACAATGAAAAGAGAAGCAGAGAAGCCCTTCAGATAAACAGACCAAATCTAAGACTCCTATGTGGAGCACTCACAGGACACTATCCATGTAATTACATCCTGAACAAAATGGGACATGATCGAGATACGACATGCAGATATTGTATGGAGGATGAGGAGACCATGGAGCATGTAATGGCTAAATGTCCTGCCTTTGCATACCTACGATTTATCACATTTGGCAGACCTGATATTATGGAGGAACAATACAAGAAACTGGAAGTGAAGAATATTGTACTGCTGCTCAAGGCTGCACTGGAGAACAACTAAGGAAACACTAGAGGGTGCACAATAGATATACTTGGTCGCGGTGCTAAAGATACAGAATACTCAACCCAACTTCATAGTAAATCGTACTTAGTAGATTAAATTACTCATACATTCTCTGTAATACACTCTGGAAAAGAGATTTATCATATTTATGAAAAAACTTTACAAATATGATGAAAAAAATCACGAATATGTGAAAATATAGAAAGTCCGCAAGAACAATTTTTGTATCTTTAAATACAAAATCCAAATTGATGACATGTTTTTTCATATTTATAAATATGATTAAGAATTTTGAAACAATATTAAGTAGTTTTTCTTAAATCCTTCTTCATATTTATGAAGAAGATTTATCAATTTTTATGAATAGTTTTCGTCATATTCATCTCGTATTTATGAAGAAGTATCAACAATATCATAAAGTTTTTCAAATTTAAATTTTCTGTGTAAAAAAATCAGATATGACTCGATCACATGAGGTCTAATTGTACCATATAAAATTAGATCTCAAAATGGGGGGCAATCAAATCTTATTAGATGTGCTCAAATCTAGTATATCTGGTGCACCACATATAAAAAGATCCAATTTGATGTGGACATATATCATGTAATTAGATTCAATAAGAAAATAAAAAGTAAAAAAAAGCCTTGTTTTTATACATTTTTATTTTGGGTTCTTTGAAATCGGGTGAAATTGCTAAGATATGGTATCAGATATGAACAGATCTTTCATCAGATTCTGTATGACTAGATGAGCTTATATCTGGCAACAAAAATCACAAAACTTTAGATATAAACAGATCTGTCACTATGTCCACACCATGACGATGTCTCTCACGTCGTAAAAAACGTTCTCTTAGTTTTGTATGTGCAGATTTCAAAGGTTCAGCATCTTTTTAAATTGGATTTTTTGCGATTCCAATTGAATTTCTTTGCAAATCCAATTAGTTTTTAGCAGCTTTCCCAATTGGATTTGGAAAAAAGGTTTAAAAACAGGGAAATTTACTCAAATTTTTGCAGAAATCAGGGAAATTTGCTCAATTTTCCCCTGTTTTCTTAAAGTTTCCGAACCTTTGTATTCTGTATAAAATTTTATTTGGCTGCTGACGGCGTTGCATCCTCTATACTATTCTTCCTCTATGCTATGTCTGATCAGATCTCATCATAAACTACAATACCATATGGTATCATATATTGTCTGATCTGGCGCCAGATCTAATTAGATTTAATCATATCTAAATACATCTGATCAGACGAGTTATTTTTTTAATTATTTAAGTAAAAAAAAATTCAATTTTATTGAGAATTATAAACAGCATTGTTTATAATTTTTTATGAAATGATGAAGATTTGTGAAGCATTTATCATAAATTTATTTGAAATATAATGAAAGTGTACGTTCTTCAATAAATTTCATTAATTATCCCGTATTAAAAAAAAAAAAAAATTTGTTACAGAATCATTTTAAAAAATGTCATGTACTGATAAAAACTTATTTTCCAACTTAAATTTGATGTATACCCTGTGAGAAACAAACCAGTTACAGAATACGTTACGTGACTGATCAATGGTGACAGTATTCGGTCCTCGAACCAGTTCTTTTACATAGGCTTGTGATTGAAGATGGTGCCAAAGCACTGATGCAGAAGAACTTGTGACAAGACTTAAAATATTCACAAACTAAGGCAAAAGGCACATATAGGAACAAGTTTAAAAATAAGGAGGGCCTAAGAAAGATCAAGGCAACCACTCTACTGTCTTAGCTACTCGTATTATTACTGTTCAAAAAAAATCACTTTGGTGAAAAGTGGCAACCTTATAAAACATATGTTTTAAATTTTAAGTCTTGAAAAAATGGCCCAGTGATAAAATATTTGCGGGGTTGACGTCTATTTTAAGGAGCTAGACAGTCCTTACTATAAACAGGGTATTGAAGCTATTAAATATCGCTGGGAAAAGTGTATCGAGCTAAAAAAGAAAAGATTATGTTGAGAAATAAGGAAAATTTTTCACAAATTTATTTTGTTTTCTTTGTTAGGTCGGCTAATTTTGGGACTGGCCGTATATGCAGGATCTGTTCCGTTTTCTATGTACTAGTTTTTTAATGTAAACAGCAAAATATCTTATATTGCCAGTTTTTAATTTAGAACTTTTGTAAAGAATTATATTTAATTAAGAAATTCATGATGAGAATAATTTTATTTTTAAACAAACTCTTTTTATTCTTTAAATTTTAAACAAAGATGATTCATTGTGTTTCTTTGTATTGTTTAATTTATTGGCACAAAAAAGGATTATATTCCTTATGGCTCACAAATCAGGTTTTGTTTTTTAAACTCTTGTTGTTTAAAAAAAGATAACAATTTTATGATATGAGTTGTTTTTTTTTTTTTAAATTCCCACGCTTTTTTCGCTCTAACCAAAGACAAACCCATAAAAATGTTGTTTAAATTCCTTTGAGTTTAAACAATTTTATTATATTATTTTATATGTATGTTTTGATATGTACATACATAATATACATTCATACATACATATGTACATGCATCAATCACAATATATTTTTTAACGACTTTGCCTCGCAATTTTATGGTACATAACCATTTGTGTATAAAATTTCATTCAATAATATTTACACATATCAAAAATTAACAAATAATAACTTTCATGCAAATGTCAATGAAAATTGAGATATGAAAATATTTTAAAATATATTGAGCCATAGCCGCCGAAAAGACTTAAAGAGAGGATTTTTTTAATAATTTTTGTTTTTAATTGAATAGTATAGTAGGATTTTAACATCAGATCATATCATATTCTTTTTAATTATTTTTATTGTAAAGAAACATGAACATTTTTATTAGTAAGTTATAGAGAATAAAAATTGAGAAATTCCACTGAGCCAGCAGGATAGAATACTTAGTTTTTTCGGTTGGCGCTACCCAACCTTGTCAATATCCATGCTCTTCTTCTCCCTTTGCGGTCATTGCTTGTTGATGATTGTCTATTTTATATTGAGTGTAAGGAAACAAATTAACAAACTTGTAAACAACAACACAATTAGACTAACATCAACGAAATTTAACAATTTATATTTATCCTCTATATTTTACAGTTTTTTGTTATGAACTTTAATTCTTAAAGTATCAAATAACACAGCTTATATGAAGCATTTAATATCAAATGTTTGTCTTAATCCATATTAAATCTACAACTTAATCTATGTTGATAGTTAATGAATAGACAATATTTTGAATTATATTTTGCACTGTATCCTTGTGTGTAAAGTAATGGAATTTTATGAATTGTTGATCTGTTATTTTGTAATTGAATAGTATAGTAGGATTTTAAGATCATATCATATTCTTTTTAATTATTTTTATTGTACAGAAACATGCAAATTTTTATTAGTAAGTTATAGAGAATAAAAATTGAGAAATTCCACTGAGCCAGCAGGATAGAATACTTAGTATTTTCGGTTGGCGCTACCCAACCTTGTCAATATCCATGCTATTCTTCTCTTTGTTGGATTATCCGACTGCGATAATGAATATGTTACAGAATATTAAAAAATAAGAGAACAGCATTTTTTTAGCTGTCAAATCTCACTTTAACCCTCTTATGCCCAATACCGCCTAAAAGCTATTTAGTAGTTTTTTAGCAAAATAAAATTTTTTTTTTTAGTAATAAATTGATATCGATAGAAAACATAATTTACTACCTTTTCCGCCTTTAAACTTTCTCTGTTTAACTAACGATTTTCAAGCAAGTAGAATGTAAAATCAAAACCTTGTAAATTAAAAAAAAATAAATACTTTTTGAAACAGAAAAAAAGAATTTTATAAATTCCCAAAAAATATTTACGCTTTGGCATAGATTATTGATAATAACAGAGGAATTTAAGAGTCTCTACTTGCAAAATAAGTTACTATTTCTGCTAAAGGACTCACAGGACACCGTCAGGCCATGTTGTATGAACATCCCTCTAACTCAAAAAGCAGTTAACAGATTTTTTTTTTTTTTTTGAAATTAAACGCAGGTAAAATTTAATAATGTTTAATGTCAATTTCGCTAAATTTCGCAATTTCCAAAAAACGAAAATCGCGGTAACTTCTAAAATAATAACACTAGATCAACAATCTTCGGCATGTAATTTACGTAATTTTACTGATAATATTACGATATTTATAGCAAAAGTTTAAATTATGTGATTACGGGATTTCTTGATTCGCCTTCAACCTTTATTGTATCATATCGCCTAAATAATTTGATACATCAAAATTTTAATATATTTTTCCATAGGAAGTTGTAAATGCCAAATATAAAGTACATATAAATATTATCGATATCTAAATAAATACTAAAAGTAATCGATTTAGTAACAAATCATTTTATAAAATTTATTAGAAAAAAAAAATATTGTGCAGTGTAAACGTGTTCTTATGAATAGACAATAGTACATACATATACCAGCAAAACTTTGGTAATGGGTGCGATATTCTCATGCGTTACCTTGTTACGATAGCTCGTTAACTTTTTCATTATTTGCAAGCATAAAGTAATAAGTTACTCATTATTGATTACGTAATATATGATTTATAAATGTAAAGTAATAATTGAAATGTTTTTGAAATGTTATTTTTAGATACATTACTTATGTTTTTTTTAGATACATTACTTTGTGTTTTTTTGTAAGCAAAAGGGTAATGTATGTTTGTTTTGAGACCATCAGCGAAAAAACGAAGCGCAACAATTCATTTAAGTTCAAAGCAATAAAATACTATATGCCTCGATAGCTCAGTTCTTGGTTGGCAACCAGAGTTCCCTGGTTCAATTCCCATCATGACCACACTATTTTTTATAACGTTTAAAATATTTGTAATCATTTTTTTTTTAATAAAAATTTCTCTTTTTTAAATATCTATTTTAAGACATATTACTTTTTCCATTCTCGTAACCATATAAGTAACCCCTTACATTATCACCTCTACAGCAATGGGTATACACATTACTTTGAGGCTCATCGACTGTAAAATTCATCAGTGAAGTAAGGTGTAAAGTAATCCATGAGCCCCTATGGCTATACATTACTTTACCCATTATTTGGTAACGTGTGGTTTTGCTGGGATTCTGGAATTATTGACTAATTCAAATTGTAAACTGTTTCAAATTCACCTAATTGCAAAAAAGGTGTTTTTGAATTCGTACGATTTCAGTGTTTATGTTCGAAAAATATTTTAGTTGTCCCAAACAAAAAAAAACTTTTGCTTTTACAAAATTCCCTTCAGTTTAATGCGAACAATAAATTCTAGTTTATTTTTTTGAGCGAAAAAATAACTTTTCCCTAACGCGAATTATATTTGCCAGGCCTTAAAACGAAATGTATATTAGTAATCGTGAGACAATTTTCATTGAAATGTCACATTTGCCATTTTGGGTATGTTTCGCTTTTTTGGACCTAGCGGGTCCCAGGTGCCCCGGCTTCCTTAACACCCGAGGGGGTCATATATATTTTTTATTTTTAAGGGGTGCCCGAAAAGGTAAACTTTTGTCAAAAAATGTTCATATTTTGGATGTTTTTTAAAAACTCATTTTTTAGTATTATGGTAAAATTACGCTTGAAATTAATAAAAAATAATTCTAAATTATACGAGTCAAGTGTTTTTTTCTTCTCACAACATTTGTTTAATAACAAAAAACCACATACTAATTGAAATCGCCTGCTATCTGGCTAATTTAATTAGTAATCTAACTAGTAAAATTTTAAATAAATATAACACGGCTCAAACACCTCGTAATGGACCATATCTCTCGGGAGGCCTCTGCTACCTTTTATTCTGGTCGTGCTCAGGGAAATTGAGTGAAGATTTTATCAACTTGGAAAATTAGGAGCCAACAACGAAAAAGCATTAAATTTAAATACCGATTATTGAAAAAAAAAATATTAGTGATAGACAAGAAATAATAATTGAAAAGTATTGTGAAATTTAAATGATTATTTTCCCATCCAACTGTTAACGATCCTAATATTCTAAGTGTATAAATTAAGTTTCACAAATTGCAATAAAATTAAATTTCATAAAAATATAATTGACTAATTTTTTATGAGATATCTTTAGATTTAATTTTTTAGCCAAGAACTATGAAACTTTGAGGATGTACAGAGTTGAAATCGTCAAGTCTATCATACAGACACCAATCCACCGAGACAACTTCAGACGCCAAGCAAAAAGTATATAATTTACTATAAAGTATTTTTCACACTCTACCAGAAATTCAACGTGGTACAGAGTTCAGCGGCAACATTTTTAAATGAGAGCGCAACATTTTCAAACTTGCTAAAGTGTTGAAAAACATTAAATTTGGTGTATGCAGTGCTGCCACATAAACAGTGTAATTTTTTATCACAGTTTTTGGGATTCTTAACTGTTTACCAGTTTTTCAAATTATTGCATTTTTATAGGTTTTTAGTTATATGTTACAAGAATTAATAGCATATTTATTATCTTTATTATATATTTTTACCATAGAAATGGGAAATAATGGATATGAATAGACATAGTTGGTCAATGTGGTGTACACACTTTAATACTTTTCATGTCACAATGTTATGTTTGAATTCGTAACTATTTTTAACACAATTGCAAATTTTTGTTGTATTTTTTTCACTTTATTAGACATGTCTAATTTTATTAAAAATAAATAGTATATTGAACAAATATCATATTTTTATATGAAAAATCTGAAAAAATACATGAATAAAATAAAAAAACATATTTTTTTATGAAATAATCTGAAAAATCTCTAGCATCGCAAAAAACGGCAAAAAAATCGTTAAAATTGTTTATATGGCAGCACCGCTAAACACTACTAAAAGTTGCCGACCGAAACTCACCTTTGTTGCCGCCAAACTATGTTCGTGTTCTAAGAGAGTACTAAAAAGTTCGTGAAAGAGAAACATACTCTTGAGAATTATATACTTTTTGCGCCAAGAGTTTCGAAACTACTACTTATACGTTTATTTAATTAGTTTCGAAACTCTTGGCGTCTCATGTTGGCTCGGCGGCTTGGTAGCTGTATAATGGGCTCGATTATTTAAACTATGTACATCCTGAAAGTTTCATAGTCCTTGATTTAACATTTAATACAATTTTTTTTTAAATTTAATGAATTTTGGAAAAGAATTGTCGTCTTAATATTATTGTTTATTTCCCAAAAAAAAAAAATCTCAATCGAGAAGTTTTCGAAAAATTATTTTACAAAAACTTTTAGTACCGGTTGCTTCAAAAATTATTATTACGCACAGTATCTTTTAAAAAAAATTCCATCCTTAGTTTGTGGTATGCTCAGAAAAATTTCCTTTGATTCTTAAACATTTTACCACCTCATGTTGAAAACTTAATAATAAAATTAAAAACAACAGTAGTAAATGTAAAATGTACAATAATAAAACCAAAGAAAAGAAAATTTTTCATTAAATTGCCTGTTGTTGATGATGTTAATTTTCAAACGACTCACACCACGAACAAAAGAGACAGACAGAAATTTGTAGAGTTTGTATATAGTTTACCTTCATTAAAGTTTTAATAACAAGTACGTGCATATGTAACGACTAAAACAAACGCATTACAGAGCCTTGAAATAATGTATTCTTGTGAAATTTTATTTTATAGTAACATTTTACTACATATAAGCATAATAAAAGTGTAAAGCCTGGATCAGCCAGACGTAAACGTATATCTGCAAATTTAATGATTTAAATAAAAATAGAAGATGTGGTGTCTTTTTTATTTTATTTATTTCATTGTCAGAAAATTATCTCAGTGTTTAACTAAATGATTTTTATTTTTTATTTTTATAAAAATCATTTAGTTATACACTGAGATGATTTTCTGGCAATGAAATAAATGAAAATTTTCGGCAGTTACTTGAATTAATTTAATAAGACATAGGCTGACTTCAAAAACGCAATATGCAATGCAACACTACATTGCATAGAGTTCACAAACCTCATTGCTTTTTTTTTTTAAATTTATTAATGCATGGTAACCCTTTTGAATGCGCAACAGCTGTCAAATTCGAGCAGTATTTTTGTGATTTTTGGCAATTAAAGTGACGGACGTAAGTTAAAATTTGACATAATTTGTTACAAACAAATTTAATTTAGATTCTTTTTCAATGATGATAAACTATTTTATGTATTTATGTATATTTGACAAAGCAGTGTTGCCGTGAAATTTTGCTTTGCATAGTAAACGCATATGCTTGCAGTGTTGCTTTGCATACTGCGTTTATGAAGTCAGCCATAGTTATGCCGTTTGAATTACTTTATATTTTTATAAAATAATCTCATTCTTTAAAATTCTGCCACATTTAGCAATTTTGTGTTAAGAACATAGAACGAACAATAGGTTAGTATCAGCCTTGCTATGCATACTTTGTATATACTTCATTATATATTGTGATGGTATATATCAATTTGTCATTCCGTTTGCGACATGTCGAAATATAGGACTAAGACCCCAGAAAGTATATATATTCTTAATTCTTATGCGATTTTACATCGATTTAACGATCTCCGTCTGTCTGCCTCTCTGTGCATATGTTTGTGTGTGCTCATTTTTACCTAGATTAATGTACATCCTTTCGAGCAGTTTCGTGTTGAAAATTAGCAATATCGGTTCAAAAAGTTATAAGTGAAAATGTGAATGTGATTCCTCTAAATTGTCCATACAAATTGGTGTAGTTTAGTACAATTTCATAGTAGCGACTGGTACATACATACGTAATATATTTTCTCATATTTTTCACCAGTCGCTTAGAAGTGAATAATATTTTGTATTATCTGAAATATTTTTCAGCTCAAAAATTTCTGTCCACTAAAACTTTTTTCACAACTAAATTTTTTTACCACAAAAATTTGTTTTTACCACAAAATTTTTTTTCACCTCTACAATTTTAAAATTATTTGTGCTAAAACACCTCTAAATATGTAAGATAAATATGTTTGGAGTCAACAATAGTGTTGCCAGAATGTGGTAAAAAATGGCTTAATTTGTTGAAAAATTGGTTGAAATTTCTTTGAAAAGTTTAATCTGATTATGCTAAAAAAAATAACAAAATTCATTGAAATGTACAAAAAAAAAATGGGCACCACCATCAGTGGTTGCCTTCCATTTATGTGTGTAAGCAGTTTGAAGTTTTTGAGCTATTTGACAAAACATGCAAGAGGATCGTTTCAGTTGAATCTGGTGTATCTTTTCAAATTCAAAAATAATACAAAATATTCAAAAATTAAAAAGAAAAAAGGATTGATTTGAAATCGATCGATTTTCGAATAGTTTATAGTTTTAATTTTATCGTATCAAAAAATTAATGCAGTAATGGTTCTATTCCCTTCTATTTGTTTCCTGAGAAAAAAAAATGTTGTCTTGCAATCAACACTTAGAAAGTGTAGAAACATTTTTGATCGAAACTTCAAAATTTTCAGACAAATTGAACAAAATTCATCAAATTTTGTAATAATTTCACGCTTAAAGTTGTACATTGTATAAAAAACAAAAAAAAGCCAAAAAAAAATGGCTAAAAATTTGCTAAAAAGGGGTAAAATAATGGCTAAATCGTGTTCTGGCTAAGCGTGTTTAAAAAATGGCTAAATTGGTAATGCTGGCCAACAAACATGTTCAACACCTATTGTTTTAAAACATTGTGTCTGAAAGTGCTCCCAAGTTAAAATAAAAAAGGACTAAAACTAATATGGTATTGTGCAATATGAATTTACCGAATACATCGATTATAAAGGGTGGTCCAACCGTAGTGCGCAATGTTAATTGTGAGTCACACCTTAACGTCAAGTTTTTGTCCAACTTAATTTGACATTTCTTTGTTTCCGTGTTTTACCAATTCAACCATGGAGAGGTACACAATTAAACAGCGCGTTAAGATTGTTGAAGCCTTTTATGAAAATGGGCGTTCAAATCAAAATGCACTTCGTGATTTTTTTGGTCAGCATAATCGACCAAATATGTCCACAAAAACCGGGTCTGCAGGAAATGTGAAAACATCTGTGCATGCTCGCCCAGTTCGTTCTGCGAAAAACATTGCTGTTGTTCGCGATAGTGTGGCAGAAGAGCCGTCAACCTCGACTCGTCGTCTGTCTTCGCTATTGCGAGATAATAACGGACTTCTTGTGGACATAAATTGAGGATATGGATCTGGACGATATGTGGTTCCAACAGGATGGTGCTACTTGCTATACAGCTAACGAAACAATGGCTCCTTTGCCCGAGAAATTCAATGGCCGCGTTATCTTACGTCGTGGCGATGTGATCATGTGATTTGACACCGTTGGACTTCTTTCTTTTGGGATATGTAAAAGAAAAAGTTTACGTCAATAAGCCAAAGACAAAGAGAGCTAAAGGATGAGATATAATTCGGCACATTAACGACATTGAAACTCAATTATGTCTCAGAGTCATTGAAAATATGAACCATTGGATAGAGGTATGTCACCGAAGCTGTGGCGAGCATTTGGCCGATATTTTGTTTCACACATAATTGTCATAAATCCTTCTATCGGGTGTTTTTTACACAAGTGACTTTACATAACCCCAAAGAAAATAATCCAATGGAGTTAAATCATACGATCTTGGGGGCCAATTAATTGGGCCATTTCGTAAAATTATTTTTTCGTCAAAAGTTTCGTTGAGTAAAGCAATTGTAGCGCCCGATGTGTGGCATGTGGCTCCGTCCTGTTGGAACCACATATCAGCCAGCTAATTGAGGTACGAAAAAACTTCGAATCATGTTCCTATACCGTTCACCATTTATGTACAGTAACATTCTGACCATCATCGTTTTTGAAGACATATGGGCCAATGACTCCGCCAGCCCATAAAGCGCACCAAACAGTAATTTTCTGTGGATGTAATGGTGTTTCGACAAAAGCTTGTGGATTCTCCTCGCTCCAAATGGTCCGAAAACGAATTATTGTTTTTCGAATTAGCCGCTCTGAAGGACGATTATTTACGCCATAAAATGGAAGAAGTGCACGATGAGTTTGGTGAATAGAACAATTGTTTTGATTAAAAATTTCCACAATTTGCACGCGTTGCTCTGGTGTAAGTCGATGCATAATGAAATGTCAAAGCAAACCAAACAAAAAGCAACTATCAGCTGTTAAATGGGTGGTCAAATAAAGCAGTGATGCCAACTCAAAGTTGTATCACTCTATAAAAACACCCGATATCATAATAAAAAATATTAAGATAATTCTCTGACAACTTTTTGTTTTATTTACAATTAACATCGTGCATTATGGTTGAACCACCCTTTATTATACAATATTTTCTTGACATGTATAATGCAGGGTATTCAAAAATTCAAAACAGCCGAATTTAGCATTTTTGTATTTTATCTTGTGTAGTTTCATACAAGAAAATTATTGTAGTTACATACATACATACCTAGATTTTATTTAGGTTGATGTCAACCAAAAAAACTGAATTTACTGAACAACAACAGTAGTTATGAAATTTTCACACTCATTTTAACAACACAATGTAGTTTGTGATATGATACATACACTCAAAAAAAATAAACAAGAATTTCGAAAAATGAACTTATTTAGAGGAAAAATTGAAATAAAAACGGTGCCAAAGATACAAAAAATAAAATTTTTCTTGAAATTAAGAATCAAATTTAACTTAAAATTTGATCAAAATTTCTAGATTATAGAAAATTTTTAGAGAGGTAGAAAACAGTAAAATTTCATACATTATCTAAAATTGTATTGTTAGTTTGGAAATGTTTCCTTGGTTTTAAGAAAAACTTTATTTTATTTAAGTTCATTAGATAATTTTTTTTTCTAAAAACTAGGAATTAGCTTCCAAAAATAATAAAATATTTTCTAACATCAAGTTAAATAACACTTCTTTTAAGTGAAAATTATGCTTAAATTTTATAAAAATTTTCCAATAAATATGAAACTGTTTCTATTTTAAAGGTAATATATTTTACCATATATTTTAAAGTATTTTACACTCATTGAGTAAGTAGTTTCCCACTTCGGAGGACTTCCTTAGTCATAGAAAATTATTGCAAAAATACAAAATATCACAGTAACATTTCTTGTTATTATTGGAAAATGGAAAAATGTCATAAGTTTATTTTATGGGATTTTTAGCTTAAACTTTATTTGACATAAACAAATTTAAACTTTTTTATTATTAAGTGAAAAAAATCGTTGGATAAATATAAAGTTTAATAAGCGCTACGTCAATTGTAGGAAAGCCATTATGCCGTAATGTATAAAATGTGCCTGCGATATTTTGTATTGTAGTCAACAAAGAAATTTATTACATTAAAGCGCAAATTCGAAATTTTTTACCCTTTGCTAACAAAATTTTAAAATATATTTTAAGCTACTTTAAGTTTAATATTTAAGACTGTTAAGATTAGAGATAACCATGTGAGCCATTTTTGAATCACGCACCAAAAGTTACAATCATGCACGACAATTTTTTTAATTGGTCACTTTAATTTGTTTCCTTTAATAATATATTTTAAAAATTAGGAAAATTAAATTAGGAAAACTAACTAGTTTTTTTTTAATTTATTGTTTTTTTTTTTTTGATAGAATATTAAAAATAATTTAAACGTTTTCCAACAAAAAAAAATCCTATACCAAATTTTATTATTTTTTAAAAATTAGAAAAGTTTTACTTGAAAAAAGAATATTTTATTAAAATTTTTTAAATTTATCTAAACTAAGTTGCATGAAAATTTTCCTTAGAAATAGTTCATCAGTTTCTAAAATCAAGTAAATTTTTATTATTACATAGGAAAAAATTTATTTCTGTTTGTCTGAACTAATTTTTAGAAAACTATTCTTCAAAATTAGAAAGTGGTATAGTTAAAAACTGAATTTGGAAATGGTTTTCTAAAATTTAGTTAATTTTACTACTCGCGAACAAAAAATGAACACACACATTAAGTTTAAGTACTTTCTACTAAATGGGAGTAAATTATGACCTAAACTTTTTTTGAACTAAACATAATTTTACTACATTTGAGTATGCAAATTTCTTAAAACTAAGATGTTTTTTCTTAAAATTAATAAATTTCTATTTAATTGACATGTTTTTTTTTAAATCAAGAAATATTACTTAGCAAACATATGAACTATTTCTGAGTATAACATATAAACTATTTCGTTTTTCCTCAAACTTAGGAATTTTCATTCTTTTTAAGAAAATTTTTCTAAGTTTTAATACAAGTTTACTTAAATTGAGGGCAATTTATAAACTATTTTGAAGGAAATTTTTGATTACATTTGAGTACATGTCTGTTTTTTGAGTGTATGAAAATTCTATGATAAAAGATTTTGAAATTACAATTAAAAATGTCGCTATAGGAAATTATATTATGTACAACAGTTAATTTGTAGAATAATTTAAATTTATTTAAAATTTTTTAGAAATTTCGCTTGATAAACCCAGGAAATATTATAACTGGCACTATGTTGGCCCCCCCAATATTCAACATCACTGTATCAACATGGTATATTATTGCAAACTAATAAATTAAATAAATTGAATATAAGTTGAAACTTCTCAACTTAACATTCTTCATTTACCCTCTAAACGGTTTAAGCATTTTTGCAATGAAATTTATACCGTGTGTTTGGCATGAAAATTAAACAAGTAAAATATTAGGTTTAGGCTTAAATTTTTGCACTTACCAAGATACAACTACAATCCAAAAATTTCATTTTTTCTGTTGCTAATTAAGCAAATGATTTGATTTTCGGTATTTCATAAAATGTTTAAACACACTTTAACTTCAGTGTATAATGTTCAAATTTGAGCGATTTTTTGCTATATATATTCTGTCTGCCAATTTACTTAAAAATCCCTTCATTTATTTTCCTAACACTCAGAAAAATATTAACCAAATATTAAATAGTGTAACTAAGTTTAAAGAACAAAGAGAAACATAGAATATCATATGTCAATTTTTCTCATCATATGTTTTTTTGTTTACAAAATTTTTTAAAATGCGAGAACTATTTAAAGAGAATTAGAATTAAATAGAAAAAGAAAAAGAGAATAAGAAAAGATATTTTGAAATATAAAACAGTTAAATGGCAACCCTTCACGATAACTAATGTTTCTTCTGTCAAAACTTTAAAAGAACATTCTCAAAGTTGCCAGCTTCCGGACGGTGCTGCCACATTCTAGTTATTTTAACCCGCACATATAAAAACGCCAGCAAGGTGGCATAGCGAGATAGTTCACACTAGAACGCTAAAGAGGAAGCATTGACAATTAATTGAATTGTGTATTTTGTGGAAGTGTAAACTTAATAGAGTCACATCATGTCGTTGTCGCTCACGTAGTAAAAAAAAGTTATCTTGGTTTTATATGGGCAAATTACAAAGGTTCGGCATCTTTTCAAATTGTTTTTTTTTTGCGATTCCATTTGATTTTCTTTGCAAATCCAATTAGTTTTGAGCAGATTTTTCAATTGGATTTAAAAAAAGATTTGAAAAACAGGGAAATTTGCTCAATTTTCCTATTTTCTTTTAGCTTCCGAACTATTGTATTTTGTATAAAATTTTATTTGGCCGCTGCCAGCATTGCAATCTCTATACTATTTTTCCTCTATGATAGAGTTCAAATAAATGTTGTGTTATCGTTTTAAGTTTGAATACAAATAAAGAGTAGCTATAAAAGAAAAGAACTAGATTCATTTAAAAGATATAAATCGACGATTTTAAAAGGTAAAATCGTAACAATATGAACTATAAACCAAATGCAAATTGTATATGTTAAAAAATGCTAAAGCTTTTTAGAAATACTTAAGAAAATATTTGCTTAAATTTAAGAAATTAACATACTTGGTTTAAATAAGTTCAAATGTTTGAACTTAAATTTAAAGAAGTTCCATTTTAATATTTTTCTTACAATTTTAAATTTCATTATTTTTTTTAGTTTATAAATACCTAACACTTAAAATTTTTGACCTACAAGGAATAAATTTCTTAACGTTTTAAAAAAAAATATTAAACCAAATCAAAACAGAAAATGCCTCACAATTTTTAATGACAAGTGAAATCATAATTAAATTTGCATTCATTTAAAGCATTTTTTTAAGTTTTTAAGAAAATTACTCATAAACAAACAAAGGTGTAAACTTAATTTTTGTATATATTATCTATATATTTTTCCGAGTGAATGGAATTCGAAATATGGACTTCTTTTAAAACCTAAAACCAGTAGGTTTTAGCTTCAGTAGAAGAAAAATATATAGTACAATATATCGCACACGAGATTACACATTTAAACGCGTCTCAACAAAATCGTGGCGATAACTTTTATTAACACTTTTTAATTATTTTCACTAACAAGTGCGCTTTTTTATGTCTACATTATTTTGTATTGTTAAATACAGATGTACTGTTTCGTCCGACGTGCCCGACGATAATTGCATATCCTTAATTTAAATTATCCTTGGCTAAAGCTTCAATCTTAGATTATGCAAATTTAAGACAACTTAAGACACTATATTTTTAAGACTCTTGAAAATTGTGTTCGTTTAAAAATATTTATTTTTTGAAGTTGTGCGAAATTTTTAAATTGCTTCCAGAAAAATGTTGTTTCTATCGAATAGTTTAATTTTTTTATTACAAAGTACTCGACGTATTTTTAATCAATTTTGTGGACCGGTCAGAGGGTTAAACCATTTTATGCTAAGCAATTACTACATAGCAATTGAAAACTCTCACTGTACTAGTATAATTAATTTCATTCAG
Source organism: Eustalomyia histrio (assembly GCA_949748255.1). Taxonomy (NCBI): domain Eukaryota; kingdom Metazoa; phylum Arthropoda; class Insecta; order Diptera; family Anthomyiidae; genus Eustalomyia; species Eustalomyia histrio. The sequence goes on along the minus strand of OX456524.1, from coordinate 87,762,784 downwards.
AATTCTAATTAATAGCAAACTACTGCAAAATGTAACAATTGACCAATGAAAGCCTAGAATTGATATACTGATGGCATACATACTCGTAATATTATGTGGTTTTAAGTTTATGTCATCTGCATATCTGTGATCTTTTGGGAAAATAACTTATTTGTAAAACAAAAAATTTTGCAGGAGAATAAAAATAAACTTTTGTTCCATCACAATGAATATTGTCTAAATTTTAAAATAATTCGACTTGAAGAAGACAAGACCAAAAAAAAAATTCGCAATCAAATGTTATATTGAAACACAGAGAAAATAGATTCATTGTAACAACCGAATTTCTTGACAACCGAATGGTTTGGTTGGAGCCACCTATATATTTGTTGGTCGCAATCGAAATCCGCTTAATGTTATAGAATTTTGGTTAAAACCAAATATTTGAATTGTACCAGGAAAACATTTGGTTGGGACAACTAAATAATTCGGTTGCTGTGTATCAAAAATATTGGAACATTTTTTTATTTCGAGATTACCTATTTTCTTACAATTCTGCAGATAGTATTTATGTAAAATATAACAAACTCTGCATTAAATGACCTATTTACAGTTATATAAGTTCATTAACATTATACTTGGGGAAAAAATGGATTAGAAAAAAAATTATTAAAGGCAAAGAAATAACACTAATGCACAAAAAAAAACTAATTACAATTGTTTTGGATGATGATCTTATTCATGATTATCATGATGATGATCATGGAATGGAACATTTGTCCAAATCGGACTTTTAACTATTTCAATGAGTTTTCTTCATTTTAACGTTATTCGCTTTAATGCTTCAATGAAATAAAATTATTAAATTATGTATTTAAGCAATGGTAATGCAAATAATTACATTACAATTGATATCAATGCAATGTTAATGAAATGATCAATTAATTAGTCCACTTACATAACTACATAGTCCCATGTATGATATACATTTATGTTTATATTAGCAATATTTTAGAAATGAAGTGTAAATTGTTGAAAATTTTCAATTACACTGTGCTATGAACACTAAAATATACATATTTTTCAATATATAACCCGATGTCTTGACATGCAATAGAATGATAGCAAACAATTGCCAAGTGGATTAACAACAAAATGATGTCAATTGCACTTAAAGTTGTTCTTGAAAACTTTTTTTTATCAAAAATTAAATTTTTTATACAAATAATAAATAATTAAATTTTTTTCCGTTTTTTGTAATAAAATTTGTGTTAATTTATATTGTTGAAGAAAAATTAAAACTAAAAGTGGCATTTGATAGCAGACATCAAGACAATAACCGATTGCATGTCAACGATATCATGATATTTCATTGAAATTAAGTTTCTTCACTTGAGAAGAAATCGGTTTGACATTTGCTTGCTATCATTTTATTGCATGTGTGGAGACACTGGGTTATATACTTTTTAACAGAAAAAGGTGCAAATACATTTTTAAATAAGTTTTATGTACGTATTTTAACCTTTTAAAACTAAAGTTTTATGAAAATTGTGTATGGATTTGTTTCTTTAAATAAACGAAGGCTGGCAACCGAAACGAATAACAATATTTGTATGCGATTTTAATGTAATTTGTATATGACAAAAACTAAAGTCGTTTAGTCTCGGCTTTTGGATCACCTCGAAATTTTTAAAAAAGGTATTTTTCGTTTCTTAGCATTTTAAGGTTTTAAAACTAAAAAAAGATAGGTTTTATTGGTACCTTTTTTGGTACTTTTTTGATTTTTTAAATTTGCTGTTGTAAAAATTTCAAAAATGGTGGGTACTTTATGTGGAGATGTACACAGCTAAGACTCGTAAATTCATATATTATATTCGTTTTTAAATTTCAGAGGATATGTATTTTTTTTCTTTTTTGATATTCGTGCTAGTTTGGACTTTAACAAATTTTTATTTATTTTTTCAAATATTCAAGAACCAAGCCCTCTGGATCAAATATGGTTCGTATACTACTAAAGAAGAACTTGACAACCCTATGCTAAAACCACATTTGATTTTCTTTCGCTATAACTTTTGTTTAAAGTGAAAAATCTTTCGTTTTTAACAGATTCTGTTTATTCGCACTTATAAATTTTATTTCAACTCATTTTAGAAAACTATTTTCGAAAATTGGCCGCCGTCGGCTTTGATGCAAATTTGGGCTCTTTTGATTACATTTCGCATAACAGTGTACAACATTTGTGGTATCACATTATCAATTTCGGCATACATACACCAACGACTTTAAATATCCCCAGAAGTCCGGGAAAATTAAATCACCAAAATGCGATTACACGCGCTGGGAAGAAAATGTGCATTGTGTATTGTTCGAATGACCTTATTTTCAACTTCCAGTAAGTAAAATTCAGTCAGAATGGTTCATTCACCGTAATAGCGTTACCATTAGCTCCTTCGAAAACATAAAATCCAATCAATTTATCCGGCGTAACTACACTTGACTTTGAGAGGGTGTAATGGTGCTTTATGAATTATGCGTGGATTTTTTGTGCCCCAGAATTGAGAATGAAGCGGCTTAGATAAAAATATGCCTTGTCGCTTATGATTGATTTTGATGGAAAATCATCCACTTCTTAGTTGAGTTCCAAAATCTTACTCAACGGGATTCGTTATTATTTTAAATTTCTCAGTTGTTTATGTACTTCACGAATGTCAAAACCAAACTGACATACAATACCATCAGCAAAAATGGCAGCACTTTCCAAAAGGGTGATACTTATTGTCCTACCTTGTATATATGTATCAAACTTCCTCATTTAATAAAAATATTATTTTAATGTATTCCTTATAAAGAGTTCCTAAGGATTCCATTCGACAGAAACAAAAAAGTACCAAAAAATTTCCGAGTTTTTCCCAATATTTCACCCCCAATAACTTTCAAGGTTATTCGCCCTTTTTTCCCTTTAAAGAGGCCTGAAAAGTGAAACGAATTGTCCTTAGATTTCTGTTTTCTATCACAATATATTAAATTGGGTTAAGCCGATTTAACTCAAATATTTACTAGAAAGTTTTAAGAAGGCATAGAACAAATCAAGCCCGTTGGAGCAGGAAAAATAAAAAATAAATTTTTAAATGACCAGTTCAATGATTAACAATTGGATTAATTGTTAATCGGCCTAAAATATAATTTAATCGAATTGTTTTGTACTCAATTAAACAGTTAATCCGACTTTTACTAGATGAACTTTTCTGTGTAAATTCAGTATAAAAGACATCAGTTTTTACTCAAATATTTACCAGGTTATACCAATATTCTATCTGTACCCAGCAAAAATATGGTATCAAAAACTTACCAGCCTATTTATTCACTTAATTACTTTTGTCCGCGATGTCCCAAAAGTAATGAGTAGTCATTACCTTCTCACTTACAAAAAACACAAAGTAATGGCTGGTCATTATCCTCTCGGTAACAAACAGCCAAAAAAGTACCCATTACTTTTTAGACATTCGTTTGATATCATGGTTTTGCTGGGTAGTGCGATTCTGTAACTTTTTAACGACGATATTCGATAGTAATATTGTCAAAATTCGATAAGTAACAACAAAATTCATTAAAAGTTATTTTGAAACTTTTTTCTACCGATACTTGGAGTTAAAAAACATCGTTAACTTATCTTCAGAAATTTTTTTGAAATTCAAGTTAACGATTTTTGTCGTTACTTTATAAAATTTAAAAGTAAATAAATTTTAACTAACCAGCTTTTGTCGGTATCTCTTATCAATAATTTCAAAAAATACAGAATATCTTTGTCGGTAACTCAACCGACAGTTATCGTTAGTTAACGAAATTGATAAAATCGTTAAGAAAGTTTAAGAATTGCACTACTGGTCTTTGTACAAAATTCTGAGAAATAAATAAATTCTCTGTATAACATAATGCCATTCTAGTGTACAATATTCGTTTCGGCGATAAGTATTTTCTTATAAGTTAATAAATACTAAATTTTGTATGCAAAAATTTTAACTAAATTACTTGTTTAAATATTGTGTTATCACCAGGTTCCAATTATTTACAATTTAAGAAACATTTAAATGTTATATTTGGCGGTTGTTTTTCTTTAATATTTAAATTTTTATTATTTTTTTTTTAATTCAAAATAAAGCTATAATAACGACCACCCAGAAATGTATAATGAACATAAAGATATTCTGTAAACGATCAGCAAAACTGCATATAAATAACCACATTACAGAGAAAAAAATTATAAAAAGCAACAGGTTTTTCTACATTTTACGTAGTATTAATTAAGAAAATTAAATGCAAAAATTTTATTTATACAAAAAAAAAATATTTAAGATTTAAGAAAAAAAAAATTAAAAAAAAATATAAATATGTAGTAGATCAGAAAAGTGAATAAGTACTACTTATACAGCATCCCAACAAACGAAGTCGAATTTTTATAAAAAAAATTGCAACTTTATTTTATTCCAGGTTTTTGTTATAAAATATTAAATGCATTCAGCAAATGTCTTGTATATGGTGTACATATAAATACACTGTGCGTATTTGCATAAATGTACCATAACAATTTTTGTCGTTTTATTGCAAGAAAATTTCATTTTGAATTAATTTTTAATTTTTTTTTTGCTCCAAAATTGTTTCTTCTTTTTCTTAAAATTTTCACAATGATTAATAGACCATATGTCTTTGTTTACAAAATTATGCAAACATATGGTAACATTGGTGAGAGCAAAAATTTTAAAAATGAGAGCATAAGAGAAAACCCAATGAAAATAAAATAAGTTTTGTTTTATTGCATTTTTTTCTCAGAGTTTAGTGTCTTACAATGTTGGTTTCTAAATTTTTATTAAAATAATTTTTATTATTTTTATAAAATAAAATTGTAAAAACCAAAAAAAAAAAAAAATAGTAAGGGAAGGATACACTGGAGAATAAAGCATCTGTACTGTTTGTTCTCTTTACACTAAAATGTATATGGTAGGTTTTGCAGTTACACGTGATTATTTTGGGCACATTTTCTCTCACAGCAACAATCGTTGTACGTCGAGTTTTAATTCTGGGCCGTCATTAATTGTGTTACTTTCAAATGACTGTAATTTCTGTCTAATTTTATTCAGAAAAAATTATTTTTTGGCAATTTTAGGCTAAAACATTAGATTTATAAAAAAATTTTAGGTAAGTTTAATAAAATTTAAGTCGTAAATCCCTCAAACAATATCAACTTTTCAGTCAAATCCACGTTTCTGCTTTGGGCTATGAATGCAATGTTTGTTGGAACTGTTTCAAACCCCTAATTAAAATGGTTAATTTCACACTCACAATATATTTATCATTTCCAATTAAAATTCATTTAAAAAGTAAATATTGTATACAAAATACAGACTTTCAGTACACGATGATATTTTCAATTAAATCTAAAATTTTTAGTTTTCTGTTTATAAAAATAGAAATTCAAATAATTCCTTTTTGTATTTTTATCAAAAAAACTTGATTAAATACATCATCATTTCAATACCAATACCGCAAATGCGGCCCTTCGTCAATTTTATTGCGGTCCCTGTGGAAATTTAAATTTCGACTTTTCTTTTTTCCAAATATTTTTCTCTAAAATTTTTAGATTCAAAAATTATTCTTCACTATTGTATACTATTTTTACAAGTTTTTTCTTTAAGGTTCATTTTTGACGTAAAAATTTGAATGTTTGTAATTTTTGGCAATTCTTTTGTTCTTTCTAAACTTAATATTTTTTACTAGAAATCTAAACAACCAAACCAATCAGATCAACTGAATGTTACAATAGCACTCAAGTTTTTTGCTTTAAATTTTGAATTAATTGAAAAATTGGACCTTTTAATTTCTTTACAAACTTTCTTATGACCTAAAATGAGTTGAATTTATATATATATATATATATATATATATATATATATATATATATAAGGTGGCGCAAAAAGTAATCCTCCTATCAGAAAATGCTATAAATTTTGCGATTGGCCCTTAATGTCAGTTCTGTTTTGACATTTGTATAGTAAACACATGCGAAATACACGTTAATAAACAATGTTACGATACACTGCTCCAGAACGCGGAATATTGGTGACTATTTATTTGAGCAATAATGAAGATGATTTCTCATCAAAAATAATCATGAGTGATGAGGCCCATTTCCATCTTAGCGGGTACGTAAATAAGCAAAATTTACGCTTCTGGGGCGCTGAAAATCCGCGTGTAACCCACGAAGGGCCATTACACCCGCTTAAAGTCACTGTATGGTGTGCTGTTTTCGCTGGAGGAGTCATCGGACCTTTTTTCTTCGAAGACGTCGCGGGCCAAACGGTTACTGTGAATGGTGAGCGCTACAGAGCAATGATCAACGAGTTCTTTTTGCCGCAACTTGATGAATTGGGATTGGAAAACATATGGTTCCAACAGGACGGTGCAACGCCACACACTGCACGTGCCACAACCGATATGCTGAAGGATGCATTTCCCGGGCGCCTAATCTCCCGTTTTGGCGATTTGCACTGGCCAACAAGATCGCCTGATTTGACCGCTCCAGACTTCTTTTTGTGAGGCTTTTTGGAGTCGCGGGTTTATGTCAACAAGCCTCAGACTCTTGCAGCTCTTAAAGACAATATCCGTCAAGAATGTGAGGACCTATCGCTGGTAGTTTTGGCCAAAGTGATGGAAAATGCCATAAAAAGGGCTCAAATGACAATCAACTGTGGAGGCGGCCATTTACATGACATCATATTCTCGACTTGATGTAAAAAAATTAAAGGACCAAATAAAAATAATCCACAAGAAGAATCAAAGTTTTTCATTTTTTTTTTTAATTACAGCCAAAAAACATCGGAAGGTTTTATATATATATATATGGCTGCTTAAAATTAATTTGGAACCTAGAAATTAACTAAATTAATAAATTAAAAAATTCTGCAATATCTAAATATTTTAATTTTTGTTGAAATATTACAGAAAACTTTTACTTAAAATATTGTAAAAAAAAAAAAAAATATTCAATTTTATCATAATGAGCGCCCCGGTAGGCTAATTGGTAGCATGCTAGCTTATCAGTGCGGGGGTCGTGGGTTCGATTCCTACCAGAGGCTCTGGTCTGTTTTCGCTACAACCAGACGAAAGCCTTCGTTGCTCGGTTAGGATATTAAGATATAATTTGTAATTTTATGTTTAATAAAAAAAATTAAATAAATAAATAATAAAAATAATAATTTTACAATATTGCCATAAAAATAAGTGTATTAAAAACGCTTACAAAATAAGAAACCGCCTTACAAAACGTAGCTAGATTTTCAGCTTAAGCATAGTAAGATGTTCAGGTTTCACTTAAAAATTCTGTTATACTCCATTTAAAACAATGATTTTTCATGATAATGAGTTTAATGAATTTGTTTACAAATAGGGACTGACCCATTATTAACAGTAACAAAAGCTTTTTTTACACTCACAATATTATTTCGTTAAAAACAACTTAAAATACATATTAAATTAATTTGTCATTACATTTAACCGGTTAACAAAAAAAACCCAAATAATCATTTGAACGATTGATAGATTAAAATGAAAAGTCCATTAATTGAATACTCTATTTTTGATACAAATGTTATAAATCTATTAATATTTATTCTTAACATTTAACAGGGTATTTTACTATACACGTAAATGAATTGCGTACAATTTTTACAGAAAATTAATTAATGAACTTAATGTAATAGTAATGGAAAACAAAAACTAAACATGTTTAGTGCAATAAGATGTTTGCAAAAAAAGACAAGATAATTGCATTCCCATTTACACAAAAAGAAATGATAGAAAAGATTGAAAAATATTTCAACCAGAAAAAAAACATAAAAACTTCCTTTTTTCCATAGAAATCTTTGAGATAACTTCCGGTTAGAAAAAAACAAAATGAATTTCTGAAGGAGATGTTGTTCAAAGTATGAATAAAATAAACAACTTAAGAATTCAAGAATCATTAGAAAATACAATAATTACTACACCATTTCCACTTGTTATTCAAAAAATAACAATTGTAATTTTAAAATTGTATTGGTAATTAAAACCAAAAATATCATTTGTAATTCAAAAATATCAAATGTGCAATGTAAACAGTATATAATGTTTGAAAGAATTATAAATTAAATATTAAATACTATAAACAGAATAATTACAGTATGTAAATTGTGTAATAAGTTGTTTAAACACTGTATATTTTTACATTATTTTAATAATAGGCTTGTTATTTAATCAATGGATTTATTTTTGTATTTAATTTATTTCGTTAAAAATTCCATATTCGGTTTCTTAATTTGAAATAAATTGTTTTTGTCTAAAAATCTAAGACTTACTTGCTTATATCATATGAAACAAAAAATTAACATTTTTCAAATTTCAATTACTGATATTAAAATAAACTAAATCTAAAACGGATAATTTAATTTAATTGCACTGTTTGCATTTTTGAAAAATTTAATTTTTTACCAGCGAGTAAGTGTTAGTTTTAGACAAAAAAATAAAATATATTTGAAATTAAAAAAACACACATGAAATTTTTATCGAGATAAAACAAATCCAAAAATAATAAATAATGATTATAAAATAAACAAGTAAAAAAGCCTTAAATTCGACTGTGCCGAATCTTTGAATACCCTTCACCAATGTTCTCTATTGTTTTTGATACAAACAATGTAAAAAACTTTTGAAGTAAAATTATGGAGGTGAAAAAAAATTTTTTGAGTTGAAAAACTTTTTTGGATGCGGAAACAAATTTTTTTAAGTAAAAAAAATTTTGAGGTGAAAAAATTTTTTGAGGTGAAAAAAATTTTTTGTGAGAAAAAATTTTAGTGGTGAAAAACATTTTTTGAGGTGAAAAATATTTGAGGTGTACAAAATATTATTAATTTCTAAGCAATTGGTGAAAAAAATGAGAAAATATATATTATAGACCAGTCGCTACTATGAAATTGTACTTAAATACACCAATTTATATGGAAAATTTAGAGGTATATTCACATTTTCACCCATAGCTTTTTAACCGCTGGACCGATTTTGCTCATTTTCAATAGCAAACTGCTCAGGAGGATGTACAATAATCTGGGTAAAAATAGGCACCCCGGCTAGCGTCTTCGCGTCGTGATCGCCATTTCAACAGACAGACAGACGGACATCGCTAAATCGACTTAAAATTGTATAAGGATCACGAATATATATACTTTATGGGGTCTTGGAGCTATATTTCGACATGTTACAAACGGAATGACAAACTGATATATACCCTCACCATATATGGTGGAGGGTATAAAAAGGCTTAAATTCGGCTGTGCCGAATCTCCATCGATGTTCCAAAAAATGTTCTCACTGTTTTTGATACAAATAATGTAAATAACTTTAGAAGTGAAATTATGGAGGTGAAAAACTTTTTTGGATGTGAAAAGAAATTTTGTGGTTAAAAAAAAATTTAACAGAAAGACGGACATCGCTAGATCGGCTTAAAATTTCATAAGGATCACGAATATGTATACTTTATGGGGTCTTTCGATATGTTACAAACGGAATGACAAACTGATATAAAGGGTGGTTAAATTTTAAGAGCCGGTGTTAAATGTGAAAACCTCAAGTTTTTTTCTGCATTTCATTTGACATTTCTCAATGTCAGACTAATTCAATTTGAACCATGGAAAGACACACAATCGAGCCACGCGTTAAAGTTATTCAGGCTTATTATGAAAATGGGCGTTCAAAGCAAAATGCATATTGTGCAATTCGTGACTTTTTCAGTCAATTTAATCGTCCAAATGTGCGTACAATCGGAAAAATCGTGCAAAAATTTGAGCAAACCGGGTCTGTAGGAGATGTAAAACACCAGTTAATGCTCGTACAGCTCGTACTGCAGATAATATTGCTGCTGTTGGCGATAGTGTGGCTGAAGAGCCGTCCACTTCAACTCGTCGGCGTGCCCAACAATTGCACCTCTCACGCTCGTCGTTGATGAACATTATGCATAAAGACTTGCATTTTCACGCTAACAAGGTGCAATTGGCTCAAAAACTAAAGCCTCTTGATCATTGCAAACGTCGTCAGTGGTCAGGATGGTGGCAAGAAATGGCAACAGTGGATGATCAATTTTAAAAGAAAATCATCTTCAGTGATGAGGCACATTTTCACCTCAGTGGACTCGTCAATAAGCAGAATTGCCGCATTTGGGCGAATGATAATCCAAAAGTGATTGTCGAAAAACCAATGCACCCCCAAAGAGAGACTGTTTGGTGCGGTTTGTGGGCTGGCGGCATCATCGGGCCGTATTTCTTCCAGGCAGTTACTGTGAATGGTGTTCGCTATCGTGAGATAATAACGAACTTTTTATGGCCCAAATTGGTAGATATGGATGTGCACGATATGTGGTTTCAACAGGACGGTGCCACTTGCCACACAGCTAACGAAACAATGGCTCTTTTGCGCGACAAATTCAATGGCCGTGTTATCGCACGTGGTGGCGATGTCTATTTGGCCGCCAAGATCATGTGATTTGACGCCGTTGGCCTTCTTTCTTTAGGGTTATTTGATAGGTGTACGTCTATAAGCCAGCAACAATTCAAGACCTAAAGGATGATATATTTCGGCACATTAACGGCATAGAACATCAATTATGCCACAGCGTCATCGAAAATTTGGACCATCGGATGGAGGTGTGCCGCCGAGGTCGCGGCGGCCATTTGGCCGATATTTTGTTCCATACATAATTGAACCATACCATATTATCATAATAAAAAGAAATGACAATAATTGCCTAAATAATTTGTGTTTTATTCAAAATAAACATCGGCCCTTAAAATTTAAATACCCTTTATACCCGCCCTCACCATAAATAGTCGAAGGTATAAAAAATAGACCTAATATAAACTATGTCGAAAAATTTTAATTTTAACTAAACAATTTTTTTCAAATGATTTCAAAAGATCATAATTTTTAAAGCATTAAATTTTTCCTGAAAATACAAGGTGGAGCAAAAAGTATCATTCTATTAGAACGTGGGGCAATTTTGGAACTCAACGACAAAGTGGATGATTTGCCAGAAAAATTGATCTTGAGCGGCGAGGCTGATTTTTTATCTCAGCGACTTAATAAACAAAATTATCGGTTATAAGGAACGAAAAATCCACGCATAATTCACGAAAGTCACCGTGTCGTGTGCAGTTACGTCGGAAAAGGTAATTGGACCTAATTTTTTCAAAAGAACCGACGGTAATGCTATTACAGAGAAACGGCGACCGCTATAAAGCCATGCTGACTAAATTTTTCTTACCGGAAGTTGACGATATGGATTTCAAGACCATGTGGTTTCAACAGACTATTGTTCATATTGCGTATAATCTTGCGTTTCGTTGATTTGTCTTGTCCAACCATATATACCGATTTGACTATTTGAAGTATTTGGTGTACGCGAACAAGACCATCACCTTGGAGGAGTTTAAGAATAATATTCGAGCCGAAATTGACAACGTGACACTACAAATGCTGTGCAGAGTTGTGCAAAATGTAGGGTACGTTCGTAAATGCAGTAGTTGCGCATCACTGCAGCATAATAAAAGTAAAACGTTCAAAAAAGCATTACTTGACAGCACTGATTTACGTCAAACGTTTTTTTATGCAAACAATTGACAGTGCTGCCGCAAATTTTTGCAACTATGGCATCATTAAAGTTTCTGATGCAATATTGGGAAATCAGTCTTCATTTTCATTTTAATTGATTTTTAATAATCAAAAGTCGTTTCAGCTTTCTATTAATTCTTTTTTTTATTATAAGTTAACAAAAAGTGTTTACTTTACCATCAAGATTTTCAATAATATTTGTTAATTTTATTGTAGTGAACATATTTTTATTTTTTGCAAAACGTTCTAAAAGTAAACTGTGCAGTTGTTGGGCAATAGCAATATAAATCACGCATCAGCAACATAAATTGGCATAACTGCCGCAGTGATGCGCAAGTTTTCTGCATTTACGAACGTACCCGTAATCAAAAGAGCCCAACATCAAAGCCGATGGCGGCCATTTGTGGGACATAATTTTTCACAATTAGTTAAAACAAAATCTATAAGTGCGAAAACCAAAAGAAAATCTTTGCCCAGATTCTATAAGACGGGCGACGATTATCGTCCACTTTCGAAGTTAAAATTCTATCGTTTACCAAACTATTGAACTATTGTATAATATTGAAAATAAATTGTTCAATTCACAACAGGTATTGTATCATTGTATCGTCTATTTCTTTACAACAATGTAAAATAGTTGTTGGTAATTTACACTTAAAAATCTGATACAACTATACAAATTCATTTGCTGTGCTTATTAAATGTTGTATTGTGTATCATAAGATATCAGTCTCAAGTGAATGTCAGTTTTTTCACTTTCACCTTTATTTTGCATTTTATTTATTTTCTTGTTTCTATAAATTTATAAATATTTTTATTTTTCTTCTTTACTATTTGACGTTTTACAGGATAAAAATACAACTGACTGTTCGCTACAAAATATTTGTAAAATGTATTTCAGTATAACATACAAAATACAATACAGGCTGCGAATTGGCCAAATGTCTTTTACCAAATTTGTAACAACAGTTCGAAAATTTGTATGTGATATGGTAGATATTTTACTTCGAAAGTGGATTACAAACGATAACCGTCTTATGGAATCAGTGCCCGAATTATGGTTTTTGTCTGTATTACATTGAAACTATAATTAATCCTTCTTTGCATAATGATGGAAATTTCCATCATAACATTTATTAAACAAAAAATGCACGCAAACAGCTGTATTGTAAATTAGTTTTTGCTGGCACCATTTTACTTGACTATTGAATAAATTCAAGCCCACCTGTTAAGAAAACTAAACATCTCTATCAATTAACAGGTTTTAACTTGTCGCTCCCCTGTTTGTTGTAGTTAGAAAACTACGTGTAGAATCTTGTGTATTTTTAGGAAGCTAATTTGAAATTTTTCGGAATATTGTTTGTTTTTAGTGTATAGTGTTTGATATTTAACTTTTTTATTTATGTAGTACTGAGCAGCTAATCATTTAACTTTGAATGGTGATGGATATTTTTATACTAGAATTTTTTTAAAAAATTTTTCCCTTCATGAATTACATCACCGTGATTTATTTCAGAAAAAAAAAGAAAAAATCATGAAAAAGAAGATTTAAACATATTTTTCTGGCGACCTATGAAACATCTACTGCAAGAATTTCTAAGTCAATTTGGAAAACAAAAAACTAACTAACTAACTAATTATACGTTACCATATCAAAAAAAAATGTCAATTCTTTAATAATGTCGATAACTCGGCACACAAACACAGCCATTATTATATGCTATTAAACAATAATAATTTTTTGCATTATCTAAGCTTTGTGAAAAACATATTAATTGCTAAAACAATGTTCTTAATTATGTGTAAAGTTGATACAAAAAAAGGGATATCTTAAGTAAAAATACAATTACATATTGTTACAGAAATTCCATTTACACAAATCGCCATATGTTAGCCCTGAAATTTAAAACAATTAAATGGCAACCCTTCACCATAACTAATGTTTCTTCTGTCAAACTTCAAAAGGACATTCTCAAGTTCCAAATGATTCTATATTTCTATTGCACACAGAGAAAAAACATGGTTGGGGCAATCATATTCGAACAGCATCAAATATTTTTGGGATTATGATTGTGCCAACCATAGTGGTACTGTAATGTAGTTATCATATTATGATAATAAAAAACCATTATGATTCTAAACTATAAAAAAATTCTTAAAATATAAGAATATTTCATTAAAAAATGTTTTTCATAAAGAAAAAATTTGATATGAAGCACTTTTTCGAAACTTTTTTGATTATATGGACTTGTTAAAAGAAAACTATTACAAAAAATTGGTAAATTCTAAGCACTTTTTATTAAAAAGAAAACATAGATAGATTTTAAGTATTTTTTCTTTTAGAAAAATTCTCAGATTTTTTTTTTACGAAAAAAGTCCTTAAAATCTAAGAATATTTCTATTAGAAACGTATTTTTCATTATGAAAAGTCCTCACAATCTAAGAATTTTTTATTCAAAAAAAGGTTTTAGAATCTAAGTTATTTTTAGAATATATAAATTTTTATCTAAGAAACAGTTTAGAGATTACGAGAATTTTTCTTTAAGGAAAAGTCCATGAAATCTAAAACTGTTTATAACAGACAAAGTTCTAAAAATCTGGTGTTTTGTATAGGAAAACTTTTTGTACAAAGCAACTCTTGGATTCTACAGACTTTTTCGTATACAAAATTATTTTATTAACATTCTGAGTTCTTTTTCCACAAGAAAGTCGTTGTTTTACAAGAAATGAATTAAAAAAAATTTTTTTTTAGATTTCTTATTGTATTTTTTTTTAAAGAATTAAAAAATATAAAATCTTTATATAGAATCTTTTTGACAATGAATTTTTTTCGACAATATAATCCTAGCAAAAACATTGTATCAACTACTTACCAGGCTATTTACTCCCTTAATTACTTTTGTTCGCAATGTCCAAAAAGTAATGGGTACTCATTATTGTTTGGTTGTTTGTAAGAAAGAAAGTAATGACCACCTATTACCTTGTGTTTCTTGTAAGTGAGAAGATAATGATCACTCATTCATTACTTTTGGGACATCGCGAACAAAAGTAATTAAGCGAGTAAATAGCCTGATAAGTAGTTAAAGTCCTGTTTTTGCTGGGATATAAGGCATTTCTGAAAATGGAACCTCCCCGGTAAAAATTATTATATATTATAATTTTTACATGTGTGACTGAACTGATACAATTTTTTTAACAAGACAGTATAATGACTGTAAGTGCAGCATTTTATTTATATCATATTTTTTTCATAGTCAGAATTTTTGTAACCAAAGCATGGTTACAGCCAATCATGTTAACAGAAAGTGGAAATCATGAAATAATAAAATATTTACTATAATAATGATGGTAGCGACCATATTGATGGTTAGAACCTATTTATAAAACCAATAACTTGATTGTGACAACCATACACAAACGCAGCAACCATAATATAGTAGCAGTGATCAAGTTGCAACCATGTTTTATCTCTGCGTGCGTGTTTTTCTCTTTCTTGTAATTAAAATAAATTTACTTTAATATTAAGTGTATATTAGTTAGATTTTCATTTTAAATCTTTTGTTTTAACTTTAGTAAGGTTATTAAAAAATAATTCCCTTATAAAATGCTAGAAGGTAAAAATAAATGTTATTCGCTAAACAGACAAATATTGTACATAAACTTAATACATAATTGGATTTTATCATTCACATAAATTGATAATATCGAACATACAAAAATACATAAGTAAATATAAACATATGTAATATCCTTATAATAAATCGAATTTTAATTAAGACATTTTCTATAACCAAGCAAAAACAGACAAACCAATGAAAACACATAATAGCCAGAAGCAGATGATATTATTTTTAAGGGAGTTGACCATTTTTAAATTGTTTAAAAGTAACTATTAAAATTAAACGATTTTTGTGTTTTATTAATTTTTGAGAAAACATCTGGTTTATTTTTAAAACACAAACAACCTAATTAGAATAAAACACTTCGAATTGTACAAATACACTAATTACAATGTTTTTAATTCTTGGAAAATTAACTCAAGTTTAAGTTTTTAAATTTGTGTGGAATTTGAGTCGAAAATTAATTTAATTTGAAAACTACTGCACTCTAAAAATTGTTATTAAATTTGCTACAAGAAAATAGGTAGAGCTACAGTGTGAAAATTTCAAACTACTATCCGAAGGATTTTAGTATTTTTTTGGAAAGGAACTTTTTTGAAAGGCACTTTCTGTAAAAATTTACTTTTTTAGAAAAAGGTACTCTAAAAAATGTACTTTTTTTGAAAAAGTAATTATTTTTTAAATTTTTTTCTTTTTTTTTTGTGAAAAGTGGAAAAACGTAGTTGTTTTGAAAAAAAAAAATTTATTATTATTATTTTTTGAAAATTGCTTTAATTTAGAAAAAGTAAAATTAAAAAGTTTTTTTGTTTGAAAAAATCCCTCTGACTAGTTTTTATGGCTAGACCGCAGACAACCCGTCCTTCTTTCTTGATCGTAGGCTCTAGAAGTAACCTATAAAAAGAAGGAAAAGGAACTAAAAAACAATCATATTATCCAATTATTGGTATTTCGATTTAACTTAAAAAATTAAATTCGTTTAGTAATTGCGTATGATGTTTTATTATTATATTTTTAAAAAAATTATAGAAATTTAAGAGTGGTAACTACAAATACGGTTATCCTGATCAAATATAGAGAGGTAGCATAGTACTCCGAATCTTCGAATTCAAATCACGGAGAAGGTAAACATTTAAAAAAATATTTTTTTAATTAAAATAAAATTTTCAAATAGCAAATTTATCAAATTTAGTTGTGGTGTAGTAAGTAAGAGTGTGAACTATGACTATGAATGTCCTGGTTCGATAAGACAGTTGTAACTGCCAGAATTCGATTGATAAACAAAGCACGCTGGGAAAAAAAGGCAGCTGAAGCATATCTTAATATGTCCCATAGATTTTAACGTGCGAGAGATGGTCGTGCGGCTCAGACGTCGTGATTTTGACCGCCCAGGTCAGCCAAAAAAGTTCGAAGATGATGAATTAGGAGCATTACTAGGTAAAGTATGTTGTCAAACTCAAGAAGAACTTGCAATGGAGTCATTAGGAGACACTCAAGCAGCAATTTCAAAACGTTTGAAAACAGCAGGAAAGTGAGTTAAAGCCGAGAGACGTTCAAAGACGATTTTACATGTCCGAAATGCTGCTTAAACGCTAAAAAATAAATAATTTTTGCATTGAATCATTACTGGGGATAAAAAATGGATCCATTACGACAACCCGAAGTGCAAGAAACCGTATGTGAAGCCCAGCCAAATCCGAACATTCATGGGGCCAAGGTAATGCTCTGTATTTGGTGGGACCAGAGGGTCCCATTTATTAAAAGCTGCTAAAATCTGTACAGACGATCACAGGGGACCTGTAGCCGTAATATTACATCATGACAACGCTCGGGCGCATGTTGCAAAACCGATTAAAAACTATTTAGAAAATAGTGGTTGGGAAGTTTTGCCTGACCAACCTTATAGTCCTGATCTTGCCCCTTCCGACTACCATTTGTTTCAATCGATGCACAACGCTCTCACTGAAATACGCTTCAATTCTGAACAGGGTATCCGTAATGTGTTGATTCGTTTTTGGCCTCAAAAGATGAGCAGTTTTTTTTTTTGCGCGGAATCCTTTTGTTGCCAGAAAGATGGGAAAAAGTCATAGCTAACGATGGCCAAAACACTGAATAAATTTATATTGTAGCAATGTTTTACAATAAACGTCCAAAATTTGCCAAAAAAAAAGCCCGGAACTTAATTGTGTCAACATATTTTCCAGACAACTACGGCCAGTGAGTACCAATGAATCAAATCTGTAGATATAGGCTCGTTCCCTGTGGTTTGTTCCCTTACAATGGAGAAAAGGATGCCGTATCGCACATTACAATCCAATTTACATATGACCACCACTGTAAATGCCCATTTGAAAATTGCAATAAATCATTTAAAAATTAGTTAATTTATTTTATATTTATAATTCATTATTAATGAAAAAAAAAACATAGAAATGTATTAAAAATAAATTTATTATTTTATGAAGAAAGTTTTTGTGTGCAAATATCAGCAATTTGTGGGGATTTCTACACAATAAAAAACGCGTAGAAATAATGCGTACGTATACTCTTAAAACAAGATATTTTACGCACAAATTGAGTACATTTACAAGTTAAATTTAAAACTTAAGCTTATTTTTAAACACTTTCAATGCAAATATACAGATTATGTGTGTACACCAACTTACACAAAATGTTTGTATTTTTTTTAATTTACACACACAGAGAATAATTTTAGCCAATTTATAGTAGGAGTACAGTTTTCTACTAACATATAAGTTGGGTAAATTTCAACAGAAATAAATTAGGGTGTAGTTTAAGTTTTAAACATTTTCCACTACACTCACCAAAAAAAATCCTGTGGCAACTAAAAATTTTGCTGTTATTATGGTAAATTTTGCTAATTTGAGCCCAGCGGTATTTTTTAACACATGTCGGCCGACGTGTAGTACAATAAAATTAGTAGAAAAAAATAAGTAGCCGCTACTTAATTTTAGTAAACTTTTTGTAAAGTGAAATTTAAAATCTGTTTGCTAAAATCATCAAAAAAAATTACTAATTATTATTAATATTAGTGCAATAAAATAAGTATAAAAAATTAGTAAACGGTACCAAATTTAAAATTTTTAAATAGATCTGCTAAAATTAGCAACAAATTTTACTAAATATTAGTGAAATGGAAATAGCATAAAAGTTAATAACCGCTACTAAATATTGGTATTTTTTTTTTATCGAGCAACAACATTTTTTTATTTTATTTATATTTTTTCAAAAATATTTTAGACAAAATTAAAAAAATTCAGGCTGTAAAATAGTAAAAATAATACGAATTTATAATTTTGTTTTAATTTGTTAATTTTTGTTTTAAAAAATATATTTTTATTTTTTTGGATTATAATGTCAAATTTTTATTATTTTAAGAGCTGATTTTTAGAACTAAAAAAAAATTTAGTTCTGTTTTAAGTGAATGTCATATTTTTGGACATGAGTCGGTTGTGAAAAATATCTTCACTTCGGATCCCTGTTTTCAACCTATGTAGCATTTTAAGGCAATTTAAGTTTTAATTATTTGAAATAACATTTCCTTTAAAATAAGTAATTTTGTTTTGCTAATTTTAGCAAATCGGTTTTAAAATGATTTCTGAAATTAGCAACAAAAATTTGTAAAAATTCTGTTATTCGTAAACTGTAAATAGCAAAAAAATTACTACAATAAATAATATTTTTATACCCTTCACCATAGGTGGAAGGGTATATATAAGTTTGTCATTCCGTTTGTAATTTCTACAATATTGATCTTAGACCCTATAAAGTATATATATTCTGGGTCCATATGAAGAGCGAAGTTGATTTACCGATGTCCGTCTGTCCGTCTGTCCGTCTGTCCGTCTGTCCGTCTGTCCGTCTGTGTGTTGAAATGGGTTTTCCGAAGAACCCAGACATGATGAGGACTTGATTCTTTTTTATTTCTGTTACATGTGATCCATTTCTGTTTGCTATTAAAAATCAGACAGATCGGTTAATAAATGGCTGAGATATTAGCAAAAAACCAGGACTACCTCTAATTTTTCCAGTAAAATCCCTTTGTTTAATAAGAGTGTGAAGATAAATACGTAGGTTAAATACGTTACACAACTATTGTGAATGATATAAATAAAAAATAATAAATAGTAGTGTCGCCAACTTTTTTTTGCCTAGAAAATGCCAAATTTGACAAGAAAAGCGCTGAAACATATGGAAAAATATAAATTTGAGATTTTACATGACATATTATTTTGGATTAAAATTTTTGGACATTTAAGAAAAAATAAATGGGGATACCGCTTGTTTGTGGAGAGCTATGAGGTAGTAGATTCCAACGATGTATTCATCTCCTTCAGAATACCATGGTGAAGGGTATATAAGATTCGGCATAGCCGAATTTAGCCGCTCTTACTTGTTTTTACTAAAAATCAGTAGCAAAGTGGTATTGAAAACTGTTAAGAAATTTTCCTACTAACTTTTTTTTTATGAATGTAGAAAAAGAAAAAATAAAAGGGAAAATATGTACAAATCACCGATTTGATTCAGAATACATTTAATGGAGACGTAGTCTTTACTCATATATTTTAAGCAATATATATCAATTTGGTAAATAATATACGACTTATAATTGGGAAAAATCAAATAATATCAATGGGAACTTTCTATCCCCTTAAAATGAATCATAATTAGTTAAATTGAAGGGTAATCTAAAGAATAAAACACAAAAACAGAGTATCAAAATAATATAAAAGACTTGCAAAAAAGATAAAACATGAAAACAATTCTTTGAAAACTTATTAAAGTTACTTCTAATGCTCTTACAAAATGCTGTCAAATATGAAAGATAATATTTAATATTTAATAAGGGATTTATTATCTTATTTATAATAATTCAATTTATGTTAAAAACATGCAAAATAATTAAATTAATTGATTTTTGTTCTTTTGATTTTAGCACATATTTTGGAATTGGCGCAACAATCAGAAAATCGCACAATAAGCATATTTTCCCAGGTGTATAAACGTATGTTACCACTATCGCGTAAATTGATTGTACAATTATATTCAGAGATTATAAGGTAAGTGAATATGAAATTTGAAAACAAAATATCAGAACTTTTAGAAGTGGTTTAATTATAAAACAACTACACAGAGAGAACTTTATTTGACAAGTTTTAATGAAATTGTCAGAATTTAAATTTCATTAAAGCGCAGGGTCGTGGGTTCAATTGCCACCAAAGGCTTTGGCCTGTTTACGCTAGAATGAGCCGATAGCCTTCATTGCTAGTGCTCGGTTAGGGTAATAGGATATAATTTGTAATTATATGATTAACTAGCGGATCCCGGCGTACTTCGCTAAGCGTGAATATTAAACATTGAATCAAATTCATTGTTTTTTTTTATTATTTATTTTTTATTTGGAAATAATGAAAAAAAAAGTAAATCAATTCAATACAATAGTGTATACAATATTTTTTGTTTGATTGCGTGGTGCACACGCTCATGGGCGTTGTTGTTCTTTTTATGGACAAAATCACATGTTGACATGAAGTCATTACTCACGAACTCGTCGACCGATTTCGTGCAAACTTTAGATAAACCATCTACACGACCATACGAACAAACCATAAATTTATTCGAATTCGGTTTGACCGTTCGTGAGTTATAAAGTCACAACACACTTGCAACAATTTTTTATATATATAGATATCAATAAAAAAAAATGTCATTATTTTTTTAGTTATTAATCAAAATCATTTGTAAGTGGACATTTTTTTCAGTTTGCTAACTTATGTCAAGTGTCGACTCTGATTTAAATTTGGATTTTACATTCGTAAAAAAATGTTAAATTTAAATTGTCGCGATCACAATAACTATACTTAATATTTCTTATTTTTTTTTAATATTTTTAAATAATAGAACAAGTTTAATCTTATAACTTCAATAACGATCTGCTACTTCTAAATATAAAATTTTTTTGAGAGCCCATATTTTTTCATAATAACTTTTTTGTAAGATTGTGGAGCTCTTGAATTTGAAGTTTTCTTTTTTGCCGTTATAAAGAGTAGTAAAATGGTAAAATTTTAGCCTGTGGTGTTACTTTTACGTTAATTTTTTGATTTTTTCTAACGTTCAATACATAGTAAAATATAGATATAAGGGCGGGTCAATATTCAAAATTTGAAAACCTATTGATAGCAAACAACCACGTGATTTGAGTTGAGCATTGAGGAGAAAATGGAACGTGGCAGTTTCCATTGCCAAAATTCTTAAACTGCTAACTCATATATCCTATTCGCCGCATTTAACACCGAGTGACTATTTCTTGTTTCCAAACGTGAAGAAATGGCTCGGCGGAAAGAGATTTGACTCCATCTCACAAACAAATATCTATTTTGATGACCTCAACAAATGTAATTTTTTTTGGAAGGGATAAAAAATTGAAGAAACGTGCGATAAAGTATGTAGAGCTCAAAGGCGACTATGTTGAAAAATATTCATTCAAAAAGTCACGGACTTATTTGCCCACCCTCGTACCTGAGGAAACTGCAGATCATTTTTAATATGGTTGTACATTTATTACGCTGTTCTAGTCGCAAATTATAACAAGCTGGGCACTCTGCTTGTAAAGCTAATTCGGGTTTAGAAAAATATTGAATATAGTTAAGAAATAAATATTTATTTAAAATACAATATCGCGAAAAAAAAATTTTCGCAAAAAAAAATTCCGAAATATTAAACTTAACAGAGTTGGATTGATTTAAATTCAAAAATGATTCCAAAAGTATAAAAAATAAAATATGGTACTTTAGTATTAAAACTTAAAATCGCGAATACGAGCGCTAACTGCCAAAAATGACTGGCACCATTGAATTCAACGTACTCAAATTAGCTTTACCAGTCGATCACAGTGTTATTACGAAATCGAGAAAAAAAGAGAAATTTCAACTTTAAATACAAGTATACACTCACAATATTAATTCGTTAAAAACAACTTAAATACATATTAAATTAATCAAAAATACAGTCAAAAAGAGGACTACTGATTTTTTATTTTATTCAACCCATTTTGTTGTTTATTTTCAATTATTGTTTAACAATCGACAAAAATAAAATCAATAGAAAGTCGTTAAAAATAACAATCAATTTTTTACTGACAAAAAGTTAGAAAAAACTACTTTTGTGGTTTGTTTTCCAAATTGAAAGTTTTTTATTTGCATGTATTACAAAACAGAACACAACACACGCAGATGTATATATTTTTATTGGCTTTGTGTGTATGTATATTTGAATAATTTCTTGTAATTTTTATTGAAAGAATTTTGTATATATACAAACTATTTTGGTAAAAAAAACAAAAAAGAATTATATGAATTTCTATTTTTTGAAGCAGAAAAAATAAAATTTTGCATTTAACAAAAAATATTAACTCCTACTGAATGTCTGTAAATATTTATAGTTTGTTTTTTGAATGACTGATTCAAATAGTTAAAAAATATATTTTATATGAATCTCAATTGATTCTTAATTTAAAAACAAACTTTACGTATTACTTTTTAAATAAACTACAGTCGGTAACGGAAAATATATTGTGAGTGTAGGAAATAATAGTTACAGTTATATCAATATACAGGTAGGTTGAAAAGTTCCTGCGCTCGAAATGAAAGAATACTGTTTTTGTTACGAAATATATTTTTTTATTCAATATAATCTCCTAGAAGCTCAATACACTTGTTCCAATGATCTTCCAATAATTTTATCCCATCCTTATAATGGTTTTCCGAAAGCTCTGCAAAATAACCGTCTTCGGCTGCTATGGCCTCTCCATTCGACGAAAAATGCTTTCCACGAAGGAATTGTTTGAGATTTCTGAAGAGATAGTAGTCACTGGGAGCCAAATCTGGTGAATACGGTGGATGTTCAAGCAATTAGTACTTTAATTCTTTGAATTTAGCCATCGTCAAAACACTTTTGTGAGCAGGTGCATTGTCTTGATGAAAAATGATTTTTTTCTTCTTTAAACCAGGTCTTTTCTCACGAATTTTTTCATCCAGCTGATCCAAAAGGCTGCAATAATATTCAGAGTTGATTGTTTTACCTTTCTGAAGATAATCAATCAACAAAATTCCTTTTGCATCCCAAAAAACTGATGCCATAACCTTCTTTGCTGATCGTTGTGACTTCACCTGCTTTGGAGCTGAACAACCAGCTTCAGTCCACTGTAAACGTTCTTGTTTCAATTTAGGATCATGGTGGTCTCATCCATAGTTATAAAACGACGCAAGAAGTCGGTTTTATTCGGCTTAAAACGCTCCAAATTACGCTGAGAAATTTGTTTTCGATCCAGTTTTTGTTGAATTGTTAATGTGTGCGACACTAACTTTCCAAACAGTTTTTTCATACGTAATTCTTTATGTAAAATATGGAGTACTCGTTCGTCTGAGATGCCTATGGCATTAGCAATTTCACGCTTAGTCAAACTTGGATCTTCACTAACCAAATTATGTACCTGCTCAATGATTTCTGCTGTGGTTGCAGTTTTTGGTCGTCCTTCGCGTGGATCGTCTTTAAGGCTGGTACGACCACGTTTAAATTCACCAGCCCAAAATTCAACGGTGCGTTTTGAAGGTGAGAACTCCTTATACACTTCTAACAATTGTTCATAAATTTCCTTTGCTTCCAAACCCTTCAAACAAAGAATCTAATGACTGCGCGATATTCAATTTTTTCCATATTAAAAAAAATCAATGACACGTCAACTTTAAATGGCTTGTAAACAAAGAAAGAATTGACAGAATGACTTGCAACTTTGCATGTGTTCTCAACGACAGTTATACCAACTTGAGAAAAAAAAAATTGGAGCTAGCAGTGCCATCTCTTGGTGAGCGCAGGAACTTTTCAACCAACTTGTAGTCGTTAAAAACAACAATCAATTTTTTACTGACAAAAAGTTAGAAAAAACTACTTTTGTGGTTTGTTTTTCAAATTGAAAGTTTTTATTTGTATGTAATTACAAAACAGAACACAACACACGCAGATGTATATATTTTTATTGGCTTTGTGTGTATGTACATATATTTGAATAATTTCTTGTAATTTTTATTGAAAGAATTCTGTATATAGAGCGATTCCATATGAAAACGATCAAAATTGGCAAATTTTTGGACGACCCCTCTCCGATTTTAAAATAAATAGTCTCAATCGATTGCCCAGCAAAAAATAATGTACCTACATATGTCATGTGACAAAATTGAAGAATTCTTCATAAGGGACCTCATTGAAAGTTGTTTAAAAAAAAAACTACTAAAGCGATCGCAACGATTGATAGCTCGTTGGAAAGGTATTGAATCAGGCTTTAATTGAAAAATAAAATTTTTTTTTTCCCATGAAAATTAAATTTTCCCATGAAAATTAAATTTTCCGATTTTCCACAGAAGCTCCTAAATTTTCCGGCTTATTTTATTTTTTTTTGGATTCCTCATAATTTTTGCTTTAAGAATCAGCAATAAAAAAATGGGCCCCGACTCCTTGTTTGGACAGGAGAAGAGCATTTAAGAGACCACCTTGTTCTCATTGTTTTTATATTTTTTATAATTGAATTATTTTTAATTATTTAACATTATTTTATTTTATTATTAAAAATACATTTTAAAAATTATTTTACAGTTAAAAATACATTTATGAAGAAAAAATCTTTCTTATTTTGCTGCTTATACTTAATTACAATATTTATTAAAAATTTCAATTGTCTTGGCATCATTATAAAATTAAAGTAACTTTAAATTTAGCACGTCGGCAGACGAAGAGTACCGCTTTACATTAATTGACATATCAGAAATATTTGGTATGAAGCAATGAAACTTTTGCGTTCCAGTTATAGTTTTGACATTATTATATCTGTTTTGAAGTCGTCGCTCCATGGCATCGTGTTCTTTTTGAGTGCATAAAACTGTGTTAATGGCAATTTCCTTGCTTTGAATCCACGAAAACAAATGTTGTACATTTAAGATCAGGTCAGTATATGGCCTTTGCAAACTTGCCTTAGTCGCCATGCGTTTTAGGGTTCCCCCTAACGCATCGCATGGGCCCTTACCGTGGGACGTCGCAAAAAAGTGCCACTCGACCTTGCAGTTTTGTTCTTCTTCAATTATGCAAAGATTGTAAAAATTTTTTTTATTCTTGTACTGAGAAGCCGCGCCGTCTGAGAAAAACGTTACTTTGTCGATTGCATCGAATTTTGATCTTAAGAATTCAAACAGTTTCATTTGAAATAAATAAACGGACACATAATTATGAGCTAAACTCTCCGCGACAACAACAAGGCTTACGGTCTGTAGTTCGTTATCTTCGTTTTTGAAATAAATGCAAAAAGGATGCACCGTGCACTGGTCGTTTGCCCAGTGATAAGCCTGAATTTCATCCTGAACGAGAAAAGTGTAATTCTCGGCAAAGTCGCTTATCACAATGAATTCATTTTGGGCTAATTTCTCCTTACTTTCCTTTAGAAATTTCGATTGGATCTCGGATATGAAATGGTGCGCCTTCAGTTCATTCAACTTGAATCCGAATTCCTCGATGAACTCCGGAATCTGCTTTACCACGGTCTCAAGGGAACATCTGCCGCTGCTAATTATCCACTGTTTGAAATGCACCTCCTGAATTAACAACTGTTCAAACTTTTCCGCCAAATTTTGCTCTAGCTCGTCAATCTTCGGACAATTGTCGCATTTGGACAGATGACAATTTTCCGTGGGATATGCGCACAACGACTTCGACAGGAGGTCCCTATATGTTTCAATTTCACCGTGAAATACTTTCAATTTCTTGCATGGAAAGAACATTAATTTGATGTTTTGATGAAACATGCAAACGCAGACTGAATGCGTTCCGTGCCTGTCTAATGCCAGCACGCATTCTTTTGGTCGTAGGATGGCAAACTTAGAAAATCCCACTTTTTCTGCTGGGTATTTCTCTTTGAACTGATGGTATGCTTCGGATAGATTACATAATAATAATCTGCGCTACTTGTGTACTTTTTCTCCATCTTCACGTGTGATAACATAGTCACGTGTACCTGGGCTGGCGCGGCTGTTGTCATCATTGCAGTAAAAATCTTGAATCAATTTCACCGTTGCTTCGCTGAGGGTCCTTGAGCGAAATTTCTTGGTGGGAGTCGCCAATATGCCCTTCTGTCGAACTAATTCTTTGCTTCTTCTCGCGATGTAAAAAGATGTTTAAAACTGTTCAGAAATCTTGCGTATAGACCATGATTGAGGCAGCACAGATAAAATGAGATATTTCTCCGAAAAAGTGGTCGCTAAATTGAATTTTCTTTTCAACTGCTCAATCATTTGTTTGCCGTCATCAACGTCATCTGCTTGACTGCATTCGTTATCAGAGCCTTCATCAAATATTGTCGCGATTGCACTCATAACCTTGCCTTTTTTATCTTTCCTGTATTTTTCACTTCGCAACTTTCTTTTTCTAATAGGCGTTTCACCTAAAGTGGTAATAGCCTCATTCAAAGGACTCAAAGACATATTGACCATCGGAATGTCTGCCTCACTATCAGATGAAACATTTTGTTCAATTGTCATTTCACTCTCGGATTGTGGTTGCATTTGTTTCAATGCATTTGCTTGTTGAGACAAATCGATTTTACACTTGGGGCAAATGAATTCTGCTTCTTCACCGTATTGTATATTTAATTCATTCATGTATCGCTTCGAAACACTAGTTAATTTTAATACTTTTATCTTTTTCGAACGATGTCCACTCTTGTTAAACGGATTGCAGCAAAATTTATTCATTTTACTTTAAATTGTCTTTACAGCTTCACTCTTTACTTTACAAAAAAAAACACTTTAACACTTTCACGTTTAGTATTCAACTGAAATTTGACTCAGAGTGTGTGAAGTATTAATATTTATTTTTTGGTAAAAAAAATAGGTAAAAAATAAGCGATATTTGCTTTTCTTTAATAGGAAAATTTGCGTGAACTACTGGTCATAAAATGTTTTTTAAAGAGGGACTTAATTGGTTACTGCCAAGAAGCCGACCACAGGTCATAAAATGTTTTGTAAATTTTTTAAATTACCAGGTAATAAATATTTCGCCATATTTATGGAAAATCCGTGTGTTATGACTTGTTTCTGCACGTGTCATTTTAAATAATTAAAAATAATTCAATTATAAAAAATATAAAAACAATGAGAACAAGGTGGTCTCTTAAATGCTCTTCTCCTGTCCAAACAAGGAGTCGGGGCCCATTTTTTTATTGCTGATTCTTAAAGCAAAAATTATGAGGAATCCAAAAAAAATAAAATTAGCCGGAAAATTTAGGAGCTTCTGTGGAAAATCGGAAAATTTAATTTTCATGGGAAAATTTAATTTTCATGGGAAAAAAGATAAATCAATTAAAGCCTGATTCAATACCTTTCCAACGAGCTATCACTCGTTGCGATCGCTTTAGTAGTTTTTTTTTAAACAACTTTCAATGAGGTCCCTTATGAAGAATTCTTCAATTTTGTCACATGACATATGTAGGTAAATTATTTTTTGCTGGGCAATCGATTGAGACTATTTATTTTAAAATCGGAGAGGGGTCGTCCAAAAGGTGATCGCTTTCATATGGAATTGCTCTATATACAAACTATTTTGGTAAAAACAAACAAAAAAGAATTATATGAATTTCAATTTTTGAAGCAGAAAAAATAAAATTTTACATTTAACAAAAAATATTAACTCCTACTGAATGTCTGTAAATATTTATAGTTTGTTTTTTGAATGACTGATACAAATAGTTTATATGAATCTCAATTGATTCTTCATTTAAAAACAAACTTTACGTATTACTTTTTAAATAAACTACAGTCGGTAACGGAAAATATATTGTGAGTGTAGGAAATAATAGTTACAGTTATATCAATATAAAAGATAGACTTACGATTACGATTTACGATGTAGTTGGGTTGAGTATTCTGTATCTCCAGCACCGCGACCAAGTAGATCTATTTTGCACCCTCTAGTGTTTCCCCAGGTGTTCTCCAGTGCAGTCTTGAGTAGCAGTACATTATTTTTCACTTCCAGTTAAAAGATAGACTTCATTCCATTTTAATGTTGCAAAATGTACAACTTAACTTTCCTATAATTTTTGAAAATATTTCTTAAACTACAGCTAACTTTGAAATTATAAAACTACCCAGCAAAAAATGGTAGTCATTCTGTGACTATAACTTCTTTTATTGCTTCCTAAACTTCAGTTGACATTCTTTTATGATTTTTTGTCGTTATTTGAAGGCACTTCCAAATGAATTCATGTGTTCATATTTCAAATGCAGTGATCTGGATATAAACCCGATGCATATCACTCTTCATTACTTCTAAAGCATAAGTTATAGTATATTGTATATTTTTTGAATCTAAAGCATTTATTCAAATTGAGAAAATAGTTCTGATGAACTTTTTTATATTTTTTTATTAAATCATTTTTTATATTTTAGTTTAAAATTTCAGGAGGGTTAGAATTTATGCAGTTTTGCAATTTTTAAAAAAGTTTTAAAAAATCAAGAAAAACAGATTTTTTTAACCTTTAATTGAAACTAGCTGGCCTGTCATTTGCATTTTTTCAGCCTTAAATATTTATGATGACGCAATCTGTGCATTTTTGCATTATATTTATTATTTAACACTACACCATTTCCAGTTTTAATTCAGAATTTATCAAAATAATTTTAAATTGTGTAAAAATTATTTCAAATTGCCCAAAAATGTTTTAAAACTGTGCAAAAATTATTTAAAATTGTTCAAAAATATTTTAAAATTGTCTAAAAATGTTTCTAAATTGTATAACCAGTTTTTAAATTATCCAAAAATATTTTAAAATTTTTCTAAAAATTCATTAAAATTTTTGAAAAATGTTTCCAAAATGCTTTTTCACTAATGCAGAATTATTTATTTGTTTTAATAAAGAGTATTTGTATATCAATGCATAAATTTTGCTTCTTTTAACTTATTTTTCTGCATTCTTATGAATTGAATTTTCATCAACGCTTAAATACTACAAAGTATATGAATAGTTTGCACTCATGCATCAGAATACCTAATCATTGTATTATCATTGCTTCCTTAGAGTAAAGTATGAGTAATGCTAGTAGCTACATTTGAATACTTCCTTCCTATGACACGCTAATGTTAAATTCATCGATGAAACCATTAGAAAAGAAGTGATGCCTTTGCCATAGTAGTGATGCTTTTATTGCTTCTTTGGCAGCTTCATTTTTTCTAGGTACATTCGTCATCTGCGTCCAAAAGTCTATTAGTCATTGCAACCCTGATGCATAAATTTTTTCTTAAATTGTTGTACGTTCTTATTAACCGTGTGTCGAGATATTTATACCAGATATTAAAAATATTACTTTCTAAATCTAAAGAAGAAAAAATAATGAAATCAGTTTGCAATTTTTCTAACACTCATATTTTTTTTTCTAAAAAAAATTGGACATTTTTGACCAATGCCTAGGGTGGGGTGCATGTTCAAAATCTTTCTCAATGCCTTATCTTACAGAAAACTATAAAAATTAAATAGATTTTTCCATGGAGTTTCAAGAAAATTGTATGTAAAGATAGGGGAAAGTAGTGGTGGCAATTAAATTAACGAGGCTTTGGTAACCGACTTATGGCCCAACTACAATTGGCTTAAGCTTTGTTCTGTTATAAAACAAAATTTTAGAAATACAAATAAAAAAAAAATAAATAAATAAAAACAATTTATAATAAAGATTATGATTATATGATCTAAAATCCTATTAACCAAAATAACAGATCAACAATACATAAAAACTTCTTTATAAATAAATAATTTAAAGAAAAAAATGTAATTTTTGTTTCATATGGATACCTAGCTTAAGTCACTTAAGCCATTTGTAGTTGGGCCTTTAGTTCGATGGAAAAAAATCTGTCGAATTTTTCTCAGAGTTATTTACACACTCTCTAAATTAAAACAATAAATCCAATTACTTTTTCCAAAAAAATCACTCTCTTAATAATATTATTCTCAAAAGTTTTGACAACGTTTTTATTTTATCAAATATTTTATGCAATTTTACATTACTTATTATATGTAGTATAAATTTACCCAACTGCTTTACATATTTCATTCTCATTAGCAATTTAAAATCATCCGATACGGTTAATGTCAACTCTTTGGAAAATGCCATCCATAAATTCTTTGTTAATTTATTCCCGGTGGCCTATCATCAAGTTGTACATTTGAATAAACAAAGTTATGGCGAGCTACACGAAGACTATATCAATTGTTTAAAACATACATTTGATGATTTACAACCATTTGGTGCTATACCCAAAGAAATTACACGCAATTTAGTGCAAAGTATACAAACGGCACATATATTCATTAATGCATTATACCAAAGTGCTGAAGTTCTAAGTGAAACGGATGAATTATATGCCACACATTTGAGTGAGAACTGTCAAAAGCATTTGTTAAAAAAGAGTTATTGTCCCAGTTGTAATGGCCTGCAAAAGTCACATGTTAAGTTATGTTACAGTTATTGTATGAATGTTTTAAGGTACGTATATTGATTGGTTGGACAAATGAATGATTGACACAAACAGATGGATAGATGTATGGACAATTTTGAACTTTCACATTCCTTAAACATCGATAATTTAATGTAGCATCTCTTTATTTCTTTTTTGTTCTATATGCATCTGTATAGAGGATGTTCAGCACAATATGCTGGTGTCTTGGATAGTCCTTGGTCAAATGTTGTTGATGCCATTGATAATTTGGTCACAGCTCATATACGTTCTGATGCTGGCATTGTTACAGTTGTTAAACAATTGGATAGCAAACTATCAGAAACAATAATGAGAGCTATGGAAAATGGTCCTGAATTGGAGAAAAAGGTAAGTCATAAAATCACCGATAATTGTGACCACCAGTTTTAGAGAAAGCCTAAAAGCAGATATACATATATTATTCTGATAGGATTAAATATATGAGGGCGGATCAATAAGTCCATGACTTTTCGAACTTCCCTCGTGGTTATATAAAATGCAATAACTGCTACTATCAAGTACCACCTGTTAATAGACTACTGTCAAATTTTGAGCAAGTTATGTCATTTACTTTGCGTTTAACAGGTGTTCAAAACATACAACCTCTTGTATTTTTTTAAAAATGGAAAAAAGTGAATTTCGAGTGCTTTTTGTACGAACAAAAACTCTCAATCAAACCAAAGAAAAGCTTGATAAATACTATGGGGCCACTGCACCATCGTTTTCAATGGTAAAAAAGTGGTTTACTGACTTTCGTTGTGGGCTTACAAAAATGAAAGATGCCGAACATTCTGGTCTCTACACCCAAAACAATTGAAAAAATTCACGATATGGTGTTGGCCGATAGGAGATTGAATGTGCGATAGATTGTGGAAGACATAGGCATCTCACATCTCAATGGTTTCAATTTTGAACTATCACTTGGTTATGAGACAGCTTTCCGCAAGATGGCTGCCGCGTATGCTCACAATTGACAACCAACGGAATCGTGTGACAGCTTAGTTTCCATGGCACAATTCCATGAAGTAGACTACGAATTCCCCCCTCATTCGCCTTATTATCCGGATTTAGCCCCCAGTGACTATTTCCTATTTTTAAACCTAAAGAAATGGCTCGGTGGAAAGAGATTTAGCTCCAACGATGAAATTATTGATGAAACAAATGCCTATTTTATGGACCTCGAAAAATCATATTTTTTGGAAGGGATACAAGAATTGGAGAAACGTTGGACTAAGTGTATTGAGCTAAAAGGAGATTATGTTGAAAAATTATTTTTTTTTTTTTGCAAAAAAAACTGTGTTTTATTCAAAAAATCACGGACTTATTGGCCCATGTACAAACATTAAAAATAATCAAAAAAAAAAAAACAAGTTATTAAAAGACTTCTTAATTTCTAAAAACTAATGAAAATCGAGATAAGGCCACGTATTTCAAACATTTTATTATTTTGTTTATATAAGATCTTACATCTTAAAAAGAGATTTTTATAATAAAAATCTCAGACGGAAGATAAGACTTTAATAAGGATAATAATCCCGTCAAAAGCTGGATGTTAAGTCACTTGGTTGGTATTACCAAATTTAAACTCAATTGGACGCCATCCAACATATTGCATATTAAATCAGTGAACGGTAAAAATTGATTTTAAACCACTGAATATAAAAAGTTTTTTTTAACAATTGAACGGAAAAAAAATTCAATCACTCTACGTTAATATATATATATATATGTATATATTATATATTTTTTTTGAATCACTAAACGGTTGAGTGAACGGTTGATAAATTGAATGAATTCTTTTAATCCGTTAGATTTACAAAAAAATTATTTAAATCATTTGATTTAATAAAACGAATTAATTTTATTCACAACAAATTGAACGGGACCAAATGGAAATTACATATATCCATTCAATGATTAGTCAATTTTTAATTCGTTAAATTTCAATTTCAATTTTCGAATTCTTAAATTTCAATTCAGTATTCAAAGAAGCCTCATGCCAAATGATTTTGATAGTGGAATCTTTAATATATTATGCAATCACTCAAATACTGCTTTTATTCTTTCTCTATTCTGCATCTGATTCTTGTATTTTTAACGACTGCTTAAATTAAAATCCCAAAATATTCAATGTTAATTTTATGAATTCTTAATTAATGCTAATTTTGAACAAAATAAAAATCGTTTACATGTAATGATATGATAGAATATAAGAAGGGACATAAAATATATTTTTTTATGTTACCTTTATTATCTTTCGCATAATCGCTAACACATTTTGTTTAAAAATAATGCAGATAAGAATACTAAGTTGTTGATTTATTTAGTTGTAGCTTTAAAATTGTAAAATACGTTAACAGAGTTGTAAAAGAATTCATTTAATATCACATGTCAATTAATAAATGTAAATGTCCCTGCTCGGGCACCTTTTGTGTTGTAAACTCGAAATGTATAATCCCTATTACATAAATACTTAAATTTTTTAATATCGGTGGCTTAATGTATAAAGACCCTAGTTTTTTTTTTATTTCTTTTCAGCTGAACGAATAAACTTAATAAAATTTTCTTGAATATAATTTTTACTTTATTGTTGCTTGCTTTGTTCCATTCAAAGAAATTTTTTTTCCGACTCCATTGCGTTTTCTTATTAACCTCTTGAGAAATAAAAAAAAATCGACTTAGGGTTTTTTTTACATTAAGTCATCTTTTGTTTTTTTTTGTTGAATGGCAATAATAAAGCAGAAAGATAAAATGAAACCAAAAATACCCTTTAAAATATTCTATTATTTTAATTTTTATTTATTTTTTATTTTAAGGTAAAAAAAACATGTGGCACACCTAAGTTATTACCTTCATTGGCTATGGACTCAGAAGTTAAACCAGCAATGCCACATAATATTAAATGGCCCACACCAGCTGATTCAGAAATTGTTCGTTTCCTTTCTACCATCGACAAATCAAAGGAATTCTACTCAAACATCGTCAATAAGTAAGTAAATATTTTATTTGATAAAGCAGTTTAAAATGCAATTTATTTGTTATAATTTATTTTTTAATTTTAACAATTTTATAATTATAACTTAATATTTTACGTAAAAGAACGCGTAATATGCAAAAATATAATGGCCCAAATATGGCAACACCAAAAAATATTGAATTTAGTATAATATCGCGCAAAGGCATATACAGACTGGGCTGAAATTTTAATTTGTTTAAAAAATTTAAAATGCATCGCAGGTATTCTGAAAAATTAATCCACATAAAATTTTGCTTTCTTAAACAAATAATATCAATTTATTTCATGTTAAAAGTTATAATTTTATGTGAAATATTTTATTAAATCGAAAACTTACTCTACATTTTTCGCTTGGCACCAAAAATCGTCCCATCATGACATCATGTATACAATTTTGTATTTTTTTTATTATACAGATCAGCATTTTTTTATACAAATGAGCGATTTTTTGAAAAATTTTTAATAATTAATTTAGTTATTTACTTTTTGAAGTTTTTAAAAAGTTGTTTATACAATTTTAAATGACAGTTGATGTTTTAACAGTAAAAAGCATAGTAAAATGTTCTTTTAACTTGATAATGGGAAAATCTTGAAAATATTAAATTAACAATTTTGGGTTTCAAAATATTTTTGTATAACATTGTTAACTGCAGAATATATGTAAAATTAGTGATACGCGTTTTAGTGATTTTTCACTAACGACATTCTCAGTGAATAATGCTGACTATAAAACTGTCGCTAAAAAGCTGTCTGCGGTTCTTAAGTATTTTTTGATTAAATAACAATGTTTTATTAAAGAAATTGTATTATAACTACTTTCTTCGCCTTCAAACATTTTTCCTGCAATGAGCGACTTTAAGGCGAGAAAGATGTAAAGTCAAACCTTTGTAAATTTGGACAAATTAAGTTTTTAAAACAGAAAAAAATATTTAAAAAATCGTCAAAAATATACGAGTATTTACACTCTGGTAAATATTATTGATAATAGCAAACCTAGTCTGGGGTCCCAACTTGTGAAATGAGTTATTATTTTTGTTCCAGGACACACAGGCTACTACCCCCAGTACATGTTTTACAAATATCTCTCTAACTCCAAAACTAGATTTTTTTCAAATTAAACACAGCTGATATGCTCGGAGTTAGTTATAAGCAAATTGAATTTTGTTAATTGATGTTTATTGTCAATTTCGCAATTTTCAAAAAGCGACAATCGCTATAAATTTAAATAACACAACTAAATCACCAATTTTTGGTACATAATTTTATTTTATTGAAAGTGTTATTTATAGCGAAAACTGATATTATTAGATTTCTTGATTCCTCGAGTAAAAAAAAATTATCTGGCAAAATATTTAATCACATCCAATTTAATATTCCTTAAATCTTATTTGATCCGAAAAATGGCAGATGAAATTAGATCCAGCAATATATTTAGAAGGATGTGATTTAGCAATACACTCACAATATTATTTCGTTAAAAACAACTTAAAATACATATTAAATTAATCGAAAATACAATCAAAAAGGGGACTACTGATTTTTTATTTTATTCAACCCATTTTGTTGTTTATTTTCAATTATTGTTTAATAATCGACAAAAGTAAAAACAATAGAAAGTCGTTCAAAATAACCATAAAATTTTTACTGACAAAAAGTTAGAAAAAACTACTTTTGTGGTTTGTTTTTCAAATTGAAAGTTTTTTTTTTTTATTTGTATGTAATTACAAAACAGAACACAACACATGCAGATGTTTATATTTTAATTTATATATATATATTTTGGTAAAAAATATATTTCTATGAATATCAATTGATTCTTCAATTAAAAACAAACTATAAGTAGAAATTTTTAAATAAACTACAGTCGGTAATGGAAAATATATTGTAAGTGTATATATGGGGATTTAGAAGAATCTGAATTGATCCGAAAAATGCCAGATCAAATTAGATCCAGCAATATATTGGGGGATTTAGAACGATCTGAATTGATCCAAAAATTGACGGATCAAATTTGACCGAACAATATATTTAGGAATAAAGTAATATCAAAATTTATCCGCAAAATGTCAGATCGAATTATATCAGATTAGATCCAACAATATAATATATAAATATATACAGTGCCGTGTAACCCATATATAATAATGTATAGTGTTTTATACAATCATACATAATTTTATAAAGATCAATATATAACCAGGTAATTTCAAAAAAATTAATGTAATATATAATTATATTATATGTACAAACATATGTATTTATATATGATAAAAAATTGTTACATAAGGCCACATATGATTATGTCAAAATTTTTTTTCTCGGGTCGCCTAAATAAAGCGATAAATCTAAAATTTATTATTTTTGACATAATTAGTGTTCAATTCCAAATGCAAAATATAAATATTATCGATATTAGAAGAAAGAGCATTAGAGGGTTAATATGACTTTTATCATAAATTATCCTTAGGTAAGAAATTTGCAAACAAAATTTTCCATTTAAATAAAACTTTACCAAAAATTCATAAAATTACTAAACGGAGAGGGCCCCAGTGGGTTCCCGTCGATATTAAAAATTCGTATATGTATTAGAGGAGAACAAATTAGTGACCTAATATCACGTTTAGGGGTTAAAAAGTGCAGTCAAAAATTAGCTATTTTGTATTTTTTTAGTTTATATTTTTCAATTTAAAGATGATTATCAGATGAAAAATAAACCGCATCCACCGCTATATAAAACATGTCCAAGCATGTCCCATTTTTTTTTTTGTTGTACAGAAAAGTAATCGAGATGTATCTGGCCTTTTTTACATAGGCAATATTGATATACATTTTTTTATTTTCCTGAGTAGACAAAAAATATTAATTTTATAAGTTAAGCGGAATTTTTTATACAAAAATCTAGTAATTTTTATCCTCAAAAACAGTATTATCTATTATTTTTATCTCCTCTAAGACAAATCACAATTTCACTAAAACTCGGAGAGAACTCATTAGAAAACACCCATAACTGAATAATTAGACTATTTCATAAAAGTTTTTAACTTTTTCCCATTTACAGTGTTTGCGATGATGAAGATATCCAAAGAAACGATCACCATTGTTGGACTGGTGAACGTGTCGGTGATTATACACAATTGGTAATGACTGCTGGCATTGACACACAACGCTATAATCCGGAAGTACCTTTAGAACCAAATGCTCAACCGACAAAATTAAATGAATTGGTGGATAAATTATTAAAAATACGTAAAAATATTGCAACAGCGGTAAGTTCAAAAAATTATTTACAAAATGTTTTTATAGCAACATTTTAAAAAATATCATAATGTGTACGATATGCTTAGAACACAATAAAAACAAATAAAAAATGGCTTAAGTTCAGCTTTGCAGAATCTTTGAATTTTTTTGATACTAATAATGTAAAAAACTTTAAAAGTGAAGTTATGGAGGTGAAAAAATTTTTTGGAGGTAAAAAACTTTTTTGGATGCTAAAACAAATTCTTTGGTTGGAAAAAAATGTTAAGGTGAAAAAATTTGTTTGAGGCGAAAAACATTTTGTGGTGAAAAAAATTCAGTGAGGAAAAAAATTTTTTAAGTTAAAAAAATATTTGAGGTAAATATATAAAATATTACAATATTAAATTCTAAGCGACTGTCGAAAAACAAAACGAAATTATTTACTTCGCAGTCGCTACTATAAAATAGTACTAAAACACGATTTTGCTCATTTTCAATCTGGGTAAAAAAAAGGCACCCCCGCTTGCGTCTTAGCGTAGTGATCGCCATTTCAACAGACAGACATCGCTGGATCGGCTTTAAACTCATAAGGATCACGAATATATAAAAAAAATCCTTGTAGAAAAACACTTTCTGCAAAGCACTGCTTTTATCAACTGACGATTTCAAGATGCGAAGCTACTTAACAAAGCATAATTAATAATAATTAACAAAAAAAAATGCACAGAAATGCACCTGCATAACTGCACTTTTCTATCATTTGTGGCGTCCTTTTAAAAGGACGGTTGCGCCAAGTGGGTTAACTGATAATATGATATTTGTTTTGTAGTTTTCCATAGAAAAACAGCTCTTATTACAATTTAAAATAACAACTAGTGATTACTACACAACTTTTTTTAGTGTAGCATTTTCTTAAAATTAAACAAGTTTCCCAAATATAAAAAGTGTATGCTTAAAAATTGGTATAAGAGCTCAACAAATTTTTTTTTTATATAAATTATGTACATAGATTTTTCTTTTCCTTAGCTTACAACTTGGTAAGTGTTTGCAAGTTTTTGCATTATATGTGTATGCAAAATAAAATGAAAGAGCTATTTTTTCAATTTTTTGGCACATATTTTTTTGGAAAAAAATTATAGTTAAATCAGTTATATCATATTTGAATTTACATCTTATTTAAGTTAATATGTTTCTAGTTAAAATAAACTTTTTCGTATTTAAATTGATTTCGTGTTCGCATTTAATTTAATACAAAGATTTTGTTTTCGCATTTTAAAACTAAGTAGAAACACATTTAAATTAAAAAGAAAAGAAACTTAGTTTGATATCAAAGCTGTTTCTATTTAATTTAATCTTGCTTTTGTTTAATATTGAAAAATCTTCGGGTTCTTTGAAATTTGTTCTATGAAAAACATCACAATTATGATATTTTTTTGGAGAAATAGATCCAAATTATTTTTATGAACTTACTATTTAATTGTTGGCTATATTTCCTTTTTTTAGATACCTTCAACTACTAGAACTATAAATGATATTCAAAGTGATATGGCTGGTCATGATGATGAAGGTTCTGGTCGAATGATGACTGATGATGTAGATGATGAAGAATACAATAATCTTCAAGGTTCTGGTGATGGATCGGGAGGTGGTAAGTTAATATATTTATATTTTCAGAATACATATATTGACATATATATATTTTTATAAAATCTAAGGTCACACTTCTTTGCCATTCGATCCACGCTCAGATGGAAATCCTATTGATAATGAAATTGTACCAGCTGTAGGAACTGGCAGTTCTTCCAATACCTTAACCATCAAGTTAACTTCAATATGTTGTATACTAGTCATACAATTTTTAACAACGATACGATTTTTGAGGTTATATTAAAAATATTCTATTAAATACAAACAAGGGTGCAACTCTGTTTTATAAATAAATGTAGTTTATATATTGTATACACAAAAAAAAACTCAAAAAAATGCATGAAACTTGCTCTTAACACTCCTAGAGTATTAAAGAAAATTCTTTAAAAAAAAATAATTACTATTTTAAAAC
The DNA here is from genome assembly GCA_949748255.1 of Eustalomyia histrio. Taxonomy (NCBI): domain Eukaryota; kingdom Metazoa; phylum Arthropoda; class Insecta; order Diptera; family Anthomyiidae; genus Eustalomyia; species Eustalomyia histrio. The sequence goes on along the minus strand of OX456524.1, from coordinate 87,723,603 downwards.
CAGCAATAACAAGTGCAAGAAGCCTAATTTTAGATGGCATGAATACCATAAGTTTATTTTCTGAATAAAAGTGATAAAAACAAGGCTTTGTAACTTTTTCTTCAAGAAAATATAACAAAAACAAATTGTGGTTTTTAAAATAAAGCGTAGTCAGTTGTATTTTCCCCGTGAAAAAATCTTTACTCGAATATTTAAGGAAATTAAATTTTAGAGTAAACAATATTGCTATTTTTATTTTGCTCTTTATCTAAAAGTTTTATCGCTCATGTAAATAAGAACTAAGAAGGACGAAATCTGAGCATAAAATTTCATATTTTCACTAGAAATTAAAAGTATTTTTATATTAAATATGTGAAATTTATTATCGTGAAAAATCTTTTTTTTATATATATCGAGTATAACAACTTGTTCACGTAGAATCCGAACAACTTACTATGCTTTATAATGAAATGGAGAAACAAACTAATTTGAACAAGAAAACACAAAAAAGTCCAAAGAGCTAAAAAAAATAAATAAAAACTAATTTCTTTGTTAATGAATGAAAAAATAAACTTGTTTTAGGCAATTAACAAATTATAGAATTTAATTTAAAAAAAAATAAATATTCAAGTCTTTAAAGTATACTAAAAATCCCCTACAACAAAATACAACAATGTGAGCGAAAATAGCCGTTATAAACAAGGTTGTATTTTTCTACATTCAAACAGACAACCCAACAAACATTTACATTTTAAGACACTCTAAAAACAAAGGTGCCATAAACGTAAATTCTCAAAAAGAAATAAACAACAACAACACAAAACTTGATATAAATATAGCAGATATTGATCTTGTTAAAAAACACAATGGCAACAAAAACGGCACATTTTTTCAATTTAAATTTTCCATATACATACATAGTTGTTTTCTAATATAGCTATGTTTGTGTGACTGGCTATTAGTGATATCTAAAATGTTTTGGACAGTTTTTCAGCGAATTTTGGCTTTCCATTGTTAGAATTATTCCAAATAACGTTGATAGGTATGCCACAAAACCACAGCATATATCTGTCTCCTACAAGAACTGTTTCTTTAAAAGAAATATATCCGCTTTTACAATTACAAAAAAAAAAAAATAATAAAAAAAAATTGCTCATAATTACTGGAATTTATTATATAAACCAAAACAAATCATAAACATTAAAATCAATAATACTAAAACTGTTCCTTTCTTAAATATAACTCAAAAAAGTTAATATAATAAATATTAAATAGTAAAGGAATTTCATTTCAAAAGCACAAATTCATTTTTAAAGTCTTGTGAAAAAATTGTAAAAACAAAATTAAGTACGTATATGAAGAACTGAAATTTAATATTAGTAAATTATAAAAATCTAATTTAAAAAAAAAAAAACTTAGAAGACTTACAAGCTTTATATAATTGACAAAAAAAAATATACGAATTGATTAAAAATTAAGGATATGTAAATTAGTTTTGGTTTAAATCTACACCCAAAAAAAATGTATATAAAGTGTATAATTATCGAAGTGCTCCTGTAAAATACAACTTTAAATAATTTTTTGTTTACTAACACAATTCTTTATTTAAAATTTGTTTTCTAGTTAAGTTACTAAAGAAAAAACTTAAGTAACTTAACTTATTTTTCAGTGTGATGAAATAAAATGGGGCATAAAGAAAAAATATATTGTATAAATCTACATGTATTTTTTGATTAAATAAAAATACTTTTCAAGTTGTATTTTACCTAAGTACTACGATAATTATACACTTTTTTGCGTGTACGATTTAACTCTTAAAAATATTTTTTATAGCGATATAAAATAAGTTAAAATTGGAATTTAAATTTATTTTTTTATTAAGAAATATCATTATATTATGAAAAGAAACGTAAAATTAAAAATTAACAATAAATCTGCAAATGTATTTATCATTTATCCCTTTTAAATTAAAATAAAAAATTTAAGATTTTTTTTTCGAAAATTTTCAGTAAGATGAATTAAAGCTTCTTTATTAATTATTATGGGGAAGTTTAATTAACACACTGTGGTAGATTAATTGTTTAAGATTTTTCCATAGAGAAAATATCGAATTGTCACTGATTTTTTTTGTTTAAATTCTAGGAATTGCGTTTTATATATATATATTGTCTTAAATAATACGTAAATTAACCTATTAAAACTATTATGTATCTGAATTAAGACCAATCTGAATAAAAATCCTTGGCAAAATTACAGGAACATTTTGTAATTATAAATCATTTATAAAAATATCGCTGTCGGCATTCATCCAATTATAATTTTCATTTTGTTATAATTTAAAAACACATCATTAAGCTTGATTCACACCTCTACCATCCCTGTCTGCCCCGATCTACTATTTCCCCAATATGGGATATGAAATATTGTTGTCAAACAAAAAATTTATAAAAATTTTACAATGCATAATACCAATACTGGGAAATATAGTAGATATGGAAAGTCAGCGTGTGAATTGCCCTTTATATCACTTTAGCACTACTAATACATTTAGGGGTTAATACCAAAAAAAAATACACATTGCAAAAAAAAAAAATCTTTCATTTATAGAAATCGTCTTTGGATTATAAAAAAAGTTATAAATGTAAAATGTAAATTATATTATTAAAAAACTAACACAAATTAAACTGAATATATATTATTATTAGTAAAAGAAAAAGATGCTTAGTTAGTAGCTAATTAATATTTAATAAAATATTACGAATTAATAAAAAATAATGAAACAAAAAGATTAAATGCACAAACAATGATGGCAAGTTTTTGCATAAATATACTAGAAATCAACTATTTTACTAATTTGTCTATATGTTAAACTTTCTTTAAAAAAATATATTTTTTTAATATTAAATTAAAAACAAATGTTTTTGCATGTGATTAATAATATTTAAGTATTTTTATATAATTTAATATCATATTAATTTTGATGCAAATATTTATGTATTTCTATTTCTCATAAATTTCCACCGAAAGTAATTAAAAATATTTAAAAAATAGTGTTAATTAATTTTCGGTGTTTTAAATTCTAAACAGAAATAAGAATATTTCTAAACTGATATTAAAAACATTTACTTGAAAATTCTTTTTTAGATTTGAACATTATTTCAAATTTTTAATAAAACTGTTACAAAATAAAAATATCAATAAACAAATTAAAGTTATTATTTTGATGCTTATATTTTAGCAATATATATATTTGTTGATATTTTAATAAATATAATTCTTTAGAAAAAAAAACACTAAATACATAAATTATTTTTTTTAAAACCAAAATTTGTTGTTGTTATACAACCAAATTTTATTCAAAATACTATACTAATTTTTATTTAACATATTATTATTATTTAATAGATTATTATTAGATTATTAATTGTAATATTACGCATTATTAACAAAAACAAAAATGGCCGTATGTAGTCGAAATTTAAAATGAAAATCTGTTAAATATAATAAATTTATTGTATAAATGTCAACAAATAAAACCAGCAAAAACATAAAAAATTTATTTACTCATTAAAAAAAAGATATAATAACAAAAATTTAATATAAATGTCATTAATAAATAAATATTATTATTATTATTATTGATCAGATAATAAATGTGCAACATTTATAAAATATATATAATAATTTGTATGTAAAATTAATTTCTATTTGTAAAAATTTTTATTTCGTAAACAAATCAATATAATTAAAAAGGAAAATATTTTATTTCGATTTAAATAAAAACCAATAAATAAAAAACAAAAATATAAAACGAGTTTTATTTATTATTGCAGAGACATGGCAAAGCGATACCAGGAAAAGTTTTTAATTTGATAATCTGGGGGTTTTTTGTTTACTTTTTAGTTCCGTTTTTGTACTTTTCCAGTAAAGCTTAGTAAAAATGACTCAGTAACAAAATTACAGAGAGTAAGACAAAACTTACTGCCAAAAAGAAAAATATGCATAAAAGTACGCGAACGGAATATTTGTAAGAATTAGTAAGATAGCTTATTGTAAATATCAAAAAAAAATCAACCAGTCAATATGGAAAATATGAATAAAAAACGGAAATAATATGTGAAGTGTTCTCCAGGAACAGCGTTACCGTTTTGGTTATTTTTATCCAAATTTGGTTATTTTTATTTCCAATGTGGAGATGTGAACATTTTTAATTTTAGTTTCCTTTTTGACAGTCAAATATATAAATTGGTTTATCTGTGTTTTTAATTTTATTTAACAGTTAAAATTGTTATATTCATTGATTTGATAACACTGTTATTATACCCTTGACCACAGGTGGAAGGATATATAAGTTTGTCATTCCGTTTGTAATTTCTACAATATTGATCTTGGACCCTTTAAAGTATATATATTCAAGGTCCTTATGAAGATCGAAGTTGATTTAACGATGTCCGTCTGTCCGACTGTCCGTCTGTGTGTTGAAATGGATTTTCCGAAGACCCCAGACATGATAAGGACTTGATTGTTATATATTTCTGTTACATGTGATCCAGTTCTGTTTGCTATTGAAAATCAGCCAGATCGGTTGATAAATGGCTGAGATATTAACAAAAAACCAGGACTATCTCTAATTTTTTCCATAAAATCCCTTTGTTATACCCTTCACCACAGGTGGAAGGGTATATATAAGTTTGTCATTCCGTTTGTAATTTCTACAATATTGATCTTAGACCCTATAAAGTATATATATTCTGGGTCCTTATGAAGAGCGAAGTTGATTTAACGATGTCCGTCTGTCCGTCTGTCCGTCTGTGTGTTGAAATGGGTTTTCCGAAGAACCCAGACGTGATGAGGACTTGATTCTTTTTTATTTCTGTTACATGTGATCCATTTCTGTTTGCTATTAAAAATCAGACAGATCGGTTAATAAATGGTTGAGATATTAGCAAAAAACCAGGACTACCTCTAATTTTTCCAGTAAAATCCCTTTGTTTAATATGTATGTAGAATTTTACGCATAACAACATGTGTTAAAATTCTTTTCTTTTATCTCCACCTTTTATACACAAACAACACACATACAAAGATTTGTCATTTAAATAAAAACCAAACAAATCTCTAATTAACGAAGACTTTTATATATGTACATCTATTGACGATGATTTTGTGTGAGCTTCAATAGCTCAGTTGTCTAGACGCCATGTCACAAATACTTTTTTTCTCTAACCGTGGAGTTCGAGGTTCAAATCTCGCTCAGGTCAATTCACTTTTTTTTTGTACATTTTTATACCCTTCACCATAGGTGGAAGGGTATATATAAGTTTGTCATTCCGTTTGTAATTTCTACAATATTGATCTTAGACCCTATAAAGTATATATATTCTGGGTCCATATGAAGAGTGAAGTTGATTTAACGATGTCCGTCTGTCCGTCTGTCCGTCTGTGTGTTGAAATGGGTTTTCCGAAGAACCCAGACATGATGAGGACTTGATTCTTTTTTATTTCTGTTACATGTGATCCATTTCTGTTTGCTATTAAAAATCAGACAGATCGGTTAATAAATGGCTGAGATATTAGCAAAAAACCAGGACTACCTCTAATTTTTCCAGTAAAATCCCTTTGTTTAATAAGAGTGTGAAGATAAATACGTAGGTTAAATACGTTTCACAACTATTGTGAATGATATAAATAAAAAAAAATAGTAGTGTCGCCAACTTTTTTTTGCCTAGAAAATGCCAAATTTGACAAGAAAAGCGCTGAAACATATGGAAAAATATAAATTTGAGATTTTACATGACATATTATTTTGGATTAAAATTTTTGGACATTTAAGAAAAAATAAATGGGGATACCGCTTGTTTGTGGAGAGCTATGAGGTAGTAGATTCCAACGATGTATTCATCTCCTTCAGAATACCATGGTGAAGGGTATATAAGATTCGGCATAGCCGAATTTAGCCGCTCTTACTTGTTTTTATATGTAAGTTGAATATTACGCATAACAAACAAATCCATTTGTTGAAATTATTTTCTTTCACCTCTTCACCTTTTATACATAAACAACAAACACATACAAAGATTTGTCATTTAAATAAAAACCAAACAAATCTCCAATGAATGAAAACTTTTTATATACCTCTATTAACGATGATTTTACATGAGCTTCAATAGCTCAGTTGTCTAAACGCTATGTCACAAATACTTTTTTTCTCTTAGGCGCGGGTTCGATTCCACCCCCGTCTAATTCAACTTTTTTTTGTACAATTTTTATATATTAAGACTTTTTTTAACATTAAATAATTAATTTAAATAAAATTAATAAATAGGTTAAAAACATCAAAATTTTTACAAAAACCCTCTGATAAAAACAAAATACAAACGGTTTTATTTCTATTTTTTGCTCCGATTTAAAAGAATTTATAAAAAGATTTTTAAACCATTTTATTTCTCATATATTAAGAAAATTGTATACATAATTTTGCTTTGAGTGCAACTATTTTAGATCATAACTTATAATAAAAAAATTTTATAAACTATTTTCCTTCAAATTTTTAAAATTAAGCTAAAGAAATTAAAAATATTTATACTACTTAAAGGGTAACACCTACGTAAAAAGCCTATATATAAAAACTTCCTTTTTTTTATTTTCTTTATTTACGGAGATGTGTTATCAAAGATTGGTTTTCACAAGATTTATGAAGGAGTACAAAAAAATATTTGTTTTACACAAAGTTTTACAAAATGATAGTATATTTACAATAGAGGTCCACGGCACGCAGCATTACTTAATCAATTTTTTGTGGATTTCTCTGAAATTTATAATGCATATGGAAAACTAAATTATCTATGGATGCGCGTAGGAGTTTTTGATAGGTCAAATACACCAAAAATTGATTAAGTAATGCTGCGTGCCGTGGACCTCTATTGTAAATATACTATCATTTTGTAAAACTTTGCGTAAAACAAATATTTTTTTGTACTCCTTCATAAATCTTGTGAGAACCAATCTTTGTTAACACATCTCCGTAAATAAAGAAAACAAAAAAAGGAAGTTTTTATATATTGGCTTTTTACGTAGGTGTTACCCCTTAAGTAGTATAAAAGGGTGCTTGAGGTCAATGATTTTTGATGTAACAAATTGGTATCATTGCGTCAAAAACATTGATATATAACCCTTTAAGATCCGACTGTAAATACAGAAGATATGACAAAAAAATTAAAAATGCCCTACATTCGGCAACAAAAAAAATTAAAAAAAAATAAAATAATAGTTCCGCTGGAATTATTGGAATACTTTCCTAGCAAAAGTTTATTGCTTTTTTGCGAGCTTTCATTTTAAAATATTAGGGTAGTACATTAAGGTGGTAGCAACTGAGATCTGGTAGGTTAATACGAGAACGGGTTACTTGAGGTCAATGGCTCCTTCGAGTAAAACATCGGTCTCCGCGAGACAAAAAACATTGGTATACAACACTTTATCCGACGGTAAATGGCGAAGATATAACGAAAAATATAAAATGGCGACCCCTACGTTCGGCCAAAAAAAAAAAAACATTTTCGAAATTTTCTTGTTAAAATACTTTATATTTGAGGGTGTACGGTGAACTTTTTTTTTTTGCCTATAAGGTGGTACGTTCTAATGTCCATATATAAACTTCACTTTTTTCCCAACCATGGTGAAGGGTATATAAGATTCGGCATAGCCGACTTTAGCCGCTCTTACTTGTTTTTTTATAAAAGTATGTATGTAGTTCGTTGTACAAAATGTGTTAATCAGCTCTGGATTACCAAAATATACATGACTGCTTTAATTGGCGGCATTATATTAAGTGTTTGTGGTAAAAGAATCAAAAATCATTAAATAAATGCACAGTGGTTAAGTAAGTAAACATTTTTACGGTCTCTCCGACATATACGGAATCATGAATCCGGATTGTGCGACACGTTTACGTCCGTAAAACAGTTATCCGTCAAAGCTTGTACATAAGGGAACATTAACATATAAACAGCAACCCTATTTTGCTTTCTATAGGGTGAGTCACAGCAAAATACATATATATTTGTTAATCTAAAAAAAATAATACGTTGCTGTTAGAGTATTCAAAAAACCGGCCTTGTGGAAAAACCGGTCTTCGAAAAATCGAATTTTAAAAAAACCGGTTTCGGTTTCGGTTTTTGCAGAAAAAACCGGTCAACCGTTTTTTTTCGGCTTTTTTTAATTTGAATAAAAAGCTTATATAATTTTTTAATTGTTTTAATTACAAACAAAAAAAGGAAATTTAATATATAAAGTAATAAAAATAAAAAAATACATTCTTTGAAAAAAAAGAATATTTTGTAATATTTTTTTATTGTATTTTATTTCAACATTATATTTATTGGTTTTAATATTTTTTAATATAATATCTTAAAAATTAATATTATAGAACTATATTCATAACAAATGAATAGAGATTATTAAGTTTGTAAATTGGTAAATTAGGTACGTTAGTAATTTGAACGTTTAAAACGTTTGGCATTAAATAAGTTTTTTAATATTACATTTTAAATATGTAAAAAGAAAATCTATTTTTCGATTTTTTTGTTTGCTTTGATAAAGCTAGAAGTGGAAAATACTCTTTCACTAATAGTAGATGTTGAACAAATAGACAAAAGACAATTATATCAAATTTCCAACTTTTCAGTTCTTTTGTCACATTTATCAAGATATATAAAATCATCATATAATGATGAATGATTTTGTAGAGTCTCTTTTTTAGGATTTTGAATACTGTTTATTGTGTTATTTAGATCAGAAATTAAAATTTTTGAATTTGAAATATCCAAAGTTAAATCTTTATCGGAATCTATTAGACTTACATCTAAATCTTCATAACCAAACTATTATAAAAGTGTTCGGAAAAAATAAAAGAGACCCAGTTGGTGATGTAATTAAAAAAACCGGTTAACCGAACAAAAAAGACCGGTTTTCGGTTTTCTTCGAATTTACAAAATATTCGAAACCGATCGGCTTAAAAAAAAAAGGAACCGGTTGACCGGTTTCGGTTTTTGAATACTCTAGTTGCTGTATTCTTGTTAATTCTCTATATAATAAGAAATTTTACAAAATTAAATGTGCCACAGCTTTAAAAGTAAGAAGCTCGAAAAAAATGTACAGTAAAAATAAAATCAATCAATAATCTCTAAAGTAACCTTATATAAGAAAACTTCTCGTATCAGAGACAGAAACAGATCATTGTTAAAAAAATCGATTTTTTTTTCTAATTCGAATTTTTTTTTTAATCGCCGGAGTAATGCACTTACAAAACCTATTAAATTAAAGCCAAAAGAATAATTTAATTTTGGTATTTAACTAATTGTATGGATATACACTTGGTAAACACAAAAATTTAAGTAATCCCACACTTATATACTACTTCGCGTTAGAGTATTCAAAAACCGAAACCGAAAACCGGTCAACCAGTTTCTTTATTTTTAAAAACCGATCGGTTTCGAATATTTTGTAAATTCGAAGAAAACCGAAAACCGGTCTTTTTTGTTCGGTTAACCGGTTTTTTTAATAACATCACCAACTGTGTTACTTGGTCTCTTTTATTTTTTCGGAACACTTTTATAATCGTTTGGTTATGAAGATTTAGATGTAATCCTGATAGATCCCAAAGAAGACTTAACTTTGGATATTCCAAATTCAAATAGTTTAATTTCTGATCTAAATAACACAATAAACACTATTCAAAATCCTAAAAAAGAGACTGTACAAAATCATTCATCATTATATGATGATTTCATATATTTTGATAAATGCGACAAAAGAACTGAAAAGTTGGAAAATTTATATAATTGTCTTTTGACTATTTGTCCAACATCTACTATTAGTGAAAGAGTATTTTCCACTTCTAGCTTTATCAAAAGCAAACAAAAAAATCGTCTTAAAACGAAACATTTAAATTGCATATTATTTCTAAAATATTATTTTAGAAGTAAAAAATGGATTTTCTTTTTACATATTTAAAGTGTAATATTAAAAAAACTTTTTAATGCCTATGGTTTTAAACGTTCAAATTACTAACGTTCTTAATTTACAAACTTAATGATCTCTATTCATTTGATATGAATATAGTTTTATAAAAATTAATTTTTAAGATATTATATTAAAAAATATTAAAACCAATAAATAAAATTTTGAAATGAAATACAATAAAAAAATTAAATTTAAATGAAATTTATATATATATATTTAAATATATATATATATTTAAATATATATATATATTTAAAGAATGTATTTTTTTATTTTTTTTACTTTATATATTTTAAATTTAAATTTCTTTTTTTTTTTTTGTTTGTAATAAAAACAATTAACAAATTATATAAGCTTTTTATTCAAATTAAAAAAAAACCGAAAAAACCGGTCGACCGGTTTTTTTTGCAAAAACCGAAACCGAAACCGGTTTTTTTTAAAATTCGATTTTTCGAAGAAAACCGAAACCGGCTTTTTCAAAAGACCGGTTTTTTGAATACTCTACTTCGCGTACAGTTTTTAGAGCCTGGATGGCCGTATAGACCTCGGACCCAAAAATCGAAGAAAACTTTCCTTTTTTATTCCAAAGGGTTCATGCTTTTTTCTTTTTTGAACAAAGCCCGAAAAAGTGCACTTTTGCCTAAATGGCATACACAAATCAATATGGCGGATGTGTATTTTTCTACCGCAAATTGTGGTGAATTTTCTTTAATTTGTATTTTATGCTGTATATGCAAATGATTCACCCAAAATTTTACTCACGTGCCCATCGCTGCTATAAAATATACAACTCTACCTAGTTTAATGCTTTTTAGTAACACAGTTATTAATATTAGTTCTAAATACATGCTAACAAATACAACCATGAGCATTTAATAAACATTTGTTTTGGTTTTTTGGCGCGACAAACAACAAAATAGCGTGATACTAACATTTGGGGTGGAACACAGATGCACTTTCAGTTAATAAACTATAAACATTTCCAAATCTAACGCTAATTAAAACTGAAGCTAAACATTATATAAAAAACCTATTGCAAACTTTAAACGGAATATAAGAATAAAATGGCAAGACGTGATTATGTACAAGATAAAGGTAAAGTATTTTGGATACACTTTAAAGGAGGCCCCTAATTTTACTCTTATTTGGAATATTTTAGAGGCGATCAGGAGTTTTTTAAGTGAATTTTGCAAACAAGACGATGATGGCAAAAAACAATTCATTTATGCCAACCAATTAGTAAATATTGCCCATCGTGAGCAAGTCCTACTGACAATTGATTTAGATCATTTGGCTGAATTTAATGAGAGTTTAGCCGAAGCTGTTATGGCTAATAGTCGGCGTTATGCGACAATGTTTAGTGACATTATAGCAGAAATGTTACCCAACTATAAGGAGCGTGAAGTGCATGCCAAAGATGCATTGGATGTTTATATAGAACATCGTTTATTAATGGAAGCACGTACTAGAAATCCAATGGAACAACATGATCAAAGAAATAATTTTCCCCCAGAATTAATGAAAAGATTGTAAGTAATATTTTCAAAACAGGGTACATGCCAAACAAATTCTAACGATTTTCAAACACACATTCTAGTGAAGTTGGATTTAAACCTCAATCAAATGTTAAGGCCAATTCTATACGTGAAATTAAGGCTGAACATATTGGCAAGTTGGTAACTGTTCGCGGCATTGTTACCCGTTGTACTGAAGTTAAACCCATGATGGTTGTTGCCACCTATACGTGTGATCGTTGTGGAGCGGAAACTTATCAGCCCGTTAGTTCTCTTTCATTTAGACCGGTCTCTGAGTGTCCCTCTGATGATTGTCGTGTTAACAAGGCTGGTGGTCGCCTGTATCTGCAGACTCGTGGTTCAAAATTTATTAAATTTCAAGAGGTTAAGATACAAGAACACAGCGATCAGGTACCAGTTGGCCATATTCCACGTACAATGACCATAATGTGTCGTGGTGAAGTTACACGTCAGTCTCAGCCCGGTGATCATGTCCTAATATCGGGTGTTTATCTTCCTATGATGCGTAGCGGTTTTCAACAAATGGTACAGGGTTTACTATCGGAGACATTTTTACAGGCATATGTAAGTTCAAAATTAAAAATTTTTACAATTAAAGCAATATTTGAAGGCAGTTTAATGGCCTTAAATTGTCTCGAATTAAACAAAGAAAGATTTAATATTAATTGAGCAAAATTTTAACTATAAAAAAGACCTTGAATTGACTCTTAAAAATAATACCGATTCACTCTTTAAAAACACTTATAGGTGTTAGGAATACCTATACCTACGACCAATTCTAGATTTATACCATAAAAAGGTATATAACAGAGCGTAGATTTGCTTAATCCCAGTTTTGGACAATAAACCTTCACGATTTTGACTGAAATTTAGGCTATGAAAGATATATGTTTTAACTGAGATATAAACTAAAAGGATCTATATCTGAGCCTGGATTTGAACTATAAAGACAAACAAAAGCTTATTAATACATTTGTTTTGCTATAAAATTTTATATATTTACCTCTTCATTCCTAATAACTTATAAAGTTATAGAAGGCCTAAAATGGATTTTGTATGAAAAATTTGTTTAGTAAACCTGCTTTAACTTTTTGATGTGTTTATTAACACTTTAATTTTTATTAAACAGGCATGTGTCAAATTAAACAAAAATAGCATGTAAAACAATAACAATTTTGTATGTTGACTTTCTTTGGGAGGGAACTATTTTGGAATAATCTTTCAGATAAACTGAAAACTGATTTTTCTCTATGTTTCAAATACATATAAATGTAATTGCAGATTATGATTTTTTTTCATATTTAATTAAATTTTCTAAATTTCAATTGTATAATTTATAATCAAATTTAATAAATAAAGAAAAAAAATCGGTATGGGCATAGCACATATTTTACCATTGTTATCAATAGTTTGTCAACGCTCTAAAAACTACAATCAGCACTTTAATTTACGAATTAAAATTCGAACTATAAAATAACTACGATAGAATCTAAATTTATTTATTTCAATACAAGGAAAGCCTTCAGGGCCAATTAGAGATTAAAGATTAAAAACTTTCCCAATTGATTGTATTAATTATAACTTATTTATGACTTTTTATCCACTCTCCTGTAGCGCATTATTTGCATTAATAAAAATGATGAAATCTCTGATAAAGATTCTGAGTTAACACAAGAAGAATTAACTGAACTAGCACAAGATGATTTCTATGAACGTTTAGCTACAAGTTTAGCTCCCGAAATCTATGGTCATTTAGATGTGAAAAAAGCTCTCCTGCTACTACTCGTAGGTGGTGTTGATAAAAGACCAGATGGCATGAAAATCAGAGGAAATATAAATATTTGTCTTATGGGTGATCCTGGTGTTGCCAAATCCCAATTATTGGGTTACATCAGTCGTTTAGCTATACGTTCTCAATATACAACTGGTAGAGGTTCTTCTGGTGTTGGTTTAACAGCAGCAGTTATGAAAGATCCTTTGACGGGTGAAATGACATTAGAAGGTGGTGCTTTAGTATTGGCCGATCAAGGTGTTTGCTGTATTGATGAATTTGATAAAATGGCTGATACAGATCGTACTGCAATACACGAGGTAATGGAACAACAAACAATTTCTATTGCTAAAGCTGGTATAATGACTACATTAAATGCTAGAGTTTCTATTTTGGCTGCTGCCAATCCTGCTTTTGGTCGTTACAATCCTCGTCGTACTGTTGAACAAAATATTCAGTTACCAGCTGCATTACTGTCACGTTTCGATCTATTGTGGCTGATACAAGATAAACCTGATCGTGAGAACGATTTACGTTTGGCCAAACATATTACCTACGTTCATAGTCATTCAAAACAACCACCCACTCGGGTTAAAGCGCTCGATATGAATTTAATGCGTCGTTACATAAATCTATGCAAACGTAAAAATCCTACAATTCCCGATGAACTCACTGAATACATTGTGGGAGCTTATGTGGAACTTAGACGAGAGGCGCGCAATCAAAAAGATATGACCTTTACATCAGCTCGTAATCTTTTGGGTATTTTACGTTTATCCACCGCTTTGGCACGTTTGCGTTTATCAGACAAAGTGGAAAAAGATGATGTGGCCGAGGCTTTACGACTTTTAGAAATGTCTAAGGATTCTCTAAATCAAATACATGAACATCAAAAGGGACAGTAAGTATTCGAAAGGGATTAAATATTGCAAAAAGGCGTATAATTAATATGTATTCCTTCTAATTTATAGCATTCCAAATACTTCGGATAAAATTTTTGCTGTAGTTCGTGAATTGGCTGGTAGTAGTAACACTGTTAAAATTGCTGACGTTATGGATCGTTGTACTTCTAAAGGTTTTAAACCCGATCAAGTTGATAAATGTATTGAAGATTATGAAGAACTTAATGTTTGGCAAGTTAATATGGCCCGTACGAAAATTACTTTTATGTAATAGAACCTTACAACATTTTATTAAAAATTGAAGATTAATTAATTTTTTTTTTTTTTTGTATACAAATTTTATTTTTAAGAAACTTTATTTATGTCGTTTTTCTTAAAGTGGTACATATAAAAAAAATTAATTTGTTTTAAATAAAGCTTGTTTTCTTAATTTTTTTTTTTTTATTAAAACAGACTTGAATAAGATTAGATTAAATAGGAATTTAAATACAAAATCGATTATATTTTTTACTAGCACTACTCTTAAAGGTCAATCAGTTTATATGTATATGAGTCTACTTATTTTTAAACCGCGAACACAAAAACTAAAATGTTGACATATTAATTTAAATAAGAAAAAAGTTCATTTTAACTAGAAACATATTCACTAAATAAGATTCGTACTTATTTAAAGTTTTTGAACAAAATTGATAAATTAAATATATTATTGATTTAACTCTGATTTTTTCTTTGTGTACTTCTACTACTTTTCTTATTTTTTTCTTCTCATGAGCACAGTTTTTAAATAAGTTGTCTTTTACAACTTTTTCCTTCAAAAAGTAATCAAACAAACCTAATAATTTGTCATGCCAAAAATTTTTATTGTACCCTGAGAGAATGATCTGCATGCTGCTAATAAATTTTTGCATTAAATCAATAAATTTTCGCTAGAACTCGTCAATTAGAACTTTTTTTTAAATGAGCCTCTAGGCTTTCAAATTACAAAATGTTGAGAAAAAATGCAGTTTTTTGTAAAATTTTATGAAAAAATTCATACATTCAAAAAAAATTTTTTTTTTTAATAAAAAACGCAATAAATATCTTTATAATTTAAATAATCAAAATATACATCCGCTGCTATTAGTTTCGTTCGTTTACCCAATATTTGTACAAATTTTTACTGGATGTCGTTCGTTTACACAAATATTCAGTAAACATCAAGGCGAATTCAATGAATTCGCCTTGGCAAATTTTTACTAGAAAAATTATTTCCAGCAAGAATTCACAAACAGAAAAAACATGTGATTGAAAAAAATGTGTTTAAACTTCTGTAAATACAAAAAAAAATGTTTTACAACTACGTTGTTTTATGCAAATGCAAAGCAACAAATATTGTTAAATGAATTATAGAAAAGATAAGAAAACCTTCTAAAATGTTTCTGTTTAAAATTTGACAACAAGAATACTCTTTTTTTCATATCGACCAGTTATATTTATTTTTGCTTGTAGATTAAATTTTCTGTTCGCGTATTTTTTTAGAAAATTTTAATTTTGAGAGTAAATTGGTCTTACTCTCTGTAAGTTTGTTACAGAGTAAATCTTACTGGACTTGACTGAGAAAAGTAAACGAATGAACCTATTAATTTTTTTCCCAAAAGCTCGTAATTTTTTTCACGTATTTTTTGAAAAAGTAAAAAACAAAAAGTGTGGAACTGTGAAAAGACACAATTTTGTTTAAAGACTTTGATAATTTAAATGAGGTTTGTAAGCCTATTTACTCTCTTAATTACTTTTGTTCGCAATGTCCCAAAAGTTATAAGTAGTAATTATCTTCTCACTTGCAAAAAACACAAAATAATGAGTGGTCATTACCCTCGCGCTTACAAACATAATGAGCAGCCATTACTTTTTGGACATCGCGAACAAACGTAATTAAGGGAGTAAATAAGCTGTTAAGTAGTTGATACCATGTTTTCATTAGTTGTACGTGTTTTCTTTTCGTATTTTAAAACAAATTAAATGTGCATGAAATTCTACTTTGTGCCGTTTTTTCGAATCAGGGAGAAAGTCTACTTTAAAAAGAGCTTACCTTGAACATTTTCAGCACAGACTACAATTTTCAGTTTACTACTTTACAAATTGACATGGCTAATTTATTTTCACTTTTAATTTTAATATATATTTTCTTTTTTCACTTTTTAACTTTTTGATTAATCTTGCTTTTAGATTTTTGCTGTGGATTTTAAATTGCTTAAATTTCCAATCAAAACTTTACACGCAAATGAAACAACCAAAATTACAAAAAATCGAAAGAAATTTAACTGCGAATGAGAGACAATGAAGTAGGTTGAAAAATCACAAATTAATATAAACATTTTTACAAGCAAAAAAATTATTTAATTCACTTTTTAAAATTCATTTTTTTTTATATTTTATTTAATAATTATAGGAAACAAAAGCTCTCACTGTTCACTGTCCTATTTGTTAACACCATCCATTGAAATAAGATGCGCGTGGAAGAAAAACAATATAAATGAAAATAAACCAAAGAGGATCAAAGGAAAGAGTTTGCAACGCAGAATTTATGTTAATCGTGTTCTTTTTATTGGATGGCAATGATATCAAACTGCAATGAAATTATTTGTATTTACTATTTTTTTTAATTAATGATAATGATTGGAGGACTTGATTTTAGTAATTAAATGACAATAGTTTTAAATTTCATTGTTAATGCATCAAAAAAAAATTTAAATGACAGATAGGATTTGCGAATAACGCTGAAATTAAAAAAAAGTCGTTGAAATCGGAAAAATATCCCAGTCAGTAAAATACGAACGGCAAAGCTTTGATAGAGTGCTTTTACCGGTGTTGCCAGCGCTGGCTTGGCCGTGTTTTTGTGAAAGCGTTGGCAAAGTATTGGCGAAACAATCAATAGGTAAAGTAATTTTAGGATGGTAAATTAAGTGATTTGCCAGCCCCAAAATTATAAATTTAAAACGTTGGCAAAGTACTGGCGAAACAATCATTAAAGTGCTTTTGGAATAATGACATGAGTGCTTTGCCAACCCCAAAATGATAACACCGGGCTGGGCTTGGCAACTATTTTTTAAAGAGTTGGCAAAGCATTGGCAAAACAAAATATATTGTGCTTTGCTAGTCTTAAATACGAAATGACGGTACTATAAAAGCCAGAAGGAAATGACTATTTCATGAAATTTGTTTTTACTAATTAAAAATTAAAACTTATGTGAAACAAACCAGGCACCCAAAAACGTTTTATTTTTTGTTTTCATCAAAAATAAATATCGTTTCATTTCAAAAGTTTTTTTCCAAAAACAAAATAAAAAATATGTTTTCAAACAAAAATATCCTTCATGATGAATATTTTAAAATATCCACTATGTTAAATATCAAATTTAAAAAAAAAGTTTAAAAATAAGTTGACAAAAAAACGTTTTTTTTAATCAAAAAATTTGAAAAATTGATTTTGTTCTTTATTCGTATTAAATTTAGTACGTTCTGAAAAAAAGCTTTTAAAACGCATAATGCGTTAGTTTTTTTATAATTTTTTTATTTAATATTATAATTAATTTTGTTTGTTTTATTTTTTGTACTTTTTTCATCAATGATGAATATAATTTTAAACTTTGTTGATAAATATCAGCACAGATTTTTAAATTTTTGTTTTCGAAAACAAAAAGAAACATTTTGAATTTTTATTAAAATAAAAAATCTATACTGAAAAATAAATTATTTTGAACACCAGTGTTTGTTTTTTATTGATGAAAAACAAAATAAAACGTTTTAAAAATATTAATATCGGGTCCCTCAAACATACTAAAGTACTGGGACATAATATTTTTTATTTAGAGGTAAATTAAATTCTTCGGCCAAAACCGTCGACCGTTTCATTAATCATTTTTTTTTTTTTTTTTTTGTAAAAAAATACTTTGCGAGATGTTTTATTTTTGGTTCGAGGTCATGAAAATTTTTCTTTTTTCAAATGAATAGATTATAATTTGTTTGTAGTAATGCTTGAAATTAGATTTTTTAAGCGTGAGTGCTATTATATTCATTACCATTAGTAATGTTTTTTCTAATGCAAAATATTTTATTATAATTAAATGATTTTGAATTTTTTTCATTTACATTAGTTTCTACTAATGATGAAGAAATTGAAGATACGGATATTTGAAAGGAAATGTCTCAGATGTTGCACTTCTTTATACAGATCCCAAACAAGTAACCACAAAAAATACATATCAAACAAAATACTGTATGAAAGAGCTGAAATATCCAGATTTGATAACTTTGTTATTCATATTATAAGAGATCACATTGTAAGCTGTATGAATATCATTGAAAATAACCTCATTATGGCTAGCTACTATGCTTCCGAAGACTACATTTCAAAAACATTACAAAATGGATACGTTCCACCTGAGGCTTTTCTTTTCCTGGATAGAAATGGTTTCATTCAAAATGAAGATGGTGTGCCTATTTTTTATCACATATATAGACGTGCCAATATCAAAGAAATAAACTGTGAAGAACTTACGTCTGAAAATTGTCGTTTTGACACAAGTATATATTCGGGTGATAAAAATACTAAACCTAATTTAAACCTTAAAAAGTATTGGTGGCTATCTCAATAATAACTCTTTGTATTTTATCCCTTGACCTTTTTTTATCCTTACTAAAATAAAAGTAAGTTTTTTGTTACCTTTTTGCTTACATTGATTGTGATATTAGTTATTTTCCTTATATTTATGTAGATAGATTTAGATAATAAAAAATATCTTTATTTTTAAATAAATATTATACTTGAGAGCTCGTTAAATGAGACTTTGTATATACAAATAAGTTATCTTTATACTTCTTGTTTATTTGGAGTTTGTAATTAAATATATCTTACATATTCCTTAAATAAACGTTAAAAAAAAAAAAAAAAAAAATGATGAAGAAATTTTAATAGTACTTGTAATACACACAAAAAAAAAACATTTTAAAATCAAGTAGAAATGACATCAAGTTAAATATATTTAGGTTTGGATGAACAACATTTCCCGATGAATAGAGAATTCCCAGTTTATCACTTTTAAATTGTTTGTATACTGTTGTTTCGGGTTGTTTTAGGTTACCGCGGTAAGTATGGAAAACAGACATCAAATTGAAATAAATTTTTAAGATATTTATCTGTAATAATTAAAGGTTTAGTTTTTCGAATTTTATATTTATAACTACAAATACAATTTAAAAAGTTGGGACCGCGTGTGTACGAAAGCTCTTTTCATACACAGACTTCGCCGGAACGCGAAATATAGCAATTATGTTGTTTGCCCTGCTCATAATTTATTTGTTAGCATTTGTTGTTTTTAATATAAATTGAAAATACAAAAATTTTAAATATTTTTAAGACAAATATTTTTATTTACATTTTAAAGACAAAACCAAGAATTTCTAAAACTTGGCAGAATGTATAACATTCTTAATTTTGAAGCAGTTATATCTACAAGTTTGTATGGAATATATATATATATATAATTTGAAAAAGAAACTTTACATAAAAATTTAATAAAAAATTCGGTCATTAGAATCCCTATTGGAAACTGCAAAACAATTCCCGGGAATTAACGACTTTAAAATCCGAAACAGATTTCGTTATACTGGATAGTAGTTGTATGGAAAATGGTGTGGGGTATTATTGGGTCCAAACGAATCGGAATCTAAATTTGTTTTAATGGAATTCTTAATTCGACACCTGAATTACATTTTAAAATATAATTGTCAAATTCATCCCACATATATGATCTACAGGATCGAAAGTATCTAGCGACCTCAAAAATACTCAATTAAATGGTTTAAAATTTTGGGTGTATTTTACAAAAATTATTATATTTAATGATTAACAACATATGCATTCGAGCTTTAATAGATAAATTAAACGGCCTAGATTCACACCCATTGAAATATTCACATAAAATAAATACAAAAAAATATTTATTGAACCCAAAATAGATATAAAACCGCAAAGCGTGATTGTGAATAGCGTTATAAGCAATAAATTTAATTGGTATTTTTTGTGTGGTTTTTATTTTTGAAATTTAGCAGTATCCAAGTTTTTTCTTTTTTGAGGTTATGTTAACAATTCCCTAACGGGTAACTTTACGAGTTTGAAATAAAAAGCCGAAAATTAGTCAAATAAGCTTTTATTTACTTTCTGTTTGGCTGTGCGAGCTTAACGAGTTACAGAAATAATAGGTGTGTTCGACGTACGTTACCGCGGGTGCCCGCGGGAACCCAATCTTACCAGAAAGCGTTTCTTGTAACAAAAATTGGGTAAATGAGAGCGTTCATGAGAGAGTAATTGTGTTTCTCTTTATACCAGAACTTACCCGTACTTTTTGTTTGGGTAAAATGGTAAAATTATCAAATCATCAGCTGTTGCTAATAAATTAGCTGTTTTGCATTTTTGAAAAATAATTAAAATTAAATAAAAATTTACTATAAAGAACTTTTCCTTCTGTATATTCAAAAATACATTTGAAAATGTAAATAGATATTTGCCATTTCAAATATTTTTATTAATTAAGCTGTTTTTTTATATGAATAAATTTGACGTTTATTTTTGGGTATGAAATGTGGTTTTGTGCGTTCGCATGATTTTGTGAGAGAATTTTTTGCTTACTCTCATTTTACCAGACTTTACCCGAAATTACCTCGTACCTATTGTGGTTCAAAATTTGTGAATATAAGTGTACAACTTTTTTTGTTGGCTGTATATAAGCTGCCATAGGCAGTGCCACATAGGCAAGCTATCAGAGTGGCTTATGTTCTTCGCATGTAAATTTGGAATAAGCCACCGTTGATAGCTTCCCGCATAAACACAGCTATTTTTTGTTTGTTTACCTCATTTTACCAGAACTTACCCGTACTTTTTGTTTGGGTAAAATGGTAAAATTGTCATTTTGCATTTTTGAAAAATAATTAAAGTTTAATAAAATTATACTATAAAGAACTTTTTCTTCTTAATAATGAAAAATATATTTGAAAATGTAAATAGATATTTGCCATTTCAAATGTATTTATTATTAAAGCTGTTTTTCAATATGAACAATTTGACGTTTATTTTTGGGTATGATATGTGGTTTTGTGCGTTCGCAGTATTTTGGACATTTTTATGGTTTTGTGAGAGAATTTTTTGCTTACTCTCATTTTACCAGACTTTACCCAAAATTACCTCGTACAAAAGTTACTCAATAAACTCCAAACTCTCCACTAGGAGATAGCGTATTACAGCAACGAACAAATGACGCAATGACAGATGTAGATTTGATAACAATAAATAAAGAGGATATCCAGGTAGTTATACAAGAAAACTTAAAACCAAAAAAGCACCAGGATACGACCTTGTAACGCCAATTATGATTAAAAATATACCAAATGTTGCAGCAGCATCCTAAACTTGTATATTTAATGCAATTATAAATACAAGTGTCTTTTCAAGTAGCTGGAAGATATCCAAAATTATTATGATTCCAAAGCCAGGAAAAGACCCGACGGTACCTTCCTCGTACCGACCAATCATGCTTATCAAAACTGTTCGAGAAGGTGTTCCAGAAAAAATTAATGCCTTATTTAATTGAGAAAAAAAGTCATCCCAGTCCACCAGTTTGGTTTTCGCGAACATCATGGAACAAGTCAATCGCATAACTGGTGAGATAAGAAAGGCATTTGAACATAAAAAATACTGCACAGCTCTCTTCCTAGATGTTGCACAAGCGTTCGACAAAGTTCGGCATGAAGGTTTGCTATACAAAGTAAAGGATTTACTGCCCCCTAACACATACAAATTGATTAAATCATACCTCTCGAATCGCATGTTTAGAGTAAATTATAATGACTACCTAACACACGACTTTGAAATAAGGGCAGGTGTCCCTCAGGGCAGTGTTCTTGGTCCTATACTCTACTTAATTTACACCTCTGATCTAACAACGAGTGCAAATTTGACTATTTCAACATTTGCTGATGATACAGCTATCCTTTATTCACATGCTGACCCATACTTGGCTGCAACAGAACTGAACAATTACTTAAGACGTTTGGAGAAGTGATTAAAAAAATGGAGAATACAAGTTAACGAGACGAAAAGCAAACACATTACCTTTTCACTGAGAAGGGGAGATTGTAGCCCTGTTACTCTTAACAATGTAACAATTCCTCAGTCTGACCATGTTACGTACCTCGGCATACACCTAGATAGACGTCTTACGTGGCGCCGACATATTGAAGCCAAGAGGCTTCACATGAATATTAAAGCATTCAACCTACATTGGTTAATTAACCACAACTTAAAGCTAAGCCTTGACTGTAAATTATTTCTTTACAATACATATGTTACTAAAACCAATCTGGTCATATGGCATCGAATTATGGGGAAATGCAAGTAGAACCAGTGTTGATATTATACAAAGAGCTCAATCAAAAGATCTTAGGCCCATCACTGGAGCGTCATGGTACGTCACAAATGTAAACATCCACAAAGACTTACAAGTGAAACTAGTCAAAGAAGAATTCGAGAAAGTTCGTGAGAGATACAAATCAAGACTGCAACAACATCCAAACCCTCTAGCAAGACAACTGTTAATAACACAATCAGTGACAAGGCTTTGTAGAGCCGACCTACCACCCTGCTAAGCAGTATATACCTTAAATTTTAGTTCTAAGATTTAAATAGAATTTAAATATTTTAAGTAATTCACACTTAAAATGAAGCTCATACAAATAATTTTATTCATGTTTTTCGTTTATTGTCAATATTTTAAAATAAAGTAAAAACATTTGTTAAAATTTACAATTTTCCTGTGAAGATTTATATAAAATCTTAATTTCTTCAACGGATTTTAAAGAAAATGTAAGCCACTTTTATTTGAAGCTTAACCCTGTCCTTACATTATATTTTTTCTTACTTCAGAAAGATTCTTCAAATTTCTGAGCTTCAAACTAAAAAAAAAGTATTAGTGGAAAACCCATCGCTAGTCAAAAAATCAAGATTGAACGTTCTCATTTACCCAATTTTTGTTACGCTTTCTGGTAAGATTGGGTTCCCGCGGGCACCCGCGGTAACGTACGTCGAACACACCTAGTATTTTTGCAGTAAACAATTTCTGTTAGTTATTAAAAAAACTTAATTAAATCGGTTAGTGAAGTTTTTATTGTCTACCTGTGTAAATAATAATTAAATGCACACGGTACAGTGCAGAATTCTTTCAATATGTTCCAGTCAGTGCAATCAATATTACCATTAAAAAAACTGTTGAAGTTGATTGAGAAGGGTTAGAAGGGAAAACAACTCAGTTTAACATTTCCGCTTGCATTTACAGTAAAAGGTAAACAAACAAACAATAGCTGTGTTTATGCGGAAATCTATCAACGGTGGCTTATTCCAAATTTACATGGGAAGAACATAAGCCACTCTGATAGCTTGCCTATGTGGCACTGCCTATGGCAGCTTATATACAGCCAACAAAAAAAGTTGTACACTTATATTCACAAATTTTGAACCATATTATTTCTGTAACTCGTTAAGCTCGCACAGCCAAACAGAAAGTAAATAAAAGCTTATTTGACTAATTTTCGGCTTTTTATTTCAAACTCGTAAAGTTACCCGTTAGGGAATTGTTAACATAACCTCAAAAAAGAAAAAACTTGGATACTGCTAAATTTCAAAAATAAAAACCACACAAAAAATACCAATTAAATTTATTGCTTATAACGCTATTCACAATCACGCTTTGCGGTTTTATATCTATTTTGGGTTCAATAAATATTTTTTTGTATTTATTTTATGTGAATATTTCAATGGGTGTGAATCTAGGCTGTTTAATTTGTCTATTAAAACCTCGAATGCATATGTTGTTAATGATTAAATATAATAATTTTTGTAAAATACATCCAAAATTTTAAACCATTTAATTGAGTATTTTTGAGGTCGCTAGATACTTTCGATCCTGTAGATCATATATGTGGGATGAATTTGACAATTTTATTTTAAAATGTAATTCAGGTGTCGAATTAACAATTCCATTAAAACAAATTTAGATTCCTATTCGTTTGGACCCAATAGTACCCCACACCATTTTCCATACAACTACAATCCAGTTTGGAATTTATGTATTTTTACAAAACGTAAAGACTTTTAGAGCAAAATCGGATAAATTTATTAGAAAAAAAATATATAAAAATACATGCATTCCTAATTGGGTTATGTATATGAAAAATTTTTAGGTAGTCTGTTAACCAAATCATTCGATTGGTCGTCAGTGAATGCGTTGTTAAAAACGTGTTTATAAAACTCTTTAATTTTTTTGTTTTATTTAATATGAAATTATATTTTTGTGTTTAATTTAAGTTTTAAGCAGTAATATTTAAAATCATATGATTTGCCAAATTCGTGAATAAAACAGATTTTTTACTGCCTGAGCACTTTTAGAAGGCAAAAATGTTTATTTAAGCAATTATAGGATGACTTTCTTCATTTTTTGAAATTGGTCGGCTTGTCAAAGAAAATATTTTATATTCTACCGAAAATCATTGTAAAAACACTTTAAGTAAATAATTTCCATAGCCATAAAGTTTAGAACTTTTCCCCCATGGGCTTAATAATGATATTATGTACCTGTAATAAATTAAAAGGAAATTTTAAAAACTTGCTTGCATATATAAAATTGATAAATCAAATTACCTACCTGTACATTAGGTGGTGTACCTAAGGCCCATAATACAGCATCGGCTACATCAGCTGATTTAAGCATGGGCATAAATTGTTTAACCACATTTAAAATTTCAGTTGGTAAAATGTCTGTATCGACTACACCTGGACTAATAGTCTGAAATTTGAAAAATTTTATAGACTTAATAATTTTATTGTTTAAAAAAAGAGTTTTCTAAAACCTACTGTAATTCTAACTTGTGTTTTATGCCTTTGAAATTCTTGACGATAAATTTCATTCATTGCTCTTAAGGCAAATTTCGTTGCTGGATATACATTTAGTGAGGGTAAGTCGGGACCTAAATTTGGTACCTGATGACCTGCTACGCTATTAACAATAACAATGTGACCATTACCATTTTTCTGGTTACACATTGAATGAAATGCTTCTCTGGTACAAAATATTGTTCCCATCAGATTTGTATCGATGGTGGAACGTATTTCTTTGGTATTATTGCGTTGCGACAACTGGGTCGTCGCTATAACGCCAGCATTATTTATAAGAACATCACATCCTCCCAACTCGTTATGTGTCCAATCGAATGCTTTAGATACTTGTTCTTCTTGGGTAATATCACATCGTACTGCGTGTAGGTTTTTACGTAATTCCTTTGGTAGTTCATCTTTAAGTTGCAAAATTCTTTCCTGTCTTCTGGCCAAGCCTACTACAATCATGCCCGATGTAACTAGAGCTTTGCAACAGGCTGCTCCTATACCAGCACTAGCTCCGCTTACAACAGCTACTTTATTACACCAACGTTCCATGATAAAATAAGTGGTGAACAATTTTTCATATATTCAATATTAACTAAATAGTTAATCATAGAAGCCAAGAAAGTGTACACTTGTATTAAAAACTACGTACGTAAAATTTTAAATTCTAATAATAAGTTGGAAGAAATTTGACACTTTCATAATTAGTTTTGTTTATATATGTATGTATATGGATTTAAATAAGCCTCTGTTAGATCAATTGAATTGTTATCCATTTTACACTATATACTAATCCGTTTAGTTTTATGCTTAAACACTAATTTTACACTTTTTCTGAAAATTAGGTCAGTTGAATTAGAAATATTTATAGATTTTTGTAGGTACTTATAATTTTTTTTTAGTGTATGCATTGATAGGGGTGAAAATAATGTGGCAAAATGGAATAACTACACCATTTCAAAACGTATCTTGGACTTTTTAATTTTATTTTAATATGTATTGTCAAAATAATTACCAAATTGTATAAAGAGGGTGTGTGTCAAACGGTAGCAAAGTGGCATGGTAAAAAATATTTTTTCTATGGTGAAAAAATTCGTTTTCATTTTGATTTAAGCTTTTAAATTTCAAAACTTCAAAAATTTCTATCTTTATGTCAAAAATTCTACTAGCCCTATGGGCAGTGAAATTTTATTCACCCCAAACTTTCAAGAATTTACCAAGAAGCATACTTTGCTACCATTTCACACACACCCAAAGAATGATTCTTTGTGGACGTTGTGGTGTATTATTGCTAGCGCGTTGGACTGTTGCACAAAAGGTTGAGGGTTCAATCCCCGGCGACGACAACATTAATATAGAAATATGTACATATCGCATTGACATCCTTCGGTGTTCCCATAGCAGTTAACCCCTCTCTATCAGATACCGAGCAATAACTATTCTAAGATTTATCATCTCGCGCAATTACAATGTTGCCATATTTGAACCCCAACAACTCAACTCTTTTCTATCCTCTTTCCAAAGAAAGAAACACATTCACCCTTATTCTAATTGTCGTCATCGACACAAGACAATGTCGTCTTGGGATTTTTTTTGAAATTGGTATTCCCGTTGTCGTTATCGAAAATAATTGATAACTGTCGACAAGTATTTGGTATTCTGTAAGAAAATGTGACGACGATATTGTCTTGAAACGACTCTGACTTTGTCGACACAATTTTAAGTAACGACTTGAGGGAAGGTAATGACTGAAAAAAAAACGGAAAAAATGGGAAGAAATATCAAAATTAATAAAATCCCCTTGACCCACCGAGAATTATGTGAGATGGATGGCAGAAGGTAAAGAAAGCATGATCATATAAAGTGCATTATAAAAATATAACAAAATTTATTTATAGGTTTGGCGAGACTTAAAATTTAAAGTTAAAAAGAAAATGGTAGCCAACAAAGCCGAGTGTAATGCTACAGGTGGCGGAAGATTCAAGCAATTTATATTGAGCCCGCTGGAGGAAACTGTGGCAAAATAGTCGTTTCCAACACTGAGCTGGTACGACCCCTGGGCTAAAAATCTTAATGTAGCTGCCAACTTTATTGTTTTGGAAATAAATGTGGACTTGATTCCGGTTTTCAAATTAGTTGCTATTGTTTCCAGCACATCTTTGAAGGCTGTTTTATTCAGCCGAAAGTAACTTTCAAACCTTTTAAAAAAATTAGAAGATTAACATTATTTAAAGTAACAGACTGATTTTGCTACTCACTTGTTATCCGGCAGATTAAAGATATTGGATTTCTGTATGAGAAGTCTTCCTTCCAATACTAGATTTTCTTTATTTTCTTCATCACTGGTATCAGAATTTAAATTACACATAAAAACATTTTTTCGCAAAAATAATAAACAAAATAAATCTGCCGACTCAATTTTTAGAGATGTGTTTTTGTTTAAATCGATAAACTGTCGACGTCGTTACAACACTGTTTTAGAATACCAATTTGGTGTCGAAGTGATGTTGACTCAAAAACGACGACGACATTGATAACGACAACTAGAATAAGGGTGATTAATTTTTTATTGAATTAGTAGAAAGAATTTCCTGAATGTTGTTTGTCTTTAAAAAAAAAAAATCATAAATAAATCGAACTAAGCATTGAGCCTAAATAATGGCAATAAAAATACCTAAAATTAAGCCTAAAATTTGTACGAAAAATAAACTATTGGGATTTGAACTAATAAAATTGTTATGGTAGACCCTTATACTTGGAACGTACATAAACCTAAAGCTTAACCAGATTTCAACAATTGATTGATCTTTCGTGGAGCCCAGATTTAGACTATAAATTGATATTAGATTAAGACTAGATTTTAACTATGAATTTACTTTCAATAATGACAAAAAAACTAAAATTGAGCCTAGATTTGAGCTTTAAATTAACTTACGGTGAAACCTAAGACCAACAAAGCCACGTATGAAGGTCAAGCGTTTGGTTTAGTTAAACCAAAAATGGCTGACTATATAGTGAACTCTTAAGTAAAATCTAATTACGAGATTTTAAAATTTCAATTTTGAGGATTACCTACGATTAATATACTAATCTTGGTAAGACAATTCAGTTTAAACAATTTTTTAAAAGTCTAAGTACCACACTTAAGTTTTCCCTGTGAAACTGAATCTTAGGGGCATTAAGAATGATTTTTACCAAAATTTTATTTAAGTAAAAAATTCATACTTAGTGTTAACTACAATACTGGCACATTATTTCTGACCTAAATTCCATTAGGAACCTGTGTGTGCGTCGAATACCGATTGCCAAAAAAGGAAAGGTTTTTTGCATCCTATTGTGACTGGCGATAAAAAGTGGTTCCATTACGACAACCCCAAGCGCAAAGTCATGCATTTTGCTCGGACAACCATCAACATCCTTCGAAAAGACCTATTGTGGCCGCGGTGCGTAGAGCCATTTGAAATAATAATACCCCACCCGCCGCATTATCCAGGTATCTTCCTTCCGACTAATACTTGTTCCGGTCCCAGCAGAAGTTCACTTCATATGAGCAATGCAAAAATGGGTCGTTGATTGGATTGCCTCAAAAGACGAGTCGTTCTTCCGAGCTGGTTATCAAAAATTGCCAGAAAGATGGGAAAAAGTTGTGTTTAGCGATGGACAATACTTTGAATAATATATTTGTAACTATTTTTGCACAATAAATCCGTAATTTCGAAAAACAACACTTATTATTAATTCAAGGTCGTAATATATGAAACCAGATCGACCCTGCATTACATATACAGAAAATATTACGTTTAAAATATGTTTTCAAATTTTGGAGTTTCTAGATCAGTGGTCGGCAGAAAGAAAGGATATGTTTGTATTTGTGTTTTACACCGTAAGAAATTATTTTATCTTTCTAGATAAATAAATGAATGAATAAATTAATAAATGAATTAATCGATAAGAGAATATCCGTATTCATTGAGTTATAATATTTCATGTTTTTGTTTTCTCTATCATAAAAAATTAAAATAATTCTTAATAATAATTTTTTGATTGCATACAAGGCACTTTGCCTCATTTAATATATTTCAAAAAAAAAAAAGGGCTAAATTCGACTGTGCCGAATCTTTGAATACCCCCCACCAATATCCTAAAAAGATGTTCTCTACTGTTTTTGATACAAATAATATAAGAAAACATTTGAAGTAAAATTATGTAGGTGAAAAAATTTTTTGAGGTGAAAAACTTTTTAAATGTGAAAAGAACTACTGCTAAGCGACTGGTGAAAAAAATATGTTTTTTTAACCATGGACTGCACAAAAAAAACATTTTAAGGCATAGTTTTTGTTAAATACTCAATTTTGTTCCGGCTGATGGGGACTAGCTCTGCAGCTGAATATGCCTGATGGAGAGAATGTACTTTCTGATGCGCCACGCATTGATAAATAATTGCAACGAATATTCTTTCTTTACAAAATTGAAGTGTGTTTGTTTAATGGAGAGAATACAGCAAAGAAATTAATTTGTTAAAGAAAGAACATGAGTTGTAACTATTTGTCAATAGATGGCCCATCAGAAGGTGCATTCTCTCCATTAGCCATATTTTGCTGCAGAGCTAGTCTCCATTAGCCATATTGTGCTACAATATGCAGTAGAGTATTATTGATTTTCTATTTTCTTCGTAACATAAATGAATATTTGCCAAAAACTATTAAAAATATATGTTTTATGTGCATATTATACCTTAATTTTTTAAATCAATATACACTTAGATGTTTAAAAGCACAATATTGCACTTTATTCATGTGTATTTTTTATGAAAGAAAATATTAACATAAATATATATTTGCCAACCCCTCAATTCTCAAAAATACAAATGGAATAAAAAACAAGTAAAAAGGGCTAAATTCGGCTGTGCCGAATCTTTGAATCCCCTCCACCATAGGGGCTGAAGATGATATACGTATATCCTAAATTTTGAATGAACTGTAATATTAATATGTTTTGTCAATTTATGTAACGAACTTTTGTTATTTAGTTTTAGTAATGTTATTTATTTAGTTTTAGCAATGTTATTTACAGCGGTCTGCTCTGTTAGCGACTTTAACATTGTTCATTTTTACGTTAACTTAGTTATCAGAGTAACACACATATAGCTCTAAGAATGTTATTATTCTCATAGTATGTATGTATGTAAGACAATAAATGTAATCGAACAATAAGATGACTTAATAACATTTTTACTTACTTAACAGAAAACAAGTAAAAAAGGGCTAAATTCGACTGTGCCGAATCTTTGAATACCCTCCACCAATATCCTAAAAAGATGTTCTCTTCTGTTTTTGATACAAATAATATAAAAAAACTTTAAAAGTAAAATTATGTAGGTGAAAAAATTTTTTGAGGTGAAAAACTTTTTTAGATGTGAAAAGAACTTTTTGGTGGAAAAAAAATTTAGAGGTGAAAAAAAAATTTTTAAGGTGAAAAAATTTTTTGTGGTGGAAAAATGTTTGAGGTGAATACAAAATATTAACTGCTAAGCGACTGATGAAAAAATATGAGAAAATATGTTATGTACCAGTCGCTACTATGAAATTGTACTAAATTTGTATAGGCCATTTAGAGGAACCTTTACATTTTCACTAGTTTTTTTAAACATGGACTGCACAGAAAACACATTTTAAAGCATAGTTTTTGTCAAATACTCGATTTCGTTTCGGCTAATGGGAACTAGCTCTGCAGCTGAATATGCCTAATGTATTTTTGAGATTTGAGGGATTGACAAATGTATATATTTATGTTAATTTTTTCTTTTATAAAAAAATACAGATGAATAAAGTGCGATATTGTGCTCTTAAACATCTAAATGAATATTGATTTAGAAAATTAAAGTATAATATACACATAAAACATATATTTTGCATAGCTTTTGGCAAACATTCTTTTATGTTATGAACGAAATAGAAAATCAATAATACCCTGTTGTATATTGTAGCAGAATATGCCTTATAGGGAGAATTTTTTTTCAGATGCGCCACCTATTGGGAAATAGTTTCAACTAATGTTCTTTCTTTAACAAATTAATGTCTTTGATTTATGTAACATAACTTTTGTTATTTAGTTTTAGTAATGTTATTTACAGAGGTATCCTCTGTTAGCGACTCTAACATTTCTACTTACTTAACAGAAAAAAAATAGATACAGGAAAATTGTACCAATTTGTATGGAAAATTTAGAGGTATCTTCACATTTTCACTCATAACTTTTGAACCGCTTGACCGATTTTGCTCATTTTAAATACCAAACTGCTCGGGAGGATGTTTAATAATCTGGGTAAAAACAGGCAACCCCGCTTGCGTCTTCGCGTCTCAACAGAGAGAGACAGACGGACGGACAGACAGACAGACGGACATCGCTAAATCGACTTAAAATTGTATAAGGATCACGAATATATATACTTTATGGGGTCTTAAACCTATATTTCGACATATTACAAACGGAATGACAAACTGATATATACCCTCACCATATATGGTGGAGGGTATAAAAATAGATACAGAAAAATTGTACAAATTTGTATGGAAAATTTAGAGGTATCTTCATATTTTCACTCATAACTTTTGAACCGCTTAACCGATTTTGCTCATTTTAAATACTAAACTGCTCGGGAGGATGTTCAATAATCTGGGTAAAAATAGGCACCCCCGCTTGCGTCTTCGCGTCGTGATCGCCATTTCAACAGACAGACGGACATCGCTAAATCGACTTAAAATTGCATAAGGATCACGAATATATATACTTTATGGGGTCTTAAACCTATATTTCGACATGTTACAAGCGGAATGACAAACTGATATATACCCTCACCATATATGGTGGAGGGTATAAAAACTATTTTATTACGTCAAACATTTGAAAATTTGACTTTAAAGTTATGTAATAAGTCTACTAGTAACATCTTAATGCATTAGAATTTGACGTTTGTAGTTAATTTAATATTTTTGGTAAATAAATTAATTGAAAGCCTAATCCAAGGCTATATCGCAATTATGCATTTTGCTCTTTCTTTATATATCAATTTCTTTGGACCTAGCCATGGGGCAGGGTATTGTTTTAGTTAATTCAGCGCTACCTATTCAAAAGCAATTATGTATTTTGCTCTTTCTTTAGATATAAATGTCTTTGGTTACAAAAACAAAAAAAAACATTTTATGGAATGAAAAACCAACAAAGCTTAACAGAAAAACCCAATCAGGTTTACTATATCTCCTATAGTAGCCAAAGAATTGGAGATATTTTAAATGGAAAATCCTAAGAAAATGTATCGGAAAAAATTATGAAAATTACATAAAATAGTTACGTCTATACAAATGCCGAGTTCTACCCTTCTGTAGGTACGCCATGTCGTTGCAAGCCAGATTTGTTGAGAAACTTGAGCTACACGATAATTTGCTTGTCAGCCAAATATACGAAAACGAGAAAAACACCATCAATGGACGTATTAACGACAATCCAGCTCCTCTGGACCTCATTCTATATGAGCCCAGCCTCCAGCAATTATAGGGGCTGAATATGATATACGTATATACTAAATTTTGGATGAACTGTAATATGAATATGTTTTGTCAAGTTATGTAACAGAACTTTTGTTATTTAGTTTTAGTAATGTTATTTATTTAATTTTAGTAATGTTATTTACAGAGGTCTGCTCTGTTAGCGACTTTAACAATGTTGCTTTTTACGTTAATTTAGTTTTTACAGTAACACACACATAGCTCTAAGAATGTTATTATTCTCATAGTATGTAAGACAATAAATGTAATCAAACAAGAAGAAGACTTAATAACATTTTTACCTACTTAACAGAAAATAAAAATAGATACAGAAAAATTGTACCAATTTGTATGGAAAATTTAGAGGTATCTTCACATTTTCACTCATAACTTTTGAACCGCTAAACCGATTTCGCTAATTTTAAATACCAAACTGCTCGGGAGGATGTTCAATAATCTGGGTAAAAATAGGCACCCCGCTTGAGTCTTCGCGTCGTGATCGCCATTTCAACAGACAGACGGACATCGCTAAATCGACTTAAAATTGCATAAGGATCACGAATATATATACTATATTTCGACATATTACAAATGGAATGACAAACTGATATACCCTCACCATATATGGTGGAGGGTATAAAAATAATCTTCTCACTCAACGCTCCACATTTTTTATTTAAAATGTAAACGAAAAACAAAATAAATACCTACAATAAAAAAACCTATAATAAAAAAAAACAAATTTTTAGAGTGTACTTTATTTCTTCAACAAAGCGACATATACCTGCTCTGTTGAAAGTTAGCGTACTACTGAATGAAATAATTGTATTTTTTGTGCTCTTTGCTGTGAGATTTGTAGACATTCGTGTTGTGTACGTGTAAATTACCGATTGTGTTCGGCCCTAAGTGCTATGAGTGCCGATCACTGTTCTAGATAAATCATTCAATGTTTTGAAATTGTTCATTTTTTTTATAATTTTAAATATTACTCGATAATTTTTTTCAATTCTCGCAAATTAATTTTTAAGTATCAAGGAGACAACGGAAACGAATATTGGTTACAGTTTTCGTATCAGCAAAAGTTTTTTAATAATAACGATTACAGTTTGTAATCGATTACGAGTTTGAATTTAAATCGGAATTTTAACAGTTACGGTATCCTTTCTTGGGTTTTATTTAGGGTATTCGAATAGGCTAAATTGAAACTAATGTATTAGCTGCTGTGTCAGTGCAACAAGCTATAATGAATTGCTTATGTCATTCCCATATAAATTTGACAAAAGTAACGTTAAGAGTTAGCGACAAACATTGGCTTGTGTCAAATTTATCTAGAATTAGCATAAGCCAACGTTGCCACACAAACACAGCTATTTCTGATATAAAAGTTGGCAATGCAATTTAGAGTAGGGGAAGTTGTTCTGTATAGGCTAAAATATTTTTTACCAAAGCACCACAAATGTGCTGTAAGTTTAATAAGTTTTAAAAACTTATTAAAAAATATCAATTTTATAAAAATATTAATTTTACAAATATTTCATATTTGTTCAATGTTTTGCGAAATCTGCGTAACTGCTGTTTGTTTATGAAAGCATTGATCACATCAATAGTAAAATAATCGAACCAAAGATTACAGGGCTAGTTTACTCCATAAAATAACGTTTTATATTGTCAAGACGTAATTAAATTTAAAAAAATAAAATGTTAAATTTGGCAAATGTTAATAACAGACTCATAAATGCCTTTTTATAATGATAAACTTTTGTGTTTAATAATATTAATGCATTGTTTAAAAAAATATATATATACAAATTTTAAGTTTATTTTTCTTCAAAATCAATTATAACCCAATTTTTTATTTAAACTGATAATAAAAGTGAAATTTAAGATATACATATGTATATGTTATGAAATTTATCAATTATTAAAAAAGATTACAACTTACCTCATACATTAGTTTTATACATTGAGCGCACAAGCCGACTTTCAGTTTTATGTGTATGTCCTGTTTTTGGACATGAATCGGTTGAGAAGAGTATCTTTGCAACAATATGAGTAATGGCATGCAATTTTTATTAATGTGCAGATAAAATTCATTATTTAAATGTTTAAACGTTTAATGGTACAATAATAAATTGTTGTTGTTTTGTGTTGTTCAGTGTATTTCTTTATTATTCTTGTTCTTTTTAAGCACATCAGTATATTGTGCATTTTTGTATTTTAGAATAATTAAAACAATTTTTTGTTTATGCTAATTATATTAAAAATTGTTATAAATACAAAAAAAGATTAATTATTTTGGATTATTTTTATCGTAATAAAATACACTGTCTATTGTATTTTGTTGTTGTTTTAGTTTACTCAAACGATACTTGCCTTTTTAACAAGACTGGATAGAAATGGCAATTTGAAATTTGTGTTTTTCTTCAAATCACCTTTGCAAGTTCGTTATTAACAAATGTGACCAAATGAATGATTGCAAAATTGTTTTATGTAGAAAAAAAAAAATTATTTTAAATTAGGACAAAAAAGTTTTTACACTTAAACGAACTACTCGAGCACGGTTATTTCTTCTTTGACCAAAAATTCAATAATTTCTTCATCGACTTCTTCTGTATCCAAACTATCTGTATCGAAATCTGTAAATAAAATTATAGAAAACATACATAAATTAAATCAAATATGTACATAGAAGTAATACGAGTAATTATTTAAAAACTGTTGAAATTTATTCAAAACACTTTTGAATCTATCACGAAATTGTCTAAAAGCCAGTTTATGTATTGGAAAAGAGATGTGACGGATTTTTAAAATCAAACAGTGCACGAAAATATATAGGAAAAAATTTCTAAAGAAAATACAGTCAAGTGCGAAAAAATAGGGACACTTGCATGCAACAAATTTAAAGTAAAAGAACACACATACATTTTGAGAAGAAACTAACAATATTATTTTTAGATTACAATACAACAATAATTTTTCATTTTATGCAACAATTCAAACTTTGTTGTTGCAATTAAAAAAACAACATTAAAAAGTATTATAATTTCCTATAGTCGAATGTGAATGAAAATAGGGACAGAAAGAAAATGGTTCATTTGAATCAGCAGAATTGCAAAAAAAATATATCCTTATTTAAAGGATTTTTCCATTAGAAAAAATGTGTACTAGAATATGAGATTTTTTATAGAAAAATTTATTTAAGAAAAATTTATCTAAGAAATTTTTTATAGGAAAATTTTTATATAAAATGTTTTCTGGTTTCTATAGGAAAACTCTCAGAAAAGGTTTCTAAAAAATTTGTTAGAATATGTGTATATTTTCTAAAAAAATATCCAAAATTTTGGGTATCTGCAGAAAAAATGTCCGACAAAGTATTTTTGAGTTATTGCTACTTGATTCAGAAAAATTTTCAATATTACGGTAAACTTTAATCGGTGCAAACCAAGCTTTCATTTGAGTATAACTTTGTGCGTATTTATTTAAGAAATATTGATTTTTCAATTTCATGTTTTTTATATTTTCCCCATCATTTTCGAAATATCATTGAACCATTCCCTAGTAATTATAATCAAATGAAAGTTAAGTTTGTACTGATTAAAAAAAATATAAAATGGAAAAAATTGGCGCAGGAAGCAAATGCGATTTTTAGTGAAATGTTAGTGGCAATAACTCGAAACCCTTAAACAGATTATAATTTAATTTTAATATTTTCATGACCTGTGCCTGGTTTTTGTATTTAATGTGAGAAGTTTTCGCATCTAAAAATCCAACTCTGCTTGATGAAAAAGTTTATATTAAATTTAGGCAATAGGCAATTCTTTTCTAATAACTCCCCGTTGCCACATGCAAGTGCAAGTGCCAAACACTCAATACACTCATACTTTTTTACTACCGCACTCACACTTATGCTACTTGCAACTCAGCTTGCAATGAAATATTGAAGTGAATTTTTGACAGTTGATGCAAGTAGAATGACAAAACGAAAAACAGAGTTGCCGACTACTGAGTTTTATATTAATTTATTTGATGCAAAAGGAGTTAATATTATAGCGTATTTTGTGCACATATTTAAGAAGTGTTGCAAAACCCCTGAACAAATGTTCCCAGCAGGGACCGTAACTGTTATCGACTTTTATCAAAAAAATCAAGATATAAGAGTTATTTTTGATTTTTATATTTTTAGATAGAAAATAAGAGTTATTTTTGATTTTTATTTTTTTAAATGAAAAATAAAAGTTATTTTTGATTTTTATATTTTTAAATGAAAAATAAAAGACATTTTTGATTTTTATATTTTTATATCAAAAATAAAAGTTATTTTAATTTTTATATTTTTATATCAATAATAAAAATCAATTTATAATTCGTGACATAGGTAATATGTTTATTAATCTTTGTTACGTATTAAAGTAAAAATAAAGTACACAGTTATAATAACAACAAAATGTGTGTAACAAAGTTTCTAAATTACGCTGTGCATTGCCCTTGAAATTGAAATAACGCTATTATTTGTTCTTTCATTTTTGTTGTTATGATTAGCGTAATCTTATTGTTGTTTTTAATTTATTAATTGCAATGCAAATTGTCAATGGAGATGAAAAGTCAATGGAGATGAATTATTCATCTTCGGACGACGATGATACTCCTACGACAATAAATGACAGCGTCCGCAAAGCTTATTTGGAAATAGACAATTACAAAGAAAAGCGTTTCGATACTTCTGCTAATTTATTGGAATATTGGGAGAGCAAAAAATTTGTGTTTCCATGGCTTCGAAAATTAGCACTTAATTGTTCATTCTGTACCAGCCACTCAAGTCAGTGTAGAAAGGTCATTTTCAGCACTCAGATTATTATTGGAAGATTTGAGATATAATTTATCTGAGGAACATTTAAAATCAATTATGATGGTAAAATTGAACACCTGAAAACGACCTCTTAACACTGACTTGAATGGCAGCCAAAACTTATAAGCTATTTCTATGCATTCATGTTTTTATAGCTGATAATGAATAAGTCATATGGAAATTTGAATGAAGCAGCATATTTTAATACATACGGCATCAACAAATAAATAAGAGTTTTGAATTGATTTTTATTATTGATATAAAAATATAAAAATCAAAAATAACTTTTATTTTTCATTTAAAAATATAAAAATCAAAAATAACTTTTATTTTTCATTTAAAAATATAAAAATCAAAAATAACTTTTATTTTTCATTTAAAAAAATAAAAATCAAAAATAACTCTTATTTTTGATTGTTAAAATAAAAATAACAAATTTTAAAATCATGCAATATATTGGATGCATTTCACCTAAAAATCATGATGGTGTAATTAAAAGATTTCTACGATGTTCATTTATGTATGATTTATTTCTTCAAAAATCGAAAAATAACTCTTATTTCCGGTCCTTGGTTCCCAGTGTGACCCAAGTCGACCAACTCAGGGACATCAGGGAGGGTACGACCGATCACCTGGGAAAAGGGCTGAACAATAAAATTTTTAAATTGGAATAAAAATAATTTAAATTAAAATCAGATAAATAAAAAAAACTAACAAAAATCACTAACGAACTTCCAATGGGCACTTCCGTAAGTATATAAAAAAAAATAAATGTATATAAAAAAAGCCAAAAGGGTAAGTAATAAAAAACTAAAATGAGGTACTTAAAAAAAACTATTAAAAAATTAAAAGAAAATAAATTAATAAACCTAACTTAAAAATATTAAAGACAATAAAAAATCAACTACACCTATCCACTTAATTCCCAAAGCCCCTACACCAAACCCTGGGTACCAAATTTATGGTTTCACTTTAAATGCCACTGACTATGGAATACTTCCCTACCTATAACAGAGCTCTCTTATATGGGTTTATTCTCACAGGACAAAACTTATCAAATATCCTTTTTTTTTTCTTGGGTTTCCACCTAAGGAATTTGGCATTACAAACAGAAACACTAACCTTACATAAAAATAAAAACCATAAATATAAATTAGAGGTCCTTTTTTAAATCTTTATCTCACTCTCTTATTCTTTTCTTAATTTTCTTTTTCTCTGGGCAATCTTTTAAACTTTATTCTTAAATTACACTATATGTTCTTCACTTTCTTAATTTTCACCTTCTTATTTCTTACTTGTTGCTTGCTTATTATGGTTGCTGACTTATTATGGTTGCTGGCTTATTATGGTCTGGTACAAAAATTTTCTGCTCCCCAACCGTTATTTTTTCCCAGCTCCAGAAAAATTGCAACTTCTGAAAAATATGTGGACTACAACCCGTCAGGCTGCAAGGGGTTGTAATCCTACAAACTTCCAAAAATAGCCTGGTAAGAATTGGTGAGTCCCGAATTGAATCGAAAAATGGCATCCAAACGGTTCCTTTCAGTCGCCCTTTATCGGACCCTATAACGGCTTAGCTGATGGTATATCCTCCTTTTTCTCACAAATCCAAATCTATGTATCGCCCTTAGCGAAGTTTCTTGCAGCAATCATCACTGCCGCTAAGCTTATATATCAGCTAAGCCGTTACTTAACTGCTCTACTAAGCTACAATTTATCTAACTCCGCCTACTACTAAAATCCGCTAATCTATCTCTATTCTATACATACAACACTAATCTAACTAGCTACGCTATTCTCCCCTGCTTATTAAAGAAAAAACAAAACAAACTAATTTCTGTGAAGCATATAATATCCTTTTCCTGCACGGCACAAATGTATTTGGATTTCACTCGTACCAACTGTAAAACGTTACAAAAATATAAATTTTTCACTACACAAAAAAAAATATTACGCGCATAAAAATTCACCCATCGATAAAGAAAAAGGATATAAAATCGTCTTTTAAAGGTAAGTTTTAAATTCCTTTATGACAGCCATTTTGGGTAGCACTTTGCCTGTTGCCGACATTTTAAAAATTAAATTGCACTGTACAAAAAATTTTACTGTTTTTCGTTGATAACACGTATACACTACTTGCAAGTAATTACTTGCATGTGACAGCGGGAGTTTCTATGAAGATAAATTTTTCATTTTGTAACTCATTCTGTTCTAAACAAGGAAGCGTTGCATTTTTTCAACTCGAGGACTTTTCGCATTAAATACAGAAACCGGGCACAGCATACCAAAATTTTATTAAAAAAAAAGTTGCAAGATTTATACAAATAATTTAAATTTCTTTTAAATTTGTTTACATAAATCGGTTTCCCAATAAACAATGAAAAATTAAAAAGTCAACTTCTTCAAATATTGCTGTTTTCCAGTAAAAATTAAGTTAATAAAAACTGAAATAAATTTTTTCAAGTTTCTTGTCCGGAAGTTTTTCTTTTTTTGCAATATATAGAAATAAGATGGATAAGTTATCATTTATCCAAAATAACAATTTGCATATGGTGATTTAAATAAAATCTTAACTTTACCAAAGATTTTAAACATTTTGGAAGAAAAATGCAAATTCAATTGTGTATGTTAAAAAGATTATTTCAAATGTTAATAAATTGTACTAAAATCAATATATACCGCGGTTTTTGACTTAGTGTTTGTTTAAGCTTGAAAAAGAGTTTGTTATGAACTTAAACTTAATTGAAATGTAATTCAAGTTTTAAATTAAAGTATATTTTCACTGTTAAGTTCGACTTGAATTTCAGTGTCCCTTTTACTGGAATGTGCTATGTAACTTATAAAGCCAAATCTTGAAAGTGGAAGATATGACTGAAATTACACTTTATTTCAGCTTGAAAACTTCAATTCGGTTTGTTTTATAATTCTTTCTTTATATTTGTAAAATTTGTATAATACTTACGATTTCTAAGTTGCATACGTCTTGGTTTTTGTGTGTTCCACTCAGCAATTCGTTTATTACGATATTCCATAAATTGATCACGCAATTGTGAACGTTTCTCCAACAGTTCCTTAGAGGCACGAGTCATACGCATACGATCCTTTTGTTCAAATATAAAGTAGTTTTTCTTCAAATTCTTCATAATCTCCTTTATTTCTTCTTCGTTGAGAAGAGTAGGAGGACGAGGTCGCCATAAGAATTGTACAAAACTCTTGAGAATATTACGACGTATAATACGACCCTGGAAGGTGTACATATTAAAACCGGTATCTTCTTTGACTTTCCACGATGACACACCAGTGACAACATAACGACCAGTTGGATCCCATTCAACTTCTGAAGCACGGAAATGATCTGGTGAAGCGGTGATGACGAAATTGTTATTAGTATCCACAAACTCAAATGTGCCCATAGTTAAATTAGCCATAACAATGAATTGACCTCTTGGTGACCAGAAGAGATGAGTACAAGATTTCTTTTCAAGTTTCTTTACCAATGTGGGTTTAACGCCATTGTTTACTTCATAGAAACTAACATTGGAGTTATTGGTTTCACCATGTATAATGGCGAATTTATTGCCAACAGGTTCCCAAGCAAAAGCCAAAATGAGTTCTCTTATTTCTACAGAATCCACAGGAACTTCTTTTTCACGCATATGAAAGATTTCAAAATTATAGAACATACCCAAGAATTTTACATCGGAATCCTTTTTGTCCTTTTTCAATTTTGAATAACGATCAACTTTAACGCACAAATAGTCACCACTCTTTTGCCAGTGCAATTTACAATCAGCCACATGGAAAAGATTCTTATTACGAATTTCACGTTTCTTTGGAATTTCCAAAAGGGTGACACGTGCAGGAATTTGATTTTGTTCCTCTACCCAGTAGGCAATAACATTGTCAGTGGGAGACCAAGAGAATCCACGTATTCCGGGAACCTTGATGGATTTCAAATCGAGCAGGTAGAATGAGGGCGTCTCATAGATGTGTATGGAATTGTCACCTAAACGTGCAACATATTTATCATCATGGGACCAACGGAACATTGAGTACATTGATACACCATCGGCAACGAAAGACCGTTTCTCAGCACCCGACCGGATATCCCAAATGACCACCTTTTGACCAGTGGGTGTTGGGCCATAGGTGACCAAATAGTTTTCGCAGGGAGAGAATTCAACAAATTGTGTACCAGGATGT
Organism: Eustalomyia histrio; assembly: GCA_949748255.1. Taxonomy (NCBI): domain Eukaryota; kingdom Metazoa; phylum Arthropoda; class Insecta; order Diptera; family Anthomyiidae; genus Eustalomyia; species Eustalomyia histrio. The sequence goes on along the minus strand of OX456524.1, from coordinate 87,681,837 downwards.
GGGAAACGTTGAATACGTGTAAATTTACTACCACCCCAAATGGCAACACCAGGTTTATGGAAAGTCACCACATAAGTACCCAAGGGTGACCATTTAACAAATGTATCGGTAAAGTTTTCGCGGGATTCCAATCCACTAGGTTCGGGTAAAGTATTTTGCCAGAAAGCCACCTGTACACTGTTGGGTGAACTTTCTGCAGCCACGCAATACTGATCATATGCATCAGGATCCATAAGAAAGCTATACAAATCATTTTGCATTTTGAAGGGTTGAGGAGTAGGTGGCTCCCATTTCTCAGGAATATTGTCATACTTTTGAAAATCGGTAAATAAATTAACAGCAAAGGTATGATTCTTGTCCAAACGATGATTGTTTAAGTTCTTTACTGCTTCATCAGCTTGTTGCGAATTTTTAAATTCCATAAAGGCATAACCCTTTGTTTTGCCTTCTTCATCAACGGGATACACGGAATTAACAATTTCTCCATAATTAGAGAAAATTTTGCTTATAACCATCTTTAATTTTTCCAATCTTGATGGTTCTACTTTGGGGATGTTATCCACCACCACCACACTTTCTACACCATCAGCTTCCGAAGGGCGTTGAGCCAATTTGTCGGCTAATAATTCTGCGACAATAACCAATCAACACAAAGAATACACAATCTACCAGTTTTAAGGTTATGTTTTTTCGCTTAACTTACCCTCATCGCTAATATCATCTACAAATCCCTCTGGATCCTCAAAATTTGGTTCCTCTTCAAAGTCATGATCATTGCTAGATTCTTCGTTTTTCTTTTTAGTCATATTTATTATAGTTTTCCTCTGATTTTGCTGTTAAAATGAAAAATTTGCAAAAGAAATCGGGAAAACGAAAGCCACGCCAATTGTCACGTCAATTGTAAAAGAATTTCAAACTGTTGCCAAACAGATATGTCAAAAAATATCTAATAAAATTTAGTTTGAGAGTCATTGCCGATTGCGTTACCAACCTTTTCTTTAGAAAAAATTTCTGAGATTTCTCAAGAATTTCTCGGAATTCTCCTTTTGCTTCTATTTCCGTGAGCGATAAAAAAAAATTATTTTATTACTGGAATTTCTTATTACCTGTGTTTATGCGGAAAGTTATTAACGTTGGCTTCTGTCATTCCCATGTTAAGCGTTAACAATTATCGTTGGCTTATGTAAAATTTATATTGGAATTACATAAGCTAACTTTGATAGCTTGCCGCATAAACACAGCTATTAATGAATTATGGGTGCTATCAGTTTATAGTGAATGTTTCTTTTAACATATTTTCTTTCGTACGCAGTTATTTGTATACTTTTTATATACAATTTCAACAATAATTTTATTTTTATGAACATTTCCCAACCAAATTATTGAATCATTTTTTGTTTTCAAAATTGCAACGCTTTTGTGAAAATGTGGCAGCATTAGAAAGAAAAAAATGAGATGTGTATATTTAAATCCAACTATCGTGAGTACCCCCCCACCCATGCATTTAAATTGTATATTTTTTTATTTCCAAACACCCTGTCTTTAAATTTTGTAACCCTGTTGTAGCCATAGTAACAACAGTTTAAAAAACTAATTTAATTTACAAAAAACCACAACATTAAATCTGCCGAAACAAAATTTAATTAAAGTTAAGAAAAATGAAATTTATACCACTCCATACCACAAATACTGCCATTGTTTATAAAAATGCAATATGTTCTACAGCCACTATATTAGTGTTGACATTTTTGGTACTGTCCGTAATGATACCCGTACTACTGGTGTCATTACTAAGTCCCTACTCAGGTATAGCAGAATCTCGTGTTTTATTTGAACAACCCAAAGTACAATTTAAATATCATTCAATATTTTTGGGCGAAACAATGGACTCAAAAATTGATATGTTAAATTCAAAGGAAATTAATTCACCGCGTTTAGTAGTATGCAGTACATTTCCCAATTTAAATGAAGCATTGATGCAAAATGAGCAAGATAAATGTGATGGTATGAAGGTAATTTCTATCAAACGAAAATGTTTTCTGATATTTTAATTTTTAAATGTTTTTAGTACTTTTCGGAAGATTTAGATTATGATGGCAATGTAGATCGTGTTCACTTCTTGCAAAAAATGGAATCATTAGATCATAAATTATTATCATTTGATTTCGTTTTATTTTTTGAGGCTAATTTAAAGGTGAGTTTTTTTTAAATGTTTTTTAATTTAAATTTAATAAATCTCTTTTTTTATTCCAGTATAAATGTTCTTTATTTCCGCCCGCTTTATTAATTCATCATATTGACATTCCACTAAGTTCACAAATAAAAAGTGGCAATATTATAATACGAGCAGAATTGATGTTAAAACAATACATTGAATTTACTTGTCCTTTTCCGGGACGTAACACTAAAACCATCTTTCGCAATATTAACATGTCTTCAAATTCTACAAATATTAAACAATTCAAAATTGAATCCTTACTAGACCAAGTTAAGTCTAATCCTGCATATTTTCAATTGGATATACAGGAAGCATATTTCCGTAAAGCTCCCTCGGATCATGGTCTCACATTTCAATTAGATTTAGATATCTTACAATTGGGCGCACGTTATCATTTAAGTATTTGGGAACGTTTGGGACAATTTTGGTTATATTTTGCCTCATTTTTTGGCATATCATTTTATATTATCAATAAGATAAAAGATTTTCTATTTGGTAATCATATTGTTCGTTCTTGGGAAATAATACCATGGAAAAAATTATACTGACAACGAAATGGTGATAGAATCTATGTGGATGATTATTCAGAGACAAGTGTATTTTAATTCAAATATTTCCGTCAAGATATTAATTATTTAATTTTTTTTTTCATTTGCAAAACCTTTTATAGAAAATATATAATTAGTTGCATAATTCTATATATAATACTGACCTGAATCCACTATTTTAAAATAAAAACTTCAGTAATTTTTTCATATATTGTTTTATTTTGAAATAAACGCATAACTCATGCATATGCATTTTTACAAAAAAAAAAAAAAACTTTAAATAATACAAAAATAATATTGTATGCATCGACATTGACTTAAATATTGGTGTATTATAAACTATATTAAGATTGTGTATATGGTGTGGATGTTTTAATTGATTGGATTTATTTTTTTAAGATTTACAATAACTACACAAACACATTTTTTAACAGATAACAATACTAAAAAATGAAAAATTTCATTTTTATGAAATAAATTTTTTGTGTTTAAGTACATTAATAAAAAAATCAAAATTTTTTTACAATATTGAAGTTTAAAAAATATATGCCCAAATTTTGGTTTTAACTTGCAAAAAGATAAATATTAATATTTTTTTTATAAATTTAAATTAATAATAATTAATTTAAAAAAAATTTGGTCTTTTTTGTTTTTTTTTATGTTTACTATTTTTAAAGTTTTGTAAAAAAGAAAAATTATCTAACTTTTGTTTTAGATTTTTAACAAAATAAAGATATAAGTTGTTGTTATAATATTTACAATATATACTCCAAAAATAGCTAAGTAACCAGAAACAAAAATGAGGATTTAATAATTAGTAATTGAAAGCTTAATTAATTTATTTTTATTACATCATACGATTTATTTTTTATAAGCTTATTTTTATAACATCTTCAGATATGCTAGAATTTAGAGGTCAAACTGCAATATTATCGAACTAATAGATCTCAAATTCTATATAAATGTTGCCTATATAAATACATACGAATTCTTACAGAGACTGTTTAGAGGTTCCCACAGATTTTGAGGAAATTTGGTTGTGTGATAAGAAACTTTCTTCAATACCCAGTTTTTATATACATATATTTATAACATGAAAACAAATCGGAGTATAACACACAACAGACCTTCCTTCCTTGTTAGTACTTTCTCTTAACATAACCTAATTTTAAAAATTATTCAACAGATTCCTATAAATATGTTTAACTATAATTTATCGCTAAAATTCGAGGTTTTCCTTGTAGAACAAATAAAGACTCTGGGAGTTTGCTTATATAGAAAAACCTGCGATTCAATTATATTACGGTAAACTTTTCAAAAAAATCTGTATGACCAAACTCAAAGGAGCACTTGAATAGCATTTACCTACAACAATTTACTACTTTTACTGCAGCTATATCAATTCAATATGCAACTTATTTTAGCACTTGCCAAGATTATGATATTTAAACGTTGGACAAGTGTTTATAACACAATTCATTTATGAAATTTCTAATTACTTATCATTTAACCCTCATAAATGTTTTGAATAAAAAAAAGATACAAATCAATTGGCAAATTTATTTTGTACCTTAGCCTTTTTTATTTACTTTCATTCATTCTAGTTTTTGTTTTAATTTATACTTTTACTGTTAATGCTCTGCATCATTTAATAAAAGAACAGCAAACGTTCTTGGGCTGAGGTGGATAACAAACACCAAGTACGTTTAATACTAACATATTGTATTAAAGCACGTACACAAATCAAAAAACCAAAAGCCATTATTAGCCACCATAACCAGGAATTTTCATGTGATGCCAAATCGGTTGAATGTTTTACTATAAGTGTCCATTTGGCGAGTGACAAACCAAATCCAGATAAAGCACCATAACGGGCAGCAATGGTATGACAAAAACACGTCAACATCAGAAATCCAATCCAATTGAATAGAAATGCTACCATAAAGGCAGTGATAAACATTAAATCAGTGCCTAAAAGATTATTATCACTTGTATTTGTTAGATTTTCTGCTTCGGAGGCATCTATAGCAATAAATGTTAGCCCTGATGCTCCACCGCCCGTGGCACCCAATGTATGATTAGGATCACGTAAATTGGCCAATAGAGGATTTGGTGGTGGTGCCATGATAGGTGGTTGTAAGGTATGTGTTGTTAAAAATCCGGGTGGCAATTCACCATTCAGTGACTTTTCCATTTGAACTTCTTCGTATGTTGGTAATTTACCATGATGTATGGGAATTTCATTTAATGTTGGTGGTGGTTGTAGATTTTGTTGATCCAATTGCTGCTGGTGTTGTGATAGATTTACATGGCTATTTGTTAATTCATATGGTGGTGGAGCACTGAAATCAGCTTTGGGCGGCCCCAATTCAGAGTCGGGAGGACCTCGATTATTACCTGACATGATGATCAAAGCAAATTATAGGAATAGCTAAAAATGAATCAAAAAATAAAATGAATGTCTTTTCAAAAAGTTAAAAAAAAAATATTAGTTTTTTTATGGAGTGCTGCGATAAATCGATTAATAAAACAGTATGATTAATCAGGAATTCGATTAAATAATTGAAGCGGAGCCGCGAATAACGTTTTAAGCGACAATTTTTACAAAACCTGTTTTTTCCAGATTACCGTTAGAATAACTCTCTTTTATGACTAAAATATTAAATTAGGCAAATTATGCATGATTTCGTTATCAAAATGCAATCTAAAGAAGTCAGTCAGTTCTAAAACGTTTTTTTCGATTTCTCAACAACTTCAATTTTGTCGCTTACAACGTTATTCGCAAAATTATGATTAATCGTAAACTTTTGTAAAGAATTGCTATAATAATAATTAAAATAACAAATTTTTACTGCTGAATGCTCGTAGAACGCTGAGTGGTTGTAAGACACTCGACTTGATGGTTGGTTTATAAAATATTTGCTTTTATATATTACAATACACGAGAATTCATAAATTATGCTGGTTACATCTGCCGGGTATTCACCAAACAAACAATCAATACCACAGCAGCTAGCTGCAGCAGGCAAAACAAAACTGAATCCAATGTATGCCAGCTTACTCAGCTGCAGACATATCCAGGCGCTCAAATTTAAAAACATATAACTTACTCCTAAAATTCATTATAAAGCCCTTATTAAATATGTTGAAGTAATCTTAGTTTACCTAAAACTAATTTTTAGGGATTTCAAAACTGATTCGAATCCGTTAAAAGCTCGTCAATGACGAAAAAGCGAAATTGTCTCCGTTTTCATTATCCATATCCGTACCGTTTTTTTTTTAACGGACTTTTTAAACTAACTGAATTTTACCATACCTTGTATAATTTTAAGTACACCGAAAAAATTTCTAAGTTGCCCAGTTAACTCTATCCGGGGCACTATAAGATATCAGTGAAAATTAAACAAAATTTTAATTGGCTTTCACTTATCGAGCTTTATTAAAAAATATGTATTAAACAAATTGTTTTCCCCGCATAAAATTAATGATTTATTTATGAAAATCACTAAAGCATGATTTAGTTTTGCTTGGACAAAGAGGCACATTACAAGTCGAGGTCGATTATTGTAGTAGGTCCCTGTTTCGACTCAGACTTTTGCCACTTCCCGACGTTCATCTTTGTACTTAAATAAATCCCATATATATTTCTTTTTCGCACTTGAAATATTTTTTTTTATAAAATATAAGCTTCTTATAACCAACGCTTCTTATAAACAATGCGCACAGAATTTATAAAAAAATATTTAGAATAGAGTTAACAAAATACTTAGTTGTCTTAAGATTAGTCGTTAGTTCCATGTATGTTTCAAAACAACTCTTCAAAATTAATTAAGATTGTCAAAAATTTCAAAATAAAAGCAGCAAAACAAACTAAATATTTGCAAAGGGTGTTTTATTTTAGAAATGTCCAACTTTTAATTTATTTAGAACTTGTAAGATTCGAGATCATAATTAAATATAACTATGGAACTATAAATGAAAGGGAAGATGGAAAAAAATGGAAAATTTTTGTTTTTCTACTCCATAGTAACATTTAACTATGATGGAGATCAATTTTAAATATAAAAAACATAGAGATCGACATAATACATACAAATTTGTAGAACTTTTATTTAAAATAAAACACAGAAAGGTTTACGGGATATTCGGACATAATTTTCCACACAAGCACAGCTACTATTAAGGTTATAATTTTAAAATAAAAATACGAAAAATTTAAATCTACAGTAAAATAAATTCTAGAGGGAATCTCATCAAAGCAATCTGATGATATTTCTTGGTCGTACATGAAAAGGCATTAATTAATTATCAACCTTTGGTTCCAGGATAGTTTTTTTTTATTTGAGCAGTACTCGTAGTATAATTCTTAATTTCAATTTAGCTATAAACATATTATATTGTTTTATAAAAATAATCCTAAACTCCTTTACAGCCCTACATTTTGACTCTATATGTCGTAAAAAAAGAAATAATTGTATTTGGAATTTTTCTATTAGATCTTGAACAATAACAAAAATGACACCCATAATAATCTGATAGTTTTGACTATGAATTTTACTCCTTTTAATTTGACTAAAAACCATGGACGAAGGAAGGACTGATTTTAAAGACGTAAGACAAAACAATAACTAAACTGACGTTTTTAAAAATCAATTGAAGTCGGTATAAATGACAAATTTCCTGTACATGTATTAAATCATTTGGCGTCATTCAAATCTTTTAAAATCGTCGTGATTGAAGAGACTTTGCTCGTAAATAAAAAATAGATATTTTCCATTTCAAATATATTTTTTATTTAAGCTGGTTTTTAATATGAATAAATTTGACGTTTATTTTTATACCCTTCACCACAGGTGGAAGGGTATATATAAGTTTGTCATTCACCTGAAATATTTGCATCTCAAAAAAATTTTTTATCAATAAAATTTTTTCCATCAAAAATTTTTGTTCACCTCAAAAAATTTCGATATATTGGTCTTAGACCCCATAAAGTATATATATTCAAGATCCTTATGCGATTACAAGTCGATTTAGCGATGTCCGTCTGTCTGTCTGTCCTCGGGGATTCGAAATCCCCTCGAGCAGTTTGCTATTGAAAATGAGCAAAATCGGTCCAGTGTTTAAAAAGTTATTAGTGAAAATGTGAAGGTATAAATTCATGATCCTTATGCGATTTCAAGTCGATTTAGCGATGTCCGTCTGTCTGTCTGTCTATCTGTTTGTCTATCTGTCTGTCTATCTGTTTGTCTGTCTGTCTCTGTCTGTCTGTTGAAATGGCGATCACGGCGCGAAGACACACTCGGGGGTCCTCGGGGATTGGACATCGTCTCGAGCAGTTTGCTATTGAAAATAAGCAAAATCGGTCCAGCGGTTAAACAGTTTTGAGTGAAAATATGAAGGTACCTCTAAATTTTCCATACAAATTGGTGTATTTAAATACAATTTCATAGTAGCGACTGGTAAATAATATATTTTCTCATATTTTTTCACCAGTCACTTAGAGGTGAATAATATTTTGTATTCACCTCAATAAATTTTTTTCACCACAAAATTTTTTTTACACTACAAATTTTTTTTTACCTAAAACTTTTTTTTCCACCGAAAAATGTGTTTTCACATCTAAAAGAGTTTTTAACCTCAAAAAAATTTTTTCACCTCCATAATTGTACTTCAAAAGTTGTTTACATTATTTGTATCAAACCCAGTAGTGAAAATTTTTTATGATGATATTGGCAGAGGGTATTCAAAGATTTGGCACAGCCGAATTTAAGCCTTTTTTACTTGTTTTTCAATAACTTTGTAAGCAAAAAAATATATATATAAATAAATACAACTTTTTTGAAATTTTTGTTAAACTAATACTTGTTTATTGATATGTAGGTGTATACTTGTATGTTATAATAAAAGTAATAGTATGCAATAACGTACATTTTAATATTATAAATAATTTAAAATAAATATTTCGTTGTTCCAGAACTTAAAAAAATAATAAATATTTAATAAAATCATAAATAGATTGTTCACAAGGTGTTGTATGTAATGTATTGTACGATTTAAAACAAGGTTGTTAAAATTTAATTTTAAAATATATGTTTAAGTGTCCTTACAAAAATAAAACCCAACAGAAGTAAAATACAAATTTTACAAACTCTGATTTTAATCGTACGATACAACACCTACGATACACCTTGCGAACTCCCTTATATTTTAAAACAAGAAATATTGAATACTACAGTTTTTTTATAACAATTATAAACTGTTTTAACGTCTTTTATAGTTTAGTAATATAGAATACTTTTCTGTAAATGGAGGGAGAAATCGAAGGATATTTAAGGATAATAAGCTGCCAAAAATTAAATACAATTAAACATGATACAAAGTATACAAAATAAATTTAAATACATTAAAGTAAACGAAAAAAAAAAACAAAATAAATTAGTAGCTATTAAATAGCTGCTTTAAAATTAACATAAAAATACCAACTTAAAATAATAAATTTCGTTGTTTTTTAAGTGCCAGTTTATCAGTGCTTGATTAATATATGAAAAAAATTACAATAAATCAATACAAATAAAAAACCGATTAAACAATGTGCAACATCTCTTTTGATTTCATTACAAGAAGCCTGCTAAGTGTTGTACTGTGCTATTGGAAACAGATTTGTTAAAGTATTATTACAAAAAGTACAACAATTAATGGTAGGACGATATATTTGTGAAAACAAAACTCAACAGAAAATAGTTGTTATAGTGAAATAAAAATTTTAACAACTCTGTTTTTACGATGATATGATGATACAACAATACAACACTTATGACCTGTTTATCTATTACGAACATAGTCGTCATACATAAATGAGACACATAAACAAATTTTCCATTACTTTGCTCTCGTTTAAACCATTTTCGTAATACATAAACCCGGGTTTAGTACACCTTGTTAATCTCCTTTAATTTCTTAATTATCTAAACTAAATTAGATAAGTTAATCGTTATAAAAATTTATTCTTTAAAATCGCTGGCATTAATTTATAATTTTACCATACGAGTATATTTTATTCATTTTTTTGTATTTTGTGCTTGACTCTGAAATTTATTAAACTTGAATGTAATTTTCTTTATCAATTTTTGTTGTTTTTTAAACACATTTTTACTGATGTAAATTGTTAATAACAAAAAATTTAAACATGGTTAAAATTTATGCCACATTGGCTTAAGTGGCTTTGGCTTTGTTTTGGTATGAAACGAAATTTTAAAAATATAAATTTTTAATTTTTAAATTTTTTTGAATTTTCGTTTCATATGTAGCTACTTAAGGCACTCAAGCCAATTGTAGTTGGGCCTTTAAAAAGAAAATTAAGCTTTGTTCATATAATTTTAAAGTTTAAACTATACAACAAATTTTAATTGTGATTTTGACAAATTTGTTTGACAAATTAACATGTGTTTTTTTATAATTTTTTACTCTTTTTTTTTTTTGGTCAGAATTAAAACTTTTTAGAGAATTTTTATGAGCTAAAATTTCGTTATTATATATCTTTATTATTATCTGATACTATAAACTTCAAGGAGCTGTTTAAAATTGCATGGAAAGTCAAAAAGGCCTCCAATTAAAAATAGTATTATCATAAGTCAATTATTTCTGTAATTGATTTAATAAAAAAGGCTGAATATTTCTATTAGTTTTAATATTGATAATTTTTTTAATTGAATCAATTGCAAAAATAATTGACTATAGCTTTTTTAATTGAAGAAAAAATATTTATAATAATTGTTTTATAAAAATTTCATAGATATATATTTAATGAAATTTCAAAATTATCTTTTACTACTCACAAGATTAGTGATATTTCAAAATTGTTTTCGTTAGCGTATTTAAAGGATAACGGTACTTTCCTTTCGTCATTAAGTTAGCGTGTTTATTTCCAAAGCTTCAATTGTTTTGTTTCTTTCTCTTCCATCAGAAGTGAAAATATTGAAATTTTTAAATTAGGAAAACGATATTTTAAGTTATTCCATTGATTATGCTAATGGTAAGAGGTAACGACAGTCTTTGGAATCGATAACAGTATCTATTGTTAGTGCTTTCCAACCATGAAATTTATTTTAAATTATTGAAACTGCAGGTGCAATGCCTTTTTCTAATTTGTGCTGATAATTACAGTTATTTAAACACTCGATGCATAAAGCTTGATGTTTTAAATTTGGAAGGACTTGAACGACAAATTTGTAAAAATAGTAGCAAAAAAAAATACAAACACCGAGAATAAAACTACGCGGAGTGAAAAACTTTAAAGCGTATTATTAAAGTTAATTAATTTAATAACGATTTGCATTAAAATGTGTTAAATTGTATCATTTATTAAGCAACAAAAAAAATTTGTTACGTTTTTGCTGAAAAGTTTTTAAAATAAAAACCTGTAAAATTCTTATTATTTGTTAATTTTCTATTAAAATTTGATACGATTATTTAGATTCTGCGCAATTGGCAAACAAGTTTAAAATTTATTTGAAAATGTTTTTAATTTTTATGTATTACGTAAATTGGTTTATGTATTACGAAAATTATCTCAACACAATATTTTTATGACAATAATAAATTGCCAATTTTGATCGTTTAAACAGGCCTTTAAGTTAGAACTAGTTCACAACAGAAGTATGAAAAATTAATGGTTTTTTTAAAGAATTCCCCATTGATCGAATTAAATTTTGTATCTATCATTTTCTAACAAAAGTGAATTCAGTTAATTGAAAGCGTTCCATAACAATTTTGATTTAAGAAATACTTTAATTGTAAAATCTCTTTTTATGAAATCAAATGAATTAATTGACTCACGAACGCGTTCAATTTTTTTCACTTTTGATTATTTCACTCAGTTTTAGTCACTATGTATTTGTTTTCCGTTTAGTTAATAAAAAAAAAAACAAAAATTTCCACTGAACAGCTTTAAGCCAGTATTAGCCTGACGTAAATCTATTAACACCATATTTGTTATTAGGAGTAGGTAAAGGAGATATAATTTATAGGCACCAAGCTTAGTTTCCGAGATATTGGCTATTTTATGAATATACAATACAAAATTGGGGAAATAATGCCATCTATATTGACGACTGAAGGCTGAGAATCATTATATACATATATGTATATAATGATTTGAAAACAATTGTGATTTATATTAAGCGGAAAATTTTAAAAATTGAGAAATACAAATTACAGAATATTAGCATAAACAATTAGTTCAATAGCAACGGAAATTTGTTCTTGTGGGGTTAACTTTAGTAAAATAGCTGATACGAAAACAACAGAAAAAATGAATTAAACTGGACTAGAAAACATTAAATAGTCTTTTGTACTAACTAACTTCTTTTATGAGTGCAGTATGCAACTTTTAATTAATTGAAAAAAAAAACTTACAAATCCTTAGCTAAAACGCAGACAAAATTTTGGACTTCCACGATTAAAAAGAAACGGTTTTATAAACAAAATGCGAATCTGTAATGTTTTAATTTTTCCAAACTTATTGGTTGGCCTGTAAAAATTTCAAATGTGGTTGAGTAATTATAAAGTACTGCATTAAACTACATTTCTCCACAAAATGTTATCGCGTTCTACAATCAAATCTATCAAATTTATATACGAATTTGTTTAAATGTCTGTTGGCGTGTTTTGCTTCTCCTGTGAAATTATACAAATTTTAGTTGTGCCTTACCCACCACCAGCACATATCAGGAAATGATTTTGGGAACCAAACATGATAATATATACCGTTCAAGCATCTTTTTACGGGAGATATAAATAATTATTTTTATCTCTTCCATTTTTAATTAAAATTGAAAATAGTAGGTATTTTAACTGGCTCCACAAAAACTAATAATAATAATAATAATAAATAAATTAAAATAATAAAAAATAATATTCTTCTTAACGTTTAAATGCTGATGATAAAGGTAATGTTTGATAATGATGTGGACCGAATGGTCGCATTTCAGGAATTTTCGTTATGCCATCAACCTCATCCATAGCCGCATTTTCATGAGCCATTGTTGCACTTTCATTTAATTTTAATTTTTTGGTATCGAGACTGGTATTTAAAAATCTTGAATTTTCGGGAACCCGGAGTTTTAATTTTTCCTTGTTTATTCTTATATAAAAATTAATTTTTTTTTATTCAAACTATGTATTTAATAGTTTATATTTAATAATGCATATTTATGAATATTTCAAAATAATACATGTATGGTCTGTCTGTAACTAATACGCCAGCACGCACCCACCCTTTTGTAAGCAGATTTATTGCGTCATCCTTTATGTTAAATATGGTTAATTTAGTTTCACTATTTTTTATCATTTCATTGTTAGTTATATTCTAAAGAGTATATGTAGTGTTCTACGAAGAGTTCAACGATCATCAACGAGCATCTTTTTACGGGAGATATAAATAATTATTTTTATCTCTTCCATTTTTAATTAAAATTGAAAATAGTAGGTATTTTAACTGGCTCCACAAAAACTAATAATAATAATAATAATAAATAAATTAAAATAATAAAAAATAATATTCTTCTTAACGTTTAAATGCTGATGATAAAGGTAATGTTTGATAATGATGTGGACCGAATGGTCGCATTTCAGGAATTTTCGTTATGCCATCAACCTCATCCATAGCCGCATTTTCATGAGCCATTGTTGCACTTTCATTTAATTTTAATTTTTGTTGCTTCTCATGACGTATATACAGGTAAAAACATAAAACAAGCATAAATATTAATGCTAACGTAGCACCACTTGCTATACTTGCGGTCTCTAACATGGCACGTTGTCGGGTTGGCAAATAGCTACCATCGATTTCCTTGTATTCACAGCGGGGACCCATAAACCCATTTGCACATTCACAATTATACAAAACTTCATTGTGTATCTCGACTTTGAAACAAGTAGCTTCATTTAGACAATACCAGGCCGCATAAGGCGGTGGACAATTTAATATGGGAAATGTTATATTGGGTCTTGGCGTTGTCATCGGCGGTGATGTAGGTTGTTGTGTTGGTCGGGGCTTAGGTAAAGCTCGTGACGAACATCCCAAACATAAAGAAACCATGGAGGACATTACAATTACACATAGATATTTATACTCCATCATATTTATTGTAAATACTTTGTCCGAAATATTGTCAAAAAATAATCCAACATTTTATTCCAGATGTTTTCGTTGTTTGTTTTTTTGTTTTTTTGGCGTTAACGGTTTAATATAATTTCATGGCAATGAAATTAAAAATGGCTGAAAATTAATATAAAATTATTCAAATTAATGAAATGATAAAAAACAAAAAATGTGTTTTAGGTTAAAAATTAAAATTTTATTAAATTATTTAATATAAACAAGAGTTGTAAAACAAACAATGCAAAATAAAAGCAGCTATTTATTAATTGTTTATTAAGTGGTTGTTGGTAGAGGTAGTCTGAACAGATTTTTGTTAAAGTCCCCAAAGTTCCCCAAAAACTATCCCTGGCTTGCGGTTGCTTTGTTAGTTGCTTTTGCCTTAAAAGAGCGACCTATTAAAGAAAATAACGTAGGGATTCATTAATAACAAAAAAATCAAAAAGAAAAAGCTTTTGGACAGTTAACAAAAAATTATTTACCTGGAAATTCGTGACATTTTTTTTTTTTAGTTATTCAAGGGTTTTTTTTTGCACATTTTTTACATATTAAAAACACTTGATGATATTCAATAGCAAACACTACGATTGAAAAAAGAAAAAAAAAACATTTATCAAAGAAATTTACGCCTTTTGTTAAACAACTTAGCAATATGATAAGAAAAAATCAAAATTATGGTTGGGCATTTTCAAAAAATTCAATATAAATAAAAACTCTTGAGAAGTACTTTAGCAGAACCAATATCACAAGGCCTTACCTTCAATAAAAGTTATTTAACCCTTATTATTCGGTTAACTGGTATTTTTATTATTAAACAAGTAAAAAAGGCTCAAATTCGGCTGTGCCGAATTTTTTAATACCAATGTTCTCTATTGTTTTTGATACAAACAATGTAAAAAACTTTTGAAGTAAAATTATGGAGGTGAAACAAATTTTTTGAGGTGAAACTTTTGGATGCGGTAACAAATTTTTTTACGTGAAAAAAATTTTGAGGTCCAAAAATATTTTTAGGTGAAAAAAATTTTGTGGTGAAAAAAAATTTTAGTGGTGAAAAAAATTTTTTGAGGTGAAATATATTTGAGGTCTACAAATTATGAGAAAATATATATTATATACCAGTTGCTACTATGAAATTGTACTAAAATATACCAATTTGTATGGAAAATTTAGAGGTATCTTCACATTTGCACCCATAACTTTTTAACCGCTGGACCGATTATGCTCATTTTCAATACCAAACTGCTCGGGAGGATGTAGAATAATCTACGTAAAAATAGGAACCCCCGCTTGCGTCTTCGCGTCGTGATCGCCATTTCAACAGACAGACAGACGGACATCGCTAAATCGACTTGAAATTGCAAAAGGATCACGAATATATATACATTATGGGGCCTTAGACCTATATTTCGACATGTTACAAACGGAATGACAAACTGATATATACCATATATGGTGGAACTGTGTTGGATTTTTCACCTAAATTCAAATAAACCAAATATTTTGGTGCCGTTTTGTTTTTTATTTAAATATGATATTTTTCGAATTTTTGCACATATTTTCAACTATTTCGCAGTCTTCACCAAATAAATAGGTTGTTTATGAAAATTTCTACAACAATTTTTTTAGTAAAAATTTATCGTTCCTATTAATTTTTTCACCACTGTATATAAAAATTTAATTTTGAAGAAATCTGCCCCTAGTTTTGACCTCGGTTGCAAATATATCTGATAGAGGGCGTGGTATCGGGACTGGTATTTAAAAATCTTGAATTTTCGGGAACCCGGAGTTTTAATTTTTCCTTGTTTATTCTTATATAAAAATTAATTTTTTTTTATTCAAACTATGTATTTAATAGTTTATATTTAATAATGCATATTTATGAATATTTCAAAATAATACATGTATGGTCTGTCTGTAACTAATACGCCAGCACGCACCCACCCTTTTGTAAGCAGATTTATTGCGTCATCCTTTATGTTAAATATGGTTAATTTAGTTTCACTATTTTTTATCATTTCATTGTTAGTTATATTCTAAAGAGTATATGTAGTGTTCTACGAAGAGTTCAACGATCATCTTACTGAATTCAATCGTCAAGGTTATTTCCGTTATAATAACCAACTACACTTGTTAACTGAATCATTTGGTTACAACAATAGAATTATTTGGTCATTGTAATGAAATGTTTTCCCGAAACGATTAAAATTTACAATGTCATCTAAATCTCTTTTCGTTGATTTTTTTCGTATAAATTACTTAGAAATTGAATATATTTTTCAAAAATTTAAATTTTGTCTGCTAAATACTTTAGTCAAAAAATCTTCTTAATTTTATATTTTACTAAATGGCAAAAAGGCACACAGGACATTTGTAGGTTGTGCGAGGATGTTGAGGAGCTAGAGACAATAGATCACATTTTGTGTAACTGTCCTAGATTACAGGGTCTGATACTGAGATGGCTGGGGAAAAGATTCCACGAGGAGCTGGATGATGTGGCTAGATATGATCTAGGCAGTCTATTGGATTTTGTCAGGCGATAAGCTGGCTATTCTAGGCAGCGGTCTCGAGGTCACCCCGGCTCTCTGTCGGGGCTCTCAGTTCTTTATCTTTTACTATCTTTTCTTTATTATTTTTCTTTTTCCAAAGGATATCACAATGAATCCTATGGGTCTCCGAGTGGTAGTGTACTTTATTATGGTACACCCTAATAATCTAATGTATATTTTACTAGCAACAATTTTTTGTAAACATGATAAACGCCACCTAAATTCCAATCCGATATAAACAGTTTTCTGTGTCTAAATATCATTTAAACCTTAATTAAATAGGAACTTTCTTAAGGCCCAACAACACTAAGCAAAGTTGAATTAAGTAAAAGAGGATACCATACAAATTTAGTTAAGTCAACTTTTAAAAATTTCCATCTTTATTATTTCATTAAATTTACAATCGAAACTCATCGTTTCCAACTTAAGAAACTTAAAAACATGTCCAAAAATTATATAAAGATAAATTTAGTAAATAAAAAACAAATTAATATTAAAGAAATTTAAAAAAATATGCAATTGTGCGAATCTGAACTAGTTCATTTAAGTCAAATATCAGTGTTGTTTAATTTGGGGCAAACTTAAGTCAATTTTTGTTGGCTGATGTACCAAACTAGAAAAGGAGGTTTGACTTCCGATATGTAAACATGAGTGTCTAAATACCATTTAAGTCCAACTCGGAAGGGGCCATGTCATTGGGATAAAAACGTATGTACCAAATTTCATCCAAATATCCTTATATTTGCGACCTTTAAAGTTTATTTAAGCAAACCTCGAGAAGCCGGGTTTGCCCGATTTTTAAAGGTATGAGTTTTGATTTCATGTAACAATTACAATGCAAATTTCAACCAGATACATACGGTTCAGAAACGATCTTTCTATGGGAGGTGGGTCTGAATATAGACTGAGATCCTAACCAATTTTAAATGGGTTTGTCTTTTAACAATAGAAACTTATGAACCAATTTATATCCAAATATCTTTATATTTTGGACCTGTAGTTTAATAACAAGGTACACATGGACATCGATAAATCGACTTTAGTGAAAGTGATTAAGCCGATTAGTATACTAAAAGCTGGGGGGTGTGTCTGATATTTTTGATAGTTACAACAATGAGGAAAAAGTCATTATACCTTAACCTCGTAATGGTGCGGGGCAAATCAATGTCCAAAAGAAAAAGTGTTAACTTCAATTTAGTTAAACCTTAACAATTACAATATGCGTCATAGAACAAATAAAGAAACTTAAATATATTTTTGTACTTGCAGAAGGTTTGTTTATTTTTATAAATAACATCACATGAATTTTCTATGAGTTTAAAAATAGTTTTGTTTGAAACAAAAATAACAACTCTATTAAAACAAAGAATAAAAAAAACAAGTAAAAAAGGGTTAAATTCGGCTGTGCCGAATCTTTGAATACCCTCCACCAATGTTCCCTATTGTTTTTGATACAAACAATGTAAAAAACTTTTGAAGTAAAATTATGGAGGTGAGAAAAATTTTTTGAGGTGAAAAACTTTTTTGGATGCATAAACGAATTTTTTTAGGTGAAAAAAGTTTTTGTGGTGAAAAAAAATTTTAGTGGTGAAAAAAATTTTATGAGGCGAAATAATTTGAGGTGTACAAAATATTATTAATTTCAAAGCGATTGGTGAAAAAATATGAGAAAATATATTATATACCAGTCGCAACTATGAAATTGTACTAAAATACACCAATTTGTATGGAAAATTTAGAGGTATCTTCACATTTTCACCCATAACTTTTTAACCGCTGGACCGATTTTGCTCATTTTCAATACCAAACTGCTCGGGAGGATGCACAATAATCTGTAAATAACGTAATAACGTGACGTATAACGCTTGTCGATGTGACAGCAAATACTTACAAAATAACGACGTACGACAGAGACTACAAAAATTACCAGGTAGAAATTGCCGGCGGTACGATTAAAACAGTACTGGGATAGCACTGTATTTTTTAATTTGTCAGTTCTATTCAAAAGATCCTGTACCAGTATTTTTTTCTTTTGCAAATTTATGACAGTTTATAAAATTTGTTTTAATTAAAAATTGTATTTTATTTCACATATTTAATACAAATGTTTGTGTAAAAAGCTTCCAGCTATTATTTCGTCATGAAATTCTGTAATACATTTAAAATGTATCATAATATAATAATATACGAGGGCGGATCGATAAGTCCGTAAATTTTTGAACTTCCCTCGTAGTTATATGAAATGCAACACTGCTCCCATCTCCTGTAAATCGACTACTGTCAAATTTTGTGCAAGTTCAGTCATTTACTTTGCGTTTAACAGCTGTTCAAAACATACAACCTCGTGGATTTTTTTAAAAATGGAAAAAGTGAATTTCGAGTGCTCATTAAACATTTTTTTTTACGAACAAAAACCCTCAATCAAACCAAAGAAAAGCTTGATAAATACTATGGGGACTCTGCACCATCGATTTCAATGGTAAAAAAGTGGTTTACTGACTTTCGTTGTGGTCGCACAAGTTTTAATGACGCTGAAAGTTCTCCGACGGCCAATTGAAGTCAATACACCCGAAAAGACGAAAAATCCACGAAATGGTGTTGGTCGATCGAAGAGTAAAAGTGCGTGAGATTTTTGATGCCATAGGCATTTCGTATGGCAGTGTGGTTTCGATTTTAAATTATCAGTTTAATTTAAGAAAGCTGTCTGCAAGATGGGTGCCGCGTTTGCTCTCAATTGACCATAAACGTAATCGTGTGACAACTTCAAAGCCCCCAGTGACTATTTCCTATTTCCAAACCTAAAGAAATGGCTTGGTGGAAAGAGATTTAGCTTCAACGATGAAATTATTCATCAAACAAATGCCTATTTTATGGACCTCGAAAAATCCTATTTTTTGGAAGGGATACAAAAATTGGAGAAAGTGTATTGGACTAAGTGTATTGAACTAAAAAGAGATAATGTTAAAAAATAACTTTTTTTTTTTGCAAAAAAAACTGTGTTTCATTCAAAAAGTCACGGACTTATTGATCCGCTTTCGTATTATGTATATTTTTTTGCAAATTATTTATTTATTTTATTATGTATATTTTTTTCCAAATAAAAACATAACTTTAGATTTTTATGCTTCAATAACATTTCCAAGAGAATATTTTATTTTTTTATGGAGCGGATATTTTTTTTATATTAATCATATAATTACAAATTATATCGTAATACCCTAACCGAGCACTAGCAAAAAAGGCTATCAGCTCGTTTTAGCGAAAACAGACCAGAGCCTCTGGTGGGAATTAAACCCACGAGCCCCGCACTGATAGGCTAGCACGCTACCAACTAGCCTACCGGGGCGCGGATATATCAAGGGAATTTTATTTGATAAAATATCCGCATAAAAAAATAATTATTTTAAATGTATCTTCGAATTTTACTAAAGATCGGATTATTAAATTGATTTAATTTGATTAATTAAATTATTTTTTTTTAATTTCATGAATTTAAGTTATTTATTAATACAGTTTAAAATAATTAAGCTTTATTGTATTAAGTATTTTAAGGAAGTATATTTGTATTATATTTTTAACATATTTAATCATAGTCTGTAAGAAAATACTTATTTATGGCTTAACATAAATAAATATATTCCTAAGAAACTCTTGCTCTTATCGAAAAAAAATTGAGACACATATGTCTTTAATATTAAAATTTATATTTTGGTAAAAATACAAAATAGAAAAATAAATTTCAAACAAAATTGTATAAATTTATATTATTATTTTAAATGTTTCACCACCATATTTTTAATTGATTATAGGCCCTATACTGAATTATTTTATTTAAAGTACTGGCGCTGCTGGATACTTTAAATATAAAGTACTGGGGAAATACTAAAATCCAATGTTTTACCAACCTGGTCAAATACCTACGGCCAAGCGTATATTGGTGTTATCATTTCGACACAGTGCCGCAACCGTAAAGGTTAAAAATCCGACACATTGCCAGTACATGTATTACCGTCACCAATACAGTGCCAGTACTGTGCCCTTCATATTTTTCTACCTGGGTCGTTATATTTATTTTAGTGTAAAGAGTATAGTAGATAAACAGTATCTCTTTCGCCAGTTATACATCACTTCTATATCAGTTCCCAGAATCTGATACTAATTCCAAAACAACTCTATAGAGCTATTAAAAAAGCTAGGAAAATTTTAAAAATGTCTTCCACCTTAAATTAACACACAAATGTTATAAAAAATAAAAATTGTTCCTGTAAAATTGTAAAACAACCCAAGAACTTGCTTCTTCCAAGGTTACTGCTGTTTTTAAATATTTTTAGTTCAAATATTTTTAGTCGAAATACTATATACAAACTAGTACATCAATACATACAAATCTGTGTTAAAAATTTATAAAAAAAAATTTTAGACAAATATTTTTTATCGCATAAAATATATTATCGTAAAAAGTTTGAACTACAATTTCTTTAAGCTGTTCCAGTAAGACTGAAATATTAGTTTAAAATGCTTTAAGGGGTTAGTGCTCATGATGTACACTCGAAATATTATGTTGTTAACTGTTTGTAGTTTAAAAAAAAAACGGAACGGATTTCATTTAAAAATAAAGGAACATACATTTACAGTTATTACAAATTTAAAATTTGTGTACTGTCTGTTTCAAAAAAATATTTAAAAAATTCTAATTTGTGTTTATTTAAATTGTTTGTTTATATATAAAAATATTTCAATTCAAATTACAAGAACTTCATAAACACACATACACATCCACACAAAATGTGTCTACAGACATACATAGATACATAAGTTTTGTCGATTAAAAAATAAACAAAAATACAAAAACAGAAACATTTTCAAATAAATGAATAAATCATTTATTTTTTACAGAATTGGTAGGTAACATTTTAACATTTATTTTAACTGATTATTCATTTGTTTCTTACGGATGTGTCAGTTGTTTAAACAACATTTAAAAATAAAAAACAAAAACTATTTGATTTAAATGAAAACTATGTAGACAGGTTTTTAAATGAAATATAATTTTTTTGTAAATGGGTTACAACGCCAAATTAAAACTAGTGTTGATTCGAAAGAACTAGTTGTAGAACTATTGGTGAAACTAATGCAGACTTTGACGGGTTTACTGACAATGAATTATTCAAATTATTGAAATTCATTTTCTTGTAGGAACCAATTTATAAGCACGTGGTGAAAATTTGTATGTTTTTTAGATTGTTAATGGTATAATTTTGTTTACTGCCCTACATTTGCAATACGAATAAACTGACAAATGGAAGTTGTTTTACTTATGTTCAGTATTAGCTGAAAAAATCATCAAGAAAATGTTATTTTACCATGTTGGGAAAAAATAAATTTATGACTGTCACAAGTAGCCGAATAAAAAAAAAATAAAATTGGATCTTCCGAATGTGCTTTAATAGAGCTGGTTGCGGTCCTCAATGCGGTCGAAAAATGTTTTTAGTTGCAACATTCCAAATAAAAAACTATGAAATAAAAATTAAAAACAATTATTTGAATTTAAATAGAAGTTTTACACCTCTAAAAAACACCCTTTACAAGTGGCTGCTAAAATAGACCAAATAAAATCCATATTTTATTTAGTACACTGTGTACTACACTTGATAGGTTAAGCAACACTCACCAAAAAAAGTCTGTAACGGCAACTGAAAATTATGCTGTTATTTCGGGAAATTTTGCTAATTTGAGCCCAGCGGTATTTTTTGCTAATCTTAGCAACACATGTCTGCTGACATGTAGTACAATGAAATTAGTAGAAAAAATTAGCTGCCGCTACTAAATTTTAGTAAAATTTTTGTAAAGCGGAATTTAAAATTTAAATTTAAAACCGGTTTGCTAAAATCAGCAAAAAAAAAATTACTAAATATTGTGAATATTAGTACAAAATTTTAAATTTATTTTTTTTTATCGAGCAGAAAATTTTTTTTTTCTTTCAAAAAATATTTTATACAAAATTAAAAACAAAAAAAAACTTAAATATTGTTAAAACATAAACGAATTAATCATTTTGTTTTTATTTGGTAATTTCTGTTTTAAAAAAATTGTTAGTCAATATTTTTTTACTTTTAAGGTCAAATTTTAATTGTTTTTAGGACTGATTTTTAGAACTAAAAAAAACTTTTTAGTTCTGTTTTAAGTGGATGTCCTATTTTAGACATGAGTCGGTATATTCACTTCCGATCCCTTTTTTAATCTATGTAACATTTTAAGTTTGTTGGTGTAAGTTTTAATTAGAAATAATATTTCCTTCAACATCCAATTTTTTAAAATTAGTAATTATTTTTTTTTTAATATTAGCAAATTGGTTTTCAAAAATTTGTAAAAACTCTGTGATTTGTAAAATGTAATTAGCAAAAAGATTTGCTAAATAATAATTTTTTTACTAAAAATCAGTACAAAAATAGTAAAGTGGGATTGAAAACGGTTTACAAATTTTTCTATAAACTTTTTTTTCTGTGTGTAGTGTAGGTTGTAGGTCTGGCTGAGTAGATCATATTACCATTTTTAGAAATTTCAATACTCCCTCAAAATCTGAAGTTATTGCAAAAAAAAAACACTTTTTAAGGGTTCGCTGACTAAAAACATTTAGCTTAGTAATTTTATAATGAATTCTAACTTTTAGTAGCTTTTTTGACGGTTATGATCATGTATGTTTATATGTATTTCGATTTTACATAGTATCCCACCCTTAAATAAACAAACTGCGAAGTTTTATTTCATTTTGTACCACATAAGGTTTATTTTTTTTTCAAATTTGCACTGAATTTCTTAAATTTAAAAATCTCCGTTTTTAAAACCGACGATCAAATAGTAATCTATTTAAAGATGTTTGTGTTGTATTAGCATTAGCCCCACAATTTGTATTAGAAGCTCCAGTACCAAAAAGAGCCACACCTGTCTCAGGTGTTACTGAAGAACGTACAATATCTCTTAAACTTTTGGAAAGTTTGGCAGTTTTACGTATGGCTTCATTGCGTTGCTGTTTCGATTCAACAAAATGTTGTGATCTACAACGCTTACGTGATATCTGTTCTTTCAATTGTTCACGTTTCAATTGTTCGTTTAGCTGGACCTCACGCCATTGCTCCTCATGTTGCAATTGTTCAATATAGTTGTCATAACGTAAACGTTTTAGATAATTTTCCAACATTTGATTGCGTATATGATCAGCACGTTTAAGGCGTTCTGTTAAACGTTGACATATTTCACTTTTACGTAACATATCATCAAGATTATGTTCTTCTTGATGAAGATTAACACATTCCGTTTTACGTAAATCCTCACAACGTTTTTGATTAACGGCTAAATCACGTTCGATACGCAACGATTGTAAACGTTTTTTAGTGCGCGAGTCTTTTTGCTGTAAACATTCGCGTAATCGTTGTAATTCGGATAAATCACGCTGTGCTATTTCATTTAGACGAGCTTTGGTTTGCAGATAATCTTGAAATTGTTTATCACGTACTGCTTTTTTGTATTCCTCCATTTGTTCGCATTTTAAAAGCTCACGTTCATAACGTTCATTTTCCCAATATTTTCGAGCCAACCAGGAGTTTTCCTTTGCTACTGCTTGTTCGGAACGTTTAGTAGCCATACGATTTAAAATGCGTTTATCATGAACAGGTACTTTTTGATATGCATCTCGTATGATAGGAGCTAAACATAAATTGGCCATAGATTCACTAAGTCTTATGGGGGCTATACTTGAATCTGTATCATCTAGATAGGAAAACGAATGACATGGAGGTGGTGGTGGAGTTCTGGAAGATCTCATCATATTGCTGTTATTATCTATAATATTTTTTATTGATTCTGTAGATTTTTCATTAATAACTAAATTGGATAAATGTTTATCATCCAATGATGTCAATAGATCTTGTAAAATTTCACAATCTCTGGTATAGTGACGTTCAGAGCATTGACTTTGACTACGTTGTCGTTGTGAACAAGAACTCTTTGAACGTTTCTTCTGATTAGATTTCTTACGTAAATCTGTATATTTTGATTTTCCTTTATGCGATCTAGGTAACGTTAGATTTTCTTTTGGCAGTACTGTTGCATTGGTATATTGTTCAGTTTTTGTCCATATTTTGGAATCATTTGTTATGGAAGCACTTTTCTTTTTCTTAACCTTCGTTTTTGTATCCTCCTCCAGACAAGTATGTTCGACTGTCTTTTTATTGTCCTTGTTGTTGGTGAGTTTAGTGTTACTCTCACCTGTTTCACTACGATGACTGTTGAAACAATCACAATGACATATATCACAGCAACTATCTGTTAATGGTACCAAATCCAATTGTTCCATCCACCTTAGATGTTCTCCTATACGTGTTTCGCTTAGCGAATAACGTCTTTTAGTAGTCATAGTTGATTTTACTAATTTTCTGTCGACACAAAAAATTCTTTTACAATTTTATCTATTTTCTAAACATTTATATTGCTGCTGCCTGCTGCTGCTTTTCTCCTGGTATTTAGGTTAATTGTTGAAATTTAAACTATGACAAACCGTATTTATTCTTGCCATTACTCTTTGTTCACATTGTCCTTTTTTTTAAAGTTGTAAAGAATTTTTCACCCATAGATAAATAGCAAAAAATTCTTATACTAGTAAAACTTTTGTGTTGTTTTCTTATTGATTTCCTGTTATGTTGTCATGGTAATGCGTTAAATGATAACGAATACTTTTGTAACGTTTTAAATGTCAATGTATATGAGCATATCGATGGTGTCCATTCCTGTATTTTATCAAAAATTGTTCTAATAAAATTTATTAAACTTTACATATTTTAAAAGAAATATAGTGCTTTAATATAAAAAAAAAATTATTCCATAAAAATAAATCAACTTATCCAATATGTAAATGAAAATGCATACTACCAAAATTTTAAATTTTAAATAGTAGTCTTAATTATCCGTTATTCGAAGGAATTATTTGGGTAAATAACGATTATTCAATCAAACCTTAGTGGTTACACTAAAAAAATCAACCTGGACAGAAGTTACCAACAGTACATACAATAACATCTAGTACCGACAACGCACTGTGTTTCTTGTAAAACCAATAAAGGTAAAACAAATATTGTACTAGGAAAACACTGTTTTGTTTGTAAAACTAGTGTTTTCAAAGTAGCTTCCAGAAAGTTTTTTATCTTTACCAGTGGCGTGCCCTGGGCCTCCCGAAATTTTTTCCAAAAAAAAAAACAATTTTTTACTATGTTTAGTATACATACATATATACAAAATAGCTGGTATTTTTTTGTTTTCAATGGATTTGCTTTGCAAAACCAATTGATTTTTTGCAAGTCCAATTGGGTTTTACCAGATTTCAGAGAAATTTAATGAAATTTGTGCAGTAATGAGAAAAATATGCTTTGAAATCAGGGAAATTTGCTCAATTTTCTCTCAGTTACCGAACCTTCTTATATGTTTAGAACTTTATTTGGCCGCTGCTTACGATGAAATCTCTATACTTAGCTTTTCTCTATTATTAATTATTTCTACACTCGTAATATTATTTGGGTAAAAACAACCAAAAATACACATTTTAGTTTTTAAAACCAGTTTAATTGCCTTTTTTATTTAATTCAACGTCTTTTATCTTTTTTCTAACGTTTTCTAAAAAAAGGAGTAATTAAAGCTTGATTTACACGTCGACAACCCTTATCTGCTATTACTCAGTATTGAGTTTAAAAATCAGCAAATCAACAAAATAATCAAAACTTTAGAAAAAATATATGTTGTTTATTGTTTTTAAATATGATACTTTGTGTGGGTCTGAGATAGCTAAATAAAATCTAAACTAAATTCAGGTTTCCAAATTTCTGTGAAATTTTAAACATTTTTTAAAGAAATTTTAATTTTAATAATTTGTATTTAGCTTAAAATTTATTTGCTACCTCGTCGCACAGGTCCTAAGTGAAATTATTCAATTTTAATATTTTCATTTAAAACAGTAAAATTCGTGATTCCAATTGTTTAACTATTTTTAATTTAAAATCTGAGATTAAATAGCAAAAATTATTATTTAAAATTGAAAATATTTAATTAACAACTTAACTTATATAGACTTTCAAAATAGTTATAGTAGTTGAAAAGTAAGAACTTATAAAAATGCTGCCAAGTCTTGGAAATTGTTGGCTTTTCTCTTTTAAATGTAAACAAAAATTTTTATTTTTGTATTTGTAATTTGTTAAAATATTAAAAACCACAAAAGCTAACAAATAAATTATGTGTTTGTAAGTAAAAGTAGAGTAGGGCGTATATTTGCTATATTTCGTGTTCCGACGAAGTCCATATATGAAAACAACTTTCGTACAAAGGCTGCCCCAAATGTTCAAAATATATTTGTTTACAAAAAATAAAGAAAAGTTAGGTAAGAAGGGATAGTCGTTTTCTTTATGAGACAAAACTGCCCAAAAATGACAATGACAATTTAAATTCAAAAAATTATAAATAAAATTCAAAAATTCGAAATTAATACTTAAAAAGATCAACTAAAACAAAAAAATAATGTTAAGACCTTTTGCGATATAAAGAGAATGTAATCTGGATTGTAGGAAACTGGATGTAACAAACTTCTCTGAGTAGCAAAAAAATCAAATGGTGATTTTATTGCTCAGAAAGTTAAAATTAAATTCCTAATATGAAATAAATCGAAAAAAGAATTGAAAAAATGGACTTCGTTTGTGAATTTCGCAAAAACTATTCATACCATATTTTTAAGAATTTGTAATTGATTTTTTTTTGGAAGGCAGCTTTTGTTTATTAAGGATTTTTTTTATTCATACAAAGGAAAATAAAAACCAACTTTATCGACAAAATGTCCCGTTTCGGTAAAACACTATCTACACTGCGTTTTTTAGGGTTTACTTCCGCTGAGCACGTCCGACAATTTCTTTAAAGAAAAACTTTTGAAAAAACCCATGAATATAAGGCATGATTCTTTAAAAAATCTCAGGATGCTTTGAACAGTTCGAATCAAACACTTTAGAAACCAATGCAATAGACTTTATTCAATATTTAAGCCAAAAGCAGCTCTTTGTGTTCTTATTGATGAAATACATTTATTTTGCATTAAGCGATTAATCGCCAATTTTTCCGATTAAGCTTCCCAAATAACCGATTAATCAAATTTCCATTAATCGGCAGGGTCGAATAATTGGAAACACTACTTTAACCTCAGAAGTGATTTTTAATAAAATTTTTTATAAAAAATCGTAAAATTTGTTTGATACTAAAGGTCAAAAATTTTCCTAAATGACAAAAAGATATCGTGCTTTGGGAGGTAATTTAAAAGGCAGGTATCCGTTGATAGGGGTGCCCATTATTGGCAAATTTTAGTGAATTTTGTAACTTTTTAGCATAATTAGGTTAAATTTCACTTCAAAACTTGAAGCCATTTTTCCAAACGCACGTGCAGTTTCCATGGCAAAAATCCATGAATCAGACTACGGGTTGTTCCCTCATCTGCCCTATTCTCCGGATTTAGTACCTTGGCGGAAAGAGGTTTGACGCCCAACATCTCACAAACAAATCTATTTTAATAACCTCGAAAATCTTATTTTTTGAAAGAGATACAAAAATTGGAGAAATGTTGGACAAAGTGTCAAGAGCTCAAAGGAGACTATGTTCAAAAATAAAATGATATTTTTTATTGAAAACCCTGTGTGTATGTAAAAGCAATTTTATTTACCAAAAATATTTGGTAAAAGCTAAAATTTGTCTAGTTAGATATCCTCCTCGCCTTAAAGTACCTAAAGATTATTTATAACGTATAAAAAAACATTTATGTTCACATCTTTAAACTATGGAGAACGTGACCCCATACAAAATAGATTATCATAATAATGACCTCTTAAGTATCTAATACTTTGAAGTACATTCTTTCATTAAATATACGTAATAAGAAAATAATATCGATAAAAATTAACTACCTTTAATGGTAAATAAATACAAAAATAAAAGATCAGAATTGTTTGTAAGACTTCAGAGCGGAAAACAACTGAAATGCATGAGGATGTAATAAGCACTTAAAGAAAATGAAAAAAATGCGATAAAAGGCTTACTAATGTAAAAAATCCAACAAAGAAAACGGAAGTAATAAGAGCAGGTATTTTTATAAAAATCTATAGATAAATAAGGTTAATTTCACAAATGAAATGATTGTATATACAATGAACGTTGGGGTTACCAGTAATTAAACCACTAAGTTTTGATATAAACTAATTATGTCGTTAAAAAGAGGAGATTTCATTCCAAAATAGATGTTTATATTTTATCTTTTTAAAATTCATGTTTTCATTATTATTTTGTCAAATTATATCAACAAAATAGTATATGAAATGCCTAAAAAGATATTTAGTTTTCAAAAAAATGCATTTATTACAGATTTAAGTGCACATGAATTTTTCTATATCCAATTTTACTCCATTATGATGCTAAAGGTATTTGATACCCAAAAACAATGAGAATTCACTTAAGCGTAATAAATTTTATAAATTTTAGTGTGTGATTCAAAACAGATAATTCGCGAATCAAAAACAAACCAAAAAAATTCGCGAATTAAAAACAAAATGTTTTACGAAAAAATATAAATTTTTTTACTTCACTAAAATAACTTAGTTTTTAAGGATTGATGTATTTTATATTGTTTTTAAATATTCCGATCATAAACTTGCCTAAAAGCTAATAAGTGACAAAAATCCGTTGAAATAAAAACGCTACCCTCGCCAAACGAAAAAAAGAATAATATAATTTTTAGTCCCTTATATGTGATTAATAAAACATTAAAGTCCGTTGATAGTTGGTTTTTTGAAATTTCTTAAAAAAAATTTTAAAAATAAAAATTGGAGATTTAGAAATTGGAAATCTGTATGGAATTAATTAAAACAAGTAAGCAAAACACAAGATGAAAAATACTTCTCACTTAAGTAGATTGGAATTAAAATAATAAAAAAATGTTGTTGTTGTAGATAATTTCAATATATTTTAAAATGTAAGATAGAATTTGTTGATCAAGTGATCTGTGACACATTAATTGATTAATTGATTTAAAATATAAAAATTTTTGAGAAAATGAATAAATTATATAAAATCTTTAAAGATTCACTGCCAACTCGATAGACATTTTGTTGATTCATTAATTGGTAGAGCGCAATTTATTTTTTTTCTGTTTTTATGATTCTAGGTCTGGCCTCCTCTCTCTCTCTCTCTCTTAATTCTTTTGTACCTCAAGAGTATATTCTTGGGCCGCTTTGGTTTAGTACCTTCTTGAGGTAATAAACTCTAGAACAGTGATCGGCACTTATAGCACTCAGAGGCCGAACCCAATCGGCAATTTACACGTACACTACACGAATGTCTAAAAATCTCACAGCTAAGAGCACAAAAAATACAATTATTTCATTCAGTAGTACCAAAGAGAATTTAATTTTCTATAGAGTATGTTTCTCTCTCACGAACTTTTTAGTACTCTCTTAGAACACGAACATAGTTTGGCGGCAACAAAGGTGAGTTTTGGTCGGCAACTTTTAGTAGTGTTTAGCGGTGCTGCCATATAACCAATTTTCACTATTTTTTTTGCCGTTTTTTGGGATGCTAGAGATTTTTCATATTATTTCATAAAAAATGTTTTTTTATTTTATTCATGTGTTTTTCAGATTTTTCATATAAAAATATAATATTTGTTCAATATACTATTTATTTTTACTAAAATAAGACATGTCCAATAAAGTAAAAAAATACAACAGAAATTTGCAATTGTGTTAAAAATTGTTACGAATTCAAACATAACATTGTGACATGAAAAGTATTAAAGTGTGTACACACACATTGACCAACTATCTCTATTCATATCCATTATTTCCCATTTCTATGGTAAAAATATATAATAAAGAGAATAAATATGCTATTAATTGTTGCAACATATAACTAAAAAACCTATAAAAAATGCAATAATTTGAACAAAAATTGTTTTCAGGAAAAAAACTGGTAAACAGTTAAGAATCCCAAAAACTGGGATAAAAAATTACACTTTTTATGTGGCAGCACTGCATACACTAAATTTAATGTTTTTCAACACTTTAGCAACTTTGAAAATGTTGCCCTCTCATTTAAAAATGTTGCCGCTGAACTCTGTACCATGTTGAATTTCTGGTAGAGCGGAAAAAATACTCTATAGAAAATTATATACTTTTTGGTAGTACGCTAACTTTCAACAGAGCAAGTGTATGCCGCTTTGCTGAAGAAATAAAGTACACTCTAAAAATTTGTTTTTTTTTTATTATAGGTTTTTTTTATTGTAGGTATTTATTTTGATTTTCCTTTACATTTTAAATTAAAAATGTGGGACGTTGAGTGGGAAGAATTTTTTTATTTTCTCTAAATATATTAAATGAGGCAGAGTGCCTTGTATGCAATCAAAAAATTATTATCATTATTATGAATTATTTTTTATAATAGAGAAAACAAGAACTATTTTAATTCAATTAATACGGATATTCTCATCGATTAATTAATTTATTAATTTATTCATTCATTTATCTAGAAAGATAAAATAATTTCTTACGGTGTAAAACACCAATACATTTATATTCTCTCTTTCTGCCGACCACTGCTCTAGAATAAGTAGATCTTTCTTATTTACTGATAATGTTTTTTTAATATTTACTGGCACGCCTACGTCTTCTGAAGTCTTGGAGAGCCATATTAACCTTAATCTTGATCGTGTACTGCCATAAATTCGTCTAAATCGAATCGATTTTTATCTGATTAAAAAAAAAATTTTTTTTTTTGGGTGAGAATGAAAATAAATTTGTGAATCAATACAAATGTTAACTTAATACCAGGGACTGAAACCGAACCCAAACGGTTTATAAAAACTTTGAACTCGAACCCAAAAATTTAACCAGGGTCGTGTTCAAATGTTTGATAGAAAAATTATAAAAAACATTACATTTCTTGCATTCCAGTTTGCAGTGCTCGACACTATATCTAGTCCTTCTTTTAAGAAAATACTTTATCAATGCAGGGCTATTTGCAAAAACATGCCAACACCAAAAATTTCTTCTTTAGCTTAAAAGCTAAACTTGAAAATAGCCGAACTAGACCCTCAACATAGATGGAGTTCCAGTTATGCCATGATTCAAGCCTTATTGGAATACAGAAGTTTTTGTTCGGAATTACTGGACGGTGCATTAACTATGCATGATGAAATCGTAGAAGTTTTTGCACCTGTTGAATAGTCAACGCTGAAACTACAAGAAGAACAGAGATGACTTTAGGCGAATTTTATAGAATCTGGCTTAGTTTTAAATTAGACTTAGAATGACAAAAGAAAAACATTTTCACAAGAATTATATTTAAATATTATAAAATGAGAAAACCACTTTTTAATAACATAATCCACTTTTGCTTGCAGCATTATATCTAGATAGCAGATTTGAGTTAATGTTAAGTCGCGCAGATGTTGAAAATGCTAAGAACAATTAAAATATTCAAAAATTTGCAAATGGAAGGAGAAAAAGAAAAAGAGAATTTTATGAGGAAATCAATATCTTGTTCTTCAGAAGATGATGAAGATATGCTCGAACAAGTTCTAAAAAACAAGGATTTTGTAAATCAAATTCTTCAAATGAGAGGGCCTTTTCAGACTTGAAAATTATTTTGTTGCTCCGAAGAACAAATTTAAAAGAAGAAAACTTTTATGTAATACATATAAAGGAATAGCGTTACTGACTGACTGACTCATTCAACATCGCCCAGCCTAAGCCGCTAGAGGTAGGATGCTGAAATTTGGTAGCTAGGTTCCTCCTCCGGCGGAGACATCCGCTAAGACGGGGTTTTTGGAAATTCCTTCGGGGAGGGGCAAAAAGGTGGAAAACACCCCGTTCACAGCCTGCCCAAATCCCTTTAGCTAGAAAACTGAAATTTGAAGTATGCCTTTCTAGGAGTATGTGCTAACTCCTTGATAAGGTGCATTTTAAAGTTTTAGCCAGTGACGTTTACGGCCTGCCCAAACCGTTAGACCTAGGAAGTTGATATGTGCTATGCAGGCTCCTTCTCCGGTGTAGATAACAGCTAAGACGTGATTCTTGAAAAATCAACCGGGGAAGAATAGAAAAGGGTGAAATTCTCCCCCTAGACGGCCTGCCGAAACCGTTAGAGCTGGATGGTTGAAATTGTGTATATTGGTTCCACCTGAAAAGCGAAAATTGTCCCCCTTAACGGCCTGCCAAAACCGGAAGTTAAAATTTGGTACATGGATTCCTACAATGTAAATGTGCAAATTTTCATATGTGCAAATTCGCAAAAGTGCAAATGTGCGAAATTGCAAACGTGCAAATTTGCAAGTCTAAATGTGCAAAAGTGCAAATGAGAAAATGTGAAAACTTCCAAATGTGCAAAAGTGAAATTTTGATTGTTTGATGGATTGATGGTTTGATGGTAATGTAAATGTGCAAATATGTAAATGTGTAAATATGCACATGTGCAAATGGCTAAATGTGCAAATGGGCAAATGCGGAAATGTCTAAATGTGTAAATATGTACATATTTTTTTATTTCATTCAATACCGCCCAGTCCAAATTGCAGGAGGTAAGAGGCTGAATTTTGGTATGTAGGTTCCCCCTGCGGGGTACACATTCGCTTACACGAGGTTCTTGGAAGTTTTTTCGGGGAAGAGCAAAACGGGAAAAACCCCTTTCACGGTATGCCCAAACTCCTATAGCTAGAAACCTGAAATTTAATATATACTTTTCTTGGAGTATGTGATCATCGATGAAATCTCCAGCCTGTACAAATCGTTGGACCTAGGAAGTTGAAATTTAGTTTGCAGGCTCCATCTCCAGTGTACATATAAAATTTGGTGCAAAGCTTTATCCTCCGGTGTAGACATTCACCAAGGTAGGATTTTTGGAAATGTGTTTGGGGAGGGGCAAAAAAGGTGAACAGTCTCATCCTTAACGCTCAACGGGCTGCCCCCCACCGATTTAGCCAGAAAGCTGAAATTTTATTTATCTGTTTTTTTATAGATTTTTTAAGTACTAGACAGATTTTAATATTTTTGCGAGAAAAAAAGGTTTTTTGATTTTGATCGATTACTACTATAACAAAATTTGATAAAAATTAATTTAAATGAAAGTACAATATTACTCTTTATGCAACAGTGTTAAAAAAATGTGTTTGCCTTTTTAACGCTGCTATGTCTATTATATACTATATTTTATTTCTCCTTAATGGAATTTAAAGGCAAGATATGCGATTTTTTTTGACCTTGTACAAGTAAAAGATTGCAGTGCGAATGGAAAATAATTGTAAATGTTTTTCATCAAAATAATATTAATAACAAGAGTTTAATAAGATTTGGAGCAGATGGAGCCAACGTCATGACTTACACTAACCATTCAGTGAAAGATGATTGGCTAAACCTTATTATATTTTAATGTATTTGCCATTCTTAAGCGTTGTGTGCAAATTAAACTTGTGGTTTTTGTCGAATTATGTCGAAGGAGGTGCACGGGATATTTACAATTTTATTAAAAATATTTCAAAAAGAATAAGTTTATTTGCAGACCTGCAAATTTTGTTGGATTATAATCCCCAAAAATTGATATACCCTTTTAAAACACGTTGATTTTCACTTGAAGTAACAGTAAATCAGCTTCTTAGTCGTTTGGATGTACTTTTTGTATTTTTTTTTTTTTTTTTTGCACGGAGAAATAAAAAAATTCGATTCGACTCAGAGAATTTTAAGTTATTTAAACAAAGCTGAATTTGAATTAGATATAAAATTTTTAACATTTAAATTAGCCGATATAAATAAGTTAAACAGATTATTTCAAAGTGAAAGTCCCAAAACTAATGTACTTAACAGTGAAATGAAACGATTTTATTTTAAAATACTTGAATATATAGTAAAAGATTCGTATATATCTTGTGAAATGCTTTAAAAAAAATTGGAATATGTTTTTACGTTTTGTTTCAATAAAAACAAATTGAAAAAAAAAAGTGTTCTTCATTTTTTTTTTTATTTTACTTTTGTTTGAAAAACAGATTTTTGTACAAAAGATTTATTTTTTGAAATTAACAGATTTTTCAAAAAAATTTATCGCAACACTGGAAAGGGTACGAGTAAAATTGAAACACAAGACAAGGGATACGAAATGGAATGAAACGGGGTACGAGTGAAATTAAAACACTTAACAAGGGGATTGAAATGGAATGAAATGAGGAACGAGTGAAATCGATACACTTGATGGAGTAAAAATTAAAATGAAATGGGGAACGAGTGTAATTGAAATATTAGACGAGGGGAAATAAGTGGAATAGGAACGAGTAGAAATGAATTATTAGAATTATTGGGCACGTCCCCCTTGAATGACCCATAAACAAGAAATTTAAATTTAAACATTCACTTCAAATAATGAAACAAATTTATTTAAATAGTAAAATCTTAAGAATATATAATAATATTTTCTTCTCAACATATTTCGATATTTAAAACTAGTTAATTATAAATTTAAATGAAAATTTCTTTGGAAAATAATTTTCCTATTATTTATTTATTTATTCTGTTCAGTAATATAAAGCCATGAGGACCAAAAAAATATATATATGTTACACAGTAATAATTACACCCAAGTTATTAATATAAAAAATAAAAATAATTAAACAATATTCAATAAAAAGATTCAACAATACAAATCTCATTATTAAAACATTTGTACTTTTTTTAAATGTTGAACCCGAACCTTGGGTCAAACTCAAAACTCAACTTTCATTTTCCTGGTTTATAAAATTTGTAAATTTGTAAATTTTTTAGTTTTTTTCATTAATAATTTAGATTTGTATTTTGTTATTCTTTATATGCATAGATATTTTGTTGATTTTTATAACACACTTATAAATCGAATTAACATGTAAAACAACAACAAATTTTCCTTATAAGAATGTTATAAGAATCAACTAAATGTCTATGCATATGGGGGTAAATGTATTACTGCTTATTAGAATTTTGCTTACTCT
Organism: Eustalomyia histrio; assembly: GCA_949748255.1. Taxonomy (NCBI): domain Eukaryota; kingdom Metazoa; phylum Arthropoda; class Insecta; order Diptera; family Anthomyiidae; genus Eustalomyia; species Eustalomyia histrio. Next base: position 87,646,295 of record OX456524.1, on the reverse strand, counting down.
TAATACGTTTTGTTTTTCATTTACTATTGCGTCCTTCAATATGGGGGGATAGTTAATCAATTTGTGGATAGTTTTAATGACTGTATATTAATTTTTATATTTTTGTTTTAATTTTTTTATTTGATTTAAGTCTATTATAAAAATTCATAAAATATATATACATATGGCTGTAAATCTCTTATGCATAAAAATTATAAATTCATTATCTTTACCTAATGTTAGTTTTTTGTTATTATTTTACACGTTGATGTAGTTTATAAGACTTATGAACATTCACAAATTTATTATGCATTTAACTATAAATGCATTTAGAATATTTTAAATCTGCAGAATATTTATGCTGTTATTGTTTGTACATATGTCTGGCTTTTTTCAATTTAAGCAAATCTGATAAAAACAATGAAAATATGAGACGTAACTAAATCAAAATACTAGACAAGGGCAGATTAATTTAAAATGGAGAAGAATTTAAAAGTTTGCGAGACTAATACATATTTACAAAGAACATATTAAGTGTACATACTACTTTAAGCTATAGACTGTTGAATAATTAATAAATCTACAATATTAGCTCAATTATTTGTTTGAAAGTTTTCACACTAAAACACGTAGGAAAAATTACCCGTTTAAAAAAAAATTAAAAAGATATAGGCATGTCACAGACCTCAACATCGTTTAAAAGTAAAATTGAAAAAGAAAATTGATTTTTCAGAAAGTTTAAACCAATTATAATACGAACGGCAAAGCATCGGTTCAGTGCTTTTAGTTTGTATTTACAAAACAGGCATGTAAGGTGTTGGAACCGTTTACCGTACCACAGAAAAGTTTCACAAAAAGAAAAGAAAACATAGTTTTATATACCGATATGCTGCTAGAACAGGCCAGAGCTGGGAAATTTTGACCGCCTCTAAAATGAAATTCCGATGTAAACTATCAAAGCGCCGACACACGTATATTTTTGTTGGTCTCCTTAACAAGAATCAATCATCGGAACCCCGTAATTTTCTTTTGTGTTGAACTGTGTTATCAATCAGAAAAAATATTAAATTTACCAACAAAAAGGATTTTTAATTGACATTTTCTATGTTAAATAATTGGGGACGCTTTAAGGATGTCATAAATAGCATAATTTAATAGTTTCGAGTTTAAGTTTCTTTGGTTTTTGAAAGTGGAATGAAAACTATATTTGCTTTCGTTTTACGTTTTTACTACCAATCTAAAGCTTGTTACGTTACCAATACTTATCAAAATTTTGTTTCACAAAATTGTCCTTGGAGACCTAAACTACAAATCAATGTTTTACAAATTTTTTAACTTTGTCTTTTAGCAAAATAAATTATTTTTATTAGTAAATTACCAGTAACTATGTGGAAAGAGTTTTTGACTGCCTGCAAATACTAAAAAAAGTAAATTTATTTGCAATAACATCGGATTTTAAGTGTATTGAAATTTATGATTACGGTCGGATTTCGGTTGTTGAATTAGTAATCGAAATTTTCGACTCCATACAAAATTGTTTTGCATAAATTAAAAATTATAAAGAAATGTTATTCTAAATGTACATTTTTTATAATCTGATTGTTAAATTAATCGGTAAAATCTTTTAAAAGTTGTGTTTTCAACGACTTTTCAGCAAATTAGACTTACTGTCGAATTTGACTACGACAATCGTAATAAGGGGTAATATGATTTACTTAGCTAGGCCTGCAACCCACACTAGGTCAACTTATAAAGTGTAGTTCCGCGGTCTCACAGTCTTATTAATATCCGATTAAATATTCGGTTTCAAAATACAAATATAAAGGTTAAAGCATTTTTCCATTAGATTTTTTGAGTTTTAATCGTATACAAATTTCGACTTCAAAATTAATCGAAATTTTAGTTCAAAGTAAAAAGTTCGCCACGGTTGTAGGACACTATTAATTATTATCAAAAATTAAAGAAAAAAGTTTAATTTTTTTCTTTACAAAATTTCATAACATCGTGCAAGTTTTTCAACAAATGAAGCTTTATTATTTTTATATATATTTAATATTTATTTTATGGCAGGCTAGGTAACAGATCATATTAAGATCTGTTACCTAGCCTCCAATTATTCTTTTAACGTGCATATAAAAATAATTATTGCTATTAAATCGAAAAGTCACTGCATTTCGACCATTAAATTTGAAAAATTGGAATGCATTTAATTTTAATTATTATTTGCTTTCAAATTCTAAGCAAACTAAATAATTAACTTCGGGTTAATATGTTAAAATAAGCTTTCGAATGATACCCAATACTTGCTTCGATCCAATACGGCATGCCGAAGTAGAAATATATATTAAATAAAACTTTAAGAGGCCTATAACTCAAAAAATATGTGCATTTGAAATAAACAAAAAACCTGAAATCACCTATTTCCCCCTATTTTTGATATCTGAGATATGTCCGTAAATTAGATTTGTTTCAAACTTAGTGCTTTTATAAAAGGTGCGTTCGTTTTTATTAGGTAAATATATAAATATACGCAATGAGTATACAGTATGCTAGGCGTAAATAACGTTAAATGACGGGAACTATTATTGTTCATCTTAAATCATAATATTTAGGTGTTAAAAGCACAACAATCTATAATACCCCCTCTCCTATTGTTTTTTAATTACAGATAACTTTTTGTTTTTCCATATTCCTTGTACAATTTTCTATATATTATATATGAATTGTTGTATTTATTTTTGTATTCACCTTTTTACACTCCTCCTAAACACCTTTTTTCTTCCGATGACTTCTTTGGTTTTATTAGTAACTGCGTTCGTATGTGTATGTATATATATATATATATTTATTATATTGCACTTGCAATGTTATTGGAAAATTTTTCACTTTTTTGTATTTTGAATATCTATTCCAATATGATTTTCCTATAAAGCTTGTCGCTAAATTTTTACAAAACTGTATATTTTATTTTGATCGAAAACAATTGAAAATACACATCACAATTTTTTTTCGTTCCAATCTGACTAAATGTATGACTTTTCCCGATTATTTTTTTTCTACTTCGTATTTAATTTACTTCTGTCAAGATTGCCATGGAAATTAACAAAGTGTTGCCAACAAATAAATGGTATTTTTGGCAAATAAAGGGCTATCACACGTTACCCTATCTTCGTCTTTTTTCTACAAGTAAATAATGATGTGAAGTTTTTATTGCTAATTTAAATAAAAGCTTAAAGAAACATTTGACAAATACAGAGTCATCAATAAGATGATAATCAGATTAAAATATTGTTTAATCAACTTGTTTAGTGCACAATTAAGCAGTAATTTCTTATTCAACGAGACCAATTTTTCAGTGTTATTGGGTATAATGTCCAACATCTCGGGCAATTTCAAAAACAAAAGTCTCCTAAGTGAGGAGTACTGCCAGTTAAAAGTGTCATCCCACTCGGTAGTTTACATATAAAATACATTGGAAAAAAGTAACGAGTAGTAATTCATTTCCCCTTATAACCAAATTGGTTCATTGGCAAATTTTGCCCCAAAAATAATGTCGTTGCCAAGTATTTTGAAGCAAATCGAATTATTGAACAATATATGTATGTGAAATACTTCTCATTACTTAGCAAAGATTTTTTTGTGAATGAAACAAATTATACAGTTTTATATGATATCTAATAATTATAATCCAACATCTTTGTCGTTCTTCGTGATACACATTTTAAAAATTTCTTTTTGTCAGCTGTCACTTGCACAGACTACCTAGACTGGAACTAGCTGATTGCAATAAAATGGCGACTAGAAAATGAGGAAATGTCAAATTTGCCGTGATAAACAGATAGGGATAGATACACAAATAAATATGTTAATTAATACTATTAGTTTATATCGAACGTTCCTGTTAACACATTGCTGCACAAAAACAGCAAATAAGCTGATGAAGTGCAATATCATAGCAAGAGACAGAATTATTTCTTTCGCAACATTTTTTTTCCCAAAAGTAGATCCAGCGCTGAAATGTTTGTAGTTCCAAAAAAGCCCTAAAATAAATAGCGTGAGGACTATCCAGACAGGAAACAGCTGATTTAATCAAAATGGCGACTAGAAAATGAGTTAAAGGAAATGTCAAAAGTGCAGTCATAGAGCTAACACACACGAAAACAATTGTGCTGGCATAACTTGCAATCTTGTTGGCAAGCGGGGCGAAGAAAATGATTTTTTGGTGGCGTAAAGTTTCAACCAGCTCCTACCCCGCATTAGCAGCACAAAACCAATACGTGCACATTTGTAAAACGCAAAAAGTTAAAGGAATACAAAAAACACACACACAAAGATATGTATACATTTTATGCCAGATAAATGTCAATCTCGTGTGCTACGACAAGAACAAAAATTGTGCGCTTAAATATTTGTCCGTGTGTTTTGGCTCATTGGTAACCTGTCAGTGTAATGTCTATACTCACCTACAGGGTATACCTTGTGTACTGCGCACGCAAAGTAGCCCCTAAAAAGCTTTTTGTGATGCGGTTAACACATCAAATGAAGTTGCCGCCAAAAGCAATCAATACTTTTACTTTCTTTCTATTCATATATAAGAGCAGTGATGCCAATCCAGGCAATTGCATTGCTGATGAATAGAAACGCTTCTTTTTAATTTTTCGGCGCTAGCAGCATTATAATTTCTGCTTTGAAGCTGCATCAAAGCAGATTGCCCCATCCCCGCAAAATATTTAAGAACAGGTTACCTTTGATTCCATTATAGACCAAGTTCTTATACCACCGTTTTCATGAAACAGGTTTCATAACAGACTCCCGGAAGTCAAAATATAAGGTTTCAGAGTCCCAGAACCAGTTCTATATCTGATTCTGGAACCGGTCTTAAAGCAACCTGTTCTAATTTGGTTGAAACGAAGCTACGCAGTAGCAAATGACAGAACTAGTTTTTGAACGAAAATAATTCTTGAAATAATCATTTTGAAATTGTTATGTACTAGTTTAATATAGATGTGTTGATAGCGGTAAGCTATCAATCATGAATTATTTCATTCCCATACAAATTTGGCGTTAACAGCAAACTTTGGCTTATGCCAAATTTGTATAGAAATAAGCCAATATCGATGAAGGAACTATGAAATTTACCAAATTGAATTGAAATACTTATTGCTTACATTTGTTTTTAAAAATAAAATCAAAGTTTGCAAATGAACACAAAATTTTTTGTTTTGAAATAAAGTGCAAGTCAACTGGCTTGGTACTGTTGCCAAATTGACTCCAGAATAAGTTATATTAATCTCTCAATTTGGCTGCATGTTTTTCTTCCTAAAACATTAATTTTGAACTAGCTGTAGATTAGTTTCATGTAATTTTATAGACCGTTTCAAAATATTAAATTTAAATAAGAGTTTTGTAATTCTAATTTTATGTACTTTGCACATATGTTTAGCAATTCGTCGCTTCTTATGTGTTTTTTACCATGTTACTTTATGTGCTATAAAAATCAACAAAATGTCTATGCATCATATGGAAGTAAAATTTTTAATTGTGACTAGAAATCAAACACAAAATATTTTAAATCATGGCATAACAATAAGATTTTAAATCATGTTTGGCAAGCAATACTTTTTAATTCTAACAGCAGTTGTCTGTCTACCACGCTCTGATGAATAACGATACGAAAATTTTGAAACTGCGATTAAATTGGTGGCATGTCTTCTAATGTTACGGAGCTTTTTTTCATATAAACTGTAAAATTTTGTTATATCTGTAAAATACCTTTATAAATCGGCGTTTTGGGTAGTTAAGCGTTATTATAACGGTAGATGAAGATATTTTATACAATGACACATGCCTTTAATCGAATCGCAATTTTAAATCGGGCTTAAAGCGGCTGTGGTAACCAACTGCCGTTATTTTGAAAAGATATTAAATGCCAACCATGTTTTAAATTCTTTAAAAAAATTAATCTTATTATCTCAAGAAACACCTTTTTTAAATCTATATAATTACGGTCTTAACCGATTGGCAGATTACTTTACCCAAAAAAGCACTTCAGATAAGTATCAGTTTTGCTCCCCATTATTAGTCCTTAAATTGTAATTTTTAAACTAGTCCAATGTGGAAGCTTGGTTTGCCGGCTGGGAAGTTTATAAGCTAATAGATTAAATTTACACGCAAGAATACTGCTAGAGATAATCCCATGCTAATTATGTGAATAATTTTAGCTATTAGGGGATATTTTTTTGTATCAGCAGTTTTCTTTATGGGTACTATTATGACAATTTTAGTAATAATTTCCATACTCAACTCATTTTAAATGGAATTCAAATTCTTGAAAAAAATATAAAAGATTTTGAAGTACTCCTGATCAAAGTATTTTTCTTGATATGCTTAAAAAATGCGATTTTATACAACTTTTTGATTCGGGGTTAGGAGACCAAAAAACTTTAAAAAATTTTTAGTAAGTCTTTGCAAAAACCTTGTGATGTAGTGTAGACCTTGTATGTACAAAAATTGGTGTATTCTCTCTCTAAAATAAAAACATATTTATTTTTTTTTTATAAGAAAAATTTTGTATTTTTAAATGTGTCCATTTCCATTTTCCACAAAAAACACTTTAATATGGTGTAATTGTAATAATATAAACAACAGATAATTGCTGTTTACCAATAAACTAAGATGGTGCTGTATGATATCAGATCGATTGATATTAACATTCTATTTATCCTTGGAATCACCCTTGCCACCACGAATTCTACCAGTACGACGGGCAGCAATAAGACCGACTTTACGACCAGCAGATGTACCACGCTTAACTGTGGAAGCTTTACCAATATGTTGATGGTTACCACCACCGTGAGGATGTTCAACGGGGTTCATAGCAACACCACGTACCTTAGGCCAGCTGTTACGCTTTACCTTGTATTTGTGATAGGCACGACCAGCCTTCAAGATGGGTTTGTCGATACGACCACCACCGGCAACAATACCAACCATAGCGCGATTGGCAGATGGAACAACTTTTTTGGCGCCCGAGGGCAATTTGACACGGGTCTTCTTGGTGTCGGGATTGTGGGCAATAACGGTGGCGTAGTTGCCAGAGGTACGAGCCAAACGACCACGATCTCCTGTCTTTTCTTCCAAGTTGCAAATGATGGTACCTTCAGGCATTTGAGATACAGGCATCACATTGCCAATTTGGAGAGTAGCTTTACGGCCACAATATACGAATTGACCGGTGTGCATACCTTCAGGGGCAATAAAAAGTTCCTTGCGGATCTTGTAACGATAGGGATCACGGAAATGAACAACAGCCAAGGGAGCACCACGGCCAGGGTCGTGAATGATTTCCTACAATAAATTAAAACAAAACAATAAGAAATAATAATTTGTAGTTAAAAAACAAGTTACCTTGACAACACCACGAATGTAACCATTTCGTTCGGAGAAATCCAAAGATCTCAATTTAGCAGCACCTTTGCGGTGATGGACATGGGCCTTAAAGACTGACCCAGCACCTTTACGTTGTGCACGAATAACGCGACCCATTGCTTGGCTTTAATTTTCTAAAATAAAAAAAAAACAATTATTAATGACACATCACACTTAATAAAAAATATTAGTGTCAGTGCTGTCCATTTTGTTTACAAATTTGTATTCACTTTTCTATCGTCACGCTTAGAACGTGCTAGAGGGTACCTCCAGCATGCTCTAACCTCATATTATACTATGTACGAAAACTGCTGTTTCTTTTTAGCATATTTTATTTTTTTTGCTAATTTGTTTTAATTTTTGGATATATTATAAAAAAATATAATCATTATTTTATTTTTTTACATACTTAAAGTTGACAGATACACTCCGCAAGATGCTGAAGCGACAAAAAATTCAACCGGAAAGAGATGGTAAAGAAAGATTTTCAAAGTTGTCAAATTAGAAAAAAATAGTATGGCAATGCGGTCAACAAACATTGCCATATGGATTTTTTTCATAAGGGTGGCATTATTAAGCGGCCTGTAGACTATGCATAATGGCGTCATTTACTAGTCACCGCCGCCGCCGAAAAATTTTTTGCCATGTTGCATGTTGTTGCCGATTTTTTATAGATTATTTTTAAATAAATCTATCTGTTCCGTCTACTTGTATTTATTTAGTATTATGTCGTTGCTGGAATCATCTTTTTCTTTTAGAGGAGAAGAAACCTTTAACTGTTTCTCTTATGAAAATACTAATATTCAACGGAAAAATTCGATTTAAATTTAAAAAAGCTGTTTATCAAATTTATAACATCAAGGGTTTATTTTCAAAGTGGTATAAGTTCCTCATCTTTCAATTGCATTTTATTAATTTTTATACAAATTTATTACAGTTCTCATTAGGAGATATTATATTTATTTACGCTTATAAAAAATACATATATTACAAAAATAAATATTTTTCGAATTTTCATCGATTTATATCGTTTACAAAAATGTTGAATGCAGTTCGAGATTTTTCATATTTAACCGGTCATAAATAAATATTTTTAAGTTATACATTTTTTATTTTAAAAAATATCCCACATTTCAAAAACTAAGACATTAATTTTTTATTTCACCTAGGCGATACATTTTTTATATATAGTGCTTTAAATGTATATACTGAGGTATATTTGTTATTAATTTTACGTTTCTTTCTCAGTCGTATTGCTATGTTATACAATTATGTATTATTAATAAATGTACAAATAAATAAAATCATGATAAGTGCAAAAACTATTTTGGGTAAATACAAAAATCACATTTATTTAAAATAACTAATTTTTTGTTTCCAGTTTTTGTGTTATTGTTTTATACAAAGTAATAAATTGTCATTTTTAATAAAAGACAAACATTTTAGCTCTCTGATGGCGCCGCTTCCAGATATTTTAAGTGTATTGATATAAATATACAGAAGCCTTTTGAAATTGATTGCTTCACATCGGTTTCGTGCCGTGACGTTGTCAAGGGTGTGCTGTACTTTTTAAAATGTTAAAAATAAATCTATATAAATAATTTTTCATTAGATATTCCCTCCTCATTATAAACAAAGTTCGGATTTTGTTATTTTATTTATTTGATTTATATGGAACTCAAATTCTATTTAATTTGCGCACCACTTACACGATCAACAATAATCAAATAGAAAACTAGCTTAATCTAATATGTGTATATTAGGACAGGCCCCTAGAAAATTCCAATTATGGACGTAATTTTGATAATATGAAAGAGTCACAGCACACAGACGAAGCAACATTAGTGGAAACATGTATTTCTTTAAATGTTTCTCTTTTGAGTACAGACGATGGAAACAAAAACGAAACCATAAAGGAAACATCCATCAGTCTGTGTGTTCGAATTTACTACTACTAAACAAAAATACGCGGAAGAGCAAATTTTTAAAATTTGTTTTATTTATTTTAGATATCACATTTTATGTCCCATAATTTTCATAAATTTGTATAATAATTTATAAAATTTATCCAATTTTTATAATTTAAATTGTCACCATTTTCGTCTCTCTTTTATTTACTCCGCAAATCACAAAAGCACCGCACGCAACGGCTGCTCTCAACGAAGTAAGATATAAAAAAAAGTAAACATCGATGGAACATTGTGTTTGGAAACATGAATATAACAAAAAAATTTGATATTTGAGGAACCAAAAACGAAACATGAATTTCAACAGGAAACATTGCTACACACAACATTTGGCACAAGCAAAATTTTAAAATTCAATGCATATGGCAATCAGTTCCGATTTTCTTTATCCCATACCTATTTCACCCTTGGCTCCATACTTGGTACACTTATTTACATTAATAGGATCCAGAAATGGGTACATCTATTAGATAAAAAATACTAATAATATTTCAAACAATTTTCTTACTGTCCCTATTTTTATTCACATTCAACTATAGGAAATTATAATTTCTTTTTAATGTTGTTTTTTTCTTCAATTGCAACAAAAGAGTTTGAATTGTTGCATAAAATGAAGATTTATTGTTGTACTATAATCTAAAAATAATATACTTAGTTTTCTCTAAAAATATGTGTTTTTACTTTAAATTTGTTGCATGAAAGTGTCCCTATTTTTCGCACATGACTGTACGTACAAGCTTTGACAGATATGTATATTACGGTCTGTTAACGTTCCGTAAAAGCAAGATTCCGTTCGTCGGAGTCTGTAAAAAAATTACACAGTATAATTTACACATCCACATGCATTGTGCACACATAAAATCTATTATTAAGCTTATATTAAACGTCAACGAATTGTCAAAATACTAGCGTTGCCACAACAATTAAGATTTCATGGCAAATTCAGAGTTGTATTCGACAGTCTATTCTACACTGATATAAATTCTCCAAAAATTATTAGATTTTGTTTTGATTTCAGCGAAATCTAACTTTAAATTGGATTTCATTTTGTACAGGTAATCTGTTTAAAATCCCCAATTTTTATTAGATTTACGTCGAAATCTGCTTTTAAGTTGATTTCGAACATAATGTAAATTCGTTATAAAACAATTTATACCAAAAACTGTAGCGTAACAAAGTCAGCCATTATGTATAGCAGTGTGTGGCTGATTGATTGATTTACTGGAACTATGGCAGACCAAGTTAAAATCCAAGTTTTAGAATTTAATTATATATTTGTTTTTTACTTTTAATTTTTATATATGATTTAAAAAAACTAGTTTCCGTATTTATTATATTTTTATTTGATACAATTTAACATTTTTCGGATATTACTTAATCCCTAAATATATTACTGGATCTAATTGTATCTGCCATTCTTCGGATCAATTTAAATCCTCAAATATATTGCAGGATCTAATTTAATCTGCCATTTTTTGGGGTCAGTATAGATCCTTCTAAATCCCCAAATATATTGCTGGTATCTAATTCGATGTGCCATTTTTTTAGATCATATTTATTTAATCAATGTTACACAAAAACCGAGCCCAGAGGGCCATATATGGTTTAAAAATACAACGCAAACATACTACTTAACAAACAATTAGAAGAATATAAATATATATAATATATATCTAAAAATATATTAAGTTGATAAAAAAAAATAATTTTCAATCCATTTAAATCCCCAATATATTGCTGGATAAAATTTGATCTGGCACTTTTCGGATCAATTAAGATTCTTCTAAATTCTAATTTGATCTAATTTGATCTGGCACTTTTCGGATCAAATAAGATCAACTAGATACATATTACAGCAGATATCAAATTGGATATGATCAAATATTATGCCAAAACATTTTTTTTTACTCGGGTATGTATGGCGTGAATGAAAAAATATATAAATTAACATATGATGTATGACATATATGAAACAAAGTTTTATCATAAATGGTGTATGTATTTACCTAAATAAGGCTAAACATGGAACCATATAAGAGAATATCAGGGTTAACATGATTATTCACCCTGGTATGAATTCCGTCAATATTTTTATTAAAAAAATCAAACGATATACGAGCGTATTTAGGTATGAGCTTATATAAATTCATATATGATATACGGCCATATACCATTTACTTACAGATCGGAATATACACTGCGTCATATATGAACCCATAATATATTTTTTCATATATGCGTATGTATTTTCATCAGGCCAGCTAAATTTATACAAAATCAATAAATCTCTCACAGTACCTGTTGGTAGCTAACGGGACATTGTGAAAATGGGCAACAATTTAATTAATATATAAATTTAATTTAAAAATACACTTGAAAACGGATGCATATTACGTTAAAAACATTAATTGAACTTAACTGCCGATGGATTAAAAGGTTGTCCCTTAAAAGGCGATCCTTCAGCATTCCAAGCTTGTCGCAGTCGAGACATTTGTTCGCTTTGACTAAGGGGTAAAGTTTTTAATTCATCTGATTGGGTATTATCACTTTTCACATTTTCTATAGCACTTTGTATTTCGGATGAGTATTCATCTATCGGACGGTCAGTATCTAGATTTTTAATGTCAATAGATGACTCGTCTGTGAAAAGTTTATCCCACCAACAATCTTTCAATTTATCTGAAAAAATTTAAAAGGAATACGTTATAAGAAATATACAGTTAAGAATTGAATAGTTATGAATTAAAAAAAAAAACATTTATAGCTTTCCCTGCTGAAAATTCAGTCTTGAAAGATAATAACTCGTATGAATAAAAATATATTTTACTCTTCGTTCTCAAAGTTAAAGTTTTATTATAAAAATGGAAACTTCATTAATTATAAAAAAATAAACATGACTACTGTTACGGGATTTTGTCCGAGCGCCCAGTTTTTACAAGACTTATAACATTAAATTCATAAGCACAAATGTATTAAATTAAATCTTCTTTATTGTATGAATTTGATATGTTTAAATTCCTGGTTAAAATACAATTTTTGTTATAAATATAAAGAAATACAAAAATTTATTATTTATACATACTTTTTTGGTATAAAAACCCAGCGCGAAATTATACATATATTTTTAACAAATTTCTTCACAAAAAACGAGATGAGTTTGATACTGAATGACAAATAACAATGGCTGTACAATTAGTCGACAATTTAAGACATAAAAAAAAATGCGCTAAAATACAGCTTGGGATTTTTATGACTTTTGACATTACGTTATTTGACAATTAGATATAACAAAAAGAAACAAATCGATAAATATATTACACAAGTAAATTGATATCGAACTGGGTGACAGTGGCGGTAACAACTACTATATTGTGAAATATAAATTCAACTACAGTGTAACATAACAATACTTCAACACGTTCAAGCAATAGATAATGTTAATTGGAAGATGTGTGTGAAATTTTAGGAAGATCGGTTCATAACTTTTTGAAAAATCAGATCGTATTTTTTGGAAACTCCTATGGGGAAGGGAAAAAAGGGGAATTGAATTGATGAGGTAAATTTTAGAATTTTTGAGAGGGACCTGTTAAAAATGGGGGTTCAAAGGCCGAAAATCTTTCCACTTGGTGCGAAAGTTCCCTCTCCGGACATCAGCAAAAACGAAATTTTTTAAAAATCCTGGGGGAAGTAGCAAAAGGGGAAAAATTCTCCACCTTGACGTCTAAAATCGATGGAAATATTGCATGTATGTTCTTCTTCTTGCATAGACATCTGCTCAGACTAGATTTTTGGAAATCCCTATGAGGAGAGGCAAAAGGGTGGATAGGATAGTCGACATGTACAGTTACGGACAAAAATATTTACAACTAACATAAAAAATTCTATTTTTATCCCGTAAAATTAGTGTGTTATTACTTTTTAAGGTCATTTTTTCTTATCTGGACTTTGCATTTCTAAAAGGGTCTTATGTGAAAGTAGTTAAAATTTTAAGGCGACAATGAATCAAAAACCGCTATGATTTGTTTTTTTTTTAATGTATTCGTAGTTTCTTTGTGTAAAATTACATTTTTTTATTGCATTTGCAAAAATATTTGAAAAGAAACACAATTTCAGCTAGTATTCTGAAATATTGATAATTATGACACCAGAAAAATTCGGTAAAGAGTTGCGAAAGCGTATTGTGGATAATTTTATTCATGGAATTTTTCAAAAACAACTCACTGTTTAAATTATTTTCAATTTTCCGAATTTTATCACCTTGTCCAAAAAGTAAATCAGCAAATTCGATCTGCCTTGAAAAACCTTGCCAAATGACATTCGCTTAAAAAGGAGAGAGTTAAAAAGTTTAATTTTAAATCGGCCCCGAAATAAAACTACCAGATAGCGCAAGAACCATTTACGGACGTCTGGCGTACACTGGGGTTTTTTTTATCGAAAAAGCTATTCATATTATCTATTGAAACGACTTCAATTTGCTCAAGAACATATCGGCAGTGATGGCATAACTCATGTAAGAAGGAAATGGGTTAAAAAAAAAGAATTTTGTGTAATGACGGTTAAACATGGAATTGGCTACGATATGGCCTAGGTATCTGTGTCTGCCTGGAAAATGCCGTTGCATACAACGTTCAACAAGATAACCATCCCAAACACACCTTGAAGCTTGATTTTAGCAACAAAGTATTAATATAATGCAATGGCCGAATCGGTAACCGGCTCTTAACCTGATTGAAAACCTCTGGTCAATAGTAAAACGGAGAATTGATAGAAATAACGCCCAAAATACCGTTGATATATTCAACCTTTGATATATTCAACATGGTATGGTATACCACAGGGTACAATTAATCATTTTGTAGAGTCCATGTCACGACGATGCAAGGCTCTTATTGAAAATAGGGGGTTCGCCACGAAATATTTTAAAAAATAGGTTAACATGAAGTTATTTTTTTTTGTTGCAATTGTGTTGTCTTTTTGGAGCAGAAATATTGCAAAAAAAATAAAATTTTTTATTTTAAATGTCTTATGGAGTTTACTTTATTACAAAAATAAAGTTTTAGTTTGAATAACATAGCTTCACATGTTTTATTACATCGGATTATGAAATTTGTATGCTAGTTGCAAATAGTTTAAGGTAAACGGGACTGCCAATCAAAATGCTTCTACATGTTTTGAAACTAGTATTAAGAAAATATCAATTGAAATTTAAAATTTCCATCAAAAAAAAAAATTCGAAATTTAAATTTGAAATTCAGAAATCATCAATTGTAATTCAGAAATTATTAATTATAATTCAGATTTTCAATTAGAAATTCCTAAACTAGCAATTGAATTCCAGAAAATCGAATTTAAAGTTCAGAATATATCAAACGAAGTTCATAAAATATTTGAAATTTACAAAATATTATATGAAATTCATAAAATATCATTTGAAATTCAGAAAATTAAAGTTTATTTTCATAAAATTACATTTTAAATTGAAATTCAAAAAATGTCAATTGCAATTCAGATAAGATCAATGAAATTCAGAAAATTCTATTTTAAATTTGGAAAATACCAATGGAATTTTTGATTTTAAAGGAAAAATTATAAAGGTATGGAGGAAATATTTGCTATGAAAACTAAATCATATTCTACTAAATACAAAACGTACGTACCAAAACTTAATATAAGTTTTCCATCTGCTATTGTCCAAACCACATCATTATGCCTATATTTATCCCAAGTTTGGCCAGATAACAAAATGTTTTCTTTAGGTAACAGAGACTTCACTGAAATTTGATTTGATTTAAGATCCAACTTAACATGTTTGCTAGATTTGACTTCGCAGGGTAATGAAATATTCAATTCCACATCTTTTAAAGTTTGAGACCAACAATATTTTTCAAAAACTGCACCATTTTTATAATCCGATTCACTAAACTGTGCACATTTCTTAGAACTGCCTATATCTTTCGATGACTCTAGCATTTCTATGTCATTTGCGGTAGATAGTATTGTATCGATTTCCTTTGTTGTTGAATCGGTGTTATCAGCAACTATTTCAACTTCTTCTATGGCCAGTGGTGGATCATCAATTATTAAGTCTCTTTTAAATACAGGAGGCTCAAATCCTTTTTCATATTTTTGCATGCAACTCATTAAAATTTGTTCTTTAACACCTCTGGGAAAGCCTAATTTATCTTCTTTTGTTTTTTGTATATGAAAGAAATCTGTACTGGAATTATTAACCAAGATGTTTTAAAAGACACGGAACTATGATGAACATAACTTACTTCCGACTCATAAATCCAAATACAGAATCTAAAAAACCAGTTAATGATTTTCGGTCTTCTAATATTTCTCGTAAAATACAATCTGAACGTAAATAATCCATGTTTTATTAACAAATATTATTAATTTTAACACTTTTCCTATTTGTTTTTATTTATGCTAAGAACTTTTCTCTTCTCTTTAGCCGCTATGTTACCATATTTATACTGTAAAAAAATCGTGAAGTTATCCGGTTTCTGCATTGCAATAAAATTTATAGTTTTTTTATTTTATCGTCTTTGTTTTCCATATGCAGCCTAATGGACATTTTTCAAACGTCTACAAACGAGTTTTAACAAATAATTTTTTGGGCACGTTTTTGTACTAAGAACAAGGACTTCTTGAAATCTGGTCACTTTAAAAAATTTAGCTTTACAATTGTGATCGCTTGATCGTTGAAATATAAAAACTAAAAGAAATATATATAAATTCAATGCTGTTGCATTTGTTTACATTTTCAAGCACCACGTAAATTTAACAGCAGTTTTTTATGAGAAATTCGTCGAATTGAAAATGTTGTTTAGTATGTTTCTAGATAATTCATTCAAGGGTAAATTTATGTTTCGTTTAATAGGTAAAATTTTGCTCATCATTGGTTTGTATTAATCTGGCATCCCTGTTTCGATAAGAACAGAAAATATTATTAAATATCAGCGATGCCAACTTGTTCCCCAACGTACTACCCAAAACATAATTTTTCGATATAATTTTGTTTAATTTGAACGCTTGTTAGAGCCAATTTATACGATGCAAATGATTGCGTGCAATTTTCTTAATTCCCTTTTCAAAGTTGCTTCCAAAGTTATGTCTATTAATACAGTGACTTTAATTGCACGAAAACTGAATGTGTATGAAGCAACAAACGAAGAATACAAATGAGTGAAAAAGAGAGATAACAGAACATGCACGAAAAACGACAACTGTGCCTTTTTTGTTACCCAACCAACAAAAATTGCACGCAATAATTGCGTGCAACAAAGCCACCGTCTAAATTGGCTCTTAGCGAAAAATTCCACTTTTCATGTCAGTAGTGGGCCAAACCAATAATAAGCTGACGAAGCGCAAAATCAGACGCAATTGAAAGTACAGAATTATTTGTCATATACAGTGAAAGCTCCACTGACGTGCAGTTCCCGCAGTTGAACAACATTTTTATTTATTTGCAATTTTAAAGCCCATAGGGCTTCTTCTTGGAACTTTCACTGTAGTTTCTTTCGCTCTATAATTTTTCCTAGTAGAAAAACATTAGCTCTGGCGTCGGTCTCCGCTGCATACCCTGGAATTGGGCATTTTAGTTCGTTTTGGCGATCGTCATTACTAAATAATTAATTGAATGAAAATACCTATTTCACGCTTTTAGTTCAATTGCTCTTTGACAATTTTCTTCAATTGTTCATATAACAGTTCTCAATCCTTCGCTAAGGCATTTTGTTAGTAACCTATACATATCGAAAGTCTTTTTCATTCCTTTTAGTCAATAAATATAAAAATGTGTATTTCAACAGAGTGATTAGTTCAATTGAACTAGTTTGTGCACGAACGACAACTCTAGAAAAGTTTATTGCTCTTTTATTTCATGGTGAAATATTTATAGAATTCAAAAATAATTCATTAATTTGTTTATGTTTTACTTCAGAAAATATGCTAATGATTTTGTTAAACAATTTTTGTAAAAATTACAAACAAATTAAAAAAAATATATAAAAGAAAAAGCCATTAAAAAAAGGAAAATGGCGGGAATATCAAAGATATTTTCTACCTTTTCTTGTACACCCCACTAGAAAGAACTATTATTATCACGTTGTAATTTATAAAAAGAGCACCAATACTAAGCTCCAACTAAAATATGAAAGCAAACTAAAACAACAACAAACACTAGAAAACAAAGCAGTAAAAACAAAAACAACTCGTAACAAAAAGAACGTCAACGTTTTATATTTTCTTTTTTGTTTCATAAAAAGACTTCTTAATGACCTACTAAAAGCTTTATAATTATTAAAATATAAAAAAGCGGTGAATTTATTTACTAGTGAAAATTAATTAAAAATTAATTTAAACATATAACATTTGTAAATAAATACAAAATTAACTAAAAAGAAAGTGACAAATAAAAAAAAAATAAGTGCCCACATGCCGTTTTTTACAAATCTAATCATAAATCAAGAAAATTTGGATACTCCATCTGCTTTACTTATTGGTTCATTTTCCATGTTTGTCATCTTTTTCTACTTAAAGTTACTTTACATATTGGTTGCTATTTATTTATCACTACATTACGATCACTGAAAAGTATAAAAAAGAAAGTTTCAACAACACATAATGTATCATTTCACACCCGATCATCCACCAGAGCCTGTAAGACTTTCATTTCGTGCCTTAGTCCCAGGACACATACGTCAGTATCTAAAGGATTTTCAAATTGATGCCATACGTTTTATGCACAACTATTTGGCTAAAGGCGAGTTTTGTGTTTACAACGATGAAAGTGGGTTGGGCAAGCAGGCTTCGGTTGCTGTTCTCTTAGAGGCTGCCTGTAGTAGCAAAAAAATTTTGATTGTTGTACAAAATGATGATCGTTATGTAAATGGTTGGGAGTTTCACTTTAGCGTATTAACAAATTTTAATGTTATGGTTATTAAAGATGCAAATGGTAAGTAGTTTTAAAAAAAAAACTGTTGCAATTTATTACTGGTATATTGTCTGAAACTTTTAGTTGTTATGTGTCAATTCAAAAATCATTAGGGCATTTACAATTTCTTTGTGTTTTCAATTGTTTGACAAAGTGTGTTTACCTTTTTATGCATTATTAAAAAAATCGCTAAAATTTGTTAACCAATTAGTATCAATTGATCGGGGTTTTACAAAAAAATCTGAGCACTCTTCAAAAAGAAAATTTGCCAGATCGAAATACATATGTACCTTAGGGCGCTTTAAAGAAAAAAATGCGAGTTATTGAAAAAATATGTATTTGGGTCTAAAACAACGTCTCCCAAAAAATTAGGACAATCGGATAAGAGAAACACGTGCCTTAACGGTCCTTAATTTTTAAAAACGGTATATATGGGAAAAATATGACTTTTTTTTTAAATTTCTTAATATAATGAAGTTTTATGAATTGATCTGTTATTTTGTAAATGAATAGTATTAGTATAATTTTAGATCATATAATCATATTCTTTTTATAAATTATTTTATTGCAAAGAAACATGAAAATTTATATAAGTAAATTATAGAGAATAAAAATTAAGAAATTCCACAGAGCCAGCAGGATGGAATACTTTGTATTTTCGGTTGACGCTACCCAACCTTATCAATATCTACGATCTCCTTTCTCCCCTTTTTGGTCTTTGCTTGTTGATGATTGTCTATTTTATATTAAGTGTTTGGAAACAAATTAATGAAATAAATTTCATTACCTTTGTTTGAATTGATGGTAATGATTTACGAATATGATTTTATTGATCAATGACAATGTTTTTGAATTTCATTACCATTACTAGTGTAACAATAAAAAAAAAACTATTAGCATTATTAACCGTCATTTTATGTGTAAATATTTATGTTAATATTTATTTATGCTGTCTAACATTTGTATAATTTATATTTTGTTTTATTACTTTCTGTAGAGTGCAGTTCTGTGTAGTGACAAAAATAGTTGTTTTCTCGAAATCCGCTGAAGTTAAATCGCTGCACTGGCCAAATGAAAAGAAGAATACCTTAATTAAACCTTAAAAGTCCAATCGTTTGAAACTTTAAAATTAGAGATTTGAAAACTGTGTTTAAAAATTTAGACCTTCTTTAGTTTAATACGAGTTTGCAAAGTACATGATAAAAACACTTTTTAATTGAGTACCTTGGAGCTAATGAAATACAAAAATGTTTTTGCATTACATTATTTCTACAAATTTCTAAATTTGTGCTCGAACTTCTTCTTACTACCGTATGGTAGTATTGATTCGGGTTATAAAGTTCTGGATGTTAACCCTGACATTGTTAATAATTTTTTTATTTCTAATCGATCATGTGAACCATCCACATCTGTTTTTGATAAGCTTATTTTTCCCTTGGAAGATTCATTTCAGTTTCAACCTATTATAGCCGATGATGTATATTGCGCGCTTAATAGGATACACTCGAATGCTGCTGGTTATGATTGTATACCACCGAAATCTTTAGGATTATTTATCCTTATATTTGTGCTTCTTTTACTCATATTTTATGACTTCCAAATTGTAATCTTCTACAAAATTTTCGTTCAATTTCTGTGATACCCGTTCTTTCAAAAGTTGTTGAGCACATTATAAAGGATCAGATGGTGTCTTATATTAATGCTAACAGATTGATTCATCCTAACCAGTCTGGTTTTAGATGGAATTATAGTACTACAACTCTGCTTCTTGGGTTAACGGATTCAGTAAGACGTAAGCTTAATGAGAAAAAAATGTAGTGTATTGCTTTCCTTGGATTTGTCAAAGGCCTTTGATAAAGTTTTACATTAAATTATGTAATTTTTTTTAATTTTTATATATTCATATCTTGGTAAAAGGTCACAATTCGTTTCTGTAGGAGACAGGAACTCTAGTTTATTGGAGGTTACCAGTGGTGTTCCACAGGGTTCTGTAATTGGTCCCATTTTATTCATGATGTATTTAAATGATTTTATTAATGTCATTCATAATTACTCTTTTGAAACATTTATATGTGCGGATGATGTACAGATTTTATTTTCTGGGGAATGCAATTTTTGATGTTTTGGAAGCGAACATAGAGTTTTACCTTAATAGGATTGCACAGTGGATGGATACGAATAGGTTGGAAATTAATCCTGGCAAAACAAAGGCAATGTGTTTTGGTTTTGACTCCAGTAATTTGAATGTATCATTAGGAGGTGTTAGGATAAATTTCGTCACTGAAATTAAGCGTTTTCAAAGCACATTGATTACGTTTGTGCTCGTGTGAATGCAACCTTAAGGCGATTGTGGTCTCTGGATTTTTGTTTGCCTCTACATGTGAGGAAACGTGTTGATATTGGTCTTCTTATGTCACAATTATTATACGCCTTAGAGGTATTCACGGGTACTAATAGTGTTTTACTTAGACGCCTTCATCTTACATTTAATCGTATCATAAGATCATATGTTTATAGATTAAGAATAAGGGAACACGTCACTTCTTTTGTATTAGATTTTGTTGGTATTTCTTTTGAAAATTTAATAAAATTGAGAATTTTGTTGCTGTTTCACAAGGTGATTAAGACGAATTGTCCTAGTTATATTGTTGAGAACTTTAATTTCACTAGATCGAGTAGAATCCCTCAAATAGTTTTTCATCGTATAACTTCATCCATTTATGAAAGATCCTTTAATGTGAGGATAACTAGAAATTGGAATTCGCTACCTAGATACCTTAAAAATTTCGTTTTTCAAAGGCTACGTTTAAATTCAAATTAGTGCAGTAGTTCGGTATGTTACACCCTCTCTAATTTATGATAACTGTAATTTTATCTTTTCTTAATTGCTACATTATGGACCTTAAATTTTAAAATTTTATTTTAAATTTTATTTTATATTTTAGTTATTATTTTAGTTTTAGGCATTTTATATATTTTATATGTGTTTTTTTTATATTTTTTTTAGTAAATTGTTTTTTTTAGTAGTATACAAACCATATTTGGCCCAGAGGTCTTAGTTCTTGAATATTTGAATAAATAAATAAAAAGTAGCGTTCTGTGACACATCAGCTGCCCGGGGCGGTCGTAATAACTTGGATTTTTTAACCGATTTTAGTTTTTATTGCCATATTAGAATGATAATTTACTGTTTATTATGATTTTTTAATCTTTTTAATATAAAATATTAAAAATTTTAAGAAATTTAAAATAAGTCATATTTTTCCCATATATGTACACCGTTTTTCAAACTTCAGGGCCAATGAGGCACGTGTTCCTCTTATCCGATTGTCCTAATTTTTAGAGAGACGTCGTTTTAAACCCAAATACATATTTTTAGAGGGGAGCCCAGTCAATAACTGACATTTTTATTTGCTCCATACAAGGTTGGAGACCCTAATGCACATGAATTGGCTTACCTAAAAATGGTTAATATGCTTTGTTTTTGTAATTATTGGGATGTTGAAAGCTCCTTATAAACTAACAAAAAAAGCAAATTCTTAGCCTTTAGAGATCTAAGAATGCCACAATTAACTTACCGAATATAATACATAAGCGTTACCTACTCAAAACTTTGGTAACTGATAGGGCATTTGCTTATTTTTTTTATCGAAAACAGGACATAATTTTATATTATTTACCACAACGCGAGTTTGTGTTGATGTTTTATTTATTTATCGAAATATATTTTATAAATAAATATACAAAATACAAAGAAAAAAGGGCAACTTGACCATAATGCACGCAAACTATGAAGAAAATATTAATATTAAGTACAAAATCATGATAATGAAATGTAAATTCATATTGATGAATACAATTAAAATTAGTTTAAAATGTTACGAAATTAGTTAATGGTATTGATTTCTATTTCAGTAATATTGTGTTTCCGCAATGATTGTTGTATCTCCACAAGTTTCCAGGGCTTAGAACAATCAATAATTTCCTCACGCAATTTATCTATATTGGACAAAGAGCATTCTTTAAGGGCATGGTAAACACCTGTATTTTGAAGGCATAGATCGCATTGTAGAGGATTGTAGTGATTATAATAATGTTGGGTATTAAACAACGCTTTACCAACTCTAATGCGTGCAAGTAATATGCATTAATATCTGGTGTAGCTTTGGTGATATCTACGTCTGTTGTATTGTGTTTACTAAGAAAACATGCAAAGTTTAGCAATTTTGACTACTGATTTTGATATTAAATAGATATAAAGCTGTTGCTAATCCCAAGAGGCAAATATGGCATTTCCATAATCAAAGGCATTTTGATAGCCACTATAGCCGCGTTATCCGCATATTAATAATATACCAATATGTAAAGGTATCCATAGAATAAGTATAGGATGACGTATTTTCGGGTTCTTCAAAATGCTGTCATAAATATAATTTTTATTGTAAAAAATTGCCTTGACAACACTGAGACTATCCGTACATATTATAGATTTTGAATCCTTAGATATTGCATAAATAATTGCTGCATTAATTGCAACTAGTTCAGCAGAAAATATTCCTGAATATAGCAGCATTTGACTCTGCTTGACCACCAACCAATCTGAGTTGGACAAATGATGTAATACATCATAAACCATTCTGTAAAGATCCATCAGTGTACAGTTTAGAGTCTGCTAAAAAAATTATATATTCTGTCTGCAACCATTGCTTTAAATTCTTCACGGCTAGTGTTTGATTTAGTATGAGTTGCTAGACTGGAATCTATAATCACCTTGCTAACAGTATTTAGACTTGCACCAGCATCAACACTAGCAGCAACTGAGCATCATCAGCAAAAACAAATGTTTTACAAAAGCCATTACCAGGGAAAATATGCTCTAAAAAAGTGTTATATGCGCATAAAATATGCACTAAAAACATAAAAATATGCCCTTAAAATTTTAAAAATATGCTCTAAAATTAAAAAATTTTATATATTTTTTTAAACAAAAAAAAATTTTTTTATTAAAATAATTATTACACTCCCTCTAGCGCTGATCCTTACAATTTTTTCCATTTAATAAAAAAATAGTTTTTACTATTCGTTAGCCTGATAAAATTAAAAATATACAATTAAAACACATAGATCGAATAATATACAAAAATTTACATACAAAAACATAGGGCACGATGTAATTTATTTTCCA
Organism: Eustalomyia histrio; assembly: GCA_949748255.1. Classification (NCBI taxonomy): domain Eukaryota; kingdom Metazoa; phylum Arthropoda; class Insecta; order Diptera; family Anthomyiidae; genus Eustalomyia; species Eustalomyia histrio. The sequence goes on along the minus strand of OX456524.1, from coordinate 87,622,795 downwards.
ATAAGGACTTGACAAATTTTTTAAAATAAAACGCAAACCATTTGAGATATTTCCAAAACTTTATGATCGACTTGACATACAATTAAAACATTTATGAATGGAACTCGATCTCGTTTATATGGCCATCGCGGGCACGTCGGCAGCTGTCGATTCGTTGGACCCAATTTTTGATGACTCGGTAACACATTTCGGCCGTAACGGCCGCAATTTATCATTCAATGTTGGCTCTGAGTTCTTCCAACGTCGTCGGCTTGTTGGCATGGACTAATTATTTGACGTAGCCCCAAAGAAAAAAGTCTTGAGGCGTTAAAACGCACGAACGAGGCGGCCAATTGACTGGTCCATTTCTTCAGATAACACGCTCACCAAACTTACTCTTCAATAAATCGATTGTAACGTGTGCTGTGTGATTTGTGGCACCGTCCTGTTGAAACCACTTGTCGTCCAAGTCCATGTTTTCCAATTCGGGCTAAATATAATCGGTAATCATGGCGCGATAACTATCGTTATTGTCGACGAAAAATATGGCCCAATGATGCCGCCGGCATGCAAGCCGCACCAAACAGTTATTTTTTGTGGATGAAGTGGGGATTCATGAAGCACATGTGGATTTTCACCAAACCAATAACGCTTTTTTTTTGCTTATTGACGAACCCATTGAGCCAAAAATGAGCTTCGTCACTGAAGATGATTTTGCTTTTAAAGTTGCGGTCACCGACTCCGAATTTCGGTAGTACATTTTTATAATTTGCATACGTTGCTCGTTCGTGTACTTTACCATGATAAAAATGTTAAGTTTACTGAATAAAATTTATTTTTCTAACGGCTTCTTCTTTTTGATTTTTTTTTCCAATTTTAATACCATCTTTATATCGTTTCATTTTATATACAGTCAGATTCAAAATTTAGTATACAGCACGCATTTTCATTTCTGAAGCAAAATATATTGGTTAAAAAAAGAAATATATTAGTTTGAACAAACTTAAAAGTAAATTTGAAGTTAAATATTTTATTATTTTGAAAAATGTTGAAAATTAAAACTGAGTTAATGGAAATTTTATGGGAAGAAGATATAAGTACCTGAAAAAACAGTCAAAAATCAGTATACAGTTGATTGATAACGCCATATTTTATAATTACCAAAATCCAAAAATAAAAAGTTGATATTTTGTTGGTCCTTCTTTCAGCTTAATTACAGACTCTAGTCGCTTGTTCATGGAATTTACAAGAGGTTCAGTAACATCTTTAGTAATTTTGCCCCACTCTTTCCTTAAAGATGTTCGAGGTTCGTTCTTGGATGAAATGTTTCGTTTTTTAAAGTTTCTGCCTAAAATTTCCCATTGGTGCTCTATGGGGTTAAGCCACTCCTTCACAATTCTGGCGGTGTGCTTTGGGTCATTGTCTTGCTGAAAGACCCATGGCGTTACAAGGCCTAAATTTTCAGCACTTACTTTCAAATTGTCCTTTAAAATTTGTAAGTAGTCTCGGCTATTCATTGTACTTTCAATGAATACAAGTTTTCCTGGTCCTGCAGCTGACATACAACCCCAAACCATAAGAGAGCCACCGCCGTGTTTTACAGTAGCACTAAGGTTTTGTGGAAGCAGCTCACTAGTTTTTGTTCTCCAGACCTTTCCTCTTGATTTTGACCCAAAAATCTCAAATTTACTCTCATCAGTAAACATTACATTATTCCAGAAAGACTGCGAACAGGTTATGTGACCTTTTGCAAAGTCTTTACGTTTAGTACGGTTTGCCGCAGAAATAAAAGGTTTTTTCCTAGGCACTCTTCCATGTAGTCCATGGTCATTCAGCTGTCTTCTAATTATAGATGCACTTACTGATTCACCACGTTCCTGAGAAATGTTTTCAGCTATTTTGACTGCGCTAGACTTTGGAGTTTTCTTGACTTCTCTGATTATAGACGGATATGTTTTAAAGTTTTGTTGTTTCCTCGAGCTTTATTTCTTTCAATAACTTTTTAAATGGTTGCCCGGCTTTTTTTCACAATTTTGGTGGAACACGATTATGTCTCTAACCTCCACTAGTAATTCTTTGCCACGTGCCATGCTGCTCCTTAAATATTTTCCTAACTCTCTACTTACAACATAAATACTAAATTCATTTATAATTGTGGTAAAAAAAGTGCTCAATGCACGATCTACCCATAACGGTACTTATTTTATTATATTTTAATGTTCTGTATACTAAATATTGACTGCATTTTTAAGAGCATTTTCTCTTTTGTTACATAAAACTTATAACATCTCTATTATAAGAAAAAAAAAATAACTGTTAAATAATAGTAAGACTGTCCCAAACATGTTTATATAAAGAATTTTTAAAAATATAAATTTCTTTTAAATATATTATTCTTCACAGAAATTATTGCTCGCTGTATACTTAATTTTGACTCTGACTGTATGTATATTTACAAAGTTTGAGATATTATTCTAAATATTACAACAATTGCGATCATTAATTTATTTTAAATTTTTAATATAGCGTTAATTTGATTATTTCAAAGGAAAATAAGGGACAACCTATTTATGGTTCAATTTTAATACTATCTTTATATCGTTTCATTTTATATATATTTACAAAGTTTTAGATTTATTCTAAATATTACAACAACTGAGATCATTGATTTATTTTTTATTTATTTATTTATTTATTTATTTATTTATTTATTTATTTATTTATTTATTTATTTATTTATTTATTTATTTATTTATTTATTTTATTGATTTTCCATTTCCTGTACAACAAGAATAAATATTATTGTTTAAGTACAGGAACGAATTTTTCTAATAGGATAGTTTACAAATATAATTATAAATACATACAAAAAATTAAAATTTTGAATTTTTAATATAGCGTTAATTTGATAATTCCAAAGGAAAATTAGGGTAAACCTATCTCTGGTTCTTAAAAGAATTTCAAACATTATTAGAAAAGCAGAGTGTATTAAAATAGTTTACTATGTAAAGAATTGAAACAGAGCTGCGAATAACGTTGTAAGCGACAAAATTGAAATTGTTGAGAAATTGAAAAAAACGTTTTGGAACTTGTAGGTGTATCCCACTGACACTTCTTTAGATTGTATTTTGATAACGAAATTTGTCCAATTTCATTTTTGAGTCATAAAAAACAGGTTTTGTAAAAATTGTTATTCGTGGCTCCGCTTCAGTTGTATACTCTTTTTGATTAAAGCAATAAGTAGAATTAAAGACAGCAAAATGTTTGAAAAATGACACTATACCAGCTTTTAAATTTTTGGATGGTTTTTTTTATAAAAAATACGATTTTCAATAAAGATTGTTGCAATAAACTACAAAATTTTGATTTTAATTTTCAAATAAAAAACGTCTGTTACACCTAAGCATATTTTTGTACATTGAAAAAGTTCTTTCAACATCAACTGATGTAATGGGGGCGAATTTAAAAGCTAGTACTTCTTTGACATTATATGCCAAAACTGATTTTATTGAAGATCCAGTCAGCTATTTAATAATTCTTTTTAGTACTTGCAGACCATAATTTTTTGTTACAATCTGTTTAAGTTTGTTCTTAATATCTTTTTTGGTATAGCATTCTGGTACTTCATATTGCTCAACAAGTGGGGGCTTGGGAGGGGGAGAGGGAGCGCTAACATATATTAGTTTATCGTATATTAAAATGAAAAAAAATTATGTGTAAAATAACTTAAAATATGCACTAAAAGACACATTAATGTTCTAAAAATGTAGAAATATGCTCTAAAAATATGATTTTACCTCAAAATATGCTCTTAATGCTGAAATATACAAAAATATACTCTTAAGGTTAAAATATGCTAAAATATGCTCTAACAAGTCGATGCCAGAATTCTTAAATTATTCTGAAGACATGATATTGCATATTTGCGGTTTCCCTGGTCACTACACATGATTTCAATGCATTCATTACAAAATATATTAAGTGGGGGGTCAAACCGAAGTATAAGCAATTCTAGAAGCAATATTGTTCAACGAATTATATTAATATCGATCACAAAAAAATAATCAAAAAACTTAAACTTATCCCTCAACTTACTGAAGGTTTTTTCTCCAGATATCCCATTTTGCTTATTGGGTAATCTTATTTTATCTACATTTGGTACTTCCGAGGTTTGTATTACTTCTGTTACTTATTTATTACATCTGATTTCAACATGGCATCAACTACTTGCAAATGTGCAATTTATAGTAAAAATGTTCTTATTGTGAGAAATATTTCCATATAACTTGTGCTAAAATACCTACGGAGCAGCATGACATTTTATTGAAGAAAAAGTTCTTAAAACTTATTTGTGCACATTGTTCAAGGGTGCCAAAATATTGCAATATTCAGGAGGAACTGATAAATTTTCATCTCTGTTGACCATATTAGAGGAAAAGTTTATTGAAAGTAAACGTATACTTGATAGCATTTGGAAAATGGTCTTAAGTTGTTTGATAAGAGAATAAATAACCGTGAAGATTCAACAAATTCGAGATTGTTAATATACTACCCTAACCACTATAAGTTCGTACAGCTCAATTATATTTTAATTCGTCAACTTTGAAGAACTGCATTTTCCATAAAATAACACTTTTTCCCAAGTTTTTTTTTAATTTGAAATGTAACTTTATTCTCTCTTAAAATTAAAAACAACATTTATTTCATAAAAAAACTTTTTTTAACCAAATAAAATCTTTAGGTACTTAAAATGCATTAAATTAAATAATGACCATTATAAGTTCGTACAAATTATAAAGATTGTTTTAATAGTTCTTTTTTTCATAGAATTTATCAGGTCTTGACATTCATCTGCTGTTATGGAATCTCATATTTCTATAATTTTTTTCTTTTAGCCAGCAATTGTAGTTTGGGGATCATTTCTGAGTCTTCTTTTCATGATTGCCCAAACAGACTATTGGATTTAGGTCCGGACTAGATGATGGCCAATCCAGAACATTTATATTGTTCTCCAGGAACCATTTCTTTGTCACTTTAGCTGTATGGGCCTGTGCTCCATCTTGTTGGAAAGCGAATTCCCCGAAAGAACTTAATTTTTCTGCAGATGACATTAAATGTCATATATTTATGTAGCGGACTGTACTTACCGTATTATAGATAAAATGTAGTTCACCTAGCCCCTTGGGAGCCATGCATCCCCATATTATAACGCTGCCAGGGAACTTTGCGGTACGCTTAAGACAATCACGATGGTATGCTTCCTTCTTGGTTCGTAAGACTGTTGTACGCGTATCTCCATCACACAGCTCGAACTTGAATTCATTACTAAATATGATCGTATTCCACTGTCGTTGGGTCCAAGATTGTCCTTCCTTAGCCCACAGTAGTATTTTTTCTCTGGATCGTGGTTAAAAAAGGTTTTGCTTTTGCCTGAAAGTACAAACACTTTCTGTGGTAAAATCAAATTTTTCTATACATTTATTACTCCCCTTGCAGAAGCTATAATTCAGCTTTTTTAATTGTTTTCTGGTAGTTTCTTTTCCAATAGCTAGCTCGTTCAATTGAAGATGACCACATCGTCGCCAAAGTTCTGACTGTATTTCGTCGATTTTGTTTAATAATTCTTTCCAATGATCGTACTTCTCTTGGCGTTATTCTCGAAACTTTTCCTTTATTTTTATCGAGTTATTTTTTTTTTTGTATGATTTTACAATTTAAATTTGTGCCTATTTCTTTATAAGATTTTCCGTTTTTTACTCTATCAATTATTAACTGACGGACTTCACTTGAACTTGCTACAACGCGCTCCATTTTGTTTTTTTTTTTTTTTTATATATAAGGTTTGTTTTTTTTCGAATTTTATAAATATATCTATAACTACTTGAAAAAAAAACGACTATCCCTACTTACCTGACTTTTCTTTATTTTTTGTAAAAAAATAAATTTTTAAAATTTGGGGCCGCCTTGTACGAAAGCTGTTTTCGTATACGGACTGCGTGGGAACGCGAAAAAGAGCAATTATTTTATTTGCCCTGCTCTAACTTAACTTACAAACACATAATTCATTTGTTAGCTTTTGCAGTTTCTAATATTTTATCAAATTAAAAACACAAAAATTTCAAATATTTTTATGACAAATATTTTTGTTTACATTTAAAAGAGAAAGCAAAAAATTTCCAAGACTAGGCAGTATTTTTATACATTCTTAATTAGCTATATTTATAACTACTTAGCAAGTCTTTATCTACTTAAATTTACATGGAATATTTATATAAAATTCGAAAAAAACAAACCTATACTTTTTTATTTTCACCTTAGATCAAAACATTTGAAAATGAAAGAAATATATCAAGGAAACTTGTTTTTAAATGAAAATAACTTAAAATTATTCATTGTACGAACTTTTTGTGGTCAAATTTGGAGTCATGATTAAAAGGGACTTTTCAAAAACAGGGTCGCATCTAAAGGTAATTATTAGTTGCAAAAATATCTTAGTTATAATTTAAAGTACTGTTAACAAGCTTTTCAAAACAGAAACAATTTGAAAAATATTTGCAGAATTTAATTTTTTGTTCTTATTTGAAAACTTTATACTAAAATATAATTAAGTTGTACGAACTTATAGCGGTTAGGGTAGTAGTTGATAAGGCAGCATTTTGCAGACAATACTAAACCGTTCGAACATAATAATTGTCAGACTGCTTTTAAATGAACATTTAACTGATGCTACTAAGAAACTAATTCCGGTCTGTCGGGAGTTAAAGCAGTAGAAGAAACTATGATACTCCGAAGGTCAGAGTTAAAATGACGGATAAAAGTGGTAAAACCTTTAGCTTCCTTCTCCTTCTCTTCTATAGCAGCTTTAGAACTTGATGGTGTTTTAAATGAATAGACCAATTGTATATTTTTGGCTTTTATTTGTAGTTTTTGCCTTTCATTTATCAAGTTATCAGAGATGATAAGCTTGCCTTAATTCAGGTCATTATGATATTGGCTTTAGATCTTTCCGCTTTTTTCAGTATTATTTCCCTCTTTATGGAGAATAACTATTTTTTTATTTCATTATTTGCTCTATTTTTTAATAATAAAATAAAAGAACGTCAATTTTCCACACTTAAAGTAAAGAAGAATAGATTGTTTTTATATATAAAAAACAGTCTCCTCCTTAACGGGCTGGCTCTACCGATTTAGCCAGAAAGCTGAAATTTTAAATATGTGTTAACTGGAGTATGGGCAACTCATTATTGAGATACATCTTAGCATTTTGGTCTGGGGCATGGTAAAAACTAAGGACTCCGGGTAATTATCTGGAAACTCCGTATACTCCCGGGCGTTAGCACCGGCAACCATTTTCTACGCTAACAACGTAGCGGGCTTTGCCCCTATGGTGTATATGGGAAAATATTTGCAAGGTAAAATTGCAAATTGGAAAGGGACAGAAATGGAATGTACGAGTAAAATTGAAACACTATACAAGGGATTCGAAATGGAATGAAACGTGGTATGAGTGGAATTAAACCACTTGATAAGGGGATTGAAATGTAATGAAATGAGGAACGAGTGAAATCGATACACTTGATGATGGAATGGGGAACGAGTGTAATTGAAAATGGAATGGGAACGAGTGGAAATAAATCATTAGACAAGGAGAACGAAATGGGATTGAAAAGGGAACAAGTGATAATAAAAAAGTTTACACTGGGCACGTCCCTCTTGAATGACCTGTAAACAAGAAAATCAAAACTTTAAATTTAAACATCCACTTCAAAAGATGAAACATATTTATTTAAATAAATAGTAAAATCTTTAGAAAATAGAATAATATTTTCTTCTCAACATATTTCGATATTTTAAACTACCGATAACGAAGTATCGGGCTTTTAAGCTGGTTATTCATATTAAAGCATTATCAACAGACTTATCCAAATGCATTTAACTTTTAACATTGTTTTGCATTTTTTACCATCTTCCAGTCAACCTAAAAATGAAAGAAATGTATCATAACCTACCAACCCATTATCCAAAAACCTCGACATTTTTAGAGTGGGAAGGTGATGGGTCCTATTTTTTACATTGTAGAGAAAGCCTGTAAGCCTATAAGACGGATTCTCGGTTAAAACCTCCTTATTATTAATAGTTTTACTTTTTTTTATTGATTTGTTATGGCTGGGGAAGCAATAAAAATTAAATAAATATAATTTTAGTTTATTATTGAGTGCAGTTATTTGTTATGTAATACGTTTTTTTTTTTTGCCTGGATGGCTTTGTATTACAATATGGATTAATAAATAAATAAATAAATTTAAATATTAGGTTATAAGTTTTATATGAAAACATTAAGTAAATGTTGTGTATATTATTCGATCCCTGTGTTTTAATTATATATTTTTAGAATTTATCAGGTTCGGGATCATAATAAATTGTTACTAAGGCCGAATTTTTGGGATGCGAGTTAAACTTTGTTTAGGTAAACCGAAAACGAATTTTGTCATTTTGCCATTTCCATGTTTATTAAAATAAATTTGTCGGAACAAATTTTCGTTAAATAAAATTTTGGTCTTCATTAAAATAAAATAAATTCAAACAAATACCAAAACCAGTATTCAAGTTACAAACTGCGATAAACTGAGTTTAAAGGTAAACTACATCCTAAAAACTCCGCCTAAGGAAAAGTAAACATTGATTTTTTAAATTGAAAAAATTGCGAGGATCAGCGCTAGAGGGAGTGCATTTAAAAAATAAGTTTTTTCTATTCCTGAGTAACATTTAATTATGATCTCGAACCAGATAAACTCTAAAATATATAATTAAAACATAGAGTTTCAAATAATGTAAACAGAATTTACATATTTATTTTACCTTTTTATATACATATGTATGTATATGTCCAAAATTATTTATTGTAATTTGCCGTTTTTTTCTTTCAGTGTCATTTATTAATATTTTTCATTTGTTTGAAATTTTATAAAAATTTACCCACAAAACGGTAATTTGTGGGTTATTTGTTACAAATTTACAAAAAAATTCCATTTTATTTCAATTTCCTGTTTTTAATATTTTATTATTCAAATATACCCAAGACAGTAAAAAAAACTATCAATTTTTGGGTATAATCAATTATTTTCACAGATATGTACCACAATTAGCTGAATATCTTATTCCAATACACAATATTATGTATTACTGAGGCAAACAAGAGAAAATTAAAAGAAATCTCTTGGACCAAATATACCATTAAGGCATTTCAAGACGTAAAAACCAAATTTGCTCAGAACACGTTACTTAATCATTTTAATAAAAATACTATTTTATCTGTTGCTGTCGATGCTTCTCTAGTTGCAGTTGGAGCCGTTCTTCAACAATACAGTGAATATCATTGGGAGCCTCTGGCTTATTTTTCAAGAAAATTCAGTCTTACTGAGATAAAATACATATTCTACGTTTGATCGTGAATTATAAGGGCTTTACCTTACAATAAAACATTTCCGTCACTTTCTTGAAGGCCGAGAATTTTTTTATTTTCACTGTTCATAAACCATTAGTCAATGCCCTTAATTCAAAAACTGAAAAATTACCTCGTCAAACTCGTCATTTAGAGTTTATATTTCAATTCACAAATGATATCCGACATGTTTCTGGAAAAGACAACATAGTCGCAGAACTTTTGTAATTCTTTTTAAGTAATTACTTTTTAAAAAATAAAAGACAAATTTGCTATTTTAATTTTATTTTTAATTTACACAACTTAATCATCAAGCTGGAGAAACAAGACTGACTTATTCTAATTTTCATTTTCTTCTTGTCTCTAGAATTATTATATTAGTTGTTGGTAATTTCTATGACATATTAATATTGCATTTTCCTTTAGGAGCGGAAATGCTGATTTGACGAAAAGTATTGCAAGTATTCTGTTAGTTAGAGTTGAATAAACTTAATCAATTTGGCACGGTTGCAATTCATGGAATTGCGACCGAAAATTAGTTTAGGTTTGTTAATGAAAAGTCCATAAAATTGCAATTCTTGGAATTGCGACCGAAAAGTAATTTTGGTTTATTAATTTAGTCATAATTTCTTTAAGCTAAACGGAAATAGGTTTAATATTACATTTAGCTTTGTTTACCACTAATTATACTTGCAATAAATTTATCTGTTGTGTCGTTCTTAATATAAGTGTTTGGTTGTGTATATGTAACTACCCTCTCCTTTATTTTAGAATTCTCCTGAATTCTATTATTTCATTTTATTTTTATGCTTTTATGTTTTATCAAAATAATAATAATTAATATCAGTATTATGATTACAATTATAATGTTACATCCGTATACTAATTTGGTGTGGTACCTTAATGATTCAATGTTCTTTACATTTTTTATGTGTTCACTTTCAATTTGTTGAAATGATAGTTTATATGAAAAATTCTGTATTATATTTGTGTTTTTTATAATTTGTTTTTCTTTTATATTTTCCACAATATTTGAAAAATAATAATCTTTAATTCTGATTGAGCAATTATTAAAATTTATTAAATGGTTTCTGTTCAAATTAATTTTTTCAAAATTACAATTTTGTATTATGCTCATATTTATTGCATTTTTTACTATTATTGCGTCTATATCTAGTTGTATAATTTCCATATCTTTATTATATACTAATTGACAATCATTTTTTATTATACAATGTTTGCTTAATTGTAATTCTTTTAAGTATTTGTTTTCTTCGAACTTATAAGTTTTATTTACATATTCAAAGATTTGTTCTATGTTATAATCTATTTCTTGGTTGTGATCATTTGGTAGTGGAACAATATTTCTTACCTTAACTGCAATAAATGTTTTGGGTATTTTTACACCAAAAACTAGACATGAATTATTATAGAATGCTACTCCCATCTGAATAGATTTTAATTTATTATAATCAATTTCGTATTTCTTTATTTCGTTGTTGGTTAAAATGCTTGGATGTACCATCCCATATTGTGTAGAAATAACATTGTCTTGCAAATGTTCTATTTTATTTTTAATAAGTTGAATGTTTGATAATTGCTCTAAATACATATTTCTATCATTTTCAGTTTCTAGAAATTTATTAACGGAGTTTAATTCTTTCTCTATTTTATATCTATCATTTCTTACAATATTTTTTAGGTGACTTATAGTCTCATTAAAATAGTTATTAATTAAAACTTGTTGATCATTATTGGTTTCTATTTTGTCAATTCCAAAAAGATGTTTCTCGATATTCTGTCTGTCCTCATCGTCCATGGTTCCAAACAACCATTTTGACATGCTCCCTATACCGTTAATAAGTCCGCGTCTTTGTCTGTTCTGTTTTTGTATCAAAGTACCTAGTTTGTTTCTAACATCTAACAATTCCAATTGAAGTATTTCTTTGTTTTTTAATTTCATTAAAATTATGTTGTCTGTCATTTGGTCCAGTATGTTTTCTATTTCTTTTAAATTTATTACATGTAGTATTATGTCCGATTCCTTTACTATCTCCTGATCTTTCATAAAAATATCGACATATCCTGTTTGTTCTGTAAGTGATTTTGTTATTATTAGTCCTTCAGTTGATAGTACTAACAGGAGTGTTATCAATGTTGTCATCATCTGAAAATTTTAAGGGTCTTTTAATGTTACATGAATGAATATTTTTTAGCTTTAATTTTCTATATTTTGGCTGTTCTTTATGTCTAACAGCTTTATAATTCTTCACAAAACCTTCCTGCCTTATTTCCCTGTAATCTTCTCTTGTTAAGTTAAGTCTTTCAATTTTCTTCCTTTTTCCTTCTTCTAAATTATTTCTAACTTTTTCCAAGTCTACCCGTCCATCTTGAACAGCGATTGGTGAATTTCCTATACTTGAATGATACCTCTCATTATAATTTCTAATGGTTCGCTGAATTAATTGTGGTATGGATAACCCTTTGTTATTTAAATATAGGACTCTGAATATTTCTGCGACAGTGCTGTGCAGTCTTTCTACATCTGCATTGCCTGTATGGCTATTGGGTTTGGTTAGACGTAATTCGATGTCTTGCTCTGTTAAAAATTCTTTAATCCTTAGTGTGTTAAACTCATTATCTGCTATTATTTTAGCCGGTTTTCCATATTTAGAGATATGCTCTTCTAGTTTTTCTATTAAAGTTAGTTGATTTCTGTCAGGCAATGAATATGCTGTTGCAAATTTAGACAACTTATCTATTATTGTTAGGAAATGAAATCCCTTCATTACGTATGTATCAATGTGTATGATTTCGTTTTTATTTGAGGGTGTTTCTGTGTTATGGAATTTACTTTTAATCGGATTTCTGTCATACTTTACCTGTTGACAGACTTCGCACTGATTGATTATTATTTGAATAAGTTCCATGAGTTTTGGAAAATAGATTTTATATTTAATTTTGTTATAGGTTTCAAGTATGCCTGAGTGCAAACTTTCCCTTACGTGGTAGAGTGAAATTTGCTTAACTGCCTCAACTTCAGTCTCTATATCTTGTGCTCTCAATGTGCATTTAATAAAATTGATTTGGTTATCATTTGAGAATAATTCTATTAGTTTTTCTTGAACGATGTTATAACTGTGATCGGATAATTCTGAATATATTCCTACTTTTCCTTTGGTTATGTACCTCCTAAATATCTCTCCCATTTCATTGAAATCACTTTCTGCAATAAAAATTATTCTTTTTCCATGTAGTTCTTTAAATTCTTCAATTTTATTGTTCGTTAGTATTATTTGTGTTTTATATTTGTTTACGATTTCTTCCTTTATGAAGAAATGGTCGCCTAAGTCTTCGTCTGCTGAATGTATTGTTGCCATTGTTACGTTGTCCTCTAGGTTGTTCAAATATTCCAAAATATCGGTATCCTTATCCTTTGTTTCTTCTGCTGCCATGGTGCATACTTCATATTTTATTGTATCATCTTTAGTGATAGTACTAAATAATATTGGCTTTTTTAATTTTTCTTTTGGGAAGTCTTTTATTTCACTATTGATTAGACTAAAACTAGCGCCTGTATCAATAAGTGCATTGTAACTTTTATTGTTAATATTTAATTTTATCTTGGGTAACCATTCCGAGGTTCCTTCATAAAAAAAAACGCAATTATTTATTTCTTCTCTCATATTATTAGTCGCGAGAATTTCCTCTTGGCTTTGCCTATCCGAGATTAGGCGATTTTGGCCAATCTGCGGATTAGGGTGTCCTGCCCTTTGAGGTCTATTCACATTTAAATTAATATTATCGATTTCCATGGGTTCGACCGGACCTTGCCTATACTGATTCCGGCGATATTGGCCCGAATCCCGTTTATGATTTTGTGGTTGTGGTCTGTGGAAATTTCCTGAATTTGAAAACCGATTGAAATTATTTTGATTTTTAAAGTGTCCCGAATCAAAAAATTGATAATTGTTATTATATCCACTTCTATATTTATTAGTATTGTTATTATAATTATTATAGCTAGGCATAAAATTTCCTTGCATTCTATTCAGATTTCTATTGTAATTCATGTTTGTATTCGTATTGTTAAATTTATTAGTTTTAAATTTCCTGTATTCATGTCTTATACACGAATCCTCAAATCTTCTTTTAGTTAATATTTTTAATATATCATTTATATTTCTTTCTTCGTATATTTTATCAAATAACGTGCCCTGCGTCATCTCTTTGATTGTGTTTACTAAAAGACTATCTATATTTGACAAATTAATATAGTGGTCATCCTTATAATAAATAATTAGCTCGTCTGCTTTGTATTTGATATTTTGGATTTCTACAATTAGTTCACTTACGTTATTTACTCTTAAATTGGCGATCATCTTATACAGCTGGTGTGGCTCCACGCTGGGACGATACCTTAGCTTTAGGGTTTCCTTAATCAGCTCCCAATTATCTGGTGTCGGAATGTTTATGATTACCTCTTTAGCTTGTCCTTGTATTGTTTTGTAGAATATTGTTCTCACTGTTTCCTTTCGTATGTTTTCGTCTGCTATAGTGGATAGAAGGTATTCTATACTACTAAAGAAGCTGTTGATGGTCACTTCTCCTGTTCCGGTGAAGGTAGGTAAGTGGTTCACTGTCTTTAAAATATTTTCCCTGTAGCTGTCGTTCTGTATTGGTGCTGCATACTGCGCTTGTTGTTGGTGTTGTGCATTTATTTGTTGTAATTCGGTATATGCTTGCCGTAGGAGTTCCAATTGCCGGTCCTTCCTGGCTAGCTCGTCTGCAAGGCTGATCTGGTGTTGAGCCTGTTCCTCCATTTGTCTGCTTTGATCAAAAAGTTTTTTTCTTCTAGATTTCAAATTGTTCAGGAAAAAATTGTGGTGTCCTTTTGGCATAAACGTTCACTGCACAATTGAGTTATTTATAGTGGCGTTCAATATTTTAATTGTTCACTGCACTATTTAGTTATTTATAGTGGCGTTCAATATTTTAATTGTTTACTGCACTATTTAGTTATTTATAGTGGCGTTCAATATTTTAATTGTTCACTGCACTATTTAGTTATTTATAGTGGCGTTCAATATTTTAATTGTTCACTGCACTATTTAGTTATTTATAGTGGCGTTCAATATTTTAATTGTTCACTGCACTATTTAGTTATTTATAGTGGCGTTCAATATTTTAATTGTTCACTGCACTATTTAGTTATTTGGAGAAATCTAAGGTTTGTTTCACTGGATCCTTATTTTTTTTTTTTTTTTTTTTTTTTAAAAGAAAAGGATCCTACCGACTGCGCCACTTTTGTAATTCTTTTTAAGTAATTACTTTTTAAAAAATAAAAGACAAATTTGCTATTTTAATTTTATTTTTAATTTACACAACTTAATCATCAAGCTGGAGAAACAAGACTGACTTATTCTAATTTTCATTTTCTTCTTGTCTCTAGAATTATTATATTAGTTGTTGGTAATTTCTATGACATATTAATATTGCATTTTCCTTTAGGAGCGGAAATGCTGATTTGACGAAAAGTATTGCAAGTATTCTGTTAGTTAGAGTTGAATAAACTTAATCAATTTGGCACGGTTGCAATTCATGGAATTGCGACCGAAAATTAGTTTAGGTTTGTTAATGAAAAGTCCATAAAATTGCAATTCTTGGAATTGCGACCGAAAAGTAATTTTGGTTTATTAATTTAGTCATAATTTCTTTAAGCTAAACGGAAATAGGTTTAATATTACATTTAGCTTTGTTTACCACTAATTATACTTGCAATAAATTTATCTGTTGTGTCGTTCTTAATATAAGTGTTTGGTTGTGTATATGTAACTCAGACACATTATCGCGTTTACTGGAAATTTGTCCTTTGAGTTCTTTAGATATAAATCTTAACAAATTATATTCGAAACAACAGAAAGATGATGTATTAAAGAGTATAATTTTAACCCCAAATAAATTAAATCTTAAACAAATTATCATTCCAGAAACAAGTTTAAAATTGTGGTGTGTGTACTATTGCTTTTTAATTTCTTTTTATTTTACAAACGATTGTAAGTTTTTTTGGAAACGTTGAAAATTATTTTTACGATTGTTAATTTTTTTAATTCAAGTACTGGCACAGCACTTTTTACTGACGTTGGCAGAGCGTTCTAAATAAGTGCTCTGCCATCACTTTATTTGTTGTATCATTGACAATTAGTGATTTGCCAGTACTTAATTTTTTCACCATTGGCAATTTTTGGCTGGGCTCCTTCTTGGTATTTGCTTAACAAAATTGATTGCAATGTGTATTTTTTCGCCCTCTCAAAATTAAGTCCCCTTCTCGGTATATAATCCAAATCCTACTGTGGCGAATTTGATAATTTTTTACTTGCATATTCTTAATGTTGGTGGAAATCTTAAAAAAAATCTCTTGTCATATAAAATAATTCAAAATATTTTAAAAAATCTACCGAAAAATCATTGCTTTTCGACAATGAAGAGTTATATTTATGTATTCATTATTCAAATTTTTTATTTTAAAGATTCTACAGATACACCGCACAATATATACATTGGAAAATGGAGTACTTTAAGGACCATAGATGATTTGAGTAAATTTAAATTTGATTTTATTATACTTGATAATCGTGGACAAATGTTGAATAATAGTTTTTGCACATCAATGCTGCTAAAACATTATGAACGTAAAATTAATATACTGATCTCAAGTGTTGATATAACTGTAAGTTATGTACGAAATCGAATAATTTAAATATTCTTTACATAGATTTGTTTTTTTATTTACAGAGTGATTTAAAATTGTTACATAATGTCTTAAGATTGGGGGGACGTTTGGATCTACATTACACAAGTTTTAAAGTATTTGAGGAAAAATATAAATTACCAGGTGCCAAAGAATTGGCATATAAAAAAGTAGATTTAGAAGAATATTTTTGTAAAAGAGAAAGATTAGCAGACTATTGCAAGTAAGTTTTGAGAAAGTCCCTGAAAACCGCGACACATAATTTAATATTGAATTGATTTTATTGCAGAAATTTTCGCTTAAGACGTTATTGTCATCAATTTGAAACATTATTACCTTTGGTTAAAGTAGATCGCTATAAGATTAATTTAGACTTGTGGCGTGAAAAACAAAATACTACAAATTCTGAAAGCAGCAGTATCGAATATGTCAATCAACAGCAACGCCAAGATGAGCATGTAAAAGATACACAGGAACTATTTGAAGAATATTGTAGACAAAGAAAAAAACAGCACTTACAATTTAGAGAAGAGCAGGAAAAACTTTTACAGCAAAAAGAACGAGATGCTTTGGAAACCATACAAAAAGAAAATGAAATTATCTACAATGTTGATGATGAAGAAGTTGTTTCCATAAATGCTACACCTCCTATGGCTGTTGAAAAACCTTCCGCTTCTAGAGATAATTCGGATGAACCTGTTTTAATGTCTCCCCTATTAGTGGTTTCAGATTCTGAGGATACTGATGATGTACCACAAATATGTAATGATCCTAATAATGATATAGAAATTGTAGATTTATCACATGAAGAAAAGGATGAACACATTGAGGAAACTGCAAAAAAGGTTGCAGAAGATAAAAATGTTAGTACAAATGTAAAAAGGAAAAAACGTCTTACTGAAATGGATAACTTATCCAATGCAAAACATAATTTTATAATGGATAAACTTAAACTGGACGACACACCGATAATATTAACAAGACATGCTAAAAAGGAGGGAGTTAGTAAATCGTCAGCTAAAAGACCTAAAGATAGATTACAAGAACAAATTGCAGGTAAAACAAATTCCAATGAGAATACAGTAAAATCATTAAGAAATAAAGATAAATTAACTGAGTCATCCACTACTGAAAACGACAAAACACCAAAGAAAAAATCTCCAATAAAAATAAATAAAAATCTTCAAAAAGAAACATCAGATAACAATAAAACAATAAATATCGCGACTTCAAAAAAGGAAACTAAAAAAACTCCGAATAAATCTGTAAATGGCAATAAAACTACACCTAAAGATATCACACCTATAAACGAACCCCAAAAATCGCCTGCTGGGCAGAGTAAGGAAGAAACTACTAAGGATAGAGATACTAGATCAGTTACCAAACATACTCCAACGCAAGAAAAACCCCCAGATAATAATACAACACCTTTGACTTCTAGAAAAACAAGATCTATAGAAAAACCAATACAAACTTTAAAGAAAAATCTAACTTATGAAAAAGAAAACAAT
This sequence comes from Eustalomyia histrio, assembly GCA_949748255.1. Classification (NCBI taxonomy): domain Eukaryota; kingdom Metazoa; phylum Arthropoda; class Insecta; order Diptera; family Anthomyiidae; genus Eustalomyia; species Eustalomyia histrio. The sequence continues at coordinate 87,605,112 of OX456524.1, read as the reverse complement.
GCTGTAATTAAACAAGAACCTATAGAGGAGACACCCCCCTTAACAAAAAGATCAAATCTTAAGGTAAACAGTGAAAGATGCCGTCTTAAGCGAGAACTCGAAATCACACCTATGGGGGTACACCATAAACAAACACGCAGTATGCAACGTTTAACAAGATCTGCGGGTGTAAATAGCAAATATATTACAAAAAACTTATCATTACAAATCGATAAAATAATCAAACCCAAAAAGAAATCATCGGATAAGCAAGAAAATAAAACGGCATGCACAAATAATATAGAAATCAAAACTACAACAATAAAAGACGGCACAACTAAAGAAGCCGAAGCAAAAAATACACAAACATCTATAATATCCCATAGAAGTTCACAAGAATATGAATCAATACAATGTGCTCAACGTCTTAGTGGTGATGGTGGTGTATTTGATAATAACACCGAAAAAACAATGGAATTTCTAGTACCACCTACTCCCAATGTAATGCGAAATTCTTTAATACCCTCATCTGGCGGATTTTTTTCTGAATCTGAAGTTATAATTGTACCACCATCTTCTGGCCCCGCAACGACTGCCAATAACAAAAAACGTGATCAAATTATACTCTTGTCGTCATCCGAAAATGAAAATAGTCTATCACAATCTTCTTCTACTAATTTATCTACAACCAGTCGTCGTACTCGTGCCTTAAAACCAAGAAGATCATTACATTCTTCTACTCACAATGACTCGACATCAAAAATACCAACATTTTCGGAGTTGCTGGCACAGCACAATACACGTGCAAGTGCCAAATCACCAGATCTCTTTAGTAATTGTTCTGATTTGGTACAACTACCATGTTCCCAACCCAATGTAAATACCGAAGAAGAGCCCAATACACCCTTTGAGGGATTTAAAATATTTGGTTCTGAAGTCAAACAATTGCAACAACATTATGCTTTGGCCAAAACTAACAATACCAATAAACAAAATACAAATGAAAATAAATGCTATCGTGATCGTAGTTGTTTAGATATATTGGAAAAAATGTTTGAACCACCTTCAGCAACAAAAAAGCAAAATAAAACACAAATGGAACATGAAAAATCTTCAACAACAACCAAAAAACAGACAGCGTCGGCCAATATAAAGAAAATACGTAAACCTATACTACCTTCTCATCCCATAGAAGCCATAACTGAAGCTCAAACTCAACAGCAACTACAACAGCAGCAAAAAAGGAAACGCTTAATAACAACTAACTCATCGACCGCAATTCAAGAAGATGAATTATTTGAAATAACCAACAATGGTACATTTGGTAGTGTCATGCGCTTGCACTCAAATGGTGACATATCACCCGTTCAACAAACCCAGAAAACGACTGCAACGCAACATAATAAAATTACTAATTATCTTATAGGTAGTTTAACACAAAATGGCAATGGTTCCCAAGAGGATAACATAAATAATAGTGGTGGTGGTGGTGGTGGTGGTGGTAATAATCATCAATCGGAGGCTGGTACTCCTAGTAAAAAGCAATTATCAACTACACAAAATGTTAATATACGTAAATCACCTAAAGGTAAATGTTCTTCAACACAATCGACTAAATTAACAAAATGGTTTACAAAACCTTCCGAAACTACAAATCAGAAAAAGTCAACACCAATTAAACAAGTTCAAAAACAAAGAGAAGTGGATTTCACATTGTCATCAACACCACCAGGTAAAAGAGCTCTTAAAAGACGTAGATTAGATTTAGCTTTTAATAAATAATTGAATATATATTTATTTTTTTTTTGTTGTTAAAAATGGCATTAATTGGTAAGAAGCTTTTAAAACAATATTACGTTAGGTAAACATATAAATCAATCTTTTTTTTTTTTTTAAATGAAGTTAAAATAACGCAAAATAATTAAAACTGTTAAAGTTTATTTACATGGTACATCTTTACCATATTTAAATTTTTCCGGTATATATCCATCTGGAAAATGAAGTTTTCTAACATAAATATTTGTTTGGCTTGATCTTAAAAAGAAATAATATCGATAGAAAAATAAATCCACTTATAAGCTAACAGGATTGTTAAAAACATATCAGTGTAATTTTCACAAAAAATTGTGAGGGTTGAACGCAAATACGCGACCTAACAAATAATGAACTCGGAATAAAGTTTAATATTTTTGTGTATTTTATCACATATTTTCGATCTTTTAAATGGAATTTTAAGTTTGATAAAAAAAAAACTTTATTCATGTGTGTAGTTTACGTATGAGAAATCAGTAATTTTGAAACTGTACTTAAACACTCATCGTGATGATTATTATCTTAAAATAATCTTAACGATTTGTAAGTCCATATCTGAAATATTAGGCAGAAAGTTATGAAAAGCAGTATTCTTGCCAGATTTGGATTGAGCACACCCAAGTTTGTTAGAAAATATTAATTTAAATTTTTAGAAATTTCAATGTACCCTTTAAATCTGAAGTTTTTGTCAAAAAATTATTTTTTAAAATCTTGGTGAATATAAAAACAAAAGAATAATAAAAAAACAATTTATCTTAATCATTTTTCAATTGATTTTAAGTTTTTAAACGGACTTAGAATCGAGATAGTTGAGCTTTCCAAATAAATACCTAGTTATGTTTATAATATTAAACAAAACTTTGTGGAAATATTTTAAATCAACTTTGACTCTTTTATGTTTTTGTTTTGTTTTTTCTAATTTTTTCTGCAACTGTATTCTTAAAAAAAGGTGTATTTGTTTATTGAAAATTTTACATAGAGTGAGTTTCAACATTTGTGTTAAAAGTTTGCACTTCAAACAACATTTTCACAGTTTCTTGCAACAGCTCAAATTCCTTGTTTACCTGGTTTAATTTTTTGCTCAAAAAAAACCCTCTTTTAGAATGAATTAGAAAGAAAAAATTAGGTTTAGAAAAACAATTATGATAAAAATTAAAATTAGAATTAAAAAATTAAGAAATTCGACGTACGTTACCGCCAATGCCGCTGGAACCCAATCATACCAAACAAAAATTGAGTAAATTAGACCGGTCATGAAGGAGTAATTGTGTTTCTCTTTTTGCCACAACTTACCCGTACTTTTTGTTCGGGTAAAATGGTAAAACTGTCAAATCAACAACTGCTGCTAATAAATCAGCTGTTTTGTATTTGTAAAAAAAAAATTGAATGTTAAATAAAAAATTTATAATTAGAATTTTATTAATTTAGAATTTTAATTTTATTAATATTTATTTAATAAGCTATTTTTTAATATGAATAAATTTGACGTTTATTTCTGGTAGTGAAATGTGGTTTTGTGCGTTTAACCAGACTTTACCAAACACCTCGTACAGACCTATTTATTGTAAATATGAACATGTATACATATTTGAAGAGCTCGTATGTATAATATTGATGTCAAAAGTGTTCAAAAATTCAATATTGATAACTAAGCAACTAGAAAATGAATAAAATTAAATGTCAACATTGTAGTGATACACAGAAAATGATAGATATACAAAAACATATTTACCATATAAATTTATATGAAGTTTATGTTTTCTATCTCATACTGCAAATCACTACAATAATCATACGGTTCGAAAAATCTTGTTTGACATCTATCATTGGTAACCTGTCTGTGTAGTCTGTGATTTTTTTTATCAGGGAATTTTTAAAAAAAGTTTTTTGACAACAATTTCATATTTTCAGGCTGTATTGAAATTTCTGAAAATTGTATTGAAAATTTTAAATGTATATTAATTATTTTTTTCTATTTTGTGTGTAATTGTTTTTATATTAATTTTACGAAATTTCGACATTGACTCTCTCGTTTGTTTCATTCGAAATAATTTACCTCCTTTAATTTGCAAAAAAAAAACGTTAGTTTTAAAAATATAGGCATTAGAGGGCGGGCTCATCAATTAATCTGTGTATAATTCAGTTCTAATCTTCTCACATATTCTAATATCCCATTTACAATGACAGCTTAATCTAGTTATAACGAACTTTTGATCATGTCATACTGTATCATATTGTACAAAAACATTATGCTTTCAGCATTGCCTGATATTTTCAGTATTTTATTGTCAGGGATCAAAATTTTTAACAAACAAGTCATCCAGTATAAATTGTCAAATCTTATCAGATAAATTTTATCTCTGAATCATAACTTTTTTAAAATAGTTTTTTTTTTTTATTTAAAAATTTGTATTTAAACATTAAATAATATTAAAATAAAAATAGATTTTTGTTATGTACCTTAATATTTCGATAAAGAATTTGGTCATTTCGGCAATTCCGAGGATATACTTTGGTAAAAAGTGGAAACAAGAAAATTTCAATTTGTCGTTTAAACAATAAATCTTTTTTTTTAAATTTTTTATTTTATTTACCTAACGTAATGTTGTTAATTACAACTAGTTATTTCCAATAAGATTTGCATACAAATTCAATTAAATATATTACTTTAAAAATAGGGTTAGGATTACAAAATTAAAATAATTAGACAATAAAACACCGTCCAAAGTGTACTTATAAATTTATTATTTTTTTTTTTTTTTTGGCAAATATTTTAATATTTTTTATCATACGTATTGGCAAAACTAAGTATTGGCAATATAAGTATTAACAGCTATGTTTGTGTGATGTGCGTATCAATGATTATCAATAAATTTAGTGGGCAGTCAAACAAACTCAGCTAATGTTAATTTTTGTTTTAAATGCAACATTTTTAAAAATATTCCTAACCCTCTAAACAAAACCTACAAAAATGAATGTACAATATCAAATGTTTAAAATATTTGGTCAATTTAATTTACATATCTTACTTTTAAATTAAAAAAATAAAAATGCAATAATTTCATATAAATAAGTCTTAATAAGTTTTTAGAAAATCTGTTGAATTCTTTAATAATTAGTGAAATTCATTTAAAAATCCCTAGCAAATAAGTTGCTAAAAATGAAATTAAAAAAATGTTAACAAATTTAGAATTAATCTTCATTTTATTATACCTTAAGCCCTTTTTCACTATGTATCACATTTTTTATAAATTCCGAATAACTTTTTCTTTCTCACTTTTAAAATACAAATGCATATTAACTCGTAGCGTTGTTTCGGATAAATTATGCATACATTAAGCAGAAAAAGAAAAAAACTTGGAAAAACTTTGAAAAATTTATTTAAAAAAAAGCTTTTTAGTTTCTAATCTACTTATTAGTTGTCAACGATTTTTTTTAGCGAATATACTATACGTCTTGAAAGTGAGAAAGATAGCTACTCTGTTATTAAAAAAAAAATTATGATAATGTAAAATGGGTTTTGCAATCACAAAAGTCTTCTTTACACAAAGATTTAAAGGTCAACATTTTTTTATTTGGATTTTATCTTTAAAAATTATTTTACGATATTTAATATATCACTTTTTTTAAATATCGTTATTTTATTAGTTATCTATTAAGTTCTTTACTTTTGAAATTCATAGTTCACATCTATTAATATTAATCATTATTTTGTTGAATTACTTAAAAAATATAAAGAAAATAAAAAAAATTCTAAAATGTACATTTTTATTTTGATTAATGTTTTTTATTAAATATTGTGGTTAAATTATGCATAACCGCTTTACGCTGGTATTCTAATTCTCGTTTACATGCACTTTTTAAAAATGGTGGACATTCATAGAGTATTTTCTCAGAGCAGTAAGTGTTATCAGCGTGGGCACCAAAATTGAATTCACTTTCAGCGTATACTAAAAGAAAAATTAAATTAATAATTATAATTATAAGGCTGTAAATTAATAATTATAAGGTTGTTCTTATTGTAATTCTATTCTATTAATCATCATTTCATCTGCATTGAAATCACTATATTTCGACTAAAATCGAGATTTCAGGATTTCCCATACAAATGAAATCTCGCAAATTGACAAGATTTGTAAGAAATCTCATGAAAATCTCGCAATTGTGGAGACTTTTTTAGAATACAACACTATGCCTAGAGTATTCAAAAACCGAAACCGAAAACCGGTCAACCGGTTTCTTTTTTGTTAAAAAACCGATCAGTTTCGAATACCGAAAACCGGTCTTTTTTGTTCGGTTAACCGGTTTTTTTAATTACATCACCAACTGGGTTACTTGGTCTCTTTTATTTTTTCCGAACACCTTTAATCGTTTGTACAAAGATTTAAATGTAAGTCTGATAGATTCCGATGAATTCAAATAGTTTAATTTCTGATTTAAATAACACAATAAGCAGTATTCAAAATCCTAAAAAAGAGACTGTAAAAAATCATTCATCATTATATGTGACCTTCTCCAAGAAAATGGACCTAGTGTGTTAAAATGAAGTTTTGAAAAAAACGCATTTAAAGTTTCATAACGCATTATCACTGTGAACACACCTTCAGTTGGGAGATGCGATTTGGTATGGTTAGTTATGATTGGGTGCCGACTTTGGTGACGTCATGCCTAAGTGTTGACGTATTTTTTTTGCTTTTAGAGTGACAATTTGAAAACAATTTAAAACCAAAAAATTAAAAAAGTAAATTTTAATGTTTTTCTCATTTTTATCGATTTTTCCAAGTTCGTTTTGTATGAACTTTTTTATGGGGTAAATTAATTTTTATCAGAAATCTAATTCATTTCATCTTATTCTACACCCTATTAGGTACCAGAATCCACTCTTGAGTCCAAACCCGTTTTTTGACACACTAGGTCCCTTTTCTCGGAGAAGGTCACATATGATGATTTCATATATCTTGATAAATGCGACGAAAGAACTGAAAAGTTGGACAATTTATATAATTGTCGTTTGACTATTTGTCCAACATCTACTTTAGTGAAAGAGTATTTTCCACTTCTAGCTTTATTAAAAGAAGTGTCATTGTTTGACATTTGAACAATTGTTATTGTTTGCTAGTAGAAGGTACGAGGTTAGTAAAAATGGAGTGCTACACGAATGAACAACGCATTCTCATTGTGAAATTGTTTTACCAAAATGGTGAAAGTTTTGCGGCTACAGTTAGCAAATTGCGATCAATTTGGGGTCACAATAAACCTCCAAAAGAGTCAACTGTAAAGAGATTAATGGATAAATTTGCCGAAACTGGGTCTGTTAGTGATGTAAAGACAACGCGCCATCGACCAGGTCGATCGACCGAAAATGTCGCAGCTGTACGTGATGATGTCGCTCAAACTCCATCCACCTCAATTCGACACCGAGCTCAGCAAATTGGTGTCTCCAAATCCACTTTGCAGCGAATTTTGACGAAAGATTTGCATCTTCATGCATACAAAGTTCAATTCACTCAGGAACTGAAGCCAGCTGACCATGGACAGCGAAGGGAGTTCGTTAATTGGGTATTGGAGAGACAACATGAAAATGCTGATTTTTCCGATAAAATCATCTTCAGTGACGAGGCCCATTTTCATCTTGATGGCTTCGTCAATAGGCAGAATTGTCGCATTTGGGGTGAGGAAAATCCTCGAGTGATTCACGAGAAGCAAATGTATCCTCAACGTGTCACTGTGTGGTGTGGTTTTTGGGCTGGAGGAATCATTGGACCTTTTTTTATGAAAATGAGGCAGGTCAAGCGCAAACAGTCAATGGTGTTCGGTATCGTGAAATGATAACCAGTTTTTTCTTGCCTAGAATTGAAGAAATGAATGTGAAGGGCATGTGGTTCCAACGAGACGGCGCCACATGTCATACAGCCAGAGAAACAATTCAATTGCTGCATCAGTCATTTCCCGGTCATGTATTTCGCGTTTTGGAGATCAGAATTGGCCGCCTAGATCGTGCGATTTAACACCATTAGATTTTTTTCTTTGGGGTTTTTTGAAGTCGATGGTTTACGCGAATAAGCCGACGACGACTCAAGCCTTAAAAGAGGAAATTGGACGCTGCATTAATGAAATACCGCAGCATTCATGCAAAACGGTCATTGAAAATTTCATTAAAAGATCGCGTGCATGCCAGCAAAGCCGCGGCGGCCATCTGCACGATATATTGTTCCATACATAACCTCATTCTGTCTACTTTACGATATAATAAAGTTTCACGATTTTTTTTTAAATATCTGTGTTTTATTTAAAATTTAAAAATTGCGTTCTTCTTGGGACACCCTTTATTTCTAAAATATTATTTTAGAAGTGAAAAATAGATTTTCTTTTTACATATTTAAAATGTAATATTAAAAAAACTTATTTAATGCCAAACGTTTTAAACGTTCAAATTACTAACGTACCTAGTTTTACCCAATTTACAAACTTAATCTCTATTCATTTGATATGAATATAGTTTTATAATATTAATTTTTATTAATTTTTAAAATATTATATTAAAAAATATTAAAACCAATAAATAAAATGTTGAAATGAAATACAATAAAAAATATTTTTTTTTCAAAGAATGCATTTTTTTTATTTTTATTACTTTATATATTAAATTTCTTTTTTTTTGTTTGTAACTAAAACAATTAACGAATTATATAAGCTTTTTATTCAAATTAAAAAAAAACCGGTTGACCGGTTTTTTCTGCAAAAACCGAAACCGGTTTTTTAAAATTCGATTTGTCGAAGAAAACCGAAACTGGTTTTTCCAAAAGGCCGTTTTTTTGAATACTCTAACTATGCCTACAAACATTTCGAATGCAAAATTGGCAACTCTGGTCAACAGCTGACAAAAAAAAACGAAAAATATTACAAAATGAACATAATATTATTGCAAAAACTTCTGAATCGTCTATATGTAGTATTTAAAATTCGATTAACCGATTCCTCGATTAATCACCTCTATTTCGGTTAACGTCGAAACAAATAATGTGAAACTCAAATAATTATTGGACCCGAATAATCGGTTAAAATATGCATTTGTTTGATCAATATTTTCATCGTTATAGCTAAATCTGTTTCCACCGATCCATTTCTTTAGGTTTGAAAATAGGAAATAGTCACTGGGGGGCTTAATCTGGAGAATATGGCGGATAAGGTACCAATTCGTAGCCCAATTCCTTTAAAGTTGTCACACGATTACGTTTATGGTAAATTGAGAGCAAACGGGGCACTCATCTTGCAGACAGCTTTCTTAAATCCAACTGATCATTGAAAACCGAAACCACACTGCCATATGAAATGCCTATGGCATCAACAATTTCACGCACTTTTACTCTTTCATCGGCTAACACCATATCGTGGATTTTTTCGCCATTTTCGGGTGTATTGACCTTAACTGGCCGTCCAGAACGTCCAGCGTCATTTGTACTTGTGCGATCACAACGAAATCAGTAAACCACTTTTTTACCATTGAAATCGATGGTGCGAGTATTTATCAAGCTTTTTCTTAATTTGATTGGCGGTTTTTTTTCGCAAAAAATAATGTTTAATGAGAAATCAAAATTCACTTTTTTCCATTTTTAAAAAAATCCACGAGGTTGTATGTTTTGAACAGCTGTTAAACGCAAAGTAGATGACGGAACTTGCTCAAAATTTAACAGTAGTCTATTAAAAGGTGGTACTTGATGGGAGCAGTGTTGCATTTCATATAAGTAAGTTGCAAATTTTCGTAAGTTATATTTCATATAACTTACGAAAACTTGCAATGTGTTAATGTCTCGGGAGGCAGCGTTTCAGGACTAACAGCCAAATAACAGAGTTGATTTTACATTGGTGTTGAAAATGTTGATTATAACACGGTGTGATATTGAAGACGATTTCTATACTTTACTGAGCTGGCTAGAGTATTCAAAAAACCGGCCTTGTGGAAAACCCGGTTTCGGTTTTCTTCGAAAAATCGAATTTTAAAAAAACCGGACGTATCCGTAGGTCATATTACACCTCTAGAATAGTGTTTGTTGTTTGTGTATAAAAGGGAAGAGGTGAAAGAAAAGAATTTCAACAAATCGTTAAAAGAAATCACTAGAACTGCATGTGTTTTATTTCTACAAAAACGTTCGATTTAGCTGGCAAATTTGCATTTGGGATTTTATTTCGCTTTTTTATTAAAAAATATTTTTAATTTCTTTAGCTTAATTTTAAAAATTTGAAGGAAAATAATTTATAATTTTTTTTTTTATAAATTATTATAAGTTATGATCTAAAGTAGTTGCACTCAAAGGGAAATTATGTATAAAATTTTCTTAATATATAAGAAATAAAATGGTTTAAAAATCTGTTTATAAATTCTTTTAAAACGGAGCAAAAAATAGAAACGTTTGTATTTTGTTTGTATCAGAGGGTTTTATAAAAATGTTGATGTTTTTAGCCTATTTATGGATTATTTAATTATTAATAAAAAAATTTATATAAATTAATTATTAAATGTTAAAAAAACAAAAAATAAACAAAAAAAAGTCTTAAGAAAATTAAAAAAAAAAGTGAATTGACCGGAATTCGAACCCGCGGCCTTAGAGAAAAAAGTATTTGTGACATAGCGTCTAGACAACTGAGCTATTGAAGCTCACACAAAATCATCGTTAATAGAGGTACATATATAAAAAGTCTTCGTTCATTAGAGATTTGTTTGGTTTTTATTTAAATGACAAATCTTTGTATGTGTTTGTTATGCGTAAAATTCTACATACATATTAAACAAAGGGATTTTACGGAAAAAATTAGAGGTAGTCCTGTTTTTTTGCTAATATCTCAGCCATTTATTAACTGATCTGGCTGATTTTTAATAGCAAACAGAAATGGATCACATTTAACAGAAATAAATAACAATGAAGTCCTCATCATGTCTGGGTTCTTCGGAAAACCCATTTCAACACACAGACGGACATCGTTAAATCAACTTCGCTCTTAATAAGGACCCAGAATATATATACTTTATAGGGTCTAAGATCAATATTGTAGAAATTACAAACGGAATGACAAACTTATATATACCCTTCCACCTGTGGTGAAGGGTATAAAAATACTGGCGTGTAAGAAATTTCATATTCTCTCGGTGAGTGCTTGTATAATTATAAAATAATTATTAACAGCTGAGTAAATTGAAACATATTCAACTCCGCCTTGTGGCGGACTCATGCATTGTGAGGGCACAATAAGTTGATTTTCCGCCTTAGGTACATGCCCTAATTTAGGGCATGAGTCGGTTGTGTTTAGTCTTTTTATTCAAATTACCGACTTCTTTTGTTATTCCACTAGTATCAATCAACATGTTCCGTAAAAATAAACTCTTCCAACAAGCACAATCTGATAATGATACTTATGGCGATGAATACGATTTTGATACTGACGATAGTGATCCTAATTATGTATTGCCAAAAGATGATTCCATCATTGATGGAACCTGCATTTCAATGACGATTCATTGCGTATAGAGAAGGATAACCCCGGTTATGATCCCTTGTATAAGTTGAGGCCTAGTATAAAATACTTCAAATAACGTTTTGTTTCGGTCCCAATGCTCCAGCGTCTTTGTGTTGATGAGCGAATGTGCGCTACAAAGCTGAAAGGAAATCCTATTAGGCAATATATGCCTGCAAACCCTCACAAGTGGGAACGAAGCTGTTTGTGCTTTGCGATTTTTCAGGTTATTCTTATGTTTTCGAACTATATTGTGGCGCTGGCGATAAAAAATTTTACCAAATAGTCCTGACCCTGGTGCTGCATCACAAAAAATTCCAAATCATATCCTTTACTTCGACAAATTTGTATACTTCATAGGGGTTGTTATTATAAACGAGAAGTGGGATTTACAGTTTGGGTACAGTGCGACCAAATCGGGTACCAAACATAAAACTTTTAACCGATGCTGAGTTGCAATTTAAAAAAGACGATCGTGGGTACCATAAAGAGTACTTTGGAACAGTTTGCGGAGTAGATGTAAGCAGTGTTTTGTGGTATGACACAGTTCGACTATTGTCCACTTACGTTGGAACAATTTGTTGGCAACCAAGATTCTTCAAAAGCAAGCCGTTGGGACTGTAAAGCAAAAGAAAATATAGAGGTGAATTTTCCAGCAATTATAAATAAATACAATTGACGGACTGATCGGTCGATACCATATAAAAATGAAGATCAGAAAGTGGATAAGCAGAATATTTTGGATGTAGCTATGATAAATGCATACTGTCTTTATAATAGACTGAAGAAGGGCGTAGTAAATTAATGTGGAAATATATTAAATACGATAAAATAGGCCATTGGTGTGATTTTATGGCAGGAAAAGGTGCAAGTTTCCCGGATGTTAATCCGAAACTCAAGCATTTTGCGTTAAATGTAAGATTAATTTATGCAATTGAACAATAAGAAAATGTTTTTTTTAACTTTAATAATAAAGAATAAATCAAAACTTACAACTTATCTTAATAAAATGATTTTGTTCCATATTTGAATCAAATAATATCGAGGAATTAGTTTATTGATATACATATATATATATATACTTAATGGGGTCTTAGACCTATATTTCGACATGTTACAAACGGGATGACAAACTGATATTGGGCATACAAGTTAATAATGTCGATGTTTTTGCTTGAAAAATGTATTTATTAAAATAACAAAATAATTTGGTACATTATTCAAAGTATTGTCCATCGTTTGCCACTACTTTTTCCCATCTTTTTTGTAGCATATGGATTCCGCTCCAAAAGAACTACTCCGGTTTTGAGGTAAATAATGAATCAAGCCAATTTCTGATACCCTGTTCTGAAGTATTCCAGTAAGGGCGTTCTGCATCGATCGAAACAAATGGTAGTCAGAAGGGGCAATGTCTGGGCTAAAAGGCGGGTGAGGCAAAACTTCCCATCCACTGTTTTTTGACCGGTCTTGCAACATGTGGCCGAGCGTTGTCATGTAGGAAGATTATGGCCTCGTGTCTGGTCAAATATTCTGATCGTTTTTCGCTGATTGTTCTCTTCAAACGAATCAATGTGTTCGGTACAGGTCCCCTGTGATCGTCTGACCCGATTTCAACAGCTCATAATACGAAACACCCTTCTGATCCCACCAAATACAGAACATTACCTTGACGCTATGGATATGACTTTTTGTGCCTGGGGTTATCGTAATGTATCCATTTTTCATCACCAGTAACAATACGATGCAAAAATGGCTTCTTTTTGTAGCGTTCAAGCAGCATTTCCGACATGCAAAATCGCCTTTCAACGTCTCTCGGCTTAAATTCATACGGTACCCAATTTCCCTGCTTTTGAATGAATCCCAATACTTTTAAATGTAGGGAAATGGCTTGTTGTGTGACTACCAATGATAATGCAAGTTCTTCTTGCGTTTGACAACAATTTTCGTCGAGTAATGCTTCCAATTTCTCATCTTCAACCTTTTTCTGCTGACCAGGCCTCTGCTTGTCTTCTGTGTCGAAATCACCACTTTTGAATCACGCAGACCATCGTTAACAAGTTTTTTGAGTTGGTGCATGTTGACCGTAAGCTTCGACCAACAATCTTTAACTTTCAGCAGCCGTTTTTTTCAAATGAAAGAAGGTTATCCCCGCAAAACATCTTTTTTAGGCACAAAATTTGACATTAGAGCGATTGAAAAAATGTGTGTTTACACTTTGGCGTCTATCGCATACTAAATTATAATGACAGATATTTACCCTCCAAAATACCATATTTGTTATTATTGATACAAACCATATGTGATAGTTATGCCATCTGTTGTCCAAATCGACATTATTAACTTGTATACCCAATATATATGGAGGGTATAATAACGACTACTGATTACTACAGAAACAACTGACATTTTTCAAGTGTAAATCCAATGCATAAAAACGTAATACAATCGATTGTAAATTTTAATTAGGATGACTTAATTACACATTTTCTGTAATCAGAAGAAAAAACGTTGTTTCATTTAAATATATTTTTAAAACACCAAAAAAATTAACTGTAAAAATTTCAGTTGTTACAAAATTTCTGTAGTAAAAATTTTTCATTTATTTTTATTTTATTTCGATTGCATTGGTTAGTTAGATTTTCTGTATTTGTTTATTTGTTTTTAAAAAGTTGAAAATTACTACATTTTTAGTTATATCACTTATGTAACAACATAAGCAATACATGTAATAACACATTAGCGGAAGCGTTAGAGTGCCTGTTATTATGAATTTTTTAATATATATCAATATCATCAACTTACAACAATATAAACCTTTAAAGAAACATGTTTCATGTTTGGATTGTATTGAATATACTTCAGGTTTTGCACCGGGCATCGATTTAACAATAATATAATTTGCTTTCGCTGTATTCAACCAATACGGCCAATGAGAGAGACGTTCGGTATATTCAACTGTATAACGCCAATCATGTGTATGACCGCTTTCCGATAAAATTTTGAAACTTATACTAAAAATAATGAATACAGAAAATACGGAATTTGATATACAGAATTAAAATGTAGATATTCATTTCAATGTTTTACTTTACATACATTGTAGGATTTAGTAGTCTCATTTTACTAAAATCAGCTACATAATTCCAAACGTCTTCCGGTTTGGTATTCTTGATAACACCATTTATTTCATATGTATGATATCCACTAGAAAATATTAAATAAATACCCAACAGTAGAATAATAGCTATGGAAACACTTTTAATGCTGCAACGTTTAATTGATCGTTTCATTTTCATTCACAAAAATTAAAAATTCTTTTTATTTAAATTATTCACTCTGAATGATCCCCGACAATTGTTTCCAATCGAATAGCTTATACAAAACTAAAAATCTTTTCTCAAAAATAATCACTTAGGCAGTCTGGATAAACTGAAAACGTAACAGCAAGTACACATTGTATGTTTCGTTGGAGATTCTTGTGGTAATATTAGGTTGATTGTATCCCAGCAATATTTTGGTAATGGGTGCGATATACACATGCTTAATTTTTTTAATGATAGCTCGTTACCTTTTGCTTTATTTGCAAGCATAAAGAAATAAGTTACTCATTATTGATTACGTATTACATGATTTATAAATCTAAAGTAATAATTATTGAAAATCAATTTTTAGATACATTACTTTGTGTTTTTTAGTAAGCAAAATGCGTATTTCTGTATGTTTAAACAACACTAACGAAAAAAGTATATGTGTCGATAGCTAAGTGAATTCTCGACTGGCTACCAAGTACTCAGGTTCGATTCACATCATGACCACATTATATTTAATAACTTTAAAAATATTTGTAAAAATTTTTTAACTTTATAAAAATCCATTTCTTAATTCTTTTTTAAGACATTACTTTCCTAATTCCTTGCTTTATCACCTCCGATGTAAAATTTATCAGTGAAGTAAGGTGTATTTGGTAATGTGTGGTTTTGCTGGGATGTGAGCATCTCGTTGAATAGCTCGTGCTACACACTCATAAAAAAGTTGGTACAAAATTCTGTTAAACTTGTTCTGATTTAATTGTCCTTAAATTTAGAATTGAACTAGTTTTTTTTTTGTAACTCTTTATCAATTAGTTTTATAGTTTGCTAATAACAGAAAATTTTAAAAACCGCCGTTTCTCTATTATTTTAAAATTTGATAAACCCTGGTTTCAATAATTTATCGGCTTTGTGGAATGTTCACAGATTTAACAGTTATAACATTTATTCAATTTTTGTATCAAAAATATTTTAATATTTGTTTACCCGTATTCTGGCAATGTTGTCACACATAACAATTTTGAGATAGGTATTAGAAGAATTTTATAAAAAAAAATTAAGCTTTTTTGGTACTAAAAAGTTTTATTTTCAAATTCAAGTGGTAGAGCTGTTGTATACAACAAAAACAAATCTTATAAATAGTCTTAATTTATAAATGGGTACACTCAGAATATTATGTAGTTTACTGTTTGTAGTTTACTAAACAAGTGTTCCGTTCCATTTAAAAATAACACAGTGCAACACATAAATTGGTTCCTCTTTCGTACCCGGTTTTTTTTGAAGTGTATATCGAAACTAAAAAAAATCCGCAACGGACTTGGCCAGATTACATCGAATTTTTTTTTTTTATGGACACCCTAAGTTTTTGCACCCAAACATGATTTTTTTAAAAAAGGAAAATTTTTATGGAATCCATATATCATAAACCGTTCGGAATTTTGTTTTTATGTCTTTGGCAAAGTTGTAGATCCAAACCAAAGCAAAAAAATTCTCACAAGGACCGACCCAAAAAAATTGCATCCACTGCATCAAAATTGCAAAAAATTGGGAAAAAATGCAATTTTTTATGATTTTTTCATGATTTTGTCCTGAAATGGCTTAAATACTGGGAATTTTAGAAATCTTTCTTCAGCTAAATTATATCTAACAACAATATAAACAACTCTCTAGTACATGTCATCTTAATACGAACATTCCTTAACCCTAGAAAGCACATCTTTTTAAACTTATTTTGCATAGCCAATGTTTGTCGTTTCGACAAAGAAAGACTATATAGGTTAATGCCGTTTTTGTTGTTACTTGTTTTCAAATTTACTATTTAAACATTTTATTGTTGTAATACTGATATGTTTTTGAAAAAATGAATATATTTATTATATTTATTATATATATATTTCCATATTATCATGAAAAAATAGCATTTTTTCCCAATTTTTTGCAATTTTGATGCAGTGGATGCAATTTTTTTGGGTCGGTCCATATGAGAATTTTTTTGCTTTGGTTTGGATCTACAACTTTGCCAAAGACATAAAAACAAAATTCCGAACGGTTTATGATATATGGATTCCATAAAAATTTTCCTTTTTTAAAAAAATCGTGTTTGGGTACAAAAACTTAGGGTGTCCATAAAAAAAAAATTCGATGTAATCTGGCCAAGTCCTTTGCAGGTTTTTTTTAGTTTCGATATATACTTCAAAAAAAACGGGTATGAAGGAGGAACCACACGATGACCTTAAAAATGCTGCACTGTGTAATGGAACATACATTTATTTTTCGAAGAAATATCTGTATTAACTTTTTTATACATTTATTCGAAATTATTTACTTAATGTAAAGACCAGCAAAGCCCGCTACGTTGTTAGCGTAGAAAAAGGTTGCCCGGGATTGGTAGATAATTACCCGGAGTCCCCAATTTTTACCATGTCCCAGTCAACACATATTTCAAATATTGGGTTTTTAGGTAAATCGGTGTGGGCAGCCCGTTTAGGGCAGACTTCACTTTTTTGACCCTCATAGTAGAAATTTCGAAAATTTGATCTAGGTGAATGTCTACGCTTGAGGACGAACCCAGCTCCAGCGGTTTTGGCAGGACGTCAAGGGTGAGAATTTTCCCCTTTTCTGCCCCTCCCAGTTGGATTTTCCAAAAACTACGTCTTATCGGTTATCTTCACTGGAAAGGAGCCTGCATACTAAATTTCAACTTCTTAGGTCCAACGGTTTGGGCAGGCCGTTAAGGCGTAGACTTTTCGAATTTCAAACGCCCATTTTTACCACGCCACTGTCCAAAATTATAAAATGTACCTAATTAGCGAGTTAGCAAATACTCCAAGAAAATCATATTTCAAATTTCAGGTTTATAGCTAAAGAGGTTTGGATAGGCCGTGAATTGGTTTTCCCCCTTTTTGCTCTTAGTGATTGGCTAAACCGGAGGGGGAACCTACATACAAAATTTCAGCGTCCTACCTCGATGTTGGGATGTTGAATTAAATAAATATTTACATATGTATTTACACATTAAGGTATGTTCAAATTTATATATTTATACATTTTCAAATTTACACACACTAACAATATTTTTTCGGTAAAAATAATCTAAAATACACATTAAATAAATCGAAAATGCAATCAAAAATAGGACTACTGATTTTTCATTATATTCAGCCCATTTTGTTGTTGTTTATTTTCAATCATTGTTTAATAATCGACAAAAGTAGTAAAAGCAATCGAGTCGTTTAAAATAACGATCAATTTTTAACTGACAAAACAGAAAAAAACGATTTTTGTGGTTTGTTTTTCAAATTGAATTTTTTTTATTTGTATGTAATTTTACAAAACACAACACACACAGATGTATATATTTTTATTTGCTGTGTGTATCTATATAATAATTCTTTGTATTTTTTATTGAAATAATTTTGTATATATACAAACTATTTTGGTAAAAAACAAGAAAGAATTATATCAATTTCAATTTTTAAAAACAGAAAACATAAAATTTTACATTTAACAGAAAATATCAACTCCTACTGAATGTCTGTAAATGTTTATAGTTTGTTTTTTGAATGACTGATTCAAATAGTTAAAAAATATATTTCTATGAATTTCAATTGATTCTTCATTTAAAAACAAACTTTACGTATTACTTTTTAAATAAACTACAGTCGGTAACGGAAAATATATTGTGAGTGCACTTACACATTTGTCCATTTGTACATGTGCACATTTGTCCATTTACACATTTGCAAATTTTCACTTTTGCATATTTACATTACCATCTATCCGTTAATCAATCCATAAAAAAATCGATCCATCAACCCATCAAAAAATCGAATATGCACATTTGCATCTACATTGGAGGAGGAACCTTTGTACCAAATTAACTTCCCAGCTCCAGACCGACAAGGGTAAGAATTTTCGCTTTTTTGTCCCTCGTTGGATTTTCAAAAAATCCCGTCTTAGCTGTTGTCTACACTGGAGAAGGAACCTACATACCAAATTTCAACTTCCTAGGTCTAGTAGTGTGGTCATGTCGTTAAGGAGGAGAATTTTCGTCTTTTCAAGCCCCAGTTTTACCACTTCCCTGGTAAAAATTTTAAAATGTACCTTATCCTGTTCTTAAAACGTATATATCAAAAGCTTTTTGGCAGGCCGTTAAGGGGGAGAATTTTCCGCCTTTTTGCCCCTCAGCGTTGGATTTTCCACAAGTTACGCCTTAGCTGTTATCTACATTGGAGAAGGAAATTGCATATATGCAGCGGTTTTGGCAAGTCATCAAGGGGGAGATTTTTGCGCGTCCCCGTTGGATTTTCCGAAAATCCCGTCTTAGCAGTTGGCTACACTGGAGAAGAAACCTGCATACCAAATTTCAACTTCCTAGGCCTAGCGGTTTGGCCAAGCCGTTAAGGAGAAGCTATTTCTTCCTTTTAAACCCCATTTTTACCACTCCTAAAATTCTAAAATGTAGCTTTTCAGCAAGTTCATATTCCAGGTAATACATATTTCGAATTTCAGGTTTCTTGCTATTTCGGAGTGGGCAGACCGTTAAGGGGGAGATTTTCCCCTCCCTGTAGTAATTTACAAAAATCGCACCTGGGTTTATGTCTACACCTCAGGTGAAACCAATATACCAAATTTCAACCTCCCAGCTCTAGCGGTTTTGGCAGGCCATAGAGCGGGAAATTTCACCCTTTTCTGCCCCTAGTTTATTATTTGAGATTAAGGTTTGTTTTTTATAAAAAGTATAAAAGATATAAATTTCTAACTATTTTGTTTATTTATAAAATAAAAATTAAAAATTGACATTTAGTGAAATTCTCTTACTTTCTTAACGATTTTGTTAACTTACGATAATTGTCGGTCGAGTTAGCGAAAAGCTATTTATACTTTTTTTTAAATTATTGACAAGTGATACCGATAAAAGTTGTTAATTTAAAATTTATTTGCTTTGAAATATTATAATTATAGTTAAGTTAACGATTTTTTAACTACAAGTATCGGTAAAATAATTAGAGAATAACTTTTAACGAATTTCGTTGTTTAATAGGGAATTTTGCCAGTGTAACTACCGAATTTTGTCGTTTAAAAGTTATGGAATCCCACCAATGTATTGTATGTGGATAGTTGGTGTAATAAACAGGTTAACTTGCTTTAAATCACAAAATTTCAAAAATATTCAAACAAAAAATTATCGACAAACAAACCATTTTGTTTAATAAAAGATATAACTGTTACGTCCCTGATTCATACTGCAAGCAAACTTGTGTCGAGGAACGTAATTATTTCTACTATTAAGTAAAAATATTCCAGCAAAACTTTATGTTACCAGGTATTGGAAAAAGAAAACAAATTTTGTATATATTACATTATTTAAACATGTCAGTGTTGGCTCAAATACATTATTTCCAGAGAAGACAAATTTTCTTGATTTGCTAATTTTGCTTTTTTTAGTTTTGGTTAAGAAAAAGCAATTTTTTCTTGCAGCAATTGTCTTAAGTTCTCTTTTGAACATGCATTCGTGTCCTCACAGCGAAAGTCTCTTTTTTCATTTTTATTTTCTCTTACATATCATTTACATATCATGTAAGTATGAATTAGAAAACACAAGAGAATTGCAAGTACAAGCAAGTCCGTACCGCTTTCCGTTCTTCCCTTCCTCTCCTATATTCAGAATTGCTGCAATAAAAATTGCTTATTGTGAACAGGAACTTTCTGTTTTTTTTTATTTTCCAGTATTTATGTAGCTTCAAAGTCGCTTTTTCTGAAATTGCTTTTTTACATTTTTTACCTCAGTGCTTTTTCCTAAAAAAATTATATTTTTTTGCTGGTTTTGTTTTTTTTAAAAAAAATATATGTTTTCCCCTGCTTGTTTTTTGCTTTTTTACTTATATTTTTATGCTTTAAATACATTGAATTTTTTCTTTTGGTCTTCTCTGTATATTACTAAATACTGAAATAAAATGTTACACAGAGAAAATCATATTTAAATTAACATCTTATTTTTTAAGAACATTTGTTAAATTAAGTATAAATCTTATTAAAGTAAATATGGTTCTAGTTAAAATAAACTTTTTCGTATTTAAATTAATAGGTCAACATTTTAGATTCATATTTAAAAAAGAAGAAACATTTAAATTAAAAAGAAAACAAACATAGTTTGATTTGTGAGATGTTTCTATTCAATTTAATGTTGTTTCTACTTGATTGTAAAATATTTGAAACAATAAGTGAAATATTTGTATAATAAGGGAATACTTGAACGGAGTGATGTAAGTCGTTCCACATAAGGACTTATTTGACAGGTTAAATTTGGGTATTTAAAATAAGACTTTACCAGCAATGACTTCAAAAATTTAAATTAAATTGATTTTGTTGGAAAAATAAAATAAAATGTTTTTAAATTAATCAATACAAATTTAAAATTTTTTGTACAAAATGATTAAATTTGCTCATAATTTAATTAGATTTAACATTTTCATAAAGTCTATCTCCTCATTAAAAGTATTTATGTACTTAATACAATACCAATAACTTGTTATAACTATTCTTCTTAATAAATAATCATATAACACAATATCAATAACTCATTATTTTAAACTCTCAAAATAAGTAGAGATATATATACATATATTAATATCGGTAACTTATTATTTCAAAGCTACCAAATAAGTTGTGATACATATGTCAAAATATTAGTAACGAAATTAAAAACCTAAGTTATCTATCCTACTCTCAATTTTTATTCTCTATAATTTACTTATAAAAATTTTCATGTTTCTTTACAATAAAATAATTTATAAAAAGAATATGATTATATGACCTAGAATCCTACTATACTATTCACTTACAAAATAACAGATCAACAATTCATAAAACTCCAAACCTGTTTTTATTTATTCAGCTACTATAGTAAAAAATAAAGTCAGTTTTAAGTTGAACCGGCTCTAAATTGGTGTCACATCAAATGTACCAAATGTTTGCATACTAAAATATTCGGAAATGGCAACATTGAACAGCTGATTTTAAATTACCTCTCAAAACAAACAAAAAAAAAAATAAATAAAAATAAGCTATTTAATGCCTTTAAATTTTTTAATAGCAAATCCTGAATAGGTAAAATTGCCCTCCAAGTAGAGTATTCAAAAACCGAAACCGAAAACCGGTCAACCGGTTTCTTTTTTTTTTTAAACCGATCGGTTTCGAATATTTTGTAAATTCGAAGAAAACCGAAAACCGGTCATTTTTGTTCGGTTGACCGGTTTTTTAATTACATCACCAACTGGGTTACTTGGCCTCTTTTATTTTTTTCGAATACTTTTAAAATCGATTTTTAGGTTATGAAGATTTAGATGAAAGTCTGATAGATTGCGATGAAGACCTAACTTTGGATATTTCAAATTCAAATAGTTTAATTTCTGATCTAAATAACACAATAAACAGTATTCAAAATCCTAAAAAAGAGACTGTACAAAATAATTCATCATTATATGATAATTTCATATATCTTGATAAATGCGACAAAAGAACTGAAAAGTTGGAAAATTTATATAATTGTCTTTTGACTATTTGTCCAACATCTTCTATTAGTGAAAGAGTATTTTCCACTTCTAGCTTTATCAAAAGCAAACGTGCAAAAGTGAAAAATATATTTTTATTTTACATAATTAAAATGTAATATTAAAAAAAATTATTAATGAGAAACGTTTTAAACGTTCAAATTACTAACGTACCTAATTTTACCAATTTACAAACTTTATGACCTCTATTCATTTGATATGCATATAGTTTTATAATATTAATTTTTAAGATTTAATATTAAAAAATATTAAAACCAATAAATAAAATGTTAAAATGAAATACAATAAAAAAATATTATAAAATATTTTTTTCAAAGAATGTATTTTTTTACTTTTATTACTTTATATATTAAATTTCTTTTTTTTTTGTTTGTAATTAAAAAATTATATAAGCTTTTTATTCAAATTAAAGAAAACCGAAAAAACCGGTTGACCGGTTTTTTTAAAATTCGATTTTTCGAAGAAAACCGAAACCGGTTTTTCAAAAAGGCCGGTTTTTTAATACTCTACCTCCAAGGGAGGCGGACACACAGAAAATAATAATATTTTACAAAGTTTTGTGGTTAACGATAAATTTTGTTTCACCCAGTCATTTTTAATTGTTTTAAGTCTTTTTAGTGTCTAAGCAAATCTGACTCAATAAGATAAAATTGTTAAAAAAAAAAGCTGAAAAAATTTTGGTACCGTGAGGATTGAAAAAGTACAATTTGTTTTTCTGGTTGATACAATAACACAAAACATATTTTCCATCCCTGTTGTGCATTAATAAATTATGTATATTTGTACTAGAGTATTTAAAAAACCGGCCTTTTGGAAAAACCGGTTTAAGTTTTCTTCGAAAAATCAAATTTTAAAAAACCGGTTTCGGTTCGGTTTCTGCAGAAAAAAACGGTCAACCGGTTTTTTCGTTTTTTTTTATTTTAATAAAAAGCTTATATAATTCGTTGATTATTTTAATTACAAACAAAAAAAAAGAAATTTAATATATAAAGTAATAAAAATAAAAAATTACATTCTTTGAAAAAAAAAATTTTTTTTTTTATTGTATTTCATTTCAACATTTTATTTATTGGTTTTAATATTTTTTAATATATTTTAAAAATTAATATTATAAAACTATATTCATATTAAATGAAGTTTGTAAATTGGGTAAAACTAGGTACGTTAGTAATTTGAACGTTTAAAACGTTTGGCATCAAATAAGTTTTTTTTAATATTACATTTTAAATATGTAAAAAGAAAATCTATTTTTCACTTCTAAAATAATATTTCAGAAACAATATGCAATTTAAATGTTTCGTTTTAAGACGATTTTTTTGTTTGCTTTTGATAAAGCTAGAATTGGAAAATACTCTTTTACTAAAAGTAAATGTTGGACAAATAGTCAAAAGACAATTATATAAATTGTCCAACTTTTCAGTTCTTTCGTCGCATTTATCAAGATATATGAAATCATCATATGTGACCTTCTCCGAGAAAAGGGACCTAGTGTGTCAAAAGCGGGTTTGGACTTAAGAGTGGATTCTGGTACCTAATAGGGTGTAGAATAAGATGAAATAAATTAGATTTCTGATAAAAATTTATTTACCCCATAAAAACGTACAAAACAAACTGGGGAAAATCGATAAAAATGAGAAAAACATTAAAATTTACTTTTTTTGATTTTAAATTGTCACTCTAAGACCGAAAAAAATACGTCACCACATAGGCATGACGTCACCAAATTTGGCACCCAATCATAACTAACCATACCAAATCGAATCTCCCAACTGAAGGTGTGTTTACAGTGATAATGCGTTATGAAACTTTAAATGCGTTTTTCTCAAAACTTCGTTTTCACACACTATGTCCCTTTTCTCGGAGAAGGTCACATATAATGATGAATGATTTTGTACAGTCTCTTTTTAAGGATTTTGAATACTGCTTATTGTGTTATTTAGATCAGAAATTAAACTATTTGAATTTGGAATATCCAAAGTTAAGTCTTCATCGGAATCTATCAGACTTACATCTAAATCTTCATAACCAAACTATTATAAAAGTGTTCGGAAAAAATAAAAGAGACCAAGTATCCCAGTTGAATGTAATTAAAAAAACCGGTTAACCGAACAAAAAAGACCGGTTTTCGGTTTTCTTCGAATTTACAAAATATTCGAAACCGATCGGTTTAAAAAAAAAAAGAAACCGGTTGATCGGTTTTCGGTTTCGGTTTTTGAATACTCTAATTTGTACTCTTAATTTTTCATTGAGTGTATGTATTTTTGAGAATCGAGAGACATGTGCATAGCTGCCAGATTTAACGATTTATCGTAATTTTGACGATTTTTTGTTAAAAATTCACAAAATTACGATTTCTAGTATTTTGTAAAATTTTTTAAGATTGTTTGAAAATAACAATTTTTGTAATTTTAAAAGAAAATTTCAGTTTAACCAGAATGTAACATAATATTTTAAAAACCAAATCACACAAATGATAGGTGTTAAATTACAAATTTTTTTATACGATAAATTAAACAAAATCCATGTAACGTTATGTTATAGTAGTAATCATACCAATTAAACAATTGATAATTTGAATACATTTTTGTATGATATTGACCAAAAAAATTGTTAAATTGTTAGCTTTGACTAAATATGTAAATGAAATCTAGCTTAAAAAAAATTATAAAAGTTGACAACTCATATCATCAAAACTAGGAAATAGTAATTATGGGTGGAAAAAGATGGCCAACGTGTATAAAATCCTTTGAAATAGGTGAAACTGAACTCCCCGATTTTTTGACGATTTTTTCAAATTGATTTGACGATTTTTGCTAAATATCGTAAAATTTCGTTTTTTTCACCAAACTCATCTGGCCGCACTGGACAGTGTATTCTCTTAATCAGGGTGCTTTTATGCTACTCTTGTGTAATCAACCAAGTGTTGCCATGGGAAAAAAATTTTTGTAACCAAAATTGAAAAAAAAAATTACCAAATGAGAAAAAATAACCAAAATTTAAAGTTTTTTATTTTATTTATATAAATTTGTATTTTATATATTATTTCTTAACAAAAATGTATGAAAAATTAAATTACCGTCTTTCATTGTCGCTTTCAGATGATAAATCTTCGGATTCAAAATGTGTATTGAGTGCATTCTTTTACAAAAAAACCTAAAACAACCCAACAAAAAAAAAAAAAGAGGACTACAGATTTTTCATTATATTCAGCCCATTTTATTGTTTATTTTCAATCATTGTTAAATAATCGACAAAAGTAATAAAAACAATCGAAAGTCGTTTAAATAACAATAAATTTTTAACTGACAAAAAGTTAGAAAAAAATGATTTTTGTGGTTGTTTTTTTAAATTGAAATTTTTTTTATATGTGTATGGAATTACAAAACACAACACACATAGAAAGATGTATATATTCTTATTTTCTATGGGTGTATGCATGTATATTTGAATAATTTCTTGTAATTTTTGTGGAAGTTATTATAATACAAACTATTGTTAAAAAAACAAAAAGGAATTATTTGAATTTCTATTTTCTTATCGATTGAATGACGCCAATTAAAACAGTCATGCATATTTTGTAAAACGAACTGCATTGTTTTATAAACAGTGTTATCAAATCAACATAGTAAAAACGCCTATATAAAAATCGTTACTGTTAAATAAAATTTTAAAACACAGAAAAAACAATTCAATCTTTACCAAAATGAAAAAAAGTTCATATCACCGCATTGTAAAAAAATAACCAATTGTGGTTAAATATAACTAAAACGGTAACGCTGAATCAACCCATACCAGTAAATAATAAGCCCGTACTCTTTATTTTTAGTTGAGTTTTTTATGAATAGCTTTTCTTATGCATGCGAAATGAGAATTTCAATTTCGTACAAAAGTCATTACCAAATTGTACTTTTTTGAACTCAATTGTACCATTTATTAGTATAAAAAACACCAACTATAGAATTTTTTTTAATATTCTTATTTTTAATGAACATAACAAAAAGACTGTACAGAAAATTTAGTTGTACATTAAAAGTATATAATAAAAATATGTAAAATAAGGTACAAAAATCCATGAGATCAATATCATATTTAAGTAGGTAACAAACTATTTGTTATTTTAAAATTATAGCAAATGGAATTCGATTAATGTAACAAATATTTCGTTTGGACTGGACTGGAAACTGTTGACAATTTATACGATGCAATTGATTGCGTGCAATTTTCTTAATTCCCTTTTCAAAGTTGGTTTGGAAATTGTACCAAATAAACCATGGGAGTACCATCGTACTTTTACGACCTAAATCGTACCAAAAATGGTACAATTGTACCAACTTTCGCATCCCTGGTATAAAGTATGTAGCCGAGTAAAAATTGTAATATGGTGTCTAATATAATTATATCTCACTTGTTATTTTCCCATATACAACCACATAAAATTTTATGCTATAAATGGGTCCAGGGATGGAAAAGTTGATAATATCTTACTTTTTTTGACACTATTTGATTTAAGAAAGTATCGTGGTTCTCCCGAGGCACATTTGGTACTCTCACGCATTTTTCCCAAATAAATATTTTTATATTCACTTATTTCAACATTTCCCCTTTTATATTCAAATATAGCATGGCAACTCCTTGATTTTTCATTTTTTTGTATATTCTTATTCGTTTTTACTTATTAAACACAATAAACGCTACATTGTGTTGGCAAAAAGTCTCAATAATTTTAAATTAATTAATTAATTGTGTTGGCAAAATTGTATTTTTCATACAAAACATTTGATGGTGTTTTAAAGATACAGTCCGTAGTTGTATTATTTGCAAAAAAAAATGTTAAGAAGGGTATATATGTGAAAATTTTTGAAAATGATGTTTTCATTTTATTTTGGATGAAATTGTATAAACAATTTATAATTATATATAGTTTAATAAATTTAAATATAATTTATTTATATATAGCGCATTATTTACAATCCATAAATATATCTTTCGTAATTCACAACAATATATATATTTTTATTTTTATATACATTAATTTTATGTAATTTTTGTACCCTTTGATACCAAAAAAAAACCCATTTTCTATCCCCGATTGAGTCGACTAAGTATAAATAAATAAAGAGCCCTGACGGCTATTTTTAGTTCCAAAATGTTCTCAACAATGCCGATGTCATTGCACAAACAAAATAACTTTAAATTAGCGCGTACTCTACATCGCATTTTCGTTACACGGAGTATTCGTTATAACGGGCTTCGACTGTACTATTATTTTCATTCGGGTACTCTTTGATACTAATATTTAATAATAATAATAATAATACAAATAGCTTTTTATTTGTTTTTGTAACACTTGCCACAATTCATTAAATAAATAAACAATTCTACACAACAAGTTTTATTCAGTTCACAAAATTAACACTTGAAAGGTGGTTGTGGCTGCAGAAGAGCAGCAATCTAAAATACGTATACATCAAATAGAATACTAAATATTTTTTAATAACAAATCTTATCGAAAAAATCCGGCATGTACTCGTAACTACAATTGTTAAATTTTAACGAATTCTAAATGTGTTTTTATTGGTTTTGGTCAATCATCATATAACATAAAAACAACAATTTATTTTAAATATAATTATTAACAGTAAAAGTTATAGAGAAGGTAAGTAGTAATTATATACGAAAAGTATGCACATATATTAATATTTATTTATTTGTTTGTTTTATTCAACAGATAAATATTATTGTTTGAATATTATTCCAAAATCAAAATGTCTTTACTACAACGTGGCCTAAGTAAAGCTGAGGTTTGCAATAAATATTCATTATTTTTAGCTGCCATCAGTCATAATAATACAATAAGCGGTAGTTATTTTTCCACCAAATCGTCTATAAATTTACAATCTGTTAAAAAAATATCAAAAACTCAAATTACTAACAATTATCACGAACATGCAAAGGTATTTAAATTTAGATCATTATTTTTTAACTATTTTTTTTTTCTAAATTGTTTTTTTTTTTAACTCAGACAACTGACGCCACTGCTTTAACAGATAAATTTGGTCGTTATCACACGTATTTGAGAATTTCTTTAACAGAACGTTGCAATTTACGGTGTAAGTATAAAATATAATTAAAGTTTTGAACATACATAGTATAATATAGTAATCCTACTCATTTTATGACGGTTGAAAAAACAAAGCAACGTGTGATATTATCAGGCCAGCGACTTTCACGCAATTGTATATTTGCGGTCAACAGGCCAAAGGGAATTCTGACCAAATACTTTTCCAAATCAAAGAATTTGCAATAAAATGGCATCGATTTGTTATGCATATTTTGCTCTAAATTCAAATTTGGCTTTTTTATGATTTTAGTTCATATTTTGCATTTTATATTTATTAAAAATAAACTGAAAAATAATTTTCTAAAAATGAACATGAACAAAAATGATCATATATAACCAGATACGGTCAAATATTCTCAAATTTTGATCTAAAGATATATGGAAATATATGAGATCATGTATGGTCAAATATGATCATGTATGATCATATATATTTCAGTTTTTACAAAAGCTGTTACAAAATAAAGACACATACTTGGACAATTATAGCTGTGTTTACGCGGCAAGCTATCAACGTTGGCTTCTGTCATTCCCATACAGATTTGACACAAGTAACGTTAGCGTTAACACTAAACGTTGGCTTATGTCAAATTTGTATGGGAGTGATATAAGCTAACTTTGATAGCTTGCCACATAAACACAGCTTGGATTTCTTTTAGTTTTTAGTCCATATATTCTTTTAAGTGAATGTTATGTAATTTTTACTGCATATTTTGCATATAACCGTCTGATCGCAATTCTGAAGATAATTGAAGTTTGCTACATAAGTTGGAAAATGTGTAAAATCAGTCCATGGGAAGAACCTATGTATATCCGCTTGAGTGTTTTGAGCTTAAATGATATTACCAAATCAAAGCCATTTTAAGCAATTTATTGGACAGGACCTATATAATTTTATTCATTAGGAAGACAGTGCTCATTTTCGGCAAACATATACGCGTTTTAAAGGCCGTGTTATTTTTTTTTTTTGCTCTTTGGTCTAAAATTGTTGAATGTATCATAACAATTCGGAAGGTAAAACTCGGATATAAACATTTTAAGACCCCAGAAATCCAAAAAATTTTGCGACCACCATTTTGGATTTACATATCTTGAAAACTGAAATTTTACTATACGAGAAATCGAGAGGGTTTATAGTATAAATATAGGGACGGTTAAAAAATATTGCCTAAATTTTTATTCAATTTATATTATATTAATTTATTCATTTATTTATTTGCAATACAATAAGCCTTTATAGCCAAAAAACGTATTGCTAGTATACTTCAAAAAATTCTAAAATATAATTACAAACTCTTAATATTAAATTCAAATAACAGTATATACATATAAAACAAAAAAACGATCCTTAAAACAGGATAGTAGTGCTTTATAAAAAATATTAAAAATTATACACTTTATTTTTTGGATGTGGTTCAGCTATCTCAATTCAAAAAGGCAGAAAAAAGTCCATACCAGTGAGAGCATATCAATATCATACAATCAGAAAATAAGATAAATTAATACTACTAGTACTAATATACTAATTTTGTTTACATTTATTTTTTTATTATTAATAATTAAATTGGAGTTGACACTTAAATATTTTTTATTGTGTATTGAATTGAGGTGCAAATTAGCTTGTTTTGGTTGCCAAAGAGTCTCCCGAACTGGTTTTTCTTCATAAAACCACATTACATTATTTTTTAATAAAAAAGTCTGAGTTTTCAAATAAACAATTAAAATTTTATTGTCACTAAACAACACTCAAAAAAAAAAAACATGAACTAAAATGTAATCAAAAATTTCCTTCAAAATAGTTTATAAATTGTCCTCAATTTAAGTAAAATTTTATTAAAACTTAGAAAAATGTTCTTAAAAAGAATATACTCAGAAATAGTTCACATTTCTTGATTTTAGGAAAAAAACAAGTCAATTAAATAAAAATTTATTAATTTTAAGAAAAAACATCTTAGTTTTAAGAAAATTGCATACTCAAATGTAATAAAATTAAGTTTAGTTAAAAAAAAAAATTTTGGACATAATTTACTCCCATTTAGTTAAAAAAATGTGTAACTTAAATCGAGAAAGTACTTGAACTTAATGTGTGTTCATTTTTTGTTCGCGAGTAGTAAAATTAACTAAATTTTAGAAAGCTATTTCCAAATTCAGTTTTTAAGTATACCATTTTCCAATTTTGAAGAATTGTTTTCTAAAAATTAGTTCAGACAATTAAAAACAAAAAGTAATAAATTTTTTCCTATGTAATAATAAAAATTTACTTGATTTTAGAAACTGATGAACTATTTCTAAGGAAAACTTTCATACAACTTAGTTCAGATAAATTTTAAAAATTTGAATAAAAAATTCTTTTATTCAAGTAAAAGTTTTCTTATTTTTAAAAAACAATAAAATTTGGTATAGAATTTTTTTTGTTGGAAAACATTTAAATTATTTTCAGTATTCTATTCCAAAAAAACAATCAATTAAAAATATACCAGCTAGTTTTCCTAAATAGAAGAAATTAAAGTAACCATTTAAAAAACTATCGTGCACGATTGTAATTTTTGGTTCGTGATCGTGCGTGAGCGTAAGTTAAAAATATCTCACGTGCCCATCTCTAATCTTAACAGTCTTAAATATTGAACTTAAAGTAGCTTAAAATATATTTTAAAATTTTGTTAGCAAAGGGTAAAAAATTTCCAGTTTGCGCTTTAATGTAATAAATTTGTTTGTTGACTACAATACAAAATATCGCAGGGACATTTTATACATTACGGCATAATGGCTTTCCTAGAATGACGTAGTGCTTATTAAACTTTATATTTATCGAACTATTTTTTTCACTTAATAATAAAAAAATTTAAATTTGTATATGTCAAATAAAGTTTAAGCTAAAAATCCCATAAAATAAACTTATGACTTTTCCATTTTCCAATAATAACAAGAAATGTAACTCTATTTTTGCAACAATTTCCTTAAATTAGTTAATTTAAGAAGACAAAGGACCCCCAGTGTTCCTAAGCCATAGATGCCGTGTGTGACGTAGGGCGTCCCTTTTTGTAGTTCTCTCAAGCAGAACCGTTAATTAACTACGAAAAGGATCTGACTTTGTCACAATTTATTACGTTTCAGGGTATCCTGCAGTACATTTTTTTTAATTTGTTTACCTTTTTGCTTATGAAATTTAACTTATATTTTAAATACATGTGTTTCGTATAATTCAATTTAATTTAAAGACAAAAATGTACAGCAAAAAGCTTGTTAAGAGCAGTGTCCTCACAAAACGATAGTCCTCCGAAAGTGAGAAAATCCCTACTCAATGAGTGTAAAGTACTTTAAAATATATGGTAAAATATATTACCTTTACCATAGATGCAGGATAAGGATAATTTTCACTTAAAAGAAGTAATATTTAACTTGTTATTAGAAAATATTTTCTTATTTTTAGGGATTTAAGTCCTAGTTTTTAGTAAAAAAAATTATCTAATGAACTTAAAAAAAATAAAATTTTTCTTAAAACCAAGGAAACATTTCCTAACTAATAACAATTTTAGATGATGTATGAACTAATAAGGAGAAAATTTTACTGTTTTCTAATAAAAATTTAGATCTCAGTAGTAAAATTTTTCTATAATTTAGACATTTTGACCAAATTTTAAATAAAATTTGTTTCTTAATTTCAAGGAAAATTTTATTTAATATTGGTAAATATGTCTTTGGCGCCGTTTTCATTTCAATTTTCCCTCTAAATAAGTTAATTTTTCTAAATTTTTGTTCATTTTTTTGAGTGAACATAAACAAAACATTTATGTTGAGTTTTTAGTTTGAAGATTATCTTTAAACTCAGTTTATCGCAGCATATAACTGGAATACGGCTTTTGAAATTTGGTTTATTTTGTTTTATTTCGTTGAAGACCAAAATTTTATGCAAAGAAAAGTTGTTTCGACAAATTTATGTTAATAAACTTGGAAATTGCTGACAAAATTCGTTTTCGGTTTAGCTAAACTAAGTTTAACTCGCCTTCCAAAAACTCGGCCTTAAAATATATCTTACTAAATAAATCTAATTTTCTCAATAAGAGTAAACTATCGGTACAATCTAGTTATATCATTATTAATTTTCACTGCATATTCACCGGCTTCGGTTTACATTTTGTGGTACTTATTTTATTGCAGGTAAATATTGTATGCCCGCAGAAGGGGTTCCGTTGCAAGCTAAGTCCAATTTATTAACTACGGACGAAATTTACTATTTGGCACGTATTTTTATAGAACAGGGTATTCGGAAAATACGTTTAACCGGTGGAGAACCAACTGTACGAAGAGATATTGTAGATATTATAGGTGGGTATTAGATATCTGAAGAACTTAAGTCTTATATCTTATTTCACATATAATTTGTTATCTTTACTGATTTCAGGTAAACTTAAGGAAATACCAAATTTAGAAAATGTTGGTATTACTACAAATGCATTAGTTTTGACACGTCTTTTAGTACCCATGCAAAGGGCTGGCCTAGACGCAATTAATATTAGCTTGGATACATTAAAACCTAAACGTTTTGAACAGATAACTAGACGTAAAGGATGGGAACGTGTTATAGCGGGCATTGATCTAGCTATACAATTGGGTTATAAACCTAAAATCAATTGTGTTCTTATGCGTAATTTCAATGAAGATGAAATCTGTGATTTTGTAGAGTTTACCAGAGATCGCAATGTAGATATACGTTTTATAGAATATATGCCATTTATGGGAAATAAGTGGCAAACGGATAAGTTACTTTCTTACGGAGATACTTTAAAGATAATTCGAGAAAGGTGGCCAGAATTTGAAGCATTAAAAAATGGTCCAAATGATACATCAAAAGCTTATAAAGTTCCAGGTTATCAAGGTCAGATTGGGTTTATTACATCTATGACTGAACATTTTTGTGGTTCATGCAATCGTCTACGTCTAACGGCTGATGGTAATTTAAAAGTCTGTTTGTTTGGTAATAAGGAAATTTCACTAAGGGATGCTATTAGGAACCAGTGCTCCAAAGATGATTTGGTGGCCTTAATATCGGCAGCTATTAAGAGAAAAAAGAAACAACATGCAGGTAAGTTATAAATCTATTAAATTCAGTTTATAATTATACCCTACAGGATAGGATATAATAAGTTTGTAAACTACTGGATCTACCCAGCAAAAACATGGTATCAACTACTTACCAGCCTATTTACTCGCTTAATTACTTTTGTTCGCAAT
The DNA here is from genome assembly GCA_949748255.1 of Eustalomyia histrio. Taxonomy (NCBI): domain Eukaryota; kingdom Metazoa; phylum Arthropoda; class Insecta; order Diptera; family Anthomyiidae; genus Eustalomyia; species Eustalomyia histrio. Next base: position 87,571,576 of record OX456524.1, on the reverse strand, counting down.
TTCTAAAAAGTAATGGGTACTCATTATATTTTGGCTGTTCGTATGCGAGAGGGTAATGACCACCCATTACATTGTGTTTTTTGTAAGTGAGAAGGTAACGACCACTCATTACTTTTGGGGCCTACCTGGGTAGACCTACCATTTAGTATACCGACCAACTCACTAAAAATTGGTTCTTGTGCTTGTTTGCACGCAACATATCGCTACATGATACACTGAGTTATACAAGCCCAATGACACCCCTATTGATTTTTAATTTTAGACCTAGTCTCCATACAAGTATCACCCTAAATGGGCTTTAATGAGAGAGACTGTAGTAGCTGACAAATTTTTAAGTATCACACTTGGGAATTTTTCATTACCATTTGTAAATTAAAAATTTTATTGGTGATGGTAATGAAATAACACAAATGCATAAAAAACTAATTATAATTAATTGATCAAGAAATTATTTGTATACTTAAATTAATTCGATTTAAAAATTATCAAAGTAGCTTCATAGATAAAATAATAAAATAATATAAAATGTATAAATTTTAACCCTATTTTGGCTACTTTTAAATTTTATAATGTTATTAAATTAATAAATTGTTTCTCGTTAATACGTGATAAAATACCAAGGCCCTCTCCCCATAACCTCTTCTATTTTTCTTTTGCTTGCAAAATTCTGTTTTTCTATTCTATGAAATCAAATTCTGAAATCATTATCATTAATTAAAACAATGGTAATGAAATTTTATTGGGACATCTTAGGACATAGTGCCCATATGGACAATGTTTCCTAAATTTTAATGAATATACCTAACATCCGATAAAATCAAAACTGTTAAGTGATGAATTATTGCATTGTGTGCAAAATACCATCACCATAGTGAGTTTTTTTAATATAAAAAATGGGTTTTGACGATAATGAGCATGGCAAGGGACTTTGTGTAATTCATTCCGATTTTTATAATTTTTTAATTTTTAAAGCATCTCCCGAAAACCAAAAACACAGCGTGACGTTCTTTCAAAAAACCTTTAAAAGTACATTTTGCATGAAGAGCCTTTCAACGTAAAACGTTGAAAAAATTGACATAACATTCCATTAGCGTAAAGTTGGCTGTTCAGGAACAACATTATAACATTATTTTTTAAATAATAATATATTTAATAGTGATATTAATATATTTAATAGTGAATAACTTTTTCTGTGTATTCTCTATGATTACTAAATCATTTTGAAAAATACATTTTCATACATATAAATTATATATTATTTAAAATAAATGTCATTGCATTATGTTAAAATATATTTACACGATGCAATTGATTGCATGCAATTTTCTACATTCCCTTTTCAAATTTGCTTCCAAAATTATGTCTATTTATACGGTGACTTTTGTTGCACTCAAAACGAATGTGAATGAATAACAAAAACATGCACTAAAAACGAAAACCTTGCCACACACAAACTTAAAAATTAAAAAAAAAGAAAATATATTAAAATTTTGCTTGCGGATTTAAAACTTATTTCACATTAAAAAATGGCCACGAAAGAACTAAAAATGGTACGAAATAAGAAAACGGATCAAAATCAGCTAACCAGGCTGTACATTGGCATCTGATTTTAATTGTTGTTAATACTTTAACATAAAACACGATTTTTAGATGAACAATTTGTTTGTCCTGATAATGAGTTTCACGTGAAAAATGTGTAGATTATGTTTTCATGCAAATTTAATATACCAGACAATTATTTTTCTGGTAACAAAAATTACATTTGAGATGTTTTTTTGAATTTTTCTTTCCTATAAAATAAAAAAAATTTCCAAGCTATCAAAGTTGGCTTATGTCATTCCCATATATTCGGAAATTAAACATTATCCAACGTTTACTTATGTCAAATTTATATTGGAATGACTAAAGCTAACGTTGATTGCTTCCCACGTAAACACAGCTATTGTCGGACTCGTTAATATTTTCCTACATTTACAGTAAAATCTTAACAGACTTTAAGACTACGTCTCCACTAAACGTGTTTTGAACCAAAACAAAGCGTTGTAGATGCAACCCCATATACATATAAATACATTTTTTTTCACCAAACACCATGATTTGCCAAAAACACATCTAGTAGAAAAGAACAAACTGTAGATATTAAAACTAATCATTGGAGGATTTTTTATTTGTCTATACAATTAAGTAATGTCCAATTTTTTTTAGGCATGTTAAATCTATCACAAATGGAAAATCGTCCAATGATATTAATTGGTGGATAATGATCTTCCGAAATAAGGTGGGTAATTGAAGACTACAGTATAAAGTTAACATATCCAATTGTATTGCTTTTATTTACAGCTATTCTAATCAATTCTCATCAATATATTACAAAAATGGGTAACATTCTCACACCACTACCGTACTTATCATTGTCATCATCATTCACTAGCACTTTGTTAATAGCACATGTCAACAATAGAGTCTTACAAACTCATTTATACTGCACTGATGCTAAAAGCTTAACTCATGTGGATTCGATGGGTAAAGCTTCTATGGTTGATGTTTCCAAAAAACCTTTAACCACTAGAGAAGCTGAAGCTACAGGCAAAATATACGTTGGTCCCGATGTTGCTCATCTTATACACTCGAACAATCTGAAGAAAGGAGATGTCTTAAGTGTTGCTCAATTAGCTGGTATTTTAGGTGCCAAGAAGACTTCAGATTTGATACCTTTATGTCATAATATCACAATTTCATCGGTTAAAGTTAATGCTATTTTAGATTTGGAAAATTACATGGTTTTGCTGGAAGCTAAGGTACGCTGTTGTGGTCAAACTGGCGTAGAAATGGAAGCTTTAACAGCTGTTTCTGTAGCTGCACTAACAGTCTACGATATGTGTAAAGCTGTTACGCATGATATGGTTATAAAGGATATCAAGCTTATGTCAAAATCAGGCGGCCAAAGAGGAGATTTCAATAGGGACCAACAAAATTAATCACAAAAAAATTTCCAAAGGACATTAGATATATCTAATTGTAATAGCTCACATTTTGCATTATCTGGTTTTTATCTACAATATTTAAAATGAAACACTGTGAAAACTTATAAATCATAGAATTGTTTTTTTTTCGAATTTCATATAAATATTCCATACAAATTTAAGTACATATGTATAAACTGGCTATGTAGTTATGGAAATAGCTGCAGTTTAAACTCATGCTTAAAAAAGGAATTTATAAAAATGCTGTCAAGTGGTTTTATTATTTAATGCGCTGAAAACGTCTTTAAGGCAATTCAATTGTAGAGATCATGTTTTTAAAAGAAATATTTTGAATAACTTTTAATAATTAGAGCGCCCCGGTAGGCTAGTTGGTAGCGTGCTAGCTTATCAGTGCGGGGGTCCTGGGTTCAATTCCCACTAGAGGCTCTGGTCTGTTTTCGCTACAACGAGCCGAAGGCCTTTGTTGCTAGTGCTCGGTTAGGGTATTAACATATAATTTGTAATTATATGATTAATAAATAAAATAAATAAATAAATAACTTTTAATAATTACAATTTTCTTATCTTTTTGATAATTTTTTATTAGAGTAAATAGCAACAATAATTCTTTTTCCCGTTTCAAGTGGGATAGCAAACTATTACATATTTTATTTATAGAGTATCAAATAAATAGTTCTGTCTAATTTTTAAGATAAACTTCAGTGCGTGGAATATTTGTAATTTATTACAAAATGTTGAATAAAAATGTCTCGGCTCTTTTCTTTTAAAGGTAAACAAAAATGTTTAAAATTTTTAATTTGATAAAATATATTAAAACAATAAATGTACAATATACGAAAACAACTTTCGTACAAAGGCGGCCCCAAAAGTTCAAATTGTATTTGTTTAAAAAAAAAAATTAGAGAAGTCAGGTAAGTTTTAGATAATTATATAAAAAAACAAACCTCATAATAAAAAAATTAAATAAACAATCAAAAATTAGAATACTCAAAACGGCAAAAGGGGCTATTCATTTCGATACCAAAATATTTACGAACATTCAAAGAAAATTCTGTTCGGAGTTTACGACACACTACACTGTTTTCGTTGAATATTACCTTATAATATTGAAATTGACTTAGACAGTATTAATGAAATGTTGAAAGGATAATCTTCGTCACAGTATTTTTAGTGTAAAATGGATAAAAGCAAGTACAATTCGTTTTTAAGTCCAAAATTTTAAATTATTTTCAAAATGGACTTAAGTCTTTCTCAAAAAGAAATTTCTATTAAATTTTCAGTTGCAAAATAAACGATTTACCAAAACGTGCAAATATCAATACAATTCATAAAGGTGGAATATATCGTGTAACAACTGTAATTAAAAACACTAAAGTTTTTAATTTCTTTGAGAGTTGCAAATATTTTTAAAGATAATAGCAATAAATAAATTCAATAAAAGAAAAAACAATGAAACTTATGCTGAAAGTTTTTTAATAATAAATATTTATTTTTGGTTGTTTCATTTGCAAATATTTTGAGGAAGCGATTTGAGTACACTCACTTATGTTACTATGCGGACCAGTTTTCAGGCCTAGGGAGCCCCAGAGGCCCTAGCCCCCTTAACCCAAAATAGAAAAAAAATTTTACTCCCGATGAAGTGCACCTTTGCCGAAAAAATATATTGTTTAGTTTTTATTTGTAAACTAAAATTATTCTCACATTGGCTTATTTTTAAAAATTGTTTTGCAAATTTTATAATCGTTTTTTGACAGGCAATTTAATAAAGAAAAATAAGTATTTTGTATGTGCTAGCTTAGAAGAAAATTATAATTTCCAGACCTAGCTGGTTCAGCATATATATGTACGTTATTTCACTTCCCCCCTTGATTAATTGATTATTATCTTCAACTCAATTGGAAACTAAAACATTACGATTTTCCGATTTCTTTTCATCTGTTTGTGATTTTTGAGCTTCTCCACCCAGTTGTTCACCACGTATTCTAATGTTATGTTCTTCTTTGAATTTATTAATTTGTTGCCCCTTTTTAGTCAAATCTTCCGTGACTAATGTTATGGTTTTTTCAATAAAGTCTTTATTATCTACAAGTTGTGGCAAAACTTCTTTGACAGTACGTTCACACAGAACTCCACCAATTAGACGAAAACACTTACGTTCAGGATCTACTGTTTTGAGGGTGTCTATCACAGTTCTAAAGAGGAGTCACAAAAAGGATTTTTGCTTTAAAATATTGCCATTATTGAGGTTATGTCTGGCATAAACTTACTTGTGTTCTTTAAGATCCATTTCCAATGTGTTTAAATTGTTTACCAGATTTCTTTGCTCATTACGGAGCTGTTGAAACTCAGCTATAAGTTTTTCATTCATTTTTGCTTCTTTAATTTGTTCGCTACTCATTATTATTGTCAAATTTATTAACAGATGCACGGCAAAAATGTAGGGAATAAGAAATTATTTCTTGCTTGCTGTGGGAGTAGATTTGTTTCATTTATGTACAAACTAGTTCAGTTAAAAGATTCACCTTGGTAAAAGATTATTCAAGTTCGTCATATTTCAGCCTTTGCTAGTGTTTCTGGTTCGATTAATCGACTCGAGTAATCAATTAAATTTCTTTATTGTTTATAAACTTGTTTAACTCTAAAATATTTAGTGTTAGAATTTAAACATATTATTATTAATATAATTGGCCAAATGTGGCTTTGAATATTACAATAAAAAATATAATAATTTTTTTTTTATTTTTTTTTACGTTAGACTAACATTCAGGGGATGTCCCCTACTAATGCAGTGCATTGTGTTAGAATTAGGAAAATATGTTATGAGAGGGAGAAAAGAGGGAGTAGTGTTGAAGAGTACAGACAATATGCAATATATCTGCAATAGTACAATAACCGGGTACCATGCAAATTCTTCAATTAAACGCTAAAATTTTTAATATAGAGTAATCCCATTTTTTTATCTAAAACTTTCCAATTTTCTTAATTTTGGGTTAAAAAAAACTAAACTTAAATCATGTTTCCATCATGTTTATATTTATAATCATCAATCTTGTGTTACTGTTGCCACAAATACCGTCTTGTTTGAAATCCCTTTTTTCATCTTTAATATTTAATAAAAGAGCTGTGATTTGTAAATCACCATCATTGCGAACGGCCTTGCTTCGAATTGCTCATCTATGTAATGTGAAGATCCCTGATTGCTTTGGGTCTAAAAAAAAAAAAACGATTTGAACAAACAGGTTTACTGACTTGAATTGAACGATAAAGGGCTATACACATACTGACCATCTCTGTCTAGGCTTTCTTTTATTTATCAGTATAAGTATGGAAAACTCCATTCACAAAAGAAAATGAATTCTTAAATCGTGACGAAATCGGAAAACTGAAAATCTTATTAATTTATGTTAAAAATTTTTTAGAATTTGCATTTAATCTTAGAACTTTTTAAATTGAAAATAAATCCACCATTTTTAATCGATTTCCCTTTTTTATTACTTTACTATTTTATTGTACTTTTTTCATGCAATTTCATCAACAAATTCACAATAAAAATTTCATAACGTGTTTATTGTTTACAATATTGCAATGCTTTTATAAAAATATGGCAACATTATTAAGGACAAAAGAGAGGGTGAAGAACTTGCCGTGAGAAAATATAAAAAGTTTTATCTCGCACGGACACCGAAGCACGATTTTTATTTATTCTCTATTAAGGAATACAAAATGTAATTTTCAAAAGCAAATTAAAAAAAAAATAAATTAATATCCCGAATACTGGGATATAGAAGAATACCTCTAGTCGACGTGTAAATTTATCTTATGACTGATTCAATTTACATATCGACTACCCCTAAATAATATTACCCAATACTGCAGTATTGGGGACATGAATTGAGAAATTTTTGTAAATTCTCTTTTGAAAAAGACATTTCGCGCCCCCAATACAGGGAAATAATAAATATGGATAGAGAGATGGTCAAATTGACCTTTATTTTTTTACACTTGTTTGGTTATATTAATTTGTGATTTATGTTGCGCTTTTATGTAAAACAAAAAAATTGTTAATTAAGTTAATGAATTTGCAAAATTAAATCTTTAGTAGAAATATACATGAAAATATCAAATGTCGGATGGAAAATTAATAAATAATCTTTTATTTAATTTGATGGAATAAATAATTTTAACTGCCCGATCTTGAAAAATTCTATAAAAACATTACAAATTACTATCTAAACGCTTTTGCATTGTGTGCAAATCACGTTCAAGACATTCAGTGATAACAAATAACGATACAAAAAGCTTAGCTAATATATAATTTACAGTTATAATTTATAAAATTGAGCTTTTTTGCATTATGTGCAATTAAAAATGTTGTCCCAAGACAAAAAAAAATCCCAATTTTTCGACAAAACTCAAGTCTGGCAATCCCGGTGGGTTTTTTTCGTGCACTGTTGAACAACTCTACCTCATTTTCGGTCAGTATAATCCAATTTTGTGCAGTTTGATAAAAACCAACCAATATTAAAGCAATTGTTATAATCACAGTGGTTATAATATCAATTATTTATTATTAATAGAAATCATTAAATAACTGTTTAATAACAGATACGTAGATAAAGCGGAAAGTGCACCAAAAACATCGCAAAATGCTACAAAATATCATAGATTTTTGCAATTATTGGTGGTTTCGGTACCTAATGGTAACTGAATTATATATGGTGGAGAAGTGGGAACGTGTCACCATTCGTAAGTAGACTCATTTCCATACAAATTTTTTAGTTAATTAAGCGCTTACTATATGTTTTTTTTACTTTCACAATCGAAATTTTTGGTCACTAATTGTACTACCATGATTCATATTTGCGTGTATAGGAACATATTAACTATCGGTAGATGTATTAATGATCATACGATATTGGAAAACGGGTAAAAATTAAGAGAATTAATAATGTAATTTAAAACATCTAAGTCATAAATTGCCAGCAAAAGATAAAGAACTGTCATTACCAGGCACGTAGTCCTCTTCAATAATTGTTAAAAATAGTATAATATGTCACTAGTATAGAATTTTTATGCTTATTACCACTTTTTCTTAAAAAAAATACACTGCATTGCATTCTACTGCTTCTTAATTGCGATGAAAAGTTCACCATTTCGGGATATTTTATTGAAGCGGCCACGTCATAACATTTATATTATTTTCCTCTAACCAAGCTTTCACAATCCTTGCAGTCCACTATCGTGCTGGAATGTTTATGATAGTGACATTTGAAGCATAACTGAGCTAGACAGCCTCTATTGAATTGGACCAATTCTAGTACCCGACACACCATATTTTCGCCTCCGTGCTTTACTGTGGCATTGATGTCCCTGGGACTAAACTTTTTTTCTTGAGGTCGTCCAGGCATTTTTGATTGTGTCATTGCTTTGTTTGGAGTAGAATATATGAAAGTTCGTCAGTTAGGAATGAATTATATATATATTATATGTAAATATCCTTTATTTGGTATTCTGAAATATTTAGTATCCACTTTGATCTACCTGTCAGTTTTATATGCAAAAACTAAAAAAATGTAAATCTTTATCTTTTTTTCTTAATAACTATTTGGCGTATTGGTCAAGCCAATAATAAGCAGACGAGTTGCAAATGAATTTGAACATTAAAATTTCGGCAAGTTCTTTTAATATACATTTTTTTTACTGTAGTAATATAGCGGAAATAGTTTATTAGCAAAAACTAAATAACAACCTTAAACTGTATTTAAGGGTTAGTATTTCCCAACCGTGCTTGGCGTAATAAAAAAATTCGTAATTGGGAAAGATAGTTCCATCAAATGGTAAAATTTGTATATTAAGCTTGAATGCCGGCTCAAACATATTATTTCTTGTAAAAACTTCAGACATTTATGGATTCTGGATCATTTACGAACATTTTTTGTATATAAAAATTCTCAAACTAACAATCTTATAAAACTTTATATTCATTTTATGTTGAACTAATTTATTGTTATTCTATTTGCGGTTAATTTTTGTATGTACACCTACCCAATCAATCTTCTTCTGCTGATTACACATGTATTTGATCTCCCTTGACGATATAGATGTGATATTTGCAGTATTATTCATATTATTCTGGTATTTTAACTATTCTGTCTTGCTATCATTCACTGGAAGTTTATTTGGTATAACACCCATATCATCGATAATGGAACAACAGAGTAAACTAATGGTATAATGAGTTTGTAATATTATATAAGAAAATAGATTTAATAGTAAATAAAATAGAAACTACCAATTGTATGTATTAACATGTATTAAGTTCCGTACAAATTACAAAAGTGAATTCTTGTAAAAAATATTGGTTTAGGTAACAATTCAAATTTTTTGAATTCAGTTCATTTGTAATTTGTACTAAAAATAACTGAAAAACTGATGAAAAAGCCTTAAATTAAATAATGAAAAATACACATACCTAAATAATATTTTTGGATTCCACAATATTTTATGTTAAAATAAAAATATGATGTAGTTTAACTTAAGCCCACCTTTTTCATTGGTTTTATTTTTATAATCATCAATATATCATCTAAACATTTTAGAGTTTCTTGTTTAAGTAGTGAAAATAGTAATTAAAAAAATTATATGAACAAACAAAAATATTGCAAATAAATATATTTAAAATATTTATATTACTTGTACTATTTAAATAAATAAATAAATATTATATTTATTATAATTATTCAATACTAATTTTTTTGTATTTGTATTTTTATTTGTAAAAATGTTTAATAAAGTAATGATGAATTGTATTTTAGTTTTTTTTTGTCTTCATCATAGTAATATGTTCGGGATTCACGTGAAGAATATTGTCATATATCAAAGAAAATTTTTCACGATATTGATTTTGACGTAAAATTTATGTACAACTTGTGTTAAAGCAAATTTAATATACAAGACTATCTAATGAAGTTATTTTAACAATTTATAACTATTTTAAGGTAAGTTAACTAAAACGTCCATCATTTGAAATATTTTGATTTTAGTGCAAGTAATGGTAAAGTGAAAAAGGCCGTTTTAACTGATACTTCATATGTAAAACCCGGTCAGAACGAACTTCTCGGTACCAGAAAAATTAGTTTGTTATACGCGAGGATAGTATTAAACGGAGTAAAACTTGTTAAACAAATATTAATCATCAATAAAATAATTTTAAAAATAATTTCAAACATTGAGCAAATTCTTTTATTCGTTTTCTTAAGCCGAGCACAGGGGATCATATAATTAATTTCCATGTTTTTTTTCGTCCTTTCCAAATACGTTTACAAAGTTATGAATCAAATTCATAAATATTTTTCATTTCATAAAAAATTGCAAAATTTAACACATTAACGATTAATATCAACGATGAAAAAGATATTTCCAAATAAATTTTTTTTTATAAACTTTCTTTTTCGATATTTTAAATTTATAAATTTTGTTTTTTTCGATACTTTAAATTGACTAAAGGCCCAACTGCAAGCTAGGTATCGGTATGAAACGAAAAATTTTAATTTTTAAAATATAGATGTATACCAAAACAAAGCTCACTTAAGGCAATTGTAGTTGGGCTTTAAAAAAATACTTGCATTTAATAGTCAAACTTACACTTAACCAAAAACTAGTAGTTTTTCAAAACAAAATATATTTAATTGTCAAACTCCACACAAATTTTAAATAAAAACTAAATCTTTGTATTTTAATTATATATTCAGACCATGTATGGTAACCAAAACAAATGCGGTTATCGGTAAGGGTAACGCTATTTTCTACTATTTAGGTGACGTTATTTTAAGGGTAACGATTTTTTCAGTTATTTCGGTAACGGTATTTTAGGGATATCGATTTTTTCAGTTATATCGGTATTTTCCATATTTCGGTAACGATATTTTAAGGGTAACGTTATTTTTGTTATTGCGGTATCGGTATTTTAATAATAACGCTAGTTTCAATCCACGCCGATGTATTTAACCCACTTGGCGCAACCGTCCTTTTAAAAGGACATCACAAATGAGAGAAAAGCGCAGTTATGCACGTGCCTTTCTGTTAATTTTTTTGTTAATTACTATTAATTATGCTTTGTTAAGTAGCTTCGTTAAGTAGCTTGAAATCGTCAGTTGATACAAGCAGTTTCGTGTCATTTAATTGATTATTAAGTGCGAAATTTAAGTTCCAGAATAAAAATTTAAGTTTTCTGGGTTGACCCCATCATGATCAGACTTTTGGAAGATAGATGTATTTATGTACAGAAAACTAGTTTTATTTAAAAGTGGGAATAAGGTAGAGTTGTACAAGTATTTAGAATTTTTCAACTATAGACCAAGGTGCTTTAAAACTCCGTACTTTTGTGAAGTATTTTCTTGTCAATTCTGTTAAGATTTTTCTAAAATTTAAATTTGTTTTTTCTCTCGAAACTCTACATACACAGAATAAAATTACAAAATTCTGTTTGTAATATTGAACATCGTCCATTAAACATTTTTGTAAATACAAAAAAAATATTTTTTAAAAAGGCACCAACAATGGAATTTGTAAATACAAAAAATTTTTTGTTATTTTTTTGTAACTTCAATTTTTATTTTAAAAGAATTTTTATATGAAAAGTAACAATTTACAAATATTTTAAACAAAAAATTGTTAGAAATCGAATTTGAATTTTGACAAATATTTTTAATTATTTAAAATTTTTTGATACTTTTTTCTGTATACGATTATGATTTGTTTATTTATCGCTCAAATTAAAAAAAAAAATGGATCTTTTTCTATTTGAAATAATTTGTTTTTAATATTTTTATTAGAATCCCTATAGGGATACTCTTTGCTGATAGGAACTTAGAAAGCTTAATAAACATTTCGGGGATAATTTTTAAAAAGGCTTATACTCAAGCCTGGTTAGGTAATTTTTTCAGCAGGAGTATTTTACAGAAAACATACTAAAATATTTAATAAGAGCAAAAAATATTCACATTTCTGTATGTTTTTGAACAGATCGGTAAGATTATATATAACATATAATTTTGCGAGAAAATTTTGGAATTTCTAAATAAAAAAATTTCAAAAAACATCTTTTAATTTCAAACGATTAAAATAAAATATTTAAACTAATTTCAAGTACTTGCTTTTTCTTTAATTTAACCAACCCCTTGCCTTGACATTCAATATAATATGCCAAAAGAACAACGAAACGAATTTAATTGTTTTTTGTGTAATTTTCAAATATCATGGCAAATTTTATTGCATTTGAAGACACAATACGACTGAAAGTAATTAAAATATGTATCGGTATTTTAAAGCTAAAGGGTAACGCTATTCTCCATTATTTCGGTAAGGTTATTTTAAGGATAACGACTTTTTCATTTATTTCGGTAACGGTATTTTAGGGATAACGATTTTTTCAGTTATTTAGGTATCGGTATTTTAGCGATAACGGTATTTTCTATTATTTCGGTAACGGTATTTTAAGGATAACAATTTTTTCAGTCATTTCGGTAACGGTATTTTAGGGGTAACGATAGTCAGTTGAAAGGGTACTGAATCGATATCGGTATTTAAGCGGTATTGCCTGCCAACCCTGATTCAGACTGATCAAAAACTACCTAGTTTTTATACAAACCTTGTTTTTTTTTGCTTCTTTGAAAACTACTTGTATTTACTTGTCAAATTCCAATAGATTTTTATGACCTTCTTCAGTTTTGGGTACACATTTAATTTATATTTTATGATTTAGACCATATGTGGTAACATATTGCCACTTATTTAGAATATCAAACTACTTTGCATTTACTTTCCTATATCAAAAAATAGTATGGCAATATAAAATTGGTGATATACTTAAAAAAAATCATATATGGCGCCATATAAAAGGTCTAAGAAACCAAAATATAAGATATATTTTTATATAGTGACATATATATGCTGTCTTATACAAAAATATCAAACAAAATACGATCATTAAAAACTTTTTTAATAGGGAAAATGGAAAAAATGTGGGAAAAGTTCATATATTATCCATCATTACAAAATAAAATAATTTTTCATGTTGTTATGAGTAAATTAAAGATTTTTTATTAGTGTACACATGCATTTAGTTAATTCTTATAACAGTCTTATAAAAAAATAGGTTGTTTTACTACATGATAATTTAATTTATATGTGTAGTTATGTCTGTTATAAAAATCACAAAATGTCTATCCATATCACGGTCAAGTCTCAAAATATTGCCTACATAATAGTAAACAAATTGCATAGGTTTGATTAGACGAGACTTTAAAGTACAATATATCTTCATAGCTGTCCTAAAGTTATTTGCGATATAAATAGTTATACGATGACATTTGGAAAACTGAAACCAACTTTGAAAATGTTTTTTTAAAGCTGTGACCTTGATTAGTTGTATTAGAAATGCTAAGCGTTTTTCATTAGCAATCACATTTCTTCGCTGTGTTATTAATACATACTTATATTTTCCAAAAGAATAGAATTTTAAAACAAAAAACATATATATTTTTTTATTTTTTCCAAAGATGGATTTTTTTATTTTTAAATTATGGTGCCAATAAAGTCAGTTCATATTATATATGAATAAATTGTGTTGTGTATGAAATTAAAACACTTAATACTGGGAATACGGAACAGGTATAAAAATTTGAATTATTGAAATGTGCTAATTTGTATTGTCACATATGTTGGTGAAAAAATAAGACACCCTGCGATTGGATCTACCTCATTTGTAAAATCGTTTTCGAGATAATGACCATTTTGTAAAGTGGTAATTTTGAAAATGCACATTATCTCGAAAGTGAAAAAAGGCAAAACAGATATAGTTTTTGCTCCACTGGAGTATTAAGTTACTCCGATGATACAAATATGCTACTACCGGTAGAGACTACAGTGTGAATTATTTTATTTAACAATAAACATGATAATACATATTTATACTTTATACTTCTGTGCCAATTTTGTATCGTTTGTATTTTAAAAGAACAAGCCAAATTTATGATCAGCGACGTAAATTTTTGTTGACATTTTTTTAAAATTTCGAGCAACTTCCTTGCATCTCGCAAGGCTCCAAGCTTTGTGAAAAAAGGAACTAAACTTGGACTCGTCCGGGAGCTTTTTCCAATTCTTTCTTTTAATAAATACATATTCTAAGGGAATCATGTCGCTAAAATTAACAGCAATTAAATAGGGTATATAGCAATTGCAAAAAAAAAATTAATTAATATTACAGTTATTTTAACTATACGTACAGTTTAAAATAACTGCATTGTTAGTGAATTTTAAATGAAATTGTAGTTAATTTTACCGATAAAATTCGCTGAGTATACATATGATTCTTTTAATAAATACATATACATACATACATACATATATATATCGTTATCATCATCTACATACAATAATTAATAATAATAATAATAATATTTTATATTTATTTTACATACATAATTACGTAATGTTTTTCTCACATACATACAGAATTTTTAATCTTAAATACATACATATGTATGTTTACTTACATACATTGATATCAGAAAATATGTGTAAATTTTATAAATAAAGTTTTACTTTAAGATAATTTCAAAATATTAGTTTATTCCTTACATGATTGTAAATGTGAATGATGTGAATGCGAATGATGATTGTATGCATTTATTGATGCTGCTGCTGCTGCTCCTACCATGCTAGAAGTTAGATTTGGTCGTATAACAGGATTTCGCAATACAAGTTCTGAATCTTCTGATATAATGGGTAATAAATTTGTCCAATGATAATTAATTAAATGGCTAATGCTTTCAAATATACGATCCTTAGTACGTACAATGCCCTCGGGATCGATAAGTAGTAAATGTTTTGGTGTTTTGCCTTGAAGACCGGTTAAAACATATTGACCATGTTTACCCTGAGATTCGCGTACTAAAAAATCACCATCATTTTCAAGCATATTTTCGGCTATAGGACGACTTATCGAACCATGAAACCAAGATTCAGTCATTAATTGCGATCGTTGAACTTCAGCCGATAATGATAAAGGTGCTGCAAGGAAAAAAAAATTTAAATACTTTTGGGTTTAAAAAGGCTTATATTTCATTTTATATAGCTTAAAGTTTTTATAAAGGCATACAAAAATAACTTGATATAATTATGTTTATATCTTAAGCTTATTTTTAGAAATTTTCCAGCATACGATTATATATAATTTTATATCAATCATTATATATATTGTTATATACATTAGAGTGGTCCCAAAAAACATCAAAGTTTGAATTCGCAATCTCCACATTGCTGCCCCTATTCCTTTATGTCTATAAACTGTCTGTGTCAAGTTTTAGCAAAATTCGTTTATATTTAGAGGTAGCACAAGAAGTTAATCTTTAAGAATTTGTAATTTGTCGTTAGAGTAATTTATACAAAAAGTAGGGTGAATTTTAAATTGAATTATTTTTTTAACTATAGGCTATAATTTAATAGAACTTTCGAATATAGTCTCAATTAATGTGCATAAAAAGAATATGAGTTCAAAATTTAAAAAAATTTAGTAACTTTAAAGTAGTTGCGATTTTTTTAAAATTTATTCATATTTTAGTCAAAATATCCAAATTTTCAGAAAAGATGTAAGTAGAAATTCAACTTGCTAATGCCTTGCATAAGTAAATTTCTTAAATTTAATCTTAATTTTTATAGCAATTACGAATCTACAACCAAAATTAAAAACAAATTTGAGGTTTTTAAATTATTCGCGTTTTATGAAAACGCAACAAAATTCGATGTCCTTTTGTGCTATTTTCCAAACTACCTACTTTGACTTCTTTTAGTTTTTCGTATTAAAATTAAATTGTTAAGAAAAGTCCTCTCTGACATAAGAAGACATTCCGTGGACATAAAATCTTTCAAAAAAAGAAATTTTCGCAGAGCCAAATAGAAGCAAATTCCTTGATAAAAGTGGAACATTTTTTTTATGAATTTTGATTATATATTCGTAATGTAGGCCCAAAAAAATATTAGATTTGATGAATCGCGATCCTAATAATTGTATTTAATTTTTCTCAATTCTTAAAACACTAGAACAAGTACAACTATTAAACTTCTCTAAATAAAACTTTTTTTCATCAATTTCTTTGGCAGACCATATCCTTTCCATAATGGCATATTTGGACATCGCGATGGCTTAATATAAAAAGGTCTTAACTCGATATTTTGTTACTTGATAGGAGAAGGAAAAAACTTAATGAAATTCGTAAAATTTAAGATAAAAAAAAAGTTTTAATGCAATTTCCAAAAATGTGTTGCTCTTTTTATTAAAAATTGCATTAAAACTTTTTTTGTATCTAAAATTTTACGTATTTTATTAAGTTTTTTCCTTCTCCTGCCAAGTAACACAAAATCGAGTTAGGGCCTTTTTATATTAAGCCATCGATATATATTAGTGTATCTTTTATACCTCATCATATTTTCTTCTTCTTTTTTTAAAGAGAAGCAACACTGGAAATTTCTCCTACTATTTAATGTGTTGCTTTCTTTGGCAATGGGGTTAGAAGAGAGTTGAAAAGTGGTGAAAGATGAAGGGCGGGCTTCCTATATGGCAACACTGTAATTGCGTGATATGATAAATCTTAGAACAGTCTGATGAAGATTTGTTGAAGCTTTTTATTTCATAGCCCTGTTATATTATTTTACTTCGGTGGGGTTAAGTGCTGTGGGAACACCGAAGAAGGAAGTTACACTATGTATGAGGGATTGATAACTTATTCATATTAATTTCTAAATTGATGTCGTCGCCGAAAATTAAACCCGCAACAGTTCAACGCGCTAACCATTACACCGCAACGCCTTCTATATAGAAGATAAAGATTTATATAACGTCATTTATTCTACCATATATGATTATATATATTGTATAATTACTCAAAAATTTCAATCACTTTTGTACATAGGTACGTACATATATGGCACAATAAGTTCTACACTTTTATTACTTAACACATCCTTTAAAAAAAATAACATTTAATGGGATGTATACAAATGAAGGAATACTTAGGCATTCAATTTAAATAAAATTTTTATCAAACAAATAACTTATATTTCTTTTACGAAGTCTTATTTCTTAAGTCTTAATAAATCTTTCCATTTTTCTTTTTTATATTAAATATTTTTTTTTTTTTTTGATTTAAAATGGATTAAATAAATATCACATTATTTATGTTAAGCCAAACAAAAAATATTTTTAGATTTTGATTTATTTAAAAAAAAAAATAAATAAATGTTTATATTTATTATTAATGAATTGCAAGTACACAGAAAAAACTGAATCGTGCTGATAACCAAATTCGCTTCCAAACGTATGTTTCAGTTGGGGTAATAGTATTATTCGGTTGTGTCAATAGAACACTAGTTTACACAGGAGTAGTTTGGCTGCGATAATAGAATTTCAGTCAACGTAACTAAAATTCTGTATTCGCAACTGAAAAATTCGAACTATTCCATTGGCAACGAATTCGATCTGTTTTAAGGGTGTAGTAGTGGTTAAAAATAAAAATGTAATAGTTTTAAAACTATTTTTGTTTTTATTTTTTAAATTTTCCAACTAAATAGATAAAATTGTATCCAAGTACATATATAATCTGATCAAATTATGTGATATTTATTTTTTCGTCTGGTTTATTAAAATCAACTTACGTATATCAAATACATCTGGAGGTTGTTGCTGTTGTTGTGCTGTAGTACAATTATCTTTCATTGGATCAAATGCATTGAGATTTATTTTATTTGATGTTTGATCAGGTGGTGGACTATTTAAATCTATTAAATTACTGCTAAGTCGATCTCTTGGTTTCTTTAAATTTAATTGAGCTACTTTTTGTTGATGTGTTGATTGTTGCTGTTCATGTAAATCATTGTCATTCATTAAATCTGGAGGTAATTTATTGGGTAAATCATTATAATATTCCTTATCATTTTCTTTTGATGAAGCATTTAAATTGTCAGCTGTTGTTTGTTGATGATGATGATGGTGTCTGCAAGAATTGTTTTGTTGTTTTATGTTATATTAAAAAAGTTGGTTAATTGTATTCAACATTACCCTTTACGACTTATGGCATTATAACGTAACATAAATGCTTTGCCAATTGTTACAATAAGATCTTCACTTTGACCGCCTATACATTCTAAAACATAACAAGCTCTCCATTCATCCTCATTTTTTGCAATATAAGCTAAAAAATCAAGGGTATCCTAAAAATATTAAGTATCGTTAATGCTAACATTTACGACTTACGTAAAATATTTTATAAATTTTGTATATCATCTTAATCAAATTTAAAACGGAACAACCAATTGATTGATTCATTTAATTAATGCTTTACCAAAATACATAAAACTTGGTCCATTGACTAAAGAGTCCACGCTTCAATGATGCCGTCCACCTTTTGAGTGGGCATAGCTTTAAAGTTGAATTTTGAATAAGTCCCAAAATACTTATCCGATCAGAACATAATGTATTTTCCTAATAATAGGCATAATATGACCTATTGTGTAGGCCTAATATGACCTATTGTGTACCAATTAAAAACTTAAAATTTTTTTGATATTTTTTTTTTAATTTTTTATTTTTAATTTAAGTTTACAGAAATGGATAGGCAAGAGTTAAAGCTTTCACTTGACATAAAAAGCTAGCTTGTCAATTGTCATGGGTACTGGTTAATCCATTGGTACTGGTATAAGAGAGGGCCTTCTATGGTGTAGATTTCGTTCTGATCGGAGAAGTAGTTCTGTACTTTTTTTAATTTTTAACACACGCCCTCCAACAAACATTTTTTTTATAATTTGGACAGTATTTTTTGTAATAAAATGGAAATAAAATTAAAAACTATGTTTTTTTTAACTTACCGTATCACCACCCGAAGCAAATGATATTCTTGGCATTTGATGTGAAGCTATCATTTCCCCAGTTTCTATATTTATTAAATTTAAAGACCGGCTGGATACATTAATTATAACATTAGTTCCAGCATTTGCCATACAAGGTCGATCAGCTATATATTGCGATATTTTTTTATCAATACGACGTTTACCGGCTGATTTCAGACCAGCTGCTTCACAAACACGATTTATACATTCTCTGTAAAGAATAGAGCTTTTGTGAAGAGCTACATATGTACATATATCTAAAATAATAAAATTGTTAGACAAAATTTACCTAGCAACTTGTGTTCTTGTGTGAAAATCCAATGATTTCATTGAAGTATTTACTTCAATGCAGCCGGTATACTAAAAACGCAATGGCAAAAGAAAACATGAAAGATAAATACAAAAGAGAAGCCATACTTGAAATGATATATTATCAGGGGGTTTATTAAATATTTTGTTTACATCATACACCATACTTTCTTTTTTCCTTCCCAGACAAATGTGCACTTATGCCCTTTTGGCTCCTCCCTTATTATCAGTGACTTAAGCTGAAAGTCCATACCACGCATGCTGCGCTTCTTTGCGTCATACGCGGTTGTCAAAAAAGTAGAATCAGTGTAATTGTATGCTGCAAGTTACATAGTACCAAAGCGTAGGATGCTTGACGCGTAAAGTAGGTCTACTTTCTACTTTTGTAAGCGTCATAAGCAGCGTATGAACAGATCAGCTGATTTTGATGGGTTATTTTTTTTTAATAAACAATGGAGGAAAAACTAATTGAAGCTGTAAAAAAACACGAAGTACTTTATAAAAAAAGGCACCATTTTTTATAGAAATAAATTTAAGTGAGCTGGGACGTACCCAAAATCGTCTATTCCTATGGAGCTATTTG
Organism: Eustalomyia histrio; assembly: GCA_949748255.1. Lineage (NCBI taxonomy): Eukaryota > Metazoa > Arthropoda > Insecta > Diptera > Anthomyiidae > Eustalomyia > Eustalomyia histrio. The sequence continues at coordinate 87,551,758 of OX456524.1, read as the reverse complement.
TATACACTTGTAGCACTCACTTGTAACAAACTCAATAAGTTCTAAAAATTCTTTAAAAATTTTAATTTCACTTTCTATTTTGCAAAAATTGTTTTTATTTTTTTATTTTATTCAAGAAATTTACACTACAGCTGATCAAAACAAAAGCGTAAAAAGCGTCGTATGTAACTTGAATTTTAGTAAAGCGTTGAAGCAAAAACGCGTGGTATGAACTTTCAGCTTTAGCCCATCTTCAAGAAAAACATATTTTAAATTTGTCAGTTGTTAGCCCGCACTCAAAGAAACAGGCATATCAAATTTCTGGTTTTAACCCTACATACCAAATTCCAACTTCCTAGTTGCTTTTTTGCCCCTCCTTCTGTTTTAGCGGATTGTTTTTTCAGAGAAGGCTTATTAACGGCCAAATGGTAGCAATTGTTTTTTCTTTCAAATATTTTTGTTCCGTGATTAATGGGACTAAAAAGATCGTGGCTTTTTATATACATAAATGCGTAGTACGAAATTTGCAGCGCTTAACAAACTTAATTTACGTTATCAATTTTTAAAAATTTATATTTTTTTGATAGATTTTCTTTATCTGCAGATCGTTATTTTTTTTTAAACAAATTTATATAAATTTATATAAATTTTAGCAATTTTTTTCTATTTTTTAGAATGTTTTCCTAAACGTGCCTTTTTGAAAAATAACTAAAACCGACTGACCGGTTAGCCCGGTAGACTGCGTAGATCTAAGGACTGGTCACCAAACGAACGGAGGTTTTTCAAAAAAAATAAACGATTTTATGGATAATTTAAAAGTGAATGAGTTTCCCCATTATAAGGTAGAGTGGTGGTCACAACACAACTCTTCCCCGTTCTTTTATTTTTTTATAATTAAAATACATATATTGCCTATAATGTTCTTAGCATATTATATGCAAGTCCTGAAATATTAACTTTAAAATTTATTTAAGAAACATTGGTGAATGTTCTGGAAACCCATTACGCAAAAAATAAAAATAATTCAAATATTTTGGTGTTAATGTATTCACTTTCACTAGTTTTTTTACTAATTGAATTCGCCCATGGTTAGCAGGCGAAATCAGTTAGTATATAAATGTGTTTTTTTTATTACACACTTTGGTCATGTAATTTGAAATTTTTATTAATTTCAAGCATATTTTTACCATTTTAACAATAATTAACACTAAAAAAAAGTTTTTAAAAAACATCTAAATAATGTACATTTTTTTACAAAAGTTTACTTTTTCGGGGAACTCTCAAAAATAAGAAAATATATATATATGACTCCCTCGGGAATTAAAAACAAAATTTGTTTTCTATTTGGTGGTAAGGGAGCCAGGCCCCTAAAACCCGCTTGGTCCAAAATATCGAAACTTACCCAAAATGGTAAGTGTGACGTAAAGACAATTTGCTCACGATTAAAAATATGCATTTCGTTTTAAGATCCGCTAAAAAGAATTCGCGTTGTCCATTTTTGTAAATTTAACACCGAAATAGCAAGAAACCTGAAATTCGAAATATGTATTACCTGGAGTATGGATTACTCACTGATAAGCTACATTTTAAAGTTTTAGTTAGTGACGTGGTAAAAATGGGTTTTAAAAGGAAGAAATATCTCCTCCTTAACGTCTTGGCCAAACGGCTGGACCTAGGAAAATTATTTAGCTAGAAAGCTGATATTTGCCATATGTGCTACCTAGAGTATATGCTAATTTATTAATAATGTACATTTTATAATCTTGGTAAGGGACGTAGTAAAACTGCGGCTTTTAAGGGCGAAAAGTCTTCCCTTAACGACTTACCCAAACCACTGGACATAGTAATTTGAAATTTGGTCTGCATGTTCCTTCTCCAGTTTAGACAACAGCTAAGACGGTATATTTGGCAAATCTAACGCGACAGGGCAAACAAGGAAAAAAATCGCCCCTTGAGCTGGGAAGTTTAAATTTCCTACATAGGTTCCTCCTCCGGCATGCTGGGATTTTTGGAAATTCCTATGGAGAGGGGCAAAAAGCGGAAAAGTCCCCCCTTAACGGACTACCAACACTCGTTTAGCAAGAAAGCTGATATTTGATATATGTGTTGTCTGAAGAATTTGCGAATTTGCCCTTGATAAGGTACATTTTGGAATTTTGGCCAGGACCTAGTAAACCTGGGGCTTGAAAATGCGAAAATTCTCCCCCTTAACGACATGCCCACATCACTAGACCCTGGTATGTAGGTTTCTTCTACAGTGTAGACAACAGCTAAGACGGTATTTTTGGAAAATCCAAAAGGGAAAAGTTTCCTCCTTGACGGTCTGCCAAAACCTCTGGAGCTGGGAAGTTGAAATTTGGCACATAATTTTCTCTTCCAATGTAAATGCAATCGTGTAAATGCGAAAATTTTATTGTTTGATGGATTAATGGTTGGATGGATTGATGGTAATGTAAATATGCAAATGTAAAAAAATGGGTAAATGTGCACATGCGCAAATTAGCAAATGTGTAAGTGTGTAAATGAGTTAATGTGAAAATGTATAAAAGTGTATAAAATTGTAAATATATAAATATATAAAAATTTATTTATTTCATTCAACATCGCCCAGCCCAAACCGCGGAAAGTAGGACGCTGAAATTTTGTATGTAGAACCTCCGGTGTAAAAAATCGCTAAGATGGGGTTTTCGAAATTTCTTTGAGGAGCAAAAAGGTGAAAACCCCCATTCACGTCCTGCCCAAACCTCTTTAGATACAACCTGAAATTTTAAATATGCTTTTCTTGGAGTATGGGCAAACTCATTGATAAGGTGCATCTTAGAATTTTGGCCAGTGGCGTGATAAAAATGGGCGTTTAAATGCGAAAAGTCTCCCCCTTAATGGCCTGCTCAAACCGTTGGACCTAGGAAGTTAAAATTTAGTATGCAGGCTCCTATTCCAGTGTACATAACAGGTAAGACGTAATTTTCGAAAAATTTGGGGAAAACCGCTTAAGCTGGGAAGTTGAAATTTGGGTTCGTCCTCCGGCATTGGGATTTAGGTTGGATTTTTGGAAATATCTACGGGGAGGGGCAAAAAAGCGAAGTCTCCCTTTAACGGGCTGCCTACACCGATTTAGCTAGAAACCCAAAATTTGAAATATGTTTTAACTAGAGTGTGGGGTACCTAAATGTTTAGTTACATTTTAGAATTTTAGCCAAGTAGATGGTAAAAATGATAAAGTATCAAATAAATAGTTATCAGAATTTTATTTTTAAATTTTAAGGTAACCTTAAGTGGAATATTGTAAATTATTAATTGACCTCTAGGTTTTCAAATTACAAAATGTTGAATAAAAAAAATCGTTCTTAGACTCCAGTAGTGTTCAGATTGTCCACTTAACTAAATTATAGAGGAGCTAAGAAATTTAATTTTTTTAATTTACTAAATTTAAATGTAGGTATGCCTACATGCCTATGTATTGTAGGCTACCAGTATGAGGTATGCCTACAAATTACTCCCACATTCAACTAGAGTTCCTTTGTAAATACGATTTTAAGATTATTTCTCCCGATTGCAGATTGAAAAATTTTGTGTGCCGATTTCAAGGCATCAGGTAATTTTAATCCATTGTATATCAATTAAAAACTTCTAGTTTTTTTCTTAATTTTTTGTAAGTTTTTCAAGCTTTCATTTGATATATGATATAGCCCTTGAACTTTTCACTATTGTATTAATAGTGATTAATGATCAAACTTGGAAATTGCCCATTTGTTTAGATTTTTAAACTTATATAAGTGAATATAAATTTGAAAAGCAGTTAAAATAATTGCTTTGCAGAAAAACTTGATGTAGAAAAGCCGCTAAACTGTCTTATAACAAAGAACACAGAAAAACTTTAGTTTTTTTTAATAGGCCTCTAGGCTTTCAAATTACAAAATGTTGAATAAAAAAAAATTCTAATTTGTAGTAACTATCTACTTTTGCAAACAACAAATTCATATTAGGTGTGTTCGACGTACGTTACCGCGGTTGCCCGCGGGAACCCAATCTTACCAGAAAGCGTTTCTTGTAACAAAAATTGGGTAAATGAGAGCGTTCATGAGAGTAATTGTGTTTTTCAATTTACCAGAACTTACCCGTACTTTTTGTTTGGGTAAAATGGTAAAATTCATTCAAATCATCAGCTGTTGCTAATAAATAAGCTGTTTTGCATTTTACTATAACGAACTTTTCCTTATTAATAATGAATAATATATTTGAAAATGTAAATAGATATTTGCCATTTCAAATATATTTATTAGTTAAGCTGTTTTTAATATGAATAAATTTGACGTTTATTTTTGGGTATGAAATGTGGTTTTGTGCGTTCGCAGTATTTTGGACATTTTTATGGTTTTGTGAGAGAATTTTTTGTTAACGCTCATTTTACCAGACTTTACCCAAAATTACCTTGTACAGACCTATTATATAGTGAAATTTTTGAGTAAACTAGGGTTTTACATATGTTCAACTAAAAAATATTTGAGAACCTTTCCTACTGTTCTAATTATTAACTGATCAGATGAGTATTACTGGACTTATTTAAAATATAATTTTCGACTTTAAAATACTACATTGTAAAAAGTATGAAAGCGGTGACGGTGAACCCCAAATTAAGTATTTTAGTTTTTTTAATATTAAAATTCGTGTATTATATTAAAATCGAAAAGACTTTATTTAGTATTAAAAGTATTTCTATTTACTTTCAAAAGGAGTTCGTTCATATACGTTAATGCATGGGAATTCGGGAAAATCCATATTTTAACTATAACCCACAATTAGGGTTTTTGACAAAAAATGTTTGTTTTAAAATTCAGTAAAAAAGCAAAATTGGAAAATTATAGAATCTTTCTTTAAAAATATTATAGAATTTTTCTTTAAAACAAATTTACTTTGCATATAACCGGTGGTAAGAATTATCCATGTCTAATTTATAATGGTGTAGGATATAAAGTAGTCGACATTAACCGACTAAAATTTTGTACTTGCTTTTATTTTGGGTTCAACATACTCTCACATTAAATGCCACCCCCTTTTCCATGATAATTTCATCGGGATATATGCAACCATCATTTGTTCCGCAGCCACCACCCACAGCCCCACCCATAGTGGCTGCCGAAGCTTGTCCACCATCTCCACAACTACCGCTTGCGCCGCTACCGTTGCCACCATTACGTATCATGGTTATAATTGATTTTAATTATGAATGATATTTTTTCCTTCGTTATTATTTGACAATGTATGTTGTTATCGTTTGTTAATTAAATTTTCATGTGTTTGCTTCCTGTATTAAGTTATGGAATGTTATGTTAAATTCGTTTGACTTTCTTGTTATTATTCTTGTTGTAGTTGTTGGTCTGACTAATTCTACCCAATATTTATGTTAACAGAATTATCAGGGTTTAAGATTCGCATAAATATAATTTGTATTATTAAAGAATGTATTGCAACATTTAGAATTTTTTTCACTGCTTTTAAATGTTTTGGAAATCGCGTTTCGTTTAAAAATTAACTATAAAATAGGTTTTAAATTACATTTTGTATAATTAAATAAAAAAAATATGTATATATTCCGTTCTTTTTTTTCGTTTTTATCAAGGGGTACAAAAGTTCTTTTCACTTGACTTATTCACAAATATTATTTATTTGAGTTGTGTGATTGTGAAAAAACTAGTTCAATTGAGTAATTCATTTTAATAATCTAAGCACTAGCTACAGTATCAAAAGGCCAAAATAATCTGTAATTATGCTATCAATGTTGGCTTTTGTCATTCTCATACAAATTTAATTAATTATAACATTAACACTAAACGTAGCTTATGCCAAATATATATAATCTAACACACCAGACTAATATCGGTATGTTACACCCTCTCTTTTATTTACTCCGAAAATTACAAAAGCACCGCACACAACGACTGCTCTCAACGAAGTAAGATAGAAAATCAGTAAACATCGATACAGACGATGGAACATTGTGTTTGGAAACATTAAATATCAAAAAATTTGATTTTTGAGGAACAAAAAGCGAAACATGTACTTCAACAGGAAACATTGCTCCACTAATGTTCAATCGTCTGTGGCCAGCATCACGATATCCTGTATACATAGTTAAAACAATGTCATAAATTCATACATTCTAATTTTTAAGCGCACAATTTTTTGTTCTATATGTAACACACGTAATAATAATCATTTTGCACGAAATGTATACATGTTCACAGCTCTGTATGTTAGCATTTTTTGTACTCATTTCACCCAACAAAAAACTATTCCTTTCGCCCCGCTTGCTGACAAGCTGTCATGTTATGCCAGCACAATTGTTCTGGTATGTGAAGCCTCATACAGAAGGTAAACAAAAATCGATAGACTTTCAAATAAAAAACCCAAATTCTTTTTAATGATCTTATCTGGTATTGTTTTGCCGTGGTATTTAGGGGTGAAGAGAAAAATTAGACTTGGGCATTTTTGCTGATTTGGTGACTGATCTTTCTAAATTAAAAATTTTTAAAGCTCTAATTCGTTCTTCTAGTTTAATTGTTCTTCGACAAATTCGTTCATGAAACAGTTTTCATTCGTTCTCATGGCCCTTGTTACTAAACATTTTATACTGATCGTCTTATTCATTTGTTTTAATTAATAAAGGAAACTTATTTATAAGGATTTTATTTACTTTGTGTATTTGAATATTACTTTAAATTTGTTATAAAACAATTCAGGTGCCTTTTGAACAATTAAATTGTCCCCGAAAAAACAAAAATTTTACGAACGATTAAACTAAAAATGTTATGTAGTGAATTAGGTATTTCAATCAATTAGCAAATAGTTCAATTGAACTAGTTCGTTCGCGAACGACACAAGTCTAAAAAATATACCACAGGAAAAAATAAAAAATATATCGGAGAGCCATTTTGGAAAATACAATTCCGCCATATTTTACCGGCTTTTTTTCAAAATATTTACATTTTTAAAAAGTGTAAACAAAACATAAAATTGCCTTAATTTCAAATTAAAAAATTCCAGCTAAAAAGTGAAAGATTGGCTGGTAACAAACTGGCAAGACAGTAGACAACCACTGAACAGCAACGCAGACTGTTAATAAAATAATACACATATGTACATATAAAAAGCCAGTGCAGAAAAATAAATAGAAAACTCAGAATAAAAATTTAATACGTATATTAATATCAAATCGAGTAAATCATGAATGTACACAATTTTGCTATGGGCTCTGGCAGCTCATCATCATCAGTACCAATTGTGAATAACTTGTCATTGGCTTCGGCCGCAGTACCCGTAACTCATAGTGCTACTACATCACCGTTATATTTTACACATATCTTACCCAATACAACTATAATAGAACAACCCTATTCCACAGATTTGGAAGAACAAATTGGTAGCTGTTCAGTGGGTGAAAGTTTCCTTATAGAAGAAATTATCGATGAACGTGACGAGGAGGGTAATATAGTTATAGATCCGGGGGAATTTTTTATATCCGGTGATAGTATACAATATTATGCAGTTCCTGAATCATCAATACCACCACAAATGATAATGCAACCATCTTCATCATCATTTTCGTCATCGTCAGATGACTCGTTGGCAGCATATGCTGCGGAATGCGAGGGGGAAGGAGAAATCTTACCAGATTCTCGAGATGCACCTGAAGTATTTGATGAATATGTAGCGTCGTCACAATTAAATTTAGATTCAAATCAATTTACTATGTCTCCCTCACATTTCCCTTTAAGTGTTAAACGGGAAATATCCGAGGAACGATTTTATCAATGTAAAAATAATAAAGAAAGAAAAGATAAAATGAGATTTAACGAAAAAACGAATAAAAATTCACAAATAACAAAGCGATGGAAGCAAACAAAAGTGCCCATACGCATAACACAAGATGAATTTAATGTTACCCTATGGTCAGCCCTAAATTCCGATGATGAAGATCAAGATGATGATGATAACCATATTGATAATGATGAAATCGAAAAAGATCAGATGCTAACAAAACATGAAGATAATTCTCTAGAATCAACTGAAATGAAACTGAGAATATTAGAAGAAGTAGAAACACAACGGGTAAATCGTCGACTACTGGAAGATAATAGTATAGTACATATACATGAGGGTCTTTCGCCGGCCGATTATGTCATTGTACCCGATCCATTTACCGGCGATATTGTTGAGGAGGAGGTAGAAACTGCCAATTTATTAGAAAATGTAAAATGTGAAGAAACTACTTTGCATAAACCGAACTATGAGCTACCATTACATAATACAAATGTTCAAGAATTACTGGAATACAAATCGGAATCACAGGATAGTTTTTCGCAACAAAACAATGCACATAATTTGGCAACATTAACATCGGTCGAATCTACGGTAAAGCTGAAAACACATAATACAAAAAAATTAAAGAATACGCAAATTAAAAAATCTATTTCTATTAATGACGCTGCTGCTGCTAATAGTAATACTGCTACCACCAGCAATACTACAACAACGTCATCGTCATCTTCACCAGCAATACAACAACAGCAACAACAATCTCCACCATCAGCTACACCCACAACTCCTCCCTATACTACTACTACAGCTTCGGGGACAATAACCGTTTTTCGCTGTACATTTCGTGATTGTAATAAGGAATTTCGCAACCATTCAGCCATGCGTAAACACTCGGCTACTCATGGTCCCCGTGGCCATGTATGTGCTGAATGTGGTAAATCTTTTGTAGAAAGCTCCAAATTGAAAAGACATCAATTAGTTCATACCGGCGAAAAACCATTTGAATGTACATTTGAGGGTTGTGGTAAACGATTTTCATTAGACTTCAATTTACGCACTCACGTTCGAATACATACTGGAGATCGTCCCTATCATTGTCCTGTCGAAGGTTGCCATAAATGCTTTGCCCAGTCGACTAATTTAAAAAGTCACATGTTGACCCATTCGAAACCAAAACGTAAATGGCCTCGTCCCCATAGTAGTAAGCCATTGTTGGCTCGTTATGGCCGCCTAGAATTGGGAGAAGATCCTAATTTGGTGTATTTGGAAACGAATGAACAATATGGTCCTATTTTAGATAATTCGTAAATCTTGAAATTTAATACTTTTAGTAATTTTAAGAGTTGATTATGATTGCACCAAATTTCAATTGCAATTCAAAGTAGTAAAAAAAATTGAAAATTTTATTTGAAATTGTAAAAATATCAGTTCAAATCTAAGCTTTTCGTTGAAAAGCAAAAAAAAAATGTTGATTTAAACATAAGATATAAAATTTGTTGCAAAAAAAAACAAGTAAAATCAATAAATACTATTCAAAAAATATACCCAAAAAAATTCAGAAAATATATATTTGAGTAAACTTTGTTGCATATACATATAAATTTAACAAAATTTGCATGTGATGTTTTTAACTGGGGTCTAATTACGGCATTCGTGATTCGAATGAAATCGTTCGAAAACTGATTTTTAAAAATTAACTACAATATTACTAATAATGAAAACACCAACTTAAACTTTTTTTTCCAATCTAGGACTAAACTACAACATAGCTAATGAAAAAAATTCCGTTTAGATGTTTTTTTTTCCGAAATAAAAAACATATTTCGATCGATAAACTTTGATCACTCACGAGTGCCGTAATTCGACCCTTGATATACCTAATTCATACCAATTTTTAGATTTTTTTCCAAGCGATTCACGAAATACAGCGTCTTGAAATTATGAAAAATCGGCAAAAATTTCGTTAAACTAGTACTTTGCACTGCTTACGATACAAGAGTCCTTGTCCTTAAGAGCTAGTTTTTAGATTGTGGATTAAACGTGGTTTAAAAGCCGTTTTAGTTAAACCAAAAATAAAATTGTTCCGAGATTAACTAATTAGTGATGGTTTAAGAAATGACAAAATTGTTGAAACTGTCATATTTCTCTGTATTTCACTGATTTTCATTGACTTCTTTTTGGGTAAATAAGCTGGCAAGTAGTTGATACCATGTTTTTGCTGGGTAAGTCTAAATATTTTTACTACTTTCGACTACATCTATCACATAGATGAACTTTCAGAGGATAAGTGAGTTTGAATTGAACAAACTGTGTTTACAGTGATTGTATCGGAGTGTTATTTTACTTTAACAGAGTTTGTTTAAGTTGATATTAAAATTGCAATTGCTGTTTATTATTTGCAATGCAAAATAACTCGATTTATTTATAGTATTTACTGATGTCATTTTTCATTTCAATTTCTACTCACTGTACAAAATTCCACAAGCGGTAGAAAATTGGATCAGATATTTTAATTTGTTATATAGTGAACTGGTTCCCAAGAAGTTAAAAATCTTAACCCCTGACTTAAACTGGTTTTAATAAATTTATTTATATTCAAAATAACTGTGTTGACGATTTTGTAAATTTTGGGCAAGAAAGTGATCTGCGGGACCTTAGTGATAAAAAAAGAACTCTTGTTTTTGAATTAGTTTATATTTTATTGATGAAGAAGGAAATACACATAATGTAAATTTATTTTTTATAATTATTCATTTGTGAAAATAAATTTTGCCGTCTAAATGTGTACTTTAGAAATAATAAAAAAAAAACGATAAAAAGGGACTAAATTTGCAAGGTTTTAACTTTAACTCACAAGGTTATTTAGCAAAATTTATTTTATATTTGAGTTATAGCTTCGGAAATATCTAATTACTGAAGCTTTTCTCCATTATGAAGTTAATCGGTTTGCTTATCTAAGACAGTTATACTTATTAATACGGCATGCAAAACAAAATTTTGTAGTTCAGAAACTGTAAATCAAACCCTGTTACAAATTTAATACTAGAACGAGCAAATTTTATCTAATTTTTCTTCTTTTATTTCCATATAACACTATTTCGAAAATCCAAATAAACCTGAAGTTAGTTTACGTTGAGTAGAATAATTAACGTTATTCTCAATCTCATTTACATAGGGTTATCAGTTTATGGAGAATGCTCCTGTTAACAACTTGCGCGGCAAGATTATAGAAAACCTAATTATTTCGTTCATGTGAATGGCAAAAAAACTGAAACGGTTTTTACCGAAAATACCAATAATGAACCAACTACACCGAATATGGTTTACCAACTATACCGAATGTAGTTAACTAACTGCTAACTGCTAACTTATCAATTCTAGTAAAACAAAATTCAAATAAATTCCAATCGCAATTATTCAATAAAAATCGTAAAGTAATTCAAATCTGGTCTAAGGAGAATTTACTCGATTAAAATAAAAAAAAAAAATAATAAAAAAAAACATTAAAAATTAAAATTCTAATGTTGTGTGTTTTGTCACTGCTGTTTTTGTTAGTTACAACAACTCATTGTTGCACTTATAATGAATCTTATAAAACTAGTCTGGGAATTGCGCTTCACTGTATTAGGTTGGAGCGTTTAATCAGCGGCTGCATTCTCCTTACTGGCAGAGTTATTTTTATCGTCATCAGCAGATGGTGTGTGCCAAGTGAGTCGTTCCTCGTAGAATTGTATGACAACCTGGGGGCATCTGACGTTTGCCTGTTTAGCGGGTACCAAATCAGCTTCTTCGCTGCCTTTCCATTTCATAAGGAACATTAGTTCACCTGAAGAATCCGTAGCACCAAGAATTTTCGACGGCTCTAGGCCACGGTCGAATCCCATTGTCTTTCTGTTGTCCTTCTCATCTTCAACGACTTTTCGTTTAGCCTTTGCTTCGTTGTTAGGTGCTATAGAAGGACGTTTCTTAGGCTCTCCTGTGGAATATAGAAATAAGAGTAAGCAATGTATGTGTTAACAGAAAAAAGTATATGTACATTTGTACATATATTATTGATTTTTAGTGGGTAAATCGAGAACATTATCTCAAATATAATTTTTTTGATGTAGATTTGTGGAATTTTGACAAAAGTCAATAAAACTTGAATACGCATTTTGCTGTCAGATCCTGAAGTTTATGCACTTTTACTGAAAACCAACGCAGATTTTCACAACACAATTTTATTGTCATTTTGTTTTCTTATTACGCTTTATCGTCGTCACATTGTAGGGAAAACTAATAAGCGGAATGAGAAAAAAATTTGACGAATGGTTTTCTAAAAACAATCTTTTAATTTTTTTATAACTTCGTTTTATCTTAAATTGGGAATTTCATCCATCTTCAAATACGAAAATAAATATTTTCGTTGTTATCATCAGAGAAGACAAAAATTCAATGTATTTAAAGCAACAAATTATTGCCAAAAAAGCAAAAGGTTGGGGAACGCATTTAAAAAAAAAAAAAAAGAACAAAGCTAGCAGTAAAAATATTTTTTTTATTAAAAAAATAGCTTTGTTTTAACTTGAAATTAGGATTTGAAAACAAGTGTTATTATTAGGTTGTTTGAACTTGAATTGAACTGTGATTCAAGACTTGAATTAAAGTGCATTCTCACTGTAAAGTTTGACATCAATTTCAGTGTCCGTTATGCTGAAATATGCTTTTGAATTAATGTGTAATTAAAGTAAAAATCAAGGCTTGAAATTGGAAAACATAACTTGAATAACAGTTGATTTTAGTTTTAATTCCAGCAAAAATGCTTATTGGGATATGAATATTTTGAAATAGTTAGCAGAGTTGGATTACTGTTTTACTAATTTTTTGCTATGAGGTAGTTTTATATCTATAGATACATATCATATTACCTCTCCTAACAACCATCCTTTTATTTTTCCATCCTTTTCTATATTACTAAATTTATTTATATTACTATTACCTTAAAAAAGGTACACCTTTATTGAAATAATTCGCGAAAAAAATAATTCTTTTTGTAAATCAGCGAGTTGATTCAATATTTTATAAATCAATTTATCAGACTTAAAATCATAATTGATTAATCAATTTCATTTGAATCATTTTGCTTATAAAAAAATGTTGATTGATTTGCGAAATACAACAAAATAAAAACATTGCAAATTCGCTTAGTTTTTTAGATATGCGCCATTTTGTAAAATTGTAATTTTTTAAAATTGCCGCTATCTCGAAAACTAATTCAGATAGGACAAAACGGATAAAATTTTTTACTCTACTAGAGTATTAATATACTACGATAATAAAAATAGGCCCCTGAGTAGAAGGCCTTAGCTGCTAGTACACTTTCCCTCGTTTTTATATATCATTTTTGTATTACATACTTCTAATAAAAAAAATAGGCCAGATTCGGAAGACATCCCGAGGTATCTATTTTTATAAAACAGCCATAGGGTGACCTATTTTTATACGAACGGAATGGAACGGGAAACGAAATTTGTATTATCGGAGTGTGTGGCTGCTTTATAAAAAATGGAATCTATTCGATCGAAGGGTGAGCTTTATTGAGGTATTAAAAATTTTTGTCCGTTTCGCGAATATTTCGGAAACTTAGCGAGATAGAGCAAAACAGGCAAAATTTTTGCTCTGGTAGAGTATTTATATACTGCGATAAAATGGGTCAGGTCCGGAAGTCATCCCGAGGATTCCATGAAACTCTTCGGGTTTAAAATTAAATTAAAAAAGCATATATTTTAATTCGGAAATCAATCATATTCGAGAATCAAAATAATAATTTTTTTGACACGCGAATCAAATCAAATTATTTGGCCTGGAAGGCTTTTGTATTATTAATAAATGAATAAATAAAAATAAATAAATCAAAATTGATTTAAAATTGGAATGATTTATAAAAACAATTATTTAAATCAACTTGATTCTTTTAATAAGATAAAGATTGAATTATGATAGTAATTCAATCAGAAAAATTAATTCGCGAATTAATTCAGATTTTAAATTTGATTTAAGGAATTATGTTTTTAAAGGTCTGGACACCACTTATGACTGGTATAACATCAGAAAGAAACACCAACACCCGAGGAAACAAACTGACCACGATCTGCGGATTAATGAAGCTGCTGTCCCTCTAAAATTAAAAACTTCAATAAGTAACTTATGACCAGGGAAACCGCAAATATGCTCTAAAGAAAGTTTTTTATGTGCATAAAATATGCACTAAAAACATAAAAATATGCCCTTAAATTTAAAAAATGTGCTTTAAAAATAAAAAATTGTATATATTTTTTTAAACAAAAAAAAAATATTTTTTATTGAAAAAACAAAACAATTCAATTTAATATACATAATAAATTTGCATATTAAAAAAATAAGATAAACATAACAACTAACACGAATAAACAAAGGAATGCAAAACAATAGAAACTAAATTTTTAAAAGCTATTACGAAAAACTGTAAATTTTTCCATATTTCAGTCAATTTTACATTTTGTAAAATAAAAAAATTAAATATTTTTTTTTATTTCGTTAACGGTTTCTTTTGATTTTTTCAATTTTTAATATCATCTTTGCTTTGTTTCATATTGTTACTATTTTTACCCTTATAAAATCGTTGATTTATTTACCTTTTAAATAAATCGAGTTTCTTTATTGCAAATAATAAACACTGAATTATTTATAGCTCTCTTTATTTATAATAGGCACTAAAAATTACAGAAAATTGATGTAAATAGACCAAACGTTAGCCACACTTTAGTTCTTAACACAGAGTTTTATTATTAACGAAACTATTGCATCAGCAAGTACCCGTATTTATATGAGCAGTCAGGTATTCTAGTTATTTCTAGTTATTACTACACTAGATTTTTCCAGCTGTCAACATTCCCGTGAAGAAATTTCTATTTACAGGAATTTCTTGTAACACTGCCGCCCACTTTAAGCCTGTTCGTCCCGAACAGACATACCTATTCCTTTTCCATAGTGGGCTAGTCGTTCTAGATGCACAACCTTCATTTTGAACCTTGGGCTCTGATTTTTCTGTATTCTATATACCACATTATTCAACCTTTTAATTACTCTATAGGGTCCGTCCCAATGCGTTTGTAGTTTGGGAGATAATCCTTTCTTTCGTTGGGGGTAAACAGCAGAACCAGCTGGCCCTCATTAAATCCTTCAGAATTCGCTGCTCTATCGTACCTCGCCTTCATCTTATCGCTGACCATTTTAATTCGATTGCGGACGAGTTCATGAAGTTCGTTGAGGTCTTCTTGTTGCCGAGAAGAGTTGTCGTTTTAACTGTCTACTGTGGCAGGCTTAAAACCAAATTCTTAATCGCCAGGCAATTTAAGTTCCGTCCCGAAAATAATTTTTGTAGGCGTGGACATCCGATCTGTATGCCAGCAGAAATTTGGGGATGTGTTCGTCTCAGTCCTGATGTGTACTGACCACTTTTTTTAAGTATTCCTCTAAAGTGCAATTAAATCTTTCGACCATACCATCAGATTGTGGATGCAGCGGGGTGGTTCTTGTTTTTCTTATTCCATACAACTCACACATTTCCTTGAAGATAGCAGATTCAAAATTCCTTCCCTGGTCAGAGTGTAGTTCTAATGGAACACCGTAGCGGCACACCTAGTTGTTTACAATTGCTTTTATTATCGTTCTGGCTTCCTGGTTCGGTATAGCGTATACCTCAGGCCTTTTACTGAAATAGTCGATCACCACAAGAACGTAACGGTTTCCGGAATCGCTGACAGGGAAAGGGCCTGCTACATCCATTGCTATCCGCTCAAATGGGGCACCCGAGTTGTATTGTTGAAGTTGTCCACGACTTCTCCTTACTGGTCCTTTAGCTGTGATGCATTGCGCGCAATTTGCTATCCAATCGCTTACAGCTTGCTGGCAGCGGACCCAGTAGAATCGTTGTTTTAACTTCTCTAGCGTTTTTGTGACACCGAGATGACCACCACTGGGACCATCATGGAACTCTTTTAATACTTCGTCTATTTTGCTTGACGGCACCACAATTAGCTTTGTCTCAGTTTTGCCGTCCGCACTTTCCCATTACGGTATAAGCAGTGATTAATTACCCGTAGACTGTTCCACTGGGCCCAATACACTTTCATTAGCGGACTTTCAGCTGATATTTGTTCACGGGTATACCTTCTGACCTCTGCTTTGGCTGACATAATTTTTGACAGTATGGAATAATTCTGTTGCGCCGCTGATCAGACTTCACTTTACTTAATATGCGTTAGTTTTATATCAACAATGCACTCTTTTTTTTCAGCCCTCGAAAAATGTTTGCACTCTAAATAACAGGGGCGTCTTGAAAAGGCGTCCGCATGCAATGCTTTATTCCTTTTCTGTGCTCAATGCTGAAATAATAGCTTTCAAGTCGTTCAATCCAACGAGCTAGCTGCCCTTCTGGTTGTTTAAATTGCAGCAGCCACCTGAGTGCAGAATGGTCGGTTCTTAGTTGAAAGTGCTGGACGTACAGATACTTGTTGTAGTGATTTACACATTCTACCGCCGCCAAGAGTTTCCACCGTGTTACGCAGTAGTTCCTTTTGGGATTCGAAAGTACTCGACTGTAATAGCCTATCACTTTTCGGTTCCATTGATCACCTGCGAAAGCACACTTCCAATTCCGTATCCACTTGCATCGCTATCCAGCACAAATATTTCTCCGGCCACAGTATATCCAAGAATCGGTGCCTTACACAATAGCTCCTTGAGCCTTAGGAATGCTTGTTCTTGGGCTTCTCCCGAATGAAATTGTCGCACCTTCTTAGTCAGCTCATGTAGAGTCGCAGCCTACTGGCAAAGTTTGAAGCAAATCGTCGGTAGTATGTGCAGAGGCCTAGAAAGCTGAGCAAGTCGTGCAGATTTTTCGGGCTAGACCAATCTTTTACAGCCCCAATCTTATCTTCATCGGTTGATATACGCTCTGTAGTTACGCGGCGCCCTAAATACTGTGGAACAGTACATTTCTTTGCGCTAAGCTTGAGTCCAGCCACAGATATTCGCTTTAAGACTTCTGCTAAGTTCTTCAGCTGTTCGAGTTTTTCCCATGGCAATTATGTCATCAAGGTATACAAGGCAAGTTTTCCAGTGGAGTCCTTTCAGCACATTTTCCGGTATTTTCTGATGACTGATGGTTACTAGCTTTTTTACTCGATCCGCTTGCTAATATCCAACATCAAGGGGTATTTTAACATTGCGCCAAATCATAACTTTTCGTCCCATATGCAGATTAATGGCGTGATTAATCATGAAGTCTGCACCACAATATCGGCAACAATAAATGCGTGATTGACGCTTATGTTTTCAATCGTAAGTTTTACATTTATTTTACCATAGACAAAGGCAGGCTCTCCAGTAGCTGTGCGCAGACTTACCCCGTGCTTTGCAATTTCGCTGGAAATGTCCCACTCTACCGCAGTTGTAGCATTTATCCTTGGCCTTGACTTGCTTCTCCCCTAATGCCTGCTTAAATGTATCTTTTAACTCCGTGAGCACTTCTCTAAATCCTTCTGTTAACTTTGTGCTTATATCTTGCTCTCTTTCAGCAGTCACTTCGAGGCTACGCACCTTAAATATTTGTGACTTGGAAATCTAGGGCCAGCGTGAATGATACAGTTTTAGCGAAAGTCGATTTCTGCGTAGCACATACCGCATGTCTCACATCAGAGTCCTGCATTCCATTCACAAATGCTTCAATTTTGAACCGATCTAATGGATGATTTTCGCCTGAATAAGTTAGCTGCACCAACCCCTCAACCTCTGTCGCAGAATCTTGCAATGACTCATTTGCTTTCTGCAGTCTACCTCTAAGTTCCATTCGGTATTGTGTTCGCCACCATATAACGCCACCATAATTACTTCTGCAGGTGATTGGTGCACTTTCTACAATTTCTGCAGCGTTTCTTTTTAAGGCAAAACTCAGCTCTATAGCCTTTTCTTCGTTATTCCACACATTTCTCGCAGCAACTGTCTCAAACTAGAACTTAAAAATATCAAACGATATGCTGCCATCAAAAGTAGGGGCCTTTGCTCTACCAGAACTTTCATGACATTGGAGATTATTTACTTTATTTTCTAGATCTCAACATCTTTGGCTTCTATTTCTACGCCATATTCTAAGTTGGACACTCTTTTTGAAACCTCTGAAAAATCTCTAGAAGTTTCTGGAAACTGTTCTTCCATCTTCGTTATTTACAGAAATTTCTTGTAACAATATTATATATATATATTTACAAAGTTTGAGATATTATTCTTAATATAACAACAACTAAGCACAGTAATTTATTTTAATTTGATTATTTTAAAGGAAAAATAGGGAAAAGCTTTATATGATTCTTAAAAGAATTTCAAACATCATTAGAAAAGCAGAATCTATAAAAATAGTTTACTATGTAAACAATTGTATCCTCTTCTTTTTGATTAAAACAATAAGTAAAATAAAAGAAAAATGTTTGTAAAATGACACCATACCAGCTTTTAAGTTTTTGGATGGATTGTTTATAAAAAAATACGATTTTCTATATAGGTCGTTGTTGCAATAAACTACAAAATTTTGATTTAAATTTTCAAATAAAAAACATATTTTTGTACATTGAAAAAGTTCTTTTAATATTAACTGATGTAATGGGGGCGAATTTAAAAGCAAGTACTTCTTTGACATCATATGCCAAAACTGATTTTATTGAAGATCCAGTCAGCTTTTTACTAATTCTTTTTAATATTTGCAGACCATAATTTTTTTTTCTGTTACAATCTGTTTAAGTTTGTTCTTAATATCTTTTTTGGTATATAATTCTGGTACTTTTGGTTGTTTCTGTTACTAACCTATATTGCTCAACAAGTGGGGGTTTGCGAGGGGAGAGGGAGCGCTAACATATATTAGTTTATCGTATATTAAAATAAATAAAATTATGTATAAAAGAAGTTAAAAAATATGCCCTAAAAGACACAAATATGCTCTAAAAATGTAGAAATATCCAAAAATATGCTCTTAACGTTAAAATATGCCTTAACAAATCGATGCGAGAATTCTTAAATTGTTCTGAATCGGATAAATAGTTTATCCATGGGTCCATACGACGCACATGAAATATATGATATTGCATATTTGCGGCTTCCCTGCTTATATCATATTCTATCAAATGACTTTACTAAGATCAAGTGACACCAGTACACACAAATGTTCAGTATTTACATGAGGTCTTATAGTAACTGTGAGTCCCACCAAAAGCGAAGTAGTGCTATGTTTCTCACGAAAACATTATTTTGATCCAAATATTCAGTTATCTGAGCCTTCATCAATCTCTCCACAATCTTTGATAATACTGGTAAGACAGCAATTGGTCTCAATACGAAATATTTGGATATGTAGGAGTAGTTATAATCGTGTTAATTAAGTGAAGAATATGCCTTCCATAAAATGGTAAAATTAATTTTAAGAATTTCAACGTATGTGGATATACACACTGGATATACACACCCACTAGGCATTTGATAATAATGCAAAATAATCACTAAAAACACAGAGTGCTGCTTTTTTGTGAAATATCAAGTTAACTCTAGTTTTTTGGCCATTAATACAAATCATATCAACGACACTGCCTTACCGACTTTAATACAAACACAGCTAATGCTTTAAACTAGCAAGTGTCATTTTGGCCCGAAACGCAATGTAGACAGTGTTATATCACAGTGCGACATTTTGTCGATAAGGCCGGCGTTTTATTCTCGAGAAATTAAAAAACTTTTTAAATAAACAAACACTATTCAAAAGAAATTCTAAAAACTATTTTGTTGGGGGTTAAGGTATTTAATTTTTTTTCGCATTTTTATTTTTTTAAATAAATATTTTAAGAATATTGTGTTAAAATATTCTATTGAATTAAAATTGACAAATGGGTTTTTTTTATTAAGTCTATTAAAGATTTTTATAGATCTTGTAGTATCACAAAATATTTTTCGTACATTGCTGTTAATTTTTTTCAGTGCATTAAAAAAAATCAGCATACATCCGCTTCACATGTTCACTCGTCGCTGTTTTAGTGACGACTAAAAGCAAGAGCGTAAGAATATATGTGAGTTGAGCAGGGGACAATTGTCCCATGAAATGAACAGCACTGGTGTAGAGTATAAAATTTAGTATAGCAGTAAATATTCTATCGAGCAGACGTACACGTGCGTTCCTGTTTTCGGATCATTTTAGCGCCGTATTCATTAAAAAAAATTACAAGATCTGATAGACAATCAGCTGGTTCGAGATTATATCTACCTTATTCGTTGAAATTGCAGCTTATGTGTTCGCCAATGTCTTCAATTAAGGTTCTTATGCTCTACTAACCTTCATGCAAGACATGCGAATCAATAGTGCATCAAGTGCTCTTGACTGGGCGTGATCAACTGACTCTATACGTATAAGCAAACCAAAGCAGGAAGCTGAGAGACAAACTAAAGAAGGCAGGATTCGTCGTAGACAGGAGCAAAAATGTGCTTTAGACATCATGGATGATAGCAACATACTTTATGGACCTGGCATTGATGATTCAGTGTGAGGTAAGCCGATTAAATTTGCTTATAAACGTTTAATGTCAAATTTTTCAGTGCTCTAAACTTTAAAGCGTTTTTCCCACAACTCACGTTTTCAAAGTCGGTGCCCCTCATAACTTCAAAACTACTGCACGAATCCTTTTGAAATTTTGAACACTATTTCTGTACATAATTTACGAGGAGAGTTTTTTTAAATCTGTTAATAATTTTTATTTTACAATAACAAATTAGGTGATTTTGGGAAAACTATTATCTAACGAATTAACTTTGATTTTTTGGTTTCAGATGACCCAGCACCAAGGTATGAGGAGCACCGCAATTCTTTTTTGAGACACGTCCGAATAATTGCTGCCATATCCGTGTTTTTTAATATTTCTTCGTGAAAATTTTATACAACATTCTTCAAATGTCATACGTTAATGTCCTATTAGTTTTAATAAAGAGATTTTAACTGTGTCGTCACAAAAAATTTACAAAAAAAATGCCTTTTTTCTTACGAATTACGAATTTCTACAGGGTTAATTTATCAATTATCTGTTATGACATCGGAAACAAATGAAACCTTGTCTTGAAATACATAAAATAATAATTTACATTATTTAGAATTGTTTTAGAAAATCGAACAAAAATTTAATTTCCTGCAGCCTACACAGAACTTGCTTTGAGTTGGTTAAAAAAGTTATTTTATCCTTAAGAACCTCTTTCACTTGATTTTAAAAGAATTTGATTATATTTAATTAATGTTTTTCAAAGCTTTTCTTACCATATTCTTACCCAAAGCTAAGGCAATTAGGAAATTTACAAATAATAACAGAAAAAAAACTATATAAAAAATTTAACCGGTTATTCGACCTATTTTAGGCGACTATTCGGGTCGAATAATTATTTGAGTTTAAATTATTTGTTTTGACATCAACCGAAATAGAGGCGATTAATCAAGGCATGGGTTTATCCATATCCCAAATTGGAAGCACTAGACTCAATAGCAAAAACAGTTCAAATATTTCACTCAACATTACACATCTAAATGAAAACCCGTTGTTCGAGCATGAAGTTAGGTTAAGATCAAAAGGCATATCCTCATTACTTTGATTAGACGCAAACATCTCAAATAAAGCAGTAGCATCAGGGTGATCTCCACAAGACTCAATTTCTAGAATACTATTATTTCGCAACACTCTCCACATATTTTTACTATAAAGATTCTCAAATAATATGGCATGAGCCTCACGTTTTTCCTTCCTTATTAACGATTTTGTCTTATTTTTTAATCTACAATATTTTTCCCAATCCTGATCAGTTCTGCTACCCAAAAAATTTCCTTTGGCTAAAGCCCTTATAAAAACGGAATATGTTATATCCCTAGAATCAAACCAAGAATCACGCTTAGGTTTAATTTAACGTCTGATAAAAGGAACTACTGAATGTGCTGTATCTAAATTTTGATACAAAAAACTCAGTTGATCATTTACATCAGTCATAGTGTAGAGCTGAAAAATCAGCAGACAACGAATGCTCTCCAAAGAGGAAACTTCAACAGAATTATAATCAAAGTATTCAATTATTATATCTACGCTTACAATAGGCGCATACATAGAAGTGAATGATGTGAAATATGAGGACATTGTAGGGACCGTCCTCAAACTTTTCATTAATCTACTGTATACACTGAAGACATTCTTCTGGATACAGAACATATTATAGGGACTTTTTTGACTGTATATAGGATGTCTTCGAAGTATGCGCAATATATATATATATATATATATATACAGCCATGGACAGTAAATTAGCACAAAATCACTGAATAATTTTATTGGGGTATTTTTCTAATTTTTTGCCTAATAAGACCAATTATTTTAGCCTTCACTGTTACACAAGAACATTTAGCTCCTGCTATAAAAAAAATATTACCGTTATAATGTTTTATTTTTTGTTTTGATCACTGATTTGTGTCATTGGCTGCATTTGGCTTGGACAGTAAATTAGCACAACGTGCATAAAAGTGTTATAAAAGTTTTTCTTTGCCGCGGAATTTCTTTCTTACGTTAAATTCTTTTAATTTTGTGTTGTTTATTCTAATTTTTACAAAAAATGGGTCGTGGTAAAGATTGTACACCAGATGAGAGGCGCATTATCGTCCACATGTGGAAAGATGGAAAACAGCCGCCTGAAATTGCCGAAACTTTGCATCGATCGCGAAAAATGGTTAACAGTGTGATTATTTCTATGAAAGCAAATTCAGTTCATGCAATAGAAAACAAAAAACAGAAAGAAGCCACTCGCAAAAAAACAACCCAAGCTGTGGACCGTGCTATTGTACGGAAGTCGACGAAAGACCCTTTCATGTCATGGCGCGATATTGCGAACGAAATTAACTCGCAATTTGGATTAAATTTATCAGACCGACTCATACGAAGACGCCTGAATGACGCACAGCTGTTTGGGAGAGCAAGCCGAAAAAACCACTTCTATCAAAAAAAAATATTGCAAAGCGTTTATTGTTTGCTCGAACCCACAAGTCTAAAGTCCTCTCATTCTGGAAAAAAAATACTTTGGAGTGATGAAACTAAAGTAAATCGTATGGGACCGGATGGCAGTGTTTGTTCATCGACCAAAACATCAGGCATTGAACCCACGCTACACTCAGAAGACCGTAAAGCATGGTGAGGAAAGCAAAATGGTCTGGGGATCATTTTAATGGCACGGTGTGTGCTCAATTGTAAAAATAAATGGAAAAATGGGCCGATATCAGTACTTAGACATTCTTAAGAAGCAAATGGAACCCTATGCTTTTGAACACATTCCCGTTTCATTCACTTTCATGCACGAAAATGACCCCAAACACACGCCGAAGCTTGTAAAGGAGTGGTTTTTTAAAGAAAACTATCCGTTTTAGACTGGCCGGCTCAAAGTCCAGACTTAAACCCGATTGAAAATCTCTGGAACGATGTCGAATGTGCGATTGCTCAACAAAAGTACAAAAATTTGGATGATCTTTGGGCTGGAATACAGACTTCTTGGTACTCTATTCCAAAAGAGCGCTGTCAGAATTTCATTGAAAGCATGTCCCGCATATGCCAAGCAGTAAATGAAAATAAAGGTTACACTACTAAATGTTGACCAGGTAAACTTAAAACATTAATATTTTTATTATTAATTGAAATATATCCTTTTAATTCCAGAAATTTTTATTTGTGCTATTTTACTGTCCAGTTAAAATCTGGCGTATGAGATGTTGTAGACCTTAATGAGCAGATGATTGGAAACTTCGACCAAGGTTTGGGGTTCTTTTAAAGAAGAATATTCATTTTAAGTTTTTGTGTTTAAAATTTTCTTTTTCTTGAACTAAAATGCAATAAAAAATACGATTTTTTTATGAAAAAGATTTGTGCTAATTTACTGTCCATGGCTGTATATATATATATATATATATATACATATATAGCTTTAAACTTTTTTAAACATAATTTCAACTTTTGCCAACATCTTTGTTTTAATATTAGTGAAGTGAACAGATACAGAAGACACGTCAAGCCATTAACGCTTTACTCCTCAAAAAGGTTTTCTTAAGATTTTTTTTTTTACTGAGGTGAAGGAGTAATCAGACCCACAGAACAAATCGAACATACACAAGTACGCACAAAAAGCAGATTTTCACGATTAAGTGTAAGTCCTATTTTTGGACATAAGTCGTTTGTCACTTCCAATTCCTATTTTTCAATCCAACCTATAATTAAGGTTTTTACCTATCGAGTATATGTCTCGTTAGCTTAGTGGAAAGTGCTTTCAAATACCGGCATGACAAAAAAAACAACAACAAATTAACTATTTTAATTTTATTTTGGAAAATTTATTGTTTTTATACCACCTAATTTTTGGTTTTACCACCACAAAATTTTGATTTCCCAATACTTCCCGCCAGCTCTTTCACGTTTGAATTTTCTCAACCATATCAAAAATCTTAAAACAAAATGCTTTTATGAAATCCTGAGAAAATTTCGTGTTGAGTCCTCACACTTAATATGTTACTATAAGTTCCGGTTTTAAGGGCCTTCTTAACCGAAAATAAAAAACATGTTCTTTTGAACCCCCGACAAGGTGCACCTTACGTTGCGTATAGACTGTAAAGATAATCTAGTAAAAAGTGGATTATCAAAGCTTAATTTCAGAGCAACCATCGGCAGTTATTCCACTTTTTACTAGATTAACTCCGCAGTGTACATTGACTAAGATTAATTATTCACAATAAAAATTGCAAACTAGTTTTTTGAAATATGTATTTCCTAATAAAGTTTTTGCATTTTAACAAACTTTACCTACTTTTAAGAATATCATCTAATTTTTCATACGAACTAAAATTTGTGAAAATCGATTTATTGGGGCATATTGTAAATAATATACATTTGCTAAAATGTCGAAATTTCAAAGTACTGGATACATGCTGAATTATTTTTTTTTTTAAGTGCTGACAAAATATAGTACATATATCAAAATTCGAACTGTATATTGGAGTATCATTTCGACACTTAGCCAGTACTACAAAAGTTCAAATACGACACATGCCAGTGCGATTAAACTAAAATTTGTTTTTAAAACTAAACTAACCTTTTTTAGGTTTGATGGACTCTTCATATGCAGCAATTAAATCGGGACAATCGAGATTCTCCACTGGCTCCCATGTATTTTCGCTACGCGGATATCCTTTCCACTTGAGATAATATTCAGTCTATAAAAGGAAAATAAAAAGCGAAATATTGAATAACTAAAAACGTCAGTTAATGTGGAAAATTTTTTACCTTGCCATTAATAATGCGTTTATCTTCGATGCGTTCAACGGAGAACTCAGCTTCAGGCTCGGGCTCATTCACAACGTCGGCCATTTTAATGTGTTCTCTTTATAAGAATGGTTAGTAATTGCGCTTTCAGACTGACTCTCAAGACTTAAGTATTCCCAATACCTTTTCCCGTTGGTAAAACTATAAAAAAAAGATTACCTGAACTGACAATTTCAAAATTGAAATAAAACCCAAGCAAGTCTCGTCATCCCAGCCGGTGAAACATTTTCGATAAAAAATTTTCAAAATAACATCAAAATTGATGGGTGGGAGTAGCACAATTATTTACTTAAAAAAAAGTTTTCCGAAAGGAAGGTCTAAATTTGGAAAAGTCAGAAGCCGGCAAAAGGTTTCACTACTGGGGTATGTTCAACGCCGGCTTCGCTTCTTTAATCTTCGAAAGAAAAGTTAGACCAATGAACTCGGCGTAAGCATTTTTGTCTATGGAAACTTATCAATTTTCAAGACATTTTGCTAAACTTTATGTCTTATGAAATCGCAATGCTTTTAAAAAATCATTTTTAATTTACCTTCTATAAGATATTTTTGCTTTGAAAATTTTTGCAGAAAACGCGATTTTATTAAATGTAGAGATTGCGTCTTTTTCTAGTGTTGTGCCGTTTATAGATAAGTTAGTTCAATTGAATGATTCACCCAATATAAAACTTGTAAACTAGTTTACTATTTTCGCTTTTTAACTGTGTTCATGCGAGAAGCTATCGACGTTGGCTTCTGTTTCTTATTTGACATAACTAAAGTTAAGCGTTAACACTAAGCGTTGGCTTATGTAAAATTTATATGGGAATGATATAATCCATCTTTAGGAGCTTGCCACATAAACACAGACCCGTATGACAAAAGCTATGACACTCAGTTTCTGCTAACATGGTGGTTACACGTTCAATTTTTTGCTTTCAATTCCTCTCAATTATCAATGCACTCACACTTTTTTACTATCTGTATAGAAATTTTTATTGCAGCAATTCTGAGTCTATTATTGCTAGATTTTTGTCTTTAGTCTAGACTGGGAGTTCTTTTATAGATAGACTGGCAAAAAATATGTTGACAAGTGTATTTACAAGTAATCATAGAATAACTTTTTACCTTGAAATTTTTTTAAAATATGAGAACATATTTACGTGTCTTATGGGGTTATTCCTTTTAACTATATGAAATGTGGTCACATGGAAATATGCAACTTTACCATATTTAAGTTAGGGAAGTTGACATAATGTTAAATTTTCCTATAAAAGGTATATTCAACCTGTGCTAAATATATTAGAGTTGCATATTTGAACTTCATTATTATTTTTATCAATAAAAACTTTCTATCATTTTTTTAATGATCTAACGCCTTTTGTAATTCTTATTTGGCAGCACTGTGTCCGGCGCAGGTCTCTGCTACTATTTTTGTTCTTTATAAATGCCACAGGGTATACCAGTGATGTCAGAAGTGACAGATGTCAAACAAGTGAACAAAAACCGTATGGTAAGGGTTGTTGTTGTAATTCATGTCCTAGGCGAGAAAGAGATTTAAAAACAATGTATACAAAAAAATAATGTTTAAAAGTGAACAACTACACATGTTTTAAAACATATGATCGTCAGAAATATCAAAAAGATACCATAGAAGTACAACATGACTGTATTTACTAAAATTTTAACTATCTTGTTGTTTCATAAACTTAGTACAAACTCACAACAAATTTTATATTTGGGTTACATATTGTAATGACAAAAACCGTATTATGTTTTTATAACATTTTTGCACACAATTAACGTATTTTGTTAACTTTATCTCAGTATTCAGAAGAACAAAACATACAACAAAGTTTCACATTTATATGATTTGTGAAATGTATGAGCAAATAAACACACTCACAAAACACATTTATTTTATCGTCAGCTTATTATCAGATTGCCCAAAGATTTAAAAAAAAACAATGAAAATGGTTTTCATTCTTAATTTTATATCAAAGTTGATATTAGTTTTCTCAGTTATGATGTCAGATATCGAAAAACGAGTTTCAGAAATAGAAAGAGGATATTCATATTATATATAATCCATTCGCCTCTATTTTTACAAAAATGGTGTGTGGGCCAAACCAATGATAAGCTGACGAAGTGGAAAATCAGACGCAATAAAGAGAGACAGAATAATTTGTCATACAGTTGTTTCACCTACAGTTAGTCTTAGCTCAGTTGCTTTTATAGTGTATTATAATAGTAGTTTCCACGTAGCTTTCTAAAAGGCCGTAAAAAAAGGCACTCTAATCGTCGTGTCCCCACTGTGTACATTGTGATAAATAGAAAGACGTCAGTGGAAGTAGAGGTTACAATAAATAAGTTTTTTTAATTTATTTTCAATTAAATTAGCATATAATGACAGCACCGCATTCATCAGAAGATGGTCCTTGGCAAGATCTAAGGTAAACTAATCTAATTTTGTCTTCTAATATAAATGAAATATTTTAAGGCTTTTACATATTGCCACGTTTTAAAGGAATTAATTAAATTGCCTAAGTACATTTTATAGGAACCCCTCGCATTGGTTTTAAATTTTTACCATTGATATAACTCATTTTTGGGAGTATGAGGATAAAAAAAGTCAAAAGTGCACTTTCAAAAGGAATAAATAAGAGAAAATTTTATCTTCAGGATCTCAAGACTTAAAAATGCACTTTGTTTCATAATGTGCATTTAAGACCACTGAGTTTATTCGTATTTCATGATGGACGTATATAGGAAAAAATTATAGTATGTCAATAATCTTTCTTTTCTGTATATTAACTTTTTTTTAATAAATTCCAAGAGATTGGAATTTAATAAAAAAAAAAAACACAAAAAATGAGTGCGCAAACACAAAGCTTCAAAATCAGTGTGACCATTTTAGCATTTTTGCAGCTAAATTTAGCATTTTATAATTATTTAGCATTGGATGGTGACCGAAACGATGCGGTTATCGGTAAGGTTACGCTATTTGCAATTATTCCGGTAACGGTCTTTTTAGGGTAACGATATTTTTATTTCGGTAACGGTATTTTACGGATAACTGTGATTTAATTATTTCGGTAATGATATTTTAGCTATTTCGGTATCGATATATTACGGGTAAGGGTTTTTATTTTAAATTTTTTTTTTAACTTTTTTTATAATATAAATAAAAATATTATTATTTATTTCACAATATTTCGCTACTCCATTGTGTAGCATGTTTAAGATGAGGATGCTTCACAATGGAGAAGCGAAAATACTTAAAAAGTATCGAGTGTTCAAATTTTCAATGCTAGACTAAGGTGCTTCAAAACTGTACTTTTGTGGAGTATTTTCTTGTCAATTCGTGATTTTACACAAACCTGTTAAGATTTTTTTTTAAATTCAAATTTTGTTTTTTTTATTTGCCTTAAAACTTTACAAACGATTGTATATTTTATATATTTCTTTATAGCACGAATCTCATCTAGAAAAAAACAAAAACTATCATTCTACAAGTGATAGAAAAAGTAAATTGCAAAATAACAACTGCCGCACAAACGCAGCTAATGATAATCATTTGCAATAATGCAAAAATTAAAACAAATTCCACCACTTAATATATTTAATGTGGAACCTAAGAAATTGATAGAATTTATTAAAAAAGATTTAAAAATTAATGAATTTAAATTGCAAGAGGTAAATAACAAGAAAACTGCATTCTTCACGTAATCTTTAGATGATTATATTCGTGTTTACTTATCTTGAAAAAACCAAAGCTGAATTTTTCACTCTTCAAAAATTCAAAAAAAACATAAACTTATCTCCTAAAAGGACTAAGCCCTAACGTTAACTGATGTTATGAAAATTTTTGTTTTTTTAAAGGTCATTCAATTTAAAACTAAATAATGTATTGCAAATGGGCAAAGTCTTCCTATATATTTGATTCAAATTAGTTGCGGAAGCGGAAAGCATGGACTCTAGAGGTTTCAAAAAAATTAAAGTGAATTCGGATGAAAAACATCCAAGTAATTACAAATGCTGCAGGCCAATAATGTGTCAACTAGGTTAGGAAATTAAAGAACAATTTTTTTTAACAATTCTTTTAATGCTACATATTTATATCAATACAAAGAAAGCCTTCATGGCCAATTATATACTTTTTAGATCCATAAATACTCAAATATGAGGTTTTGTTCCTCTAAGATAGGGCTTACAAATTTTCGAGTATGACTAAATTTTTTAAGGCACTTTCAAAACTCTTAATTTCAACTTTTTAAAAATTTTGTTTAACAAAATTAAAACAATACAGTTTCGCACAATGGAGTTTTATTAAGTATATCCCTCGTTTAATTTAGTGAGGGCAGATTTCAAATTCAAAGGTAATTTTTTTTTGTTGAAATTTTAAATATTTCTTCAAATTGATAACGAAATATCGTTTTGTATCTAAATATGTTGATGAAAATTAACTTAACTATTTTCTGTAATTTATAATTAATATTTAAAAAGAAAAAAAAACGATATTAAACCTTTTATGCTCTTTGGAGCAAAAATTACCTATTACTTTTTAACGTTAAAAATTCAAAAGATCAATACATGTCATTAACTTTTGAAAATGATTTCGGGCATATGACCACCCCGGCTATTCTTGACGAATCGCGTTCTGGACGTCCAATTTTGAGCCACTGAGCATTTCCGGCCGTATGTCACGAATAATACGAACATTTTTGGCCTTCAAGGCGTCAATTGTTATCAGCACAAACCTGTCACTTCACGTGACCCCACAGGAAAAAATCGAGAGTTGTAAAATCGCACGACCTTGGAAGCCTATTGACAGGTTCAATACTCGAAATCAACTTATTGCCGAATTTCGATTTCAATAAGTCGATGGTGTCGTCGCCGTATGGCACGTAGCGCCATCCTGTTGAAGGCACATCTCGCTTGGATCAATGTCATCCATATTTTAAAACAATAAGAAATAAGGTCGAATGATGCCACCAGCGTGTGAACCGCACCAAACGGTTTTTCCTGGATGTAATGGAGATTCTAGGGATATGCGGCAATTTTGTTTATTAAGAAGCTAAAAATGAGCCCCTCATCGCTGAACACAATTTCGTCGTCTATAAGTTACGCGAATTGTTGAAAATTTTCAAAGTAAATATGGATAATTTGGAAGCGTTGTTTAAGCGTCAATCTATTCATGATGATTTGCCAGAGTATACTGATCATAATTGTCAAAAAGTGAGCGCAGTATGACAGTTCGTTTGACAGTTAACCCTTTCGTAAGTTCTATCGATCTATTGTTTGTTAAAATAAATTAAATTAAAAAGTTTATAAATTATTGCAGAATAAAAAATAATATCATTTTTTATTCGGTATATAACTTTCTAATAGCATTTAAAGTGTATGTGCAAAGATCAATAAAATGAAATTCAATTATTATTGGCCGTCTGTGTTCGGTTTTACAAAGTAGAAATAACAACAACTGTTTGATTTTTCTTTCATGGAAAACATTTTCAAGTTTTATTAATTTAATTGTAAATTGCACTTCGCATACCAAATTTATTTCGGTTATCGAATATGGATCTTCAGTACAGGTTGGTTGAAAAGTTCCTGCGCTCACCAAGAGATGGCACTGCTAGCTCCAAACTTTTTTTTCTCAAGTTGGTATAACTGTCCTGAGAACACATGCAAAGTTGCAAGTCATTCTGTCAATTCTTTCTTTGTTTACAAGCCATTTGAAGTTGACGTCTCATTGATTTTTTTTAATATTGAAAAAAATTGAATATCGTACAGTCATTAGATTCTTTGTTTTGAAGGGTTTAAAAGCAAAGGAAATTTATGAACAATTGTTAGAAGTGTATAAGGAGTCCTCACCTTCAAAACGCACCGTTGAATTTTGGGCTGGTGAATTTAAACGTGGTCGTACCAGCCATGAAGACGATCCACGCGAAGGACGACCAAAAACTGCAACCACAGCAGAAATCATTGAGTAGGTACATAATATGGTTAGTGAAGATCCAAGTTTGACTAAGCGCGAAATTGCTAATGCCATAGGCATCTCAGACGAACGAGTACTCCATATTTTACATGAAGAATTACGTATGAAATAACTGTTTGAAAAGTTAGTGCCGCACACATTAACAATTCAACAAAAACTGGATCGAAAACAAATTTCTCAGCGTAATTTGGACCGTTTTAAGCCGAATAAAACCGACTTCTTGCGTCGTTTTATAACTATGGATGAGACTTGGATCTACCACCATGATCCCAAATTGAAGCAAGAACGTTTACAGTGGACTGAAGCTGGTTGTTCAGCTCCAAAGCAGGTGAAGTCACAACGATCAGCAAAGAAGGTTATGACATCAGTTTTTTGGGATGCAAAAGGAATTTTGTTGATTAATTATCTTCAGAAAGGTAAAACAATCAACTCTGAATATTATTGCAGCCTTTTGGATCAGCTAGATGAAAAAATTCGTGAGAAAAGACCTGGTTTAAAGAAGAAAAAAAATCATTTTTCATCAAGACAATGCACCTGCTCACATAAGTGTTTTGACGATGGCTAAATTTAAAGAATTAAAGTACGAATTGCTTGAACATCCACCGTATTCACCAGATTTGGCTCCCAGTGACTACTATCTCTTCAGAAATCTCAAACAATCCTTCGTGGAAAGCATTTTTCGTCGAATGAAGAGGCCATAGCAGCCGTAGACGGTTATTTTGCAGAGCTTCCGGAAAACTATTATAAGGATGGGATAAAATTATTGGAAGATCATTGGAACAAGTGTATTAAGCTTCTAGTAGATTATATTGAATAAAAAAATATATTTCGTTACAAAAACAGTATTCTTTCATTTCGAGCGCAGGAACTTTTCAACCAACCTGTACATACTGCATGAATGTATTTGCAAATCATTTTCAAAACATTTTTTTACAATAAAATAAGTTTTTGCTTTAGAACTTGCAATTAATGTAAATTTTAAAAATATTACCAAAATTTTAGTATCAAGTAAAAAAAAAGATTTTTTTGTAACCAAAACCGTATATTTTTTGATACTAAAGAGTCGAATACAATACAAATCTGGTTTTAAAATTCATTTACATGGGAAACCCAGTTTTAATTTTAAGTTTTTATTTTTTTGTCACAAAGAAAATCCCTGGTTTATATATTACAAAAATGGTCTTAACCAAAACAAAGTAATGCTAGACGTGTTTTGGGCGAAACATGTTGTTTTGGTGAAACAAATATTCGAAAAAACATATACAAAGAATTGTTTTGGTTCAAAAAACACGTTCAGTGAAAACCGTAGTCCAACGAAACTTTATTTACCATGTATTGTTGGCGAAAATAATATCATATTTCTGTCGTTTAGACTATTTTCGTAATAGATAATCAGACTTTAAATTTGTTGAAACTCTATTTTAATTTTCTATTTATTAAGTTTTCCAGAAAAGATACAACAAGTATTTGAAACTGGATATTTGGCCGACTGCGTATTCACAGTGGGTCCTGAAGATGAAACAGCTGAAATAATATTTGGACACAAATTTATGTTTATATTGGAATCACCTGCAATGGAAACATTGCTTACTGGAAAATTTGCAGAAGCTGAGAATAAATTAGAAGTTCGTATTTCCGATTTTCTACCACAGGATTTTAGAAATTTCCGTTATATGATTTACAGTAAAATACCGGCTGATTTATCAAAATTTTCCCTAAATGAGATTTTTGAAATATATCGACTTAGTGACAAATATTTGGCTTCGTCCATTGCTAAAATCTGCATTGAGCATATTAAGAGTTTATTAAATACACAAACATTGTGTCCATTGCCTACATTAATTAAAATGTATGAATTCGCTTGTACATATGAAAATGAAACTTTGATTCTAGCTATAGAGAATGTAAGTTTTTTATATCTACATACTTATTGCACAATGCACCTTGAAAATATTATTTTGTTTTCTTTTTAGAGAATCAACAGGAGTCCACTAAAAGTTGATATTACACTTAACGATTTAGGTGAGACTGCATTTTATAAATACATTAAATTTATAAGTTCAACAAATTGCAGTTATACCGGAGGATTAATACCCGCTTTAACTATATTTAATGCAATAAATTCATATTTTGTTCAAAATATATTGGTTTCAAATCAAAGCGATGCTAAATTTGAAATGAATGAAAAGGAACAAGAAGAATTTAAAAGGAAAAATGATGTTTTCCTAAGTACTTTACTTACATTTGTTGATTTTAATCGAATGTCACCACATGAGTTTATAAGCGGTCCTGGTAATTCTCAAATACTGGATAATGGCAAAAAGTATGAGATACTTTCGAAAATATGTTTATCGGGCAACAAACCGCGACGAGGCTTTTAAAAAAATTTTTATGCATGAATTATGTTTATATAATAAAATTTTAATGGATTAAATAAAATGCTTTTTTACTTGCTTTATATTTTGGAACTTTTGCCAAAGCACTTATTTCAAAAACGAATTTTTAACAGTAGAGCTAAAATCTCTTTCACAGTTGCGTAAATGCGACTTCAATAGGAATATTAATAAAAAATCAATTATGTTACATTTACATGTAATGTATAATTAAGATATTGCCAAATACAAGTAATTGAAATTATAATTATGTAGTAAACTCAATTACAATCAGATGTAATTGAAATATCTCTCTCTCTCTCTTGTAAATCATGAACATGAACATAATAATATGTTTTGCACATTTAAATTTGTTTAATCTATATTTTATATATATATTGGGTTCATTCGTTTACTTTTCTCAGCCAAGTCCAGTAAGATTTACTCAGTAACAAACTTACAAAGCGTAAGACATATTTACTCTCAAAATAAAAAATTTCTAAAAAAGTACGCAAACGGAAAATTTCCAATAATTTACAAGTTTGTTAAACAGCTGATTGTAAAACCAAATACAAAAATAAATTATAACTGGTACATATGAAATAAGAGGATTCATGTTGTAAAATCTTAAGCAGAAACACTTAAGAAGGTTTTCTTATCTTTTCTATAATTCATTTAACAATATTTGTTGCTTTGCATTTGCATAAAACAACGTAGTTGTAAAAATTTTTTTTTATGTATTTAAAAAAAATTTAATTTTCTGCTTGTAAATTCTTGCTGCCAATAATTTGTCCAGTAAAAATTTACAGAAAGAAGAAGAACTTACAACATAAAACTATCACTTTATTTTCTCTTTTTTCTTTATGTTTACTGAGTATTTGTGTAAACGAACGACATCCAGTAAAAATTTGTACAATTTATTGAGTAAACGAACGGAACTATTGTTTGTCATACGACTTCTTATTTTCGAGATATGAAAGATCAATTTTAGTTAAATGTGAAAAATGAGAGGTAAAAATGAAAAAGGCAGTAACGCACCCGAAACGTGCAATTTATAAATTTAAGGGGCAGAGTTCCTCCCATTTGAATATTGCAAAATGCAACGTTATTATTTTGGGGGGAAAAATTTATAAAAAAAATTGATCTTTCAAAATAAACAATATATTTATAACGGAGTGTTGAACACTTCGTTGGTGAAACTTTAAATCAAAACCGACAAATTAATAAGTGCACACCTAATGTTTTTACAACTTGCAATAATAGCGCTTCAAAATAATATTTTTAAACGATTTCAATCATTTTTATATTTAACCAAAAAAGGCAATATCCCACCCTAACCTTAAATAGACTAATTATGTGTTCACATTGAGTTTTAAAATACGTTTATTGGGTCTTCATTCTAAAATATTAGAGACATAACTGTTATAACCAATATTTTTAAAAAATCCTGAAATAATTTATCACGAATTTTTAACACCTGCTCTCACAGATTTTATGAGTTCAGCCAATGACACTCCTAATAAAATCTATAAAACGGGGTTCGTTACAGTCAATGTTTATGAAAAGCTTCGTAGAATTAATGAAACTCTTTATAGAAACAATAAATCGTCAGGTAATGAAGCATTTTATAGAATCTATGAAACAGTTTCATAAAAGTCATTCCTAAATTGAGCTTCATTAAATGCCGCAGAATTATCATTTTTATTACCAATATTTACATTTGTTGCGGCTTTTATTTTAGATTTCTTCATCCTCACTTTAGAAACGATGAGATTTTCATCAATTTAGTATCAACTCATAAAAAAATGTCAGTAGAAGTAGCGAAAACCTCTGCAGAAATAACTCGTTATAGTAACTGTATTTTCGGCTGTAGAATAATTAATGAAGGTAAGAATCATTGTCTGCTATATTTTGGTGAGCTAAATTTTAGAAAAAATATTAGTTAATGTATTAGCTAAAACCGGTTTTTGAATTTATCTAAAATTTCAATTGAATTAGCAAAATTTACAAACAATGTTCAATGATATTAGGAATATTTTCTGCTAAAATTTCGAAAAAACTCTCCCGAATCAGTCAGTGTGCAAAATTTTATAAAATTATCTTACAGAAAAAATAAAAATCTTTTATAATGGTTACCAAAGACCAAAAAAAAAATAATCATTCATATTGGTTATCAAAGACCAAAAAAATTATAATCTTTCATAATGGTTATGGAAGGACTACAATTTTCTGGGTAATTTATAATTATTATTACAGGACCAATTTTTTTCCGTTATTTTTTCCATAACAGTTATTTCGGGCCCCTGCAAAATACTATTGAAAAATTTTGTGTAAATTTATTCAGTTTCGTATTATAAAGCCAATAAGGCCAAAAAACTTTATTACACAGTAATAATAATTAAACAATTAAATTGACATTTTTTTTGCAAAATTTCATATCTTTAGCTATATGTATATATAACTCTAAATGGAAAAGGAAGAGGGGAAAATGTGAACAAATAAAAATAAACATTTAAAAATTGAACAAATTGTGAATCGAAAACATTTTAGTACGATTTGAAATTCAAGAAAATTTAATTTAAAATTTACTTCCGATGTTTCACTAAGTAGT
This sequence comes from Eustalomyia histrio, assembly GCA_949748255.1. NCBI lineage: Eukaryota > Metazoa > Arthropoda > Insecta > Diptera > Anthomyiidae > Eustalomyia > Eustalomyia histrio. The sequence continues at coordinate 87,515,572 of OX456524.1, read as the reverse complement.
TCAAATACCACACCCGTCTTCGGTATCGGCAAGAACATCATTGCAGGTACTTGCCCATTAGAATTTTAAAGTCCAGTAATGCATCCTGTTTATGCGACTTAAGAATTATCAAAAAATAACATTATTTTGGTCTAATTAATTTTTTTTATTTTATATTCTATAGACGTATGAATATAGTTAACTTGCACGATAAGGATTCATATTAAACGAGTCTTCAAAACTATCTTACCATTTTAAATATTTTTTTACGGTCGAATACTCCTTTGACGTCTGCAGGACCAGTTGAAAGTTTATTTTTGTTCGTTGGTATTATTTAAACACTCAGGCGACAAAGTTTAACGGACAAAAATTTTGAGACAAAAAAAATGGTTTTATTTAAAACAAATATAAATTTTATAAAAAAGTAAATCATACAATATTATTGGTTTAAATAAAATTTTCAACATTGTAATTTCTATCACACCTTATTTTTTTCAATAAATAAGATTGTTGCTATAATTGTGAAGTAAGTAGAGTTTGTATTTATATGTCATCAAAGTTATGTTATTCAGATTCAACTGAAATTTAACATTTTCCTTATGTGTTATTATACTGACCGCAGTCAAAATATGCTCATATTTTTATTATTTACAATATAGAGTATCTTTAATATTATTTATAATCTTATGGTATAGAGAAAAGTTGCATAAACAAAAAACTTGCGTTGGAGTTTCAGTAAAATTTTTGCAATTTTCCCAGAGGGCGGTAAAAAAATTGTTTTCGTGCCCGAATTTGTAAAAAAAATGACATGCTGCCTTAAGGCCCATTCACAATAATCTACTCTGCAAAATAGAGTCTTTCCCTCCCCTTCACTTACAATTTTTGTCGTAGTTGTAGTAGCATTGGCTGAAATGTATGTAATGTAAAGATGAAATAATTTTGTTCATCCGATGACTCATCTACTTTTAGATTCAAAAAACTGACCAGATCAATGGGACGGGTCCAAATTGTGTATGGTGTTGTATTCTGAACACATTTTCATATAAAAAATACCTTTACCTCCCTTAGTTTTTCTATAAAAGAACATTAGATTCTATGTAGAAAAATCCTCAGACTCTACAAAGACTTCCTTATAGAAAAACGCTCGTCGTATATAACAAACCTAGAAAACCAAAAACGTTTAAAAACCCTCAGATTCAAGAACTTTTTCGTATAGAAACAGCGATAACTTTTCCAAAAGAGAAACCCTTACAAATTGTGTATGGTGTTGTATTCTGAGCACATTTTCATATAAAAAATCCCTTAGTTTTTCTATAAAAGAACATTTGATTCTAAAGTATATTTCTCTGTAGAAAAATCCTCAGACTCTACAAAGACTTCCTTATAGAAAAACGCTCGTCGTATAAAACAAACCTAGAAAACCAAAAACGTTTAAAAACCCTCAGATTCAAGAACTTTTTCGTATAGAAACAGCGATAACTTTTCCAAAAGAGAAACCCTTACAAATTGTGTATGGTGTTGTATTCTGAGCACATTTTCATATAAAAAATACCTTTACCTCCCTTAGTTTTTCTATAAAAGAACATTTGATTCTAAAGTATATTTCTCTGTAGAAAAATCCTCAGACTCTACAAAGACTTCCTTATAGAAAAAGGCTCGTCGTATATAACAAACCTAGAAAACCAAAAACGTTAAAAAACCCTCAGATTCGAGAACTTTTTCGTATAGAAACAGCGATAACTTTTCCAAAAGAGAAACCCTTACATTCTGAAGAGTTTCTCTCACAAAAATTATGGAAATGTGCTAAACTAATTTAAGCGTTTAATTTGACATAAATTTCAATTAAAATTTTAAAGACTTTTATCGAAAAATTAATATAAGGTTTATTGTGGTTTCAGAATTGTTTTTCTTGAGCTAACTCACACGAGAGCAATTGTGCTGGCTTGTTATGTCAGCTTTTTGGTGGCGTAAAGTTTCAACCACCTTCTACCCCGCATTACCAGTACAAAACTAATGCATGTACATTTTTAAAAAACGCCAAATGTTAAATGAATACAAATAACGTTAACACTAAGCTATGTATACGTATACATTTTATGCCAGATGAATATCATTATTATTAAAAATTATACGCTTAAATATTAGTCTGTTAAACAGGAAGGAAACCCATTATATTTTTGGTCCTATAAAGCGAACAGTTTTAAAAGTACTACTTAACAACTGTATAAAAGAGTATACTACCAAAATATACAACACTGTTTGGTTATGATCAGAGTTTTTATTTATCACTTGTTGATGTCGGCCGGTTCTTTTTATACATTAGCAAATATTTCGAAAAAGAAAATCTAATAAATTGCTGCAAAATCGATTAAAAAGTTATTTTAATTATAAAACATAATATTGTTTATCTAGTGATAGTATCTTTTAATAAATTTAACTCGGGAATTTTGTGAAAATTTGCTTTAAAATTTAGATTATTTTTTAAGCAACATTCTCCTCCAAAGTGCGGGTTTATATCGTTTTTGCTTTATAAAAAGTGCTTGAAATTAATAATTGGTTAAGGAACTTTATAGTAAATATGTATTGATGTTAAATAACTTTAGTTTTTCATTATTAACGTGTTTTTAAAAGCAGTGCTTTACGATTTGTAAATCTTCACCATCAACCTTAACCACTGGAATTTCATCTAAATACGTAAGGTAAGTGTATATTTTTGTCTATTGTTGTGTATGTTCTCGAAATTTATAGCGGTAACCTAAAACAACCCGAACACCAATCTGCACATTTACAAGCGTTCTCCCGTCACTCGGTTCTACGGAACAGGGCACTCGCACCGCACCCCGACCAAGGAATGTCAACCAAATCAGCAAACCTACAATAAGTACGTATGTGGCTCCAACAGTCAATGGGGACAGGGGTCGAATTACGGCATTCGTGATCGAATAATTTTTTTTGGAAAACATAGATCTACAATACGAGTACTAATAATGAAAACACCAACTTAAACTTTTATTTCTAATCTAGGACCGAGCTACAACATCCCTGATGAAGAAAAATGTTTTATTTTAAGAAATAAATACATAATTCCATTGAAAAATTACGATCACGAATGCCGTAATTTGACTTCAGACATTAAGGCACTATTGTAGTCAGCACTTAGCACCAATTTTTACTTAAACTTAACGTTATAATATAAATGAAGTTTGCAAGAAAGAATATTGCAAACATATTGAAATTAACTGCTACTTGAAATATTCGATCACTGCTCTTAGAAGTGATTTTTCAATCACGGCGATTAAATCACCGGCATATGACAATAAAAACCAATCTCTAATATTTTAAGAAAAACACTCGTCTCTAATTTTTACTACTTAAACTGATTCATATGTATAATATATTTTTTGTTTCTATATATTTTACAATTTTTTCATTAAAAAAACTTCAGGTAAATAAATATTTTTTAATTTCATATCAACAAAATGTTCATGCTTACATTTTAATATAGCTACATCATTTTTAAAATTCATCTTTTGAAAATTCAAATGTTTTTTATCATCAGACACCCGAATATTGTAGTATTTGCAATCTTCAAATAAAACAAAATTATTTGAATGTGCGGTAAGACGTAAAATAAAATCCACAGGAACAAATAGTTGTTTACTACTGTAGGCATGGGAAAACACATCATATAAATTTCTGAAATGTAAATAAAATCAAGTTATAATTTGAATTTAAAGATAATATAAAGTAAATACCTCCTTAAAGTTGGTAATTTTAAAGAACCAATTGCACATAGTATATGAGGAAGACTTTGTAGGCCATTTAAAACACGGTAAAAGTTACCTTGAATATAACTTAAGGATATTTTAAATGTAAGGGCAAATAAAGGATCAGTTCTAAAAAAAAATAAAAAAAAAAAAAACAAGAAAAGTAAGAGCGATAGTGTTTTAAAAATTAGTAAATTTACTAATACCCCATTCATACTGAACACCAAAATACGTATTTTCGTAAGTTTCAAATTTTCGATTTAAAATTTGTATGGAGTTTGAAATTGTAAACTGTAAAAAAACGAAAATACGTATTTTGGCGATCAGTGTGTATGCGGTTTAAGTCGTCATGAACGACGTACTATAAAATATAAAAATACCTTATATCCTCGGGCAATGTAAGACATCTCTTAAGGGATTCCTCAGAACCTAAATTAAAAATTTGATATAATCCTTCGATAAATACTCGCCTACGTATATCAATAAGTTTAGCTTGTTCCAAGGATATTTCATCATAACACACCAATGCCCGTTTAAGGCATTCCTGTAAATGTTGTTCGCATATTTTCGGATCGAAATTATTGATGGCTTCTTCACAGAGCTTATAACGACTGTAGCTTAAAAACATAATCATTGGCTGCAATATTTTTATAGTTTGTTCAGCATTATAATTTTGCATTACAATCTCTTGGCGTATGGCACGTAAACGATCAAATATAAAATCATAAATGAAATTAAAAGATTTTCGTTTATCTAAAATGATGCTGCGAAAAAAGAATATATTATTTGTTAGATTTTAAAGAGAGAAATTATATAAAGCATTATCTTGAATGGTTTTGCATAATCTCTTATGTGGTCTCGAGATTTTTTTATAAATTTTTTTTGTTAAAAGTAAAAAATAAAATAAATCTAATGTCAAGTCTAGAGATTATCCATAAAGTCTTGGCCGTACTAGCAAATGCGTTAGGATAGGTTTTTTTTTTTAAATTTTACTCTTTCTGTGTTATAAACATTAATTGTAAATTCTTTTTGGATTTTGTGATAGGTTAACATTTAAATATAACTCATTTTAATTTTACTAAATAATTTTAATAATTCTAATTATATATTCATTTTCACTTTATTTCAAAAACCTGATTTTGTAATTACATAAAAATGTAAAGAGAGTGTAAAATTTACCACCATCTCTACAGTTACAGATTACGGAAATATAGAAGAATAACAATTGTTGCAGGAACGTTTCTTTACTTTGCTCTAATACTGAATTTGCATTATACTGAAATTTCATTAAATCTGGTTTAAACTACCTCCGTTTACACTATACAATTTGACACTATGATTTGACAACAACAGCATTTTGTAAATAAAACAAAATAGCCTGAATTTTAAACAAATTGTTTCTAAAAAACCATTAATTTAATGGCTGAGTGCAAAATTTATTACCATTATTAAAGAAACAATGCTAATACAGCATTTAAAACTATTTTTAGTAAGGGATGACTATTTGGAAACAATATTTTTCTCTTTGTTCATGGTGGGTCTTTCTGGCAGTATTTCAATGTTTGTTTGCAAACATATTTTTCGCCGGAGGCAAAAATAAGAGACTGGGTGCTGCATTTAAGTTGAGCTTCAATAAGAACGCAATACAAACTGCTGCTGGAAGCTGTGCCAACATAATTTTGAAACTAGATTTTCTGAAAATCTATTTATTAAACTGGTTTTCTTTGTATGGGAAATCTGGTTTTAAATCCAGTTATGAAGTAGATTATCGCCAAAATCTCGTTTAAACGAGATTTTTGTACTACCTAATTGTCACGACGCAAGATTAACAACTGTTACAAAAACATTGAAAACAGGCAAAGATTGAAGTCCCATGTCCGAACTAAATTAAGTTTTATAGCGAGATCATGGGAGGCTGATCAAATGTCTGGCCTTTACAAATATGATCGAAAATCGAATATGTGGTGAAAGAAAACTTTTTATCTTTTAATAATGAACTTCTGGGTCATTTATAATAATCTCAATCGAAAAAGATGATATTCAAGTCGTTTTTGTTACTTTAGCAGAGACATTGATCCAAGAAGGTCTAAAAACTACAGCCGTTCGTCGATACCTTATTTATTACTGCCACCAAAAATTTTATTACAGCATTACTATTCGAATGTCGGATCGAAAGGGTTAAGGAAACTTTACAATATAATTGTATATACAATTAAATTGCGCTCCTAATTGAAAGTAATACTACGTTTTCACTTGCGTGTTTTGAGCAAATCATGTTATTTTGACGAAAAAAAAAAGTATATGGGAAAACATGTACAAAACAGTGTTTTGTTTGAAAACACATGCAAAACACGTTCAGTGGAACGTAACCTAGAGTTAAAAAATTATCCCTTGTTAAAAACACTTCTAAAAGCTACATAATTTGTTTCATTCATCATGGTTAAAAAATTTTGCACTCTGCCATTAATGGTGGACGTTGTTTACGGGTTCGACAGATGGTTACGGGTTCGATCCCCAGCGACGGAAACATCAATCAATTTAGAAGAATAATATGTATGAGTCTATCTCTAGCCCTTAACCCCACCGAAATAACAAAACAGTGCTACAAACTAAAAAGCTTCAACATTGTGCATATTTGAAACCCTTCATCCACCTTTCATATTTTTCCTATCCCCTTTCCCAAAACAAAGACATGGGGGGGGGGGTCATATTAGGCTTTACTGTAAAGACATTTCAGAGCCCTTATCTATGGTGTACATTTTGTGCTGAACGAACTACAAATGAATTTCGGGACTTATTTAAAATTCCACTTTAACGCCTTGTCCATTAAAAGTGCCCAACAAAACGTAACGGTATCGAGCCAGTTGCTCGTACACTGCAGATACGATACGGGTTTTATATGGGGTTTCCACAAGACGTGCATCGCTAAACGAATGAGTGACTGCGTGCATTTTGTATCGCATCAACATAAATTGTTATAGTATTTTCGTTCGTTTGAAGCAAATCGTCATCTGGAAACACCACCTTAATTAAAAATTGTGATAGATTTATATTCGCTGAAAAATCCTCTAAATTTTTAACTTGTGTCACTACTTACTCCTTCAATAGATACTCTATGCATCTATGTAAACATTGCTCAGTTCTTATATCCTTAGCATTTGGCAATTTAATGCCGGCAGCTGATCTGGCAAAACATTTGACCAGTGTTCCAGGTTTATGTTTTTGACCATTTTTGTATTCAAAGAAATTCAATAGCTTTCCTCGTATTCTCCTTGAAAGAAAATTGTTTAACAACGTGAACCATAATAACCATACTTTACTTACAATTTAGTTTCTGCATCTGGGCAAAACTCTTCACAAGAGCCCTGCAGAAAACCCGACATTGTTTTTAAAAAAAAATCTAGAAATTGCCGCAATTACAAAAATATTTTTGATTTTATTTACAATAGAGTAAAGAGTAATAAGAATGTGATGCCATACTATTAATTTTTTCAGGCCGTATTAGGGGCTGTTCACAATTAGAGAGTTATCCACTCTGCGGTATGGTTTTTGTTCCCCTTCTAAATTTTACTTAGAAATTTGTTATATCATGCAAACCCTATTTTAGTACAATTCACTCTGCAGGCTGCATTAGACGAGCGTTGTGAATAAAGCTTTAAACGCAGAGAGAGTAGACCTACAAGAAAAAAATTTTTCCCAATGTAGAGGGCGTTGTTGGTTATTATTGTTTACAACTATTTTATTTAAAGCACGGTTCGGACTTCACGTGAAGAGCTGTTATACTCCATACAGAAAAATGTTTTTTTATCACGACAATTAATTTCATGTGAAAATGAGTACAATTTATTTTGACGCAAATTAAATATACAAATTTATTATTTTTTTGGCCAAAACGTTATAATTTGGGGTTTTGTGATTAAAAAAAAAATATTCAATTGTTTCATTTAAAATTCCATTTTTATTTAATTCTTTTATTATTATTAGTATTCTTTTAAACTTTTTTAATTTGATTGCTATTATTTACTACTTTTGATATCATTTTCTTTTATTCCACATGATATTTGGCAATATATTTCTAAGTTGTATTAATATTATCATCGTTTTGCCCTACAGAATGCAATAACTACTTTGTACAAAATATGGCACAACTGTTTTCTTCTATTTTCGAAGGTTATAAAAATTTGAACATTTTGTTTCACTATTCCGGTTGCGGAATAATACCATGTTTCCATTATGGCTAAAATAACATGTTTTGAGAAAAACATTTCAAACTGTTTCCACTAGAAAAAATGTGTTTTGAGTGTTCGAAATCAATTTGGTGTTTCATATTCATAACAAATAAAATATAAAAAAAATAACTTCTTATAAACTTTTGCAAAACATGTAATTTCGCTTAAAATACGTATATGAAAATACACAATCAAAAAATCTAAAAGGGTTTCCTTTTAGATTTTTTGATTGTGTATTTTACAACTTTGCAAATGACATACACTTTACTAGTGAATTTTTTTTTGACAATACAAAAAGTTGCACAAGAAATGCAATATTCTTGATAGTGTATTCAGTTTTATTCATTGTTTTGAAAATTTTTTACCCATCTCTGTTGTTTATTAAACAAATCAATCTGGCATCTCTGCTTCCTTTCAGTAGCAATCTGGGGTTTGCCGTTATAATTATTATTGTGTGCAATAAATAAAATTAGTAGTACAAAAATCTTACAATTTTCTTAAGAAATGTTTTTTTTTTCCTATTAAAATATAGTTTTTATTTATTATAAATATTACATTTTTTTTTTAAATTAAGACAGTGTGTTATAATTTGTAGGTGATATAACAATATTGTAAATTTTAAGTGTGCAAAAGTATATAAAGTGTGTCAAATTTATAATTTTTGAGTTAAATTATTAAATATTTATTGTTGATCTGCATTCTGGCTATATTTCAAAGCGGTAAGTTCCAATATTATACATATTGTCGAGTAAATATTTGAGAATCTCTTCATGTTTGGCACCCACATGAAATGCCGTACGGCCAGATAGATCTGATTGAGAAAAAGCAGCACCGTGCAATTGATAGAATGTTAAAAAACCTCTACAGTTGTTCTCCTACTGCTCTAGAGGAACCAGTTAAATAAGAACCACAATTTATTAGCCCATTTATGATTATCATTTGAGTCAGCTTCTAAAAGGGGGGTGCGTTTATTGCGATCACGTATGTGTACAGAAACACTGTAGGATTAGATAATTTACTACGTTTATAACGATCACGTATGTGTACAGAAACACTATAGGATTAGATAATTTACTATAGATGAGTTGCCCTCATGACATACTAAATGCAAGGCAGTACGATTATCTTGATAAAGGCTTTTAGAGTATTGATCTAAAATGTAATATATGTAGAGTAAGTGAAGATTATACCATATGATTGGCTTGTGTAGTAAAATATTTTAAATTTTGTATAATAGCAGCATAGAAGATTCCTGGAAATAAAGTAGTTGCCAATAGACTAAGTTCTTTTAGGAAGGATAAATGCAAAGATCTGTCCACAGCATCAACCAAATAATATTGCTCCATTTTGGAGTTAGAATTTGAAGTTAATTCACCTCTAAGTTTCGACTGAATTCCATTCAAATTTACCCAATACATATAAGCCATTGTAAAAACGTTGGAAACATTCGTCGGGCATATAGTGGCAGGCAGACAAATACGAAAGGCAAAGCGTTGGCACAATGCTCACAAAGGATATTATAGCGTTTGGGTAAACGACTTAAATGATATGCTCCAAAAATAGTTTTTAGAACAATAAAAAGGAGTACTATTCCATTGCTTTCGATACAAGAATTACAGAACAATCTGAATCCGATTTAAGCCAATCTAAAAGTCATTTACTTAAAATTATTATTATCTTGATAATTTTTTCTTTCGCTTGAAAAGCAAAAATTTCTCAGTAAGAAAAATCTTCCAAACAATGTTAATACAAATAAAAATAAAGATGATGTCAGTTACATAAAACAAAAGGGGTGGTTTTATATAAATTTTTTCAAATTAGGCTTCAGAAATGGTTTTATTTGTATTTCTTTTTTACATTTTATTCTTAAATAACAAAACCGGACGTGTATTGCAAACAGTTGTTTGTCAAATAAATTCAATGAAAGAATTTCCACAATTTTTGAAATTGTGTAATTAAAATCAGTTAAACAAATTTTACTCCGGCTAATTCGAACTTCGCTTATAACCGGATTTTACTGTATAACGCGATCGAAATGTACTTTCTATTATATCAGACTGCGTTATTTTATTACAATTCATATATGCATTGTAATAAAATTACTCATTATGCATTACTATTGTAATATAAATCTAGAGTTTGCATTTAACTGAAATTTGCCTTAAACACAATTACGGTTAATGCAGCTAATCGCCGTCAACGGTTAAGCACTCACTATTATATATTTTGGGTTATTGTTTTTTACAAAACTATTAAGAAATTTTAAATTTTAACAAATGTTATAATTATAAATAATAACTGCTTAAATTTAAGGCAAATACCAATCAGATTGCATTAGAAAAGTTTAACCAATTAGTGCACAGTGTACCTTTAAACAGACATATTTAAATTGTGTATATATATTTAAATTAAATTTATTAAAAATTAAAATTTTAACAAAAAATAAAAAAGCTACAAAATCATAATATTTAAACTTTAGACCTTATTTTCTCAAAATATATGAAATATGTCTGAAATCTCAATACTAAATTTGTTTTACTTTACACGGGTAAAAATTCATAGAAATAAATAATTTTGTCATATTTAAACTAACATCTTATTTTTTTGCGAATATTTTTAAATTAACTATGAATCTTATTAGAGTAAATATTATTCCAGTTAATATGTCAACATTTTAGATTTTTTTTTCATTTTAAAAATAAGAGGAAACATATTAAAATTAACAAGTAAAAAAGGGCTAAATTCGGCTGTGCCGAATCTTTGAATACCCTCCACCATAGGAGCTGAAGATGATATACGTATATACTAAATTTTGCATGAACTGTAATATGAATATGTTTTGTCAATTTATGTAACGAACTTTTGTTATTTAGTTTTAGTAATGTTATTTATTTAGTTTTAGCAATGTTATTTACAGAGGTCTGCTCTGTTAGCGACTTTAACATTGTTGATTTTTACGTTAACTTAGTTATCAGAGTAACACACATATAAGCTCTAAGAATGTTAATCGAACAATAAGAAGACTTAATAACATTTCTACTTAACAGAAAAAAAATAGATACAGAAAAATTGTACAAATTTGTATGGAAAATTTAGAGGTACCTTCACATTTTCACTCATAACTTTTGAACCGCTTAACCGATTTTGCTCATTTTAAATACCAAACTGCTCGGGAGGATGTTCAATAATCTGGGTAAAAATAGGCACCCCCGCTTGCGTCTTCGCGTCGTGATCGCCATTTCAACAGACAGACAGACGGACAGACAGACGGACATCGCTAAATCGACTTAAAATTGCATAAGGATCACGAATATATATACTTTATGGGGTCTTAAACCTATATTTCGACATGTTACAAACGGAATGACAAACTGATATATACCCTCACCATATATGGTGGAGGGTATAAAAAGAACTCCAAATTTAGTTTGATTTCAGACCTGTTTCTATTTAAATTAGTTTTGCTTTAAGCTGATTTTTAATTTTTTTCTGTGTGTATATAATCTACATTAAGGAAAATTTACAGCTGATAATACTAAAATTTACTACTGCTAAAAACTAAAATTACGTTTGGACCTTATTGAAATAAAATCCAAGTTTTTCTTTAAGATAAATAAAATTTCTTAAAAGTAATGCAATTTTTTTTATTTTAGTTTATGAAAACTGAAAAATATTGAGTCATTTTCCTTAATTTTTCTTTCTTGTTTTAATTTTTTTTTATAGATTTCGCAATCTAGTTTTTACTAAATATCAAGCGTAATATAAACGCAACCAAATTAAGAATAAACAAGTAAGAGCGGCTAAATTCGGCTATGCCGAATCTTATATACCCTTCACCATGGTTGGGAAAAAACTGAAGTTTATATATGGACATATATGAAATGGACAGATTTATATACGGACGCCTTTAAGAGGAAATTAACCATTTAGTTTGGAGATAAAACTTGGACTCGGGAAGATTTATGGTTCCAGAAAATATGTATTTTAAAAAAATGTATGTTTTGGGCATAACTTTTTTGTATCTGAACCGATATTTCCGAGTTTTTCAGCAAATATGTTATACTAAAGATTTTCGATCTTTTGCTATATAAGACGTATCCATAGGTCATAATACAGCTCTAGAATAGTGTTTGTTGTTTCAGTATAAAAGGTTAAGAGGTGAAAGAAAAGAATTTCAACAAATCGTTAAAAGAAATCACTACAACTGCATGTGTTTTATTTCTACAAAATAGTTTGATTTAGCTGGCAAATTTGCATTTAGGATTTTATTTCGCTTTTTTATTAGAAATATTTGTAATTTCTTTAGCTTAATTTTAAAAATTTGAAGGAAAATAGTTTATAATTTTTTTTATAAATTATTATAAGTTATGACCTAAAATAGTTGCACTCAAAGGTAAATTATGTATAAAATTTTCTTAATATGTGAGAAATAAAATGGTTTAAAAATCTTTTTATAAATTCTTTTAAATCGGGGCAAAAAATAGAAATAAAACCGTTTGTATTTTGTTTGTATCAGAGGGTTTTTATACAAATTTTGATGTTTTTAGCCTATTTATGGATTATTTAATTATTAATATAAAATTTTATTTAAATTAATTATTAAATGTAAAAAAAAACAAAAAATAAACAAAAAAAAAAATCTTAACGAACCCGCGACCCTTCCACCTGTGGTGAAAGGTATAAAAACGTTTGAATTTTGTTTGTATCAGAGGGTTTTTATAAAAATGTTGATGTTTTTAGCCTGTTTATGGATTATTTAATTATTAATATAAAATTTTATATAAATTAATTATTAAATGTTAAAAAAAACCAAAAATAAGCAAAAAAAAAAAAGTCTTAAGAAAATAATAAAAAAAAAAATGTAAAAAAAAAGTGAATTGACCTCACCGAGATTTGAACCTCGAACCCCACGGCCTTAGAGAAAAAAAAGTATTTGTGACACAGCGTCTAGACAACTGAGCTATTGAAGCTCACACAAAATCATCGTCAATAGAGGTACATATATAAAAGTCTTCGTTCATTAGAGATTTGTTTAGTTTTTATTTAAATGACAAATCTTTATATGTGTGTTGTTTGTGTATAAAAGGTGGAGATGAAAGAAAAGAATTTTAATTATTAATATAAAATTTTATATAAATTAATTATTAAATGTTAAAAAAAACACAAAAATAAGCAAAAAAAAGTCTTAAGAAAATAATAAAAAAAAAATGTACAAAAAAAAGTGAATTGACCTCACCGAGATTTGAACCTCGAACCCCACGGCCTTACAGAAAAAAAAGTATTTGTGACACAGCGTCTAGACAACTGAGCTATTGAAGCTCACACAAAATCATCGTCAATAGAGGTACATATATAAAAGTCTTCGTTCATTAGAGTTTTGTTTAGTTTTTATTTAAATGACAAATCTTTATATGTGTGTTGTTTGTGTATAAAAGGTGGAGATGAAAGAAAAGAATTTTAATTATTAATATAAAATTTTATATAAATTAATTATTAAATGTTAAAAAAAAACAAAAATAAGCAAAAAAAAAGTCTTAAGAAAATAATAAAAAAAAATGTACAAAAAAAAAGTGAATTGACCTCACCGAGATTTGAACCTCGAACCCCACGGCGTTAGAGAAAAAAAAAAGTATTTGTGACACAGCGTCTAGACAACTGAGCTATTGAAGCTCACACAAAATCATCGTCAATAGAGGTACATATATAAAAGTCTTCGTTAATTAGAGATTTGTTTGGTTTTTATTTAAATGACAAATCTTTGTATGTGTGTTGTTTGTGTATAAAAGGTGGAGATGAAAGAAAAGAATTTTAACACATGGATGTGTTGTTATGCTCAAAATTCTACATACATTTCAAACAAAGGGATTTTACTGGAAAAATTAGAGGTAGTCCTGGTTTTTTGCTAATATCTCAGCCATTTATTAACCGATCTGTCTGATTTTTAATAGCAAACAGAAATGGATCACATGTAACAGAAATAAAAAACAATCAAGTCCTCATCATGTCTGGGTTCTTCGGAAAACCCATTTCAACACACAGACGGACAGACGGACAGACGGACAGACGGACAGACGGACATCGTTAAATCAACTTCGCTCTTCATAAGGACCCAGAATATATATACTTTATAGGGTCTAAGATCAATATTGTAGAAATTACAAACGGAATGACAAACTTATATATACCCTTCCACCTATGGTGAAGGGTATAAAAAGGAAAATAATAGCTGTGTTTATGCGACAAGCTATCAAAGTTAACGTATGTCATGCCATATAAATTTAACATAAGCCAACGTTGAGTGTTAACGCTTACGTTAACACTCAACATTGATAACTTCCCGCATAAACACAGCTAATAATTAAACGAAAAGACCAAATAAATGTTATCCTTTTATTGAACTAGTTGGTTTATAAACCTATTTCATTTATTTCCCTTTTTACTGGGAAAGCACGGCGTTTTGAAAGAAATAATATTTTTATTGGACCTTATGAAAAAGCACGTTTTCCAATAATTTGTTTATTTAACAATTCTTTTGGTTCCAAAACTCTTGACAATTTCGTTCATATGACAATTTTGTCAACGGCATTTTTTATGTTCATAATTGTTGAAAAATCAATTCGTGAATAACGCAATTGAACTAGTTCGTTCAAGAACAACAACAACTCTAGTTAATCGTTTTCTTTTTTGTTATGGTAAATAACTAAAAATTTAATTAAATAATTTTAAATAAAAAAATTAATAAAAATACAAACATTTTTAAACAAATGATAACAAAAAATTAAAGCACTGATAAAATCCTAAAAGAGGTAAGTTTTTATTTTCATGGCTGTAATAAAAATAGAAAATTATGTAATAAATAAAAGTTCTGGTCCAGGATGCTGTTTAAGAATTTTGCCATTGCTGCTGGACTACAACGAACACCTTTGCTATTACAAAAATTATTATTGTGGAACACCAGTTGGCCTAAACGTTTTTTAAGCACCGAATTAGCCACAGCTTTAAGACCATTTTACTTTGTCGTTCATCCCGATTTATTTGGTCAATATCCGGAGCAACGTTCAGTAAATGAAGATTCTTTAAAACAATTAAGTGCCCATATGCAAATTTTATATGAACGTAAATATCACGTTTTACGTGAGAAAAAAACTTTACACTTTTATATACGTGAAGAAAATGTTGAGGAACGCAACAAGTTTAAATTGATAAAAATTACACTGGACAATCGAATCAACGATCCCAAAACAATTATACAAGAACTTTTGGAGTTGTGCAACTTGCCAACGGATTACATAAAAAATGTTAAAAGTATGCCGACTAAATCAAAATCATATGAAAATGGTACGGGTTTTGGAGGTACTACGGGATTTAAATCGTCTCAAGATTACACATATGGTTCGGAATTTGCCGGATTTAAATACACTTATTATAAGGTAAATATAATAAATAGATAGGAAAGTAGTAAATTATTTAGCCTAGTTTTTATAATGTTCTGTTAGCTTCTTGCTAGGATTTTAAATTACACATAACTTGTTGTTGCCCGCATTTAATTTAATTTAACTTTTTTTTTTTAATTAAATTTTAACGGTCATTGATTAAAGACTGGATTAGCCAGATGTAAACGTAAATTTATATCTGTATATCAAATTCAATAGCTAAATAGAAAATATATACAGGTTGGTTGAAAAGTTCCTGCGCTCGAAATGAAAGAATACTGTTTTTGTTACGAAATATATTTTTTTATTCAATATAATCTCCTAGAAGCTCAATAAACTTGTTCCAATGATCTTCCAAAAATTTTATCCCATCCTTATAATGGTTTTTCGGCAGCTCTGCAAAATAACCGTCTACGGCTGCTATGGCCTCTTCTTTCGACGAAAAATGCTTCCCACGAAGAAATTGTTTGAGATTTCTGAAGAGATAGTAGTCACTGGGAGCCAAATCGTGTGAATACGGTGGATGTTCAAGCAATTCGTACTTTAATTCTTTGAATTTAGCCATCGTCAAAACACTTTTGTGAGCAGGTGCATTGTCTTGATGAAAAATGATTTTTTTCTTCTTTAAACCAGGTCTTTTCTCACGAATTTTTTCATCCAGCTGATCCAAAAGGCTGCAATAATATTCAGAGTTGACTGTTTTACCTTTCTGAAAATAATCAATCAACAAAGTTCCTTTTGCATCCCAAAAAACTGATGCCATAACCTTCTTTGCTGATCGTTGTGACTTCACCTGCTTTGGAGCTGAACAACCAGCTTCAGTAAACGTTCTTGTTTCAATTTAGGATCATGGCAGTAGATCCAAGTCTCATCCATAGTTATAAAACGAAGCAAGAAGTCTGTTTTATTCTGCTTAAAATGCTCCAAATTACGCTGAGAAATTTGTTTTCGATCCAGTTTTTGTTGAATTGTTAATGTGTGCGGGACTAACTTTTCACATAGTTTTTTCATACGTAATTTTTCATGTAAAATATGGAGTACTCGTTCGTCTGAGATGCCTATGGTATTAGCATTTTCACGCTTAGTCAAACTTGGATCTTCACTAACCATATTATGTACCTGCTCAATGATTTCTGCTGTGGTTGCAGTTTTTGGTCGTCCTTCGCGTGGATCGTCTTTAAGGCTGGTACGACCACGTTTAAATTCACCAGCCCAAAATTAAACGGTGTTCATAAATTTCCTTTGCTTTTAAACCCTTCAAAACAAAGACGATATTCAATTTTTTCCATATTAAAAAAAATCAATGACACGTCAACTTCAAATGGCTTGTAAACAAAGAAAGAATTGACAGAATGACTTGCAACTTTGCATGTGTTCTCAGGACAGTTATACCAACTTGAGAAAAAAAAGTTTGGAGCTAGCAGTGCCATCTCTTGGTGAGCGCAGAAACTTTTCAACCAACCTGTATGTAATTAAAATAAAAATCGCTCAAATTAAAAAAAATTCCTAATTAAAAACAAAATTGTAAAAATAAAAAAAAATTAATATCCACAAATGTAGCCCTCCCTCTCTTTACAGTGAATAGTTATCGAGATAAACACGATCTAAAAGTCCAGCATATTAATTCGAAACTAGACCTCAGGTGTAACAAGTTTTTTCTTAAGCGCTTTTTGTTTTCGAGGTATGGACGATTGATTTTTTGTTATTGGCTACTTTTTGCTTTAATTATTTCTCGATTATTTTAAATTTTGGCAACTTTTTCAATTTTGTTTTTCGAATTTTAAATTTAGTATTTTTTTTTAAATTTTTGGTGATTTTTTAGTTTTTGCCTTTTTTAAATTTTGAATTTTTTGTATGTTTAAAAAAAAATCTTCAATTCCCTTTAATTAAAACTAGTAACGTAGTTATTTATTTTCTAAATACCTCAATCTACCGACACAAAATCGAATGAACAACAAATCGGTTGAATTTCCAAATTTGTAAATCAATTAAATTCAGTGATTGACAAACTGAAGGTTCAGATCAACTAAAGAATTCATTCCTTTTATAGGAACCCAAATATATACACACACAGTTCAAAGTTTAAGAACAGAAGATTAATAATTTTATTTAATAATTTTTCAATGAAACGTTTTTCTTTCAAAGACTACTATTCTTAATTAAAACAGTATTACAAAAGTTATATTTATGTTGACAACAATTCCCATTCAGAAATTGTAGTTTAGGAATTTAATTATTCCATAGTGAATCAGAATTGAAAATCGAATGAAGGATTGTAAAAAAATTAAATGTAAAGTTATAGTGTTCTAAAAAAATATAAATTTTAAGCTGTAGCTTTTTTATCGCTTATCTCTTCTTATGTTAAATAATATTTTTTAAGACAAATTTTCAATAAAACATCCAAACCAAAAATCAATAACTTTTATTTTGAAAAGTTTAATCCTTATTATTTTATTTACGATATTTTTCAATTAATTACTTTTAGGCCAAAGAAGAAAATAAAAAAACTTTAGATACCTGGATAACAGATAATGCAATTTTAGCAAAAACTCGCACCAAAGATTTGAAACCACTGAAGGCTGATGTATATAAATTACAACAAGTTGTTATTGAAAATTTAGGTTTAAAAGATGTTCGCTATGATTGTGGTTGGAATTTCGAACATTATCGCGGTTGCCTTAAAACACTAGAAAGACTCGCCTCAATGCATACGGAACATGTTAATCATTTGAAAGGACGTGTGGTAGTATTTGCTCCATTTACTGGCATTAGTTTAGAAGGACATGTTATGCTCTTTACTGGCGATGTTCTTAACAATTGGATTGAGTTTATCAAAAACATTCCTCAACATGATGCTTTCCTCAAGAAAATACCCATATATGAAAATACTCTATCTCAGGTTTTGAGACGTATTAAAATTGGTCGTCGTAAATTTATGCCCAAACAACAGGCCAAAGAGTACGCGGGCCATCTTATGAAAGTCACCACCACACTAGGCGATTATTTGAGTATAAAAAAGTTTCCTAAATCTTGGCCCAATTCACTGGGTGACTATGAAATTGTAATTGAATCTGAAGCTGGTCCGTTAATGGTAAGTCCTACGGGACAATTAATAGCTCCTGCCACATGTCCGGGCTTCATGTTAATAGATTTTATAACCACAAATCTAACGGTGGCCAAAGAACGTACACAAAAGTATCAAGAAGAAAAACTTGTAGAACGTGAATTGACACAACATTGTGTAGAACAGTTGCGTTTAAAGTCGCTAACAAAAGATGATTCAGTGACGCCGGAAAAAATGATAGACACTCTAAATGCTCTAAGCAAATGTAATTCAAAATCATTTGAAGACTTAGAATTACATATAACAAATTATTATTCCGTACTAACGGATGGTATAGTTTGTATACCATGGGACTTTAATAAACGGTAGTACAGCATAATACTTTTTTTATATTTTTTTAAATATATTTGTTTATATTATTTTAACTAAATAATATACAGCCTTAATTTTATTAATTTTAAAGCCGCGTTTATAATTGTGAAGTAATTCTACGCTGCAGCACATAGTCGTGTCGGCCTAGAACAACAACATGACGCATTTTTCCATACAAATTGGCAATTAAAACTCGCCGAGCGTTGCAATTGTTAAAGAGAATCTATTTTGTTTTCAAAATGGTTTTTCTAATTCTCTTGTTTTTTTTATAATTCTCTTAACAGAGTTCTCGCATTTTAAAAGTTTTTTGCAAAGAAAAAACATATGATGATGAGTAAAATTAGTATACGATATTATCTCTTATGTTCTCTTTGTATACTAGCGAATGAACAACGTGCTCTAAACCATCTTAGTATGTTCGTTTCTAAATATATATATTTTTTTTAATTATTACTTTTTTTGTAAGGTAAGGAGACACTGTAGAGTTAAAGAATCTCTACGGCACTCTTTACACTAAAATAAATATGACAGTTTGTGCGGTCACTTCAAAACATATTTGACGTTTTAATATTTACTCTAGTTTTGTGATATTTTTAGCTTATTTGAAGTGCTTTAAGTTTTAATTTTGTAATTAATATTGAAAAAATCACAAATTTTGTATTTAAATTTTGTTTCTTTATTATATTTTTATTGACAGTTAGAGATGTACAGAATTAGAGATGGGTTTTTATGTGATCACAGACTACGCAGAAAATAAGTAAAGTCAAAATTGCAGAGATATTCAGAAAGGGATAGATATACAAACAAATATGTACCATTCAATTTATATGAAGTTTATTTTTTCTATCGCATTTTGCAAATCACTGCAATGTCAAAATAACCATTTGGCTCGAGAAATCTTGTTTGACATATGTCATTTGTTAACCTGCCTTAGTTAGTCTGTGCTTGTTATATTCAACAGTTAACAGAGCAATGTTCACTTTGCACTCCAGAGTCAAACTAGAATTAGCTACACGTAACCTGACGTAAATCCATATGGTTGCCTCGTTTTATCTCATGCATTTAGATTGAATCAGCTGATCCGTCAAGTTACGTTATGTATGGCTAAATGAGCCTTAACTCTGGAGTGGATTAAAAAATATGGTAAGATATAAAAATGTATAAGAGAGAGAAAGAAAAAAAGTTTAATTTGCTAAAGCGTTGAGTACTACACAATATTAACCGTACCTTAGTTTTAACTGATTTTCGTTTAATCTATAAAACTAAGAAAGGCTGTAAATTTATCAAAGATATCTGTTTAAAATTATAAAATTTTCGCAAATCTTATAAAATATTTGTTATAGAAAAATTGTTAGGGTTTAAAAGCGAGTTTTTAGAATGTAGATTATATTTAAACTGACTTTAATGCAAATTGTAATCGGAATACTTCTTCTGAAATTTGGTTTATATGTTTAATTTTTTAATAAAGACCAAAATTCCATACGAAAAAAGGTTAAGTTTATGTCGAAAGTTAAAAAGGGCTAACAAAATTCGTTTAACTAAATCAAGTTTAACTTACATCCTAAAAACTCGGCGTAAGTGAATTTCTTTGTAGCGATTCTGGTTTTCACTTTCATCATTCACCACAATTTTCGAACTGAATTTTTTACGTAAGATAATTATTTTGACGATTTATAATTTTTTAAATATCTGTTTATTAAAAAAACATTTAGACAAAAACAAAAAAGTTTTATTTTCGTGAGAAAATAATTTCATTCGCAATAAATTATTTTTTTTTTCAATTCGACTTACGTGCCTATTCCTGCACTTAAAGAAAAAGCTTCAATATATCTATGAAATGTTTGATGGGGTTTCGTCCAAAGTAACGTTTCATAGTATTTATAAAACATTTCATAAATGGAATGAAATTTTATATTGTATATTTATTGTAAGAATGACGGCCATAGTTTTATTTTTTCGGGGTTTTTCTAAATGTTTCATAATTATTTATGAAACTGTTACATTGAACGAAAATTAAAGATGTTTTTCTCTGGGTGTAGTTGTGACTATTAAAAACTCAAAAATCTTTACTTTCCATACAAAACAGAAATGGAATTAAAAAAAATTAAAATTGTATTTATCAATATTGTGATGGTCTAGTTTTTGTATTTTTAAAACAAAAATTTAAATAAACATAATTTATTGTGACTTGGCAACAACAAACACAAAAAGAATACAGTCATAACTAGAGTAACACTAGAGTAACACTACACATTAATCAATTTTCGAATTAATTTAAATACACATTTGTTCACGTGTTACACGGGAGAATGTAATTGCTGAAAATGGAGGTGATTGTTGAAACTGAGAGTTCGAAACTCTATGCTTAACTACTTGTTTGTGTTTATTTTTACAACAACTTTTTATTAAAAGTTTATGTTAATAAATTATAATTTTAATACAACAAATGAAAATATGTCTTCCAATTTATAATTATTTATTTATTAAATTTATTATTTTGTTTTTAAAGAAAATAAATATAAAATGTAAAAACGAAACTTGTTTTATTCCAACTTTGTTCCAAATTTTCATAAGTCAGAACAGTTTTTCAGCCTCAAGTTCTTCTAGCCTCTCATTTATGAAGAGATAATTAAAAAAACAAATAAAATCAATCATATAGCAACATATAATAAAATCTTTTTAATTTACATATGTTTATACTTATTATAAAATGCGAAAACAAAATCTAATATATAGAAGTATCAATTTTAATATAAAACTGTTTTTTTTTGTTAAACTAGAATCATTATTATTTTAGGAAGAATAAAATTTAATTTGTATCATTTACTCAATAATATAATATATTTTTGAAAAAAACTGATCTTAAGCTCAAAAAAATAAATTATTTATAATTATAATTTAATTAAAAAATGTTCGTACAAAATAATAAATATGATAAAATAAATACGGTGCTACGGTGAAAATGCTAGTGTTTTTAATTCGGTAAATCGATTGCTCGATTAATCGCCTCCATTTCGGTTAATGTGGAAACAAATAAAATAACAAATGGAATAATCGATTAAAATAGGTCGATTAACCGGTTAAAATTTTAATATGAATTTTTCTGTTATTTTTCTTAAAACTTCCTAATTTTCCTAACTTTGGCAAGAAAATCGTATAAAAAACATCAACTGAAATACAATCAAATTCTTTGCAAATCGACTGAATTAAAGCAAATGTTATATATCGTATGCTTTAGGAAATATGATAGACAATTTTTATTTTTGTTTCAATTCCTTTAACAAATAAATTTTAAATAATAAAAAATTTTATTATCATGTCCAAAAAATTAAATTTGAGCTTTCAACCTCTGTATACATAAAAAGCTAGAGTCTCTAAGCAGAGCTTTAACAAAAACCTATTAAAATATATACTTCTCTCCTTCGCAATGAAACACGTGACAAGCACTTTGACGTTACTTATGTTATAAAATCTCATATTTGCCGAAGATTGGCATAACTCTAAAAAAGTGATTCCGAGATAAATGCATTTAAAATTTTCAATTGAGCCTAACTGCTGAGCAAAGTGCAAAACATTTTTGGTTGCCAATCAGTGAGGAAAAGAGATGTCAATACCATTTTTTGATATGTTTTAGATTATGGTGTGATTATGAATAAAAAATTTATAAAAATTAAATATTAACATGGAATTTTGTTTCTTATTTGTTTATCAACAAATTTTGATGACGTGACAACTTCATTAGAATTAAGTTGTTTAGTAAAAAATATTTAAGAACTCGCTTATTTGAATCCCTAATTGCACAAACACATACTTGTCAGAAATGTGCGTGTTTTTTATATCTTTTCTAATAGATAACCTCTTTAACTCTAAAGCCTTAACCAGGTGGTCAAAAGTGACAGTTCTATCAAAATTTGTTTGTGAATATCGCAAATACTTTTCATACCATATTTTTAAGAAAATTTTTGTTGCATTTTTTTTTGAATCCAGCTCTTGTTTATAAAGGCATTTTTTTGTCTAAAGATAAAAACAAACTTTATCCACAAAATGTCCCAGTTCGCCATTTTCTTTTTAAATAGTCGTCAGATTCCTCTGAAAAAATCCAAGATTAAAAGGCATGATTCTTTAAAAAAATTTCAGTACACCCAGAGAAAAGATTGGTTGCAATTCGATGAAAACCGTTAACATTTATTTGTGAGGATTAAATTTTATTTGGAATAACCTAAAATCCAACCATTTATTTAGTGTAGTAATTTGGTACAATCTATTAAATTTATTAAAAAATTGTCGATATTCAAAAGTGGTAACTACAAGTACGGTTATTCTGATCAAATATATCATTTAATTAGGGTTTCAGTAGAAGCAACCGAATTGTGGATTGTATTGATAATAGACGTCACTAATGATTGGTATTGATAAACAAATTTTATACTAATATTTGTTTTCCTTACAAATTGTTTAAATTCAAAATTAGGCATTTTTAAATCTGGCAACATTCGAAGTGTCATTGTTTGACATTTGAACAATTGTTATTGTTTGCTAGTAGAAGGTACGAGGTTAGTAAAAATGGAGCGCTACACGAATGAACAACGCATTCTCATTGTGAAATTGTTTTACCAAAATGGTGAAAGTTTTGCGGCTACAGTTCGCAAATTGCGATCAATTTGGGGTCACAATAATGCTCCAAAAGAGTCAACTGTAAAGAGATTAATGGATAAATTTGCCGAAACTGGGTCTGTTAGTGATGTAAAGACAACAACGCGCCATCGACCAGGTCGATCGACCAAAAATGTCGCAGCTGTACGTGATGTTGTCGCTCAAACACCATCCACCTCAATTCGACACCGAGCTCAGCAAATTGGTGTCTCCAAATCCACTTTGCAGCGAATTTTGACGAAAGATTTGCATCTTCATGCATACAAAGTTCAATTGACTCAGGAACTGAAGCCAGCTGACCATGGACAGCGAAGGGAGTTCGTTTGGGTATTGGAGAGACAACATGAAAATGCTGATTTTGCCGATAAAATCATCTTCAGTGACGAGGCCCATTTTCATCTTGATGGCTTCGTCAATAGGCAGAATTGTCGCATTTGGGGTGAGGAAAATCCTCGAGTGATTCACGAGAAGCAAATGCATCCTCAACGTGTCACTGTGTGGTGTGGTTTTTGGGCTGGAGGAATCATTGGACCTTTTTTTTATGAAAATGAGGCAGGTCAAGCGCAAACAGTCAATGGTGTTCGGTATCGTGAAATGATAACCAGTTTTTTCTTGCCTAGAATTGAAGAAATGAATGTGGAGGGCATGTGGTTCCAACAAGACACATGTCATACAGCCAGAGAAACAATTCAATTGCTGCATCAGTCATTTCCCGGTCGTGTTATTTCGCGTTTTGGAGATCAGAATTGGCCGCCTAGATCGTGCAATTTAACACCATTAGATTTTTTTCTTTGGGGTTTTTTGAAGTCGATGGTTTACGCGAATAAGCCGACGACGAATCAAGCCTTAAAAGAGGAAATTGGACGCTGCATTAATGAAATACCGCAGCATTCATGCAAAACGGTCATTGAAATGTCCTCAAGTTAAGTAAAATTTTATTTAAACTTAGAAAAATTTTCTTAAAAGGAATAAAAATTCCTAAGTTTGAGGAAAAACGAAATAGTTTATAAATAGTTCATATTTTTCCTAAGTAATATTTCTTGATTTTGGGAAAAGAAAACAAGTAAATTAATTAAAAATTTATTAATTTTAAGAAAAAACATCTTAGTTTTAAGAAATTTGCATGCTCAAATGTAATAAAATTAAATTTAGTTAAAAAAAAATTAGGACATAATTTACTCCCATTTAGTTCAAAAAATGTGTCTAACTTATATCGAGAAAGTACTTGAACTTAATGTCTGTTCATTTATTGTTCGCGAGTAGTAAAATTAACTAAATTTTAGAAAGCCATTTCTAAATTCAGTTGTTAAGTATACCACTTTCTTATTTTAAAAAATTGTTTTCTAAAAATTATTTCAGACAATTAAAAACAAAAAGTTATAAATTTTTTTCTATGTAATAGTAAAAATTTACTTGATTTTAAAAACTGATGAACTATTTCTAAGGAAAATTTTCATGCAACTTAGTCCAGATACATTTTAAAAATTTTAATAAAATATTATTTTTATTTCTTATTTCTTATAAACTGATGAACTATTTCTAATACTAAATATTTTTTCTAGGTTAATGGAAAATGTTTACTCAATGGAAGTAAATTTTTATATTATTAAGTTAGGCATTTACTTGATATTAGTACATTTTTCATAAATTCAAGGTAACGATAAACTTACCAGCAGTTAAAATAAACTGAATAGTGGTTAATTTTTCTCAATTTGAAGAAAACTCTTACTTAATGGTAGTAAATTTCTATTTTGAAGAAAATTATTTAACCATATTTTGGAAAGTTGAGAACTAAGTTAGGGAAAAAAATTATCTCAATATAAACACTTTCTTATTTTCTGGTAAACTGTATTACCTTCATCATAGAAACAGTTTCATATTTATTAGAAAATTTTTTATCAAATTCAAGGATAATTTTAACTTTAAAGGAGTGCTATTTATGTTGATTTTAGAAAATATTTTCTTATTTTTAGGAAGTTAAGTTCTAGTTTTTAGTAAAAAAAATTATCTAACAAACTAAACTAAAATAATTTTTTTTTTTAAAACCTAGGAAACATTTCCTAACTAACAGTAAAATTTTAGATGATGTATGAACTAATAAGAAGAAAATTTTATTTAGAAATTTTGACCAAATTTTAAGTCAAATTTGTTTCTTAATTTCAAGGAAAATTTTATTAAATATTGGTAAAAAGTATCTTTTGCGCCGTTTTCATTTTAATTTTTCCTCCAAATAAGTTAATTTTTCTAAATTCTAGTTAATTTTTTTTGAGTGCATATAAATGTGTGCAAATTTAAGGGATCCTTTATTTTTTATAACTTCATCACATCTGAGAGACATGGATTCAATATGATTACTTATTACGGCTTTTAGGAATACCTTTCCACTCAGATTCTAGTATTTCGAAAAGTTTGCTTCAAAAATTGTTGGAAGGAATCATTGTACAATAAAAAAAATCATCGACAAAAACCGTCAAGAAATTGCCTGGAACAAGCCGACCAAAGCGTCTTACAGAAATAAGAGCTATAGTTAGAGAAGTAAAAGCGGATCCGACTTCCAGTGCTGTAAAAATAGCTCGAGATATCACACAAACTTCTGGCAAATCAGTAAGCGCTAGCACCATTATAAAGATCACTACAGCAAAATGGTTTACATGGTAAAGTACCACGTAAAAAACCTTATATATCGAAGCTCAACCAAGGTAAGCGTATGAATTTCGCCAAAAATATTTAAATGAGTCTTCAACCATTTGGAGAAACATTCTTTTCACCGATGAAAGTAAATTTTAAATATTTGATGTCAAAAAACCTCCCAAGATATGGCGAAGCAAGAATAATGCCTTTAGTGATAAATGCTTTACCAAAACAGTAAAGCATGGTGGAGGCTCCTGGATGTATGGCGGCACCGGGGGTCGGTAATCTTGTGTTTATCGAATCTACAATGAAAAACGAAGATTATTTTGAGATTTTGAAAAACAATGTAGCCCCTAGTGTGAAGAAATTTAACTTAGCGCCGAGCTGAATATTTCAACAGGACGATGATCCTAAATACTTCTCCAAAATTGTGAAGGAGTGGGTACTCCATCGTACTCCGAAAACGCTTGATCCAATTGAGCATCTTGACAAACAAATTAGAGAAAGGAACAATTCTTGCAAGGATGACCTAAATTATTAATTATTATTATTAAAATACAAGACAATAACGAAATTTAATATAACAACTCTTAATCGTAGGGTGTACTGTTTTTTTTATTTCTGAAATACAATTGACTATTTCAGAAATACAATTGACTATTTCTGAAATGCAATTGACAATTTCTGAAATACAATTGACTGTTTCAGAAATACACTTGACTATTTCTGAAATACAATTGACAATTTCTAAAATACAATTGACTATTTCTGAAATACAATTGACTATTCTGAAATACAATTGACAATTTCTGAAATACAATTGACAATTTCAGAAATACGATTGACTATTTCTGAAATACAATTGGAAAAGTAGTAGTTTTCGTGTATATTATATTGTTGGATCTAATCTGATACAATTCAATCTAACTTTATAAAGTAATATAAATATATTGTTGAGTCCTATTTAATCTGCCATTTTTCGGATCAATTCAGATCCATCTTAATCCTCAAATATATTTCTGGATCTAATTTGATCTGCCATTTTTCGGATCGAATAAGATATTAAGGAATATAAAATTGGAAGTGATTAAATATTGTTCCAGATAAATTTTTTTTGTTCGGACGTACCACGCACCTGCTTACGGACCAATTAATTTCAAACCATCTGTGGTTTATTATATAAAAATGTTTGTGTTACTAATAGATATTTCTGCAAGGGGCCGCTGTGAAGTAACAAGATTCAAAAATATATTCTCTGTACATACATATATCTATCTTCCAATAGTCTGATCATGATGGGGTGAAATATTTCGGTGTGCATTGAAACTAGCGTTATAACCAAAACACCGATACCGCAATAACAAAAATAATGTTACCCTTAAAATATCGTTACCGAAATAACTAAAATAACGTTATCGCTAAAATACCGTTACCGAAATAATGAAAAATACCGTTATCGCTAAAATACCGAAAAAACTGAAAAAATCGTTATACCTAAAATACCGTCACCGAAATAACTGAAAAAATCGTTATCCCTAAAATACCGTTACCAAAATAACTGAAAATATCATTACCCTTAAAATAACCTAACCGAAATAGTAGAAAATAGCGTTACCCCAACCGATAACTGCATTTGTTTCGGTTACCATCCATGATTCAAACACATTAAATATTTGTTTATAAGAAGTAAGAAGTAAGATGGAAGTCCTTAATGTTCCTGGAGAACACTTTACACCTAATTTCCATTTTTTATTCAAATTTTCCATTTGATTTTTTTTTATTGGTACTTTAAATTGGCTGTTTTTACTATCTTACTAATTCTTACAATATTTCCATTTGCGTACTTTTTTGGATACTCTCTATAATTTTGTTATTGAGTAATTTTTATTAAATTTTAATGGAAAAGTACACAAACGGACCTATTAAGAATTATGTTTACTTTATTTTGACGCGAAAAAACTGGGGCACTTTTATAAAACGTGAATTATTTTTTTATGAATTCCATTTTTCTTTAATTTCCAATGAAATATGCAATATTTTTTTGAATAAAACTATGTTTATACAAATATAATAAATTTTTTAAAACAATATGAGGTGTTTACTTTATTGTGATGCTCACAGTAGTTTCATATACCGATATGCAGCACGAACAGGCCACTTAAAAAAAAATTCCGATGAGATCCTTCAAAACGACGACACACGTATATTTTTTTTGTCTCCTCTACCAGAACCCCGTATATTTTTCGTATTGTGCCGTGTTAAAGTTAAACACGGGTACTGTTGTTTTTGTTCTGGCCAAAAT
The DNA here is from genome assembly GCA_949748255.1 of Eustalomyia histrio. Lineage (NCBI taxonomy): Eukaryota > Metazoa > Arthropoda > Insecta > Diptera > Anthomyiidae > Eustalomyia > Eustalomyia histrio. Next base: position 87,487,142 of record OX456524.1, on the reverse strand, counting down.
ATTTGCAAAATAGTCTGTACCCAATTTTTTGTATAAATTACAAAATTTTTAGTTAAAAAATAAAAATATGTAACTTTTTTTTACAAGTTTTCACATTTTACAAACATCCCAGCAGAAATATGGTACCAACTACTTACCAGACTATTAAGTCGCTTAATTACTGTTGTTCGCAATGTCCCAGAAGCAATGAGTGGTCATTATCTTTTCACTTACAAAACACACAAAGTAATTGGTGGTCATTACTCTTTTGCTTACGAACAGCCAAAAAATAATGAATACGCATTACTTTTTGGACATCGCGAACAAGTAAATAGGCTGGTAAGTAGAGTTTTTGCTGGGATTTTAGTCTAGATACTATTTATTAAATTTATTGGCAAACAATTTTTATGAGTGCATATTAACATTACATACAATTCCCAACACCATAAAAATAACTTAAATATGTAATTTAATTATATCTCTCTCTCTCTCTCTCTTTTACTCAACATCACTGCAATCCTCCAATAACCATAAACATTGATTGTTATGAAAATCATTTAAATTTCTCGTATAAGTATAATTTTCCATTTTGCTCCAGTAACGAGAATCTCCCCCACAAACATACACAGACTTTAGTGGATCACGAATAGCTGTATGGTTTCCTTGAAATTCAAATATCCAATTACTGGACTCACGATGACTGTAAAGATTTTTAGTTATTGCTGAATTAGATAAAGTGGTATTAATAGTGAATAAGGATTTGTTTGAGTTATTATCACCCTGTAAACGTAAATAACGTGACCAATAAGGGGAACGCAATGTGTATTCTTTATTGCCAACACGTTCAATTTTAAATGCAGCTTTTTTACGATTTATTGGATATTCAGAATTTTCAATATGATTTGTACACATTAGATAGGTCTGTGGGCATTCATACAAATAATTATTTGTTGTTATATTTCTTATACAAATTTTTGAGGCAGCATATAAATTTCCCATGGATGTGGAAAATAATTTTAATGATTGTTGACGTTGTGCCGATGGAATTTTTATAAAATCTGGCTGTGACATTAGTAATTCTAAATTATCATATAATGTATTTGGTACATATTTATCGAAGGATTTCAAGTATTTTATATATTTTATATGGTTTATTATTGCTGCAGTTGTATTTGAGGTGAAATTTAATAAATTGTCCGATACGGTCCCCTGATATTCTATGGTATCAAGATTTTCAAATAGTTTATCTGCAGTATGTTCATAAATATTTGTTATATTTAGATTACAAAGACGATGCAACAAGTGTTGAATTGTTGAATTTTGTATAAAGTAACTACGTAAAATTAATGAGCTATATTCTATAATATTTGATTCGATTTCAGCTTGTAATATGAACAATTTCAAACTTTGATGGTTTCTCAAAATATTTTGTATATCTTCATATAGTTCTATGTATTCCAATGGATTTGTTTTGTAAGGATTTTGTTTTAATTCTTGCCACAATACTCTATAAAGTATTTCATATATTGTTATATTATTTGTAGTTTCAACTATTGTTTTTAAATAGTATTTGGAGTTCCAATTTCCAGCAATTGTTTTTTTAAATAAATATTGTAATGAATCCAAATCATTATTTAATTCGTTTGTTTGTGCGGCAGTATTTAAAATAATATTCACTTCGATATCACTTAAATTTAATGATTTTAAAACACCATTAATTTGATTTGTAATTCCGGTCAAGTTATTTAAATTTGCCTTATTGCTGTTATTAAGTATGACTGATGTTGTGAATGGTGGTATATGCTGCTGTTGGGATGCAGCTACAAATGTGGTTAAAGCTATTAAAACGATTATTAGCGTTTTAAATGACATTTTCGTTTTATTAGAATTTGTTTCACAAAATGCAATATTTTATATTCTGTAGTCTAGTTTTTATATAAAGAGAAAATTTGTTTGGTTGTAATCTTGCAAAATATTATCTCTATTAATAAAGGAATAACGTTACTGACTGACTGGCTGACTGATTCAACATCGCCCAGCCCAAACCGCTGGAGCTAGGAAGCTGAAATTTGGTATGTAGGTTCCCCCTCCGGCGTAGATGGGATTTTGGAAATTCCTTCGGGGGAACTCCCCTTTCATGGCCTGCCCCAACCTCTTTGGCTTGAAACTTGCAAAAAACTTCCTTGATAAGGTACATTTTAGAATTTTGGCCAGTGTTGTTGTAAAAATGGGAGGTTAAAGGGCGAAAAGTCTCCCCCTTAACGGCCTGCCCCAACCTTTGGACCTGGGAAGTTGAAATCTGGTATGGAGGCTCCTTCTCCTGTGTAGATAACAGCTAAGATGTGATTTTTGAAAAATTCATCGGGGAAGGGCAGAAAAAGGTAAAATTCTCCCCCTAGACGGCCTTTCAATACCGCAAAAGCTGGGAAGTTGAAATTTGGTATATTAGTACCTCCATTGTTGTAGACATCCATCCAGGTGTAAGTTTTCTAAATTCCTTCGGAAGAGGAAAAACGGAAAAAATTCTCCCCATACCGATATTGGTAGAAACCTTGAAATTTTAAATATAAGTTACCTGGAATACGGGCTAACTCATTGATAAGCTTCGTTTTAGCATTTAGGTCAGGGACGTGGTAAAAATAGGGTTTAAAAGGGCGAAGAGTCTCTCCCTTAATGACCCGCACAGGCCGCTGAACTTAGGAAGTTGAAATTTGGTATGCGGCTTTCTTCTCTAGTGTAGCCAATAGCTAAGACGGAATTTTTGGAAAATTCAACGGGGAGAGGCAATTGGGATTTATGGAAATTCCTGCTGGAGGGGCAAAAAGGGGAAGTCTTCCCCTTAACGGTATGCACCAACCGCTGAAACTAGAAAGTTGAAATTGGTATGCAGGTTCCTTCTCCAGTGAATATAACAGCAAATACTTAACTTTTGGAAAATTCAAAGGGGAAGGACAAAAAAGTGGAAAATGTGAATGTAAATCTAAATGTGAATGTGCAAATGTACAAATTTGGAAATGTGCAAATGTGCAAATTTGCAGAAACGTAGACATTCACCTAGGTTGTACTTATGGAAATGTTACCTCTTAACAGGCTGCCTACACCAATTTAGCTAGAAACCAGAAATTTGAATTGTGTTAAGTGGAGTATGGGCTAACTAATTGTTGAGGTAGATCTTGAAATTTTCGCCAGGCACATGGCACATGACTCCGGGTAATTATCTGAGGACTCCGTGTACTCCCAGCCGTTAGCCCGGGCAATCCCGGGTTTTAGCCCGGTCACCTTTTTCTACGCTAACAACGTAGCGGGCTTTGCCCTCTAGTTATTGCATATTTACAAAAAATTATTTTCTTTGATCTTAAGATAATAATGATTATGAATAATTTTAAGTCAATATTAATTAAAATTTGTATGCATTTGAATTTATTATAGACCAGGGGTGGAAACGTATTTTTTACTGAGGGCCATAGTGTTGTTTTTTCATAAATTATAAGCAGCCGTAAAATTCATTAAAAATACATAGCTAAAATCAAAGCGGACCTAATAAATGTTCCATGAAACATATCTTCTGGCAGATATCTAGTTGCTAAAGTGATTTAAGGAGCAATATAACCCATTTCTTTTAGAATAATTTTACACAAAATCAACACTTAGAATCTTGAATTGATAATTTCAAAATTTACTGACTTATTGCGCAAAAATGGTTACAAATATATTATTCAAAATATTGTCCATTGCTGGTCACAACATTTTCCCATCTTTCTGGCAATCCATTCATCGACTCATTTTTTGCATTGTTCATATAAAGTGAACTTCTGCTGGGTCGAAAGGTGCGATGTCTGGAGAATACGGCGCTTCCAAGTAAGTCTTGACCGGTCTTGCAATATGTGGCCGAGCATTGTCGTGCTATAATATCAGTTTTTGGGCTTGGGGTTGTCGTAGCGGAATCACTTTTTATCGCCAGTCACAATGAAATGCAAAAAAAACTTTAATTTTTAAGTGTCCGAGGAGCTGTTCACCTGCGAAAAATATCATTTCGTATGACAAGCAGTTTCCTAGCTTTTGAAAAAAATCCAATGGGTGTCGAATATTATGTAGAAACGTGTCTTCTATTAGCCTTAACCAGAAGCGATGGTAGAATTCTGGTGGGAGTACCGACGGTTTACTGCTGGACCGGGAGATTTTCTCTTCCGCGATCTGGAGGAAATCTCTAAAATTGGAATTCTGAGACTCCTGTCATTTGCTAAGAGAGTGTGGGGCACCCTGGGTGCCTTCACATCTGACTAAACCATTTCTTTATTTCTTATTTAATAATGCCGGGGATCCAATTGGTCTATGCGGGGTCTTTTTGACCATCCAGCTCAACCTAATCTGAAGCGTTTGGCATTCATCCCCATAAAGCATTGATTCCAATTCTTCGTTTTAAAACTTTTTAGGTTGACCCGGCATACAGTGCTCTGTTCCATAGACAAAAATCAAAAATAAAATGTTGGTCATATATAAAAAATGTTGGTTTGACTCTTTTTGGCGCCGTAAGAGGGCGCTAAACTGGGCCAATTTTAAGAAATAATGGTATAACAAAAAATGGCTTTTAGTTGTTTGGTTTTTATTTTGTCTTAATATATTTTTAATCGACTAAAAATATACTGTTCAGTATAAATCTTTAGTACAATTATTTTTTATTGATCTGAATATTAAAGTAATTGAAATTTAAAAATCTTTGATGGAGTAAAAAAAAAAATAAAAGAAAACGAGAGTATTTTTTGACTTTCATAATTTATATTATTATCTCAAAGATAATAAGAAAAATAGAACCAACATTTTCCCACAAATTATAAAAAATCATGTTTTTAAAAATGTCTATTTTCATTATTTATAAAGGGTATTTTTTAGAGTGTCACAACTTTGAGTTTGCATCACTGGTTTATTTGACAATCCATTTAACAGCTGCTAGTTGATTTTTATTTAGTTTGCTTTGAAATTTCATTATGAATCGACTTACACCAGAGCAACGCGTGTAAATTTTTAAAATTTTTAATCAAAATAATTGTTCTATTCGTCAAACTCAACGTGCACTTCTTCCATTTTCGGACCACATTTACTGCTACTAATAATGTACATCCCGTGAGACTTCGATCAGTGCCGAATTAGCCGCTCTAAAGGACGATTATGTAGGCCATGAAGAAATAAAGCCTAATGCTGAGACTAAGGCTACTGAGTCACCCCAATAACGTAATTCCCGAGTTACTTAATACTTGGGGTCTAGCAAGAAGGCTAAATCGCTACAAACTTCATGACCTGATAGGTCGATTCAACCCGGATTGAACTTATAAATTAATCTCTTAAATCTTGTTAATAAATATTGAAATTAGAACAAAACTATTAGTTAGTCTATATAGACTAGTCGTATTTCTATTATATTGTTTAAATAAAGTAAAAAAAAACAAACTAAACAAAAAGCAACTATCAGCTGTTAAATGGGTTGTCAAATAAAGCAGTGATGCCAACTCAAAGTTGTGACACTCTAAAAAACACAACATTTACTAAAATATGTATTACTTTTATAGTGCCAAAATTTGAAAGACGTAAAAAAAACAAATATTTACCATAAATATGGATGAAAAATATATTTTTGGAAATATTATAAAGTAGCTTAAACGCAGAGAATTTGAAGCAAAAATAGTTAAACACAAAAAAAAGTTTTAGATGTTTCGCGAAAAAAAATTAAAAATTTAAGATTTTCAAAAATGACCGAGTTTTTTTATTTAATTATTCTACACCATTTTCAACTGAAATTGAGAGCTTTCTGAATGAAATAGGAAAAATTCTAAATAAAATTGAGATTTTTTATTTTAAATTGAGAAATTTCCAAAAGTAATTGAGATTTTCCATTTCAAATTGAAAAATTCCAAATCACGGTAAGATTTTCCATTTAAAATTGGGAAAATTTTAAATGAAATTGAGATTTTCTATTTAAAGTTAAGAAAATTTTAAAATGAATTTGAAATTTTTCATTTGATTTTGAAAAAATTCCATTTGAAATGGCGGAATTTGTTTGGTCAATATTACTCGTGGAAAAGTTAGTCGGTTAATTCTATGTGACCATTTATTCCATTTTTAATGGTTTGAATGAGAGCATTTTTAAGGGGCGGCGTGCACCCGGGGTCTACCCAGGGAGCACCCGGGGATCACTCGGGGAGCACCCGGGGAGCACCTGGGGTTAAACTGGAGAGCTTCCCAGGGCTGGGCCGAAAAAGTTTCCATTTCGTCTACAAGCCTCTAATAAAAAATTTGGGGCCAGTCGGATAACGCTAATGTCTGCCCTTAAAATTCCGCGTATTCAGCGCCCTCTAGTTGTGCAAATAAGTGTCAAATCTAGTTTTTTTTACACATCATTTTAATTTTTAACACTACAAAATTGTATCAAATTTATGAAAAAAAAAAAACATTAAAATAGACATTTTTAAAAACATGTTTTTTATTTAATTTGTGCCAAAATATTGGTTTTATTCTTATTATCTTTAAGATAATAGTATTTTTTTAAAATTAATTTATTTATATATTTTTAAATTTTATCAGGCTCGAGATCATAATTTAATGTTACTAACGAATAGTAAACACTAATTGTACCCTCCACCATATATGGTGAGGGTATATATCAGTTTGTCATTCCGTTTGTAACATCTCGAGGTCTAAGACCCCATAAAGTATATATATTCGTGATCCTTATGCAATTTTAGCGATGTCCGTGTGTCTGTATGTTGAAATGGCGATCACAACGCGAAGACGCAAGCGGGGGTGCCTATTTTTACCTGGATTGTTGGACATCCTCCCGAGCAGTTTGGTATTAAAAATTAGCAAAATCGGTCCAGCGGTTAAAAAATTATGAGTGAAAATGTGAAGATACCTCTAAATTTTCCATACAAATTGGTGTAATTTAGTACAATTTCATAGAAGCGACAGGTACAAAATATATTTTCTCATATTTTTTCATCAGTTGCTAGAAATTAATAATATTTTGTATTCACCTCAAATATTTTTCATCTCAAAAAATTTTTATCACGACTAAAATTTTTTTTCACCACAAACAATTTTTTTCACCTCCATAACTTTACTTCAAAAGTTTTTTACATTATTTGTATCAAAAACAGTAGAGAACATTTTTTTAGGATGTTGGTGGAGGGTATTCAAAGATTCGGCACAGCCGAATTTAAGCCTTTTTTTACATGTTTTTTTATTAAATGAAAAAAAATTGTGAGGATCAGCGCACTTTCGACCTGAGGGACCAGGTCATCAACAGCCTCCTCAGGAACCACCCAACCCATAAGCAACTCATGGTTTTGAACAGGCTTATATACCACACACCCTAAAGAATATGAATATGCGAAAATCCTTTTTCATTTTATATTAAAATTTATTTATATTAAAATTTATTACAAATATACTACATTATTTTCAAGTGAAATTAAGAAAATTCCAAATTAAATTGAGATTTTTAAAATAAAATTTAGAAAATTCCAAGTTAAATTTATATTTTTTAAATGAAATTAAGAAAATTACAAATGAAATTGAACTTGTTCATTTTAAATTGAGAAAATTTCAAATTAAATTGTGATTTTATATTTGGGATTAAGGAAATTCCAAATAAAATTGAGATTTTCCATTTTAAATTAAGAAAATTCCAAATAAAATTAAGATTTTCCATTTGAAATTGAGAAAATTACAAATGTAATTGAGATTTTCTATTTCAAATTGAGAAAATTCAAAAGTGTATTTGATATCGTTGATATGCACACCCGCTTTTAAAACTCTACAAGTATTTTATAAGAAATTTTCCGAAGTATTATTTCCGGATTTTCCTCAATCCACATCAAAATTCTATTGATTCCATCTTCTTATTAGCAGCATGGATAAAAAAATTACGATCTTGATCTTAATATTTTTTATACTTTTTACTTTCAACTCTTTCGCTAATAGAGAACCCTATTTTAATAGGTCAATAATAATCTTAAACAAATTTTATAAATTTTTTTTATTTAATTTTGGACTTCTTTCTACTTCTTTTTAATAAAAATCATTGATTTTATCACATTTGCATAAAACGAATAATTCGGGGAAATAGTGGCAATATTTGGTGTTTGGATGTATGGTATCAATATTCGGTAAATAGCCAAAACATGCCGAATACCGAATAGGTACCGAATATCAAAAATTATTTTTTTCATAAAAGTATTTCATGTTTGGTTTTTTAATTCTATAGTAAATTTTTATCAAACCTAAAATATAATTTTTATTATAAACTTTCAACAAATTTTGTTTCTGCCTTTGAATTTTCTTGTTGGAAACAAAAAAATTTTGATGTGTAAATAACCAAAAAAGAAAAAGAAAACAAGTAAGAGCGGCTTAATTCGGATATGCCGAATCTTATATACTCTTCACCATGGTTGGGAAAAAACTGAAGTTTATATATGGACATATATGGAATGGACAGATTTATATACGGACGCCTTAAGGAGCATATAAACCATTTAGTTTGGCGATAAAACTTGGACTCGGGATGATTTATGGTTCCAGAAAATAGGTATTTAAAAAAAAATTATGTTTTGGGCATAACTTTTTTGTATCTGAACCGATATTTCCGAGTTTTTTTAGCAAATATGTTATGCTAAAGATTTTAGATATTTTGCTATATAAGACGTATCCATAGGTCATATTACAGCTCTAAAATTTTAGTTGTTATAAAAATTTTGATGTTTTTAGCCCATTTATGGATTATTTAATTTCGGTCTTATCGTTCTTAAGATATAAAGTAATATATTTTGTGCCACGCCCAATTCACAGATCCCGCCCACATTTGGTCAGATGTTGTGTATTGATAACCAAGATGCTCGTACCTTATTTTAGAATTTTTCCTCTTTCCGTTCTCCAAATATACAGAAAAACTGAACCAAATCGTTAAGTCAACTGTGCTGTACGTATTTATGTTAAAAAAAAATAAAAAAGTCTTAATAAAAATGTAAAAAATTGTCCAAAAAAAGTTGAATAGACGGGGATTGATCGCGCGACTAAAAGAAAAAAACTTTTTATGACAAAGCGCTTGGACCACTGAGCCATTGAAAGACATACGCAATCATCGTTAATAGAAGTAAATAAATAGTTTTCGTTCAAAACTAATTTGTTTGGTTTTTAGGTTAATCTTTGTATGTGTTTGTTGTTTGTGTATAAAAGGTGCATAGGTGAAAGAAAAGAAGTTCAACAAATAAAATAAAAAAAGAACAACAACCACAAACATAATGCCAATCAGTGTTGTGATATTATTTTTTCCAAAAATCTTTTTAGTTGTAAAAAAAACTATTTTCGACCAAAAAATATTTTTTACAAATCGTTAAAAGAAATCACTAGAACTGCATATGTTTTATTTCTACAAAAACGTTTAATTTAGCTGGCAAATTTGCATTTGGGATTTTATATCGCTTTTTTATTAAAAAATATTTTTAATTTCTTTAGCTTAATTTTAAAAATTTGAAGGAAAATAGTTTATAATTTTTTTTTTTATAAATTATTATAAGTTATGACCTTAAATAGTTGCACTCAAAGGGGAATTATGTATAAAATTTTCTTTATATATGAGAAATAAAATGGTTTAAAAATCTTTTTATAAATTATTTTAAATCGGAGCAAAAATAGAAATAAAACCGTTTGTATTTTGTTTGTATCAGAGGGTTTTTATAAAAATGTTGATGTTTTTAGCCTATTTATAAATTATTTAATTATTTATTTATTTAAAATTTCATTTAAATTAATTACACTGTCCAACAAATTAAGACTTTTTGAATGGAACAGAATAGCGACCCCATAGTTCTGAAAGGATATGTTTGTAGAACAAACTTATGGTCCAGCACGTCTGAGTTTTTTTTACGGTGGGTCAAAGTTTTCATTTTTTGGTCGAAGGGAGCATTATACTATATGAAAAAAATTCTGTAAGTTAATGTCTGAGAGAATTTTTATGGTCAGAGTTGTATTGTGGAATTGTATGAGGATTATTTTTGTGGAAGATCTTAACCCTCTAACTGGTCTCTTTATGAGTCAATTTGACCCTTTTTTCGAGAAAATCAAAAAATATCCTTTAAAAAAGGACATTTAAGGATTAAAATATTCTACGAAAATGTTTGCCGGAAAATTTCAGTGGGGGTCACCAAAGACACCAATGTTGTAAATAAAGCTCTTAAATAAAATTGAATACTATAAATATAAATGGGAGGTATGCGCAGACTTCAAAATGATTGCAATATTGACTGGAATGCAAACAGGATACACAAAATATATGTGCTTTCTTTGTAAATGGGATTCACGTGCTACCAGCAGCCATTATCATATTAAATATTTCGAAAAACGCAAAGAAAATATTATTGGTGACTTAAATGTAATCCATGAATCCCTTGTCCCAAAAGATAAGGTCATACTTCCACCGCTGCATATTAAGTTGGGCGTGGTGAAAAATTTTATTAAAACTTAAATACACAAGAAAATGCTTTCAAACGCATTCAAACAATTTCCCCCAGATTATCTGCTGTAAAATTAAAAGAAGGTAAAATACGGTTTTAAGAAATAATTTATTTCATTTAATATAAATTACCTTTTCTAGGAATGCTCGTTGGACCCGATATAAGAAAATTATTACAAGATGAAGAATTTTATGGTCATCTGTCGGATATGCAAAAGACAGCATTTGACTTTATGCAGCTGGTTGTATCGGAATTCCTTGGAAACTCAAAAGCACAAAACTATGCAGAAAATATTGAGAGCATGCTAATCGGTTTTAACAATATTGGCGTTAAGATGTCACTAAAGCTGCATTTTCTGCACTCTCATCTCAATTTTTTTAAAGAAAACCTTGGAGCGGGTTCAGATGAACACGGTGAAAGGTTTCATCAGGATATAAAGGTATTGGAAGAAAGATTCAAAGGGAAATCCCAAAGTGTAATGCTTGCTAAATACGTATGGGGCTTGTACAGAAACCTTGATCCATCGGAACATTCACGTCAAGCTAAATACAGGAAAGCATATTAAGTTTAATCTTTAATCCATTGTCATACTACTGCTATTTCCCGATTCCTTTTTAGTCGAAAATTTAAAGCAAACAAATAAATATGTACATTAGACCGTACCTCAAAAAAAAAAGTTCACCGTACACCCTCTAATATAAAGTATTTTAACAAGAAAATTTCGAAAATATATTTTTTTTTTTTGGCCGAACGTAGGGGTCGCCATTTTATATTTTTCATTATATCTTCGCCATTTACCGTCAGATCTTAAAGTGTTGTATATCAATGTTTTTTGTCTCGCGGAGGCCGATGTTTTTCTCGAAGGAACCATTGACCTCAAGTAACCCGTTCTAGTATTAACCCACCAGATCTCAGTTGCTACCACCTTAATGTACTACCCTAATATTTTAAAATAAAAGCTCGCAAAAAAGCAATAAACTTTTGCTAGTAAAGAATTCCAATAATTCCAGCGGAACTATTATTTAAATTTTTTTTTTAATTTTTTATGTTGCCGAATGTAGGGCATTTTTATTTTTTGTCATATCTTCTGTATTTACAGTCGGATCTTAAAGGGTTATATATCAATGTTTTTTCGCAATGATACCAAGCACCCTTTTATACTACTTAAGGGGTAACACCTATGTAAAAAGCCTATAAATAAAAACTTCCTTTTCTTTAGATAATTTAGTTGCTCATCGGTGACCGCCATAGAAGATTCATGTACAGCTTATCCGTGCCATTCTCAAAACACCGATCGTTTTGTTCATGTAAGACATGAATCTTCTGGGGCACATTTTTTCCAAACTTGACAGCCGCCAAAAATACAGCCAACTTGAATCACGTCAAAATATGATTGATTAAAATTTGTGTTATTTTATAAGTGATCCACGGCACTCAGCATAATTTAACCAATTTTAGGTGGATCGCTCTGAAACATACACTTTATATAGAAAACTAAATTATCTAGAGAAAAGCGTATGAGTTTTTGGGTATATAATTTTTGACAAAACAGCGAAGTGTAAAAGTCAAAATATCTACTTTTTTACTCTTAAAGAAACAGCTCTAAGTCAAAAAGTATTTGACCTATCAAAAGCTTCTACGCGCATCCATAGATAATTTAGTTTTCCATATGCATTATAAATTTCAGAGAAATCCACCAAAAATTGATTAAGTAATGCTGCGTGCCGTGGACCTCTATTGTAAATATACTATCATTTTGAAAAACTTTGTGTAAAACAAATATTTTGTTGTACTGCTTCATAAATCTTGTGAAAACCAATCTTTGTTAACACATCTCCGTAAATAAAAAAAAAGGAAGTTTTTATATATAGGCTTTTTACATAGGTGTTACCCCCTAAGTAGTATAAAAGGGTGCTTGAGGTCAATGATTTTTGATGCAACAAATTGGTATCATTGCGACAAAAACATTGATATATAACCCTTTAAGATCCGACTGTAAATACAGAAGATATGACAAAAAAATAAAAATGCCCTACATTCGGCAACAAAAAAAATCAAAAAAAAAAATAAAATAATAGTTCCGCTGGAATTATTGGAATTCTTTACTAGCAAAAGTTGATTGCTTTTTTGCGAGCTTTCATTTTAAAATATTAGGGTAGTACATTAAGGTGGTAGCAACTGAGATCTGGTGGGTTAATACTAGAACGGGTTACTTGAGGTCAATGGCTCCTTCGAGGAAAACATCGGCCTCCGCGAGACAAGAAACATTGATATACAACACTTTAAGATCGGACGGTAAATAACAAAGATATAACGAAAAATATAAAATGGCGACCCCTACGTTCGGCCAAAAAAAAAAAAAAAAATATTTTCGAAATTTTCTTGTTAAAATACTTTATATTAGAGGGTGTACGGTGAACTTTTTTTTTTTTGCCTGTAAGGTGGTACGGTCTAATGTACATACTATAATAAACCATTATTAAAACAAAATTATTTTTTTTATAGAAGTTGCCGTGTAATTTTACCAATTAATCGTAAAGAGCTTTATTTACAACAATGGTGTCTTTGGTGACCCCCACTGAAATTTTCCGGCAAACATTTTCGTAGAATATTTTAATCCTTAAATGTCCTTTTTTAAGGGATATTTTTTGATTTTCTCGAAAAAAGTGTAAAATTGGCCCATAAAGAGACCAGTTAGAGGGTTAAGATCTTACACAAAAATAATCCTCATACAATTCCACAATTCAACTCTGACCATAAGAATTCTCTCAGACATTAACTTACAGAATTTTTTTCATATAGTATAATGCTCCCTTCGACCGAAAAATGAAAACTTTGACCCACTGTAAAAAAATACTCAGACGTGCTGGACCATAAGTTTAAGAGGGGTGGATCGATCGCACGCCTGAGAGAAAAAAAAAGTATTTGTGACATAGCGGTTAGACAACTGAGCCATTGAAGCTCATGTGCAATCATCGTTAATAGAAGTAAATAAACAGTTTTCGACTAATAGAGATTTGTTTGGTTTTTATTTAAATGACAAATCTTTGTATTGGTTTGTTGTTTGTATATAAAAGGTGAAGATGTGAAAGAAAAGAAGTTCAATAAATAAAATAAAAAAAAACAACAAGCACAAACATAATGTCAATCAGTGTTCTTATATTTTTTTCAACAAACTTTTTAGTTGTAAAAAAAAACTTTTTTCGACCAAAAAATTTGTTTATACAAATCGTTAAAAGAAATCATTAGAACTGCATGTGTTTTATTTCTACATAAACGTATGATTTAGCTGGCAAATTTGCATTTGGGATATTATTTCGCTTTTTTAAAAAAATGTTTTTAACTTCTTTAGCTTAATTTTAAAAATTATTATAAGTTATAAGTTATGACCTAAAATAGTTGCACTCAAAAGAAACAAAAAAAAAGTCTTAAGAAAATATAAAAAAAAATTGTACAAAAAAGTTGAATAGACGGGAGGGGAGGGGGATCGATCCCGCGCCTAAGAGAAAAAAGTATTTGTGACATAGCGCTTAGACAACTGAGCCATTGAAGCTCATGTGCAATCATCGTTAATAGAAGTAAATAAACAGTTTTCGTTCAATAGAGATTTGTTTGGTTTTTATTTAATTGACAAATCTTTGTATTGGTTTGTTGTTTGTGTATAAAAGGTGAAGAGGTGAAAGAAAAGAATTTAAACAAATGGATGTGTTTGTTATGCGAAAAATTCAACATACATATAAAAACAAAGGGATTTTACGGAAAAAATTAGAAGTAGTCGTGGTTTTTGCTAATATCTCAGCCATTTATCAACCGATCTGGCTGATTTTCAATAGCAAACAGAAATGGATGACATGTAACAGAAATATATAACAATGAAGTCCTCATCATGTCTGGGGTCTTCGGAAAACGCATTTCAACACACAGACGGACATCGTTAAATTAAATCAATAAATTGTACAAAAAAAAAGTTGAATAACCCCACCCCCCGTCTATTTATCGAACCCGCGCCTAAGAGAAAAAAAGTATTTGTGACATAGCGTTTAGACAACTGAGTCATTAAAGCTCATCTACAATCATCGTTAATAGAGGTAAATAAAAAGTTTTCGTTAAATAGAGATTTGTTTGGTTTTTATTTAAATGACAAATCTTTGTATTGGTTTGTTGTTTGCGTATAAAAGGTGAAGAGGTGAAAGAAAAGAATTTCAACAAATGGATGTGTTTGTTATGCGAAAAATTCAACATACATATAAAAACAAAGAGATTTTACGGAACAATTTAGAGGAAGTCGTGTTTTTTTGCTAATATCTCAGCAATCTATCAACTGATCTGGCTGATTTTCAATAGCAAACAGAAATGGATCACATCTTACAGAAATATATAACAATCAAGTCCTCATAATGTCTGGGGTCTTCGGAAAACCCATTTCAACACACAGACGGACATCGTTAAATCAACTTCGCTCTTCATAAGGACCCAGAATATATATACTTTATAGGGTCTAAGATCAATATTGTAGAAATTACAAACGGAATGACAAACTTATTTATACCCTTCCACCTGTGGTGAAGGGTATAATTAAACAGTATAAAAATAATTTCAACAATTACAAAATTGAAGAAATGTTTCTATAATATTTTCAAAAAATATTATAAATATAAAGTTTGAGCAACAACACAGCAGTATTAAAAATAAATTTTGATAATAAAGTCAATCGTTAACTGATTTTATACATCAGTAATAGACTAATTGATGGATAACTATAATTTGATAGTGTTACCAGTATTAATAACAAAAATAAATAAACATACTAGGGTTAAAGAATTTAAAACTTTAGTACTTTTTCCATACCTTCTTTTAAAAGATGTTAAATATAATTAATAATTAAGTGTCATAAAATTGACACAGAAATATTAAAATAAATAGAAAGTGAAACAAATAATAAAAATTGAGATCAAGATTAAAAAAATAAAAACTTTTCGATCTAAATGAAGCTCAATAATAATAAATTCCTTATAAAAATTACCATCAATTTTAAATTAGTTTAAATTTCAGTATTATTTAAAAAGTTCCATCCCTGACAGTACTTGTTTTGTTTTGTTATATTAACATTTTATTGACTGTTATTAAAATTTATTATGTTAGGGATGCGTTTTAACAGTATTTTAGTGGTAAAGCTATTTAAATTATTATTTGAATGCAATCGGTCAACTTTTAAACGTTTTAAAGCATTTTTTTTTATAAGGATTTAAGACAGGTAAGCGAATCCTTGCTTCGATTGAAAAGAAAATTGGCAGACACGTTAATAAATTTGTTTTAATAATTATCAATTTTCGTTATGTTCGGACCAAATTTGAAGATGTTATTACATTTATAAACTTCAGGATATATGACAGATAGGCGTGTCCTTGCACCAGTTTTCCTTTAATGACACAAGTATTACAATAGGCGCTTATTCACAATAGGTTTTAGCGGCAAGGCATTGGAAACTGGAATATACTAGTGGTGGCCTCTTGTGTGAAATGATCAGTTGACAAAGAGTCGAATTATTATTTCAGTTCTAAATTATTTGTTTCCACATAAACCGAAGTAGAGGCGATTAATCGAGGAATCGATTAAACGAATTGAAAACATTACATAGAACCCTAGACAAAACTTTAAATATGTATAATTAATAAAGATTTTTAGAGAGAGCGCCACTGTTGTGAAGGGTATTTTCATCTCCAATTCCTCTTATCAACCTAACTTAGTGCATTTTTTGTACGTTTTTAGTGCATATTATTCTTTAATAGCTGCGTTTTAAAGGCGAATACTTTCGTTTTATAAGTACATGAAATTCCTTTGCCTAATAATTACATAACAACACTTAAA
This sequence comes from Eustalomyia histrio, assembly GCA_949748255.1. Lineage (NCBI taxonomy): Eukaryota > Metazoa > Arthropoda > Insecta > Diptera > Anthomyiidae > Eustalomyia > Eustalomyia histrio. The sequence continues at coordinate 87,470,793 of OX456524.1, read as the reverse complement.
AAAGTTTGTAAGTTAAAATAACTGAAAATATCATTTAAAAGAAATGATGTTTCATTTAAAAACCGGTCAACTTAATTTTCATTTAAATTAAATGCCATTTGTTATTTATTTTTAAATGTTGATAAATAAACTGACACATCCGTAAGAAACAACTGATATAATGAGTTAAAATAAATGTCAAAATTTTACCCACCAATCCTTAAAAAATAAATGTTTTTTTCATTTATTTGAAATTATTTCCGTTTTTGTATTTCTTGTTTTTTTTTTTTAATATACTCGTACAATACAAAATGTATGTATGCATATGAAGCTATAAACACTTTTTGTGTGAATGTATTTGTATATGTATGTGTGTTTATGAAGTTCTTGTAAATTGTATTGAAAAATTTTGTATATATACAACCAATTTAAATAAAAAAACAAATTGAAATTTTTTGAATATTTTTTTTTGGAACAGACAGCAAACAAAATTTAAATTTGTAATAACTGTTACGGACACAAATAAACCACAAGTTTCCGTTTTGTGGGTAAATTTTTATTAAATTTCAAACAAATGAAAAAAATAAATGAAACTGAAAAAAATCGGTAAATGATAGTAAATTATTTCGAATAAATGTATAAAAAAGTTAATATAGATGTTTCTTTGAAAAAAAATGTATCTTCCTTTATTTTTAAATGGAACGGAAAACTTTTTTATTAAACTACAAACAGTTAACTACATAATATTCTGAGTGAACTATTTTATCTATTTTTTATTACAAATTAAAATTGGTGGTGAACATCGGATGGTTGATTTTTGTGTTCAGCCTCTTGTGTGCTAAATTTAAGTAAAAACGAATTCCACACAACTGAATGCGGTTGGCGTTGTCGATAACGAAAGTTATAGGCTTTTTATACTGAACGACATCTTTGTGAATCGCGTGAAAGATGCTGAAAACGTGAAACATCTTTCATCTGCCATTTATTCAGCTGCCAAAAATAAATAAAAGAAAAAGACGAATAATTTTTGTTAAAAATAAAAAATAGATTTAGAGAAAGCATTGATCAATGGAGTAGTTGTTGCTTTGCAAGAACAAACCCGAATTTTAATGCAGTACATTGAAATATTAAAGGTCATTTTAGAAGAAGATGATGATGATGAAGAATTTTTGGTAGACATAAGAATGAAATTCTTACATGTGCCGCTCATTTTCCTTTGATGAATATTTTTTTTTTATTATTTTCTGCAATGTCAGTTTGCTAGTGATCACACAAAAGAAAATCGATTTTTTTGAAACACGTAAGATGGAATAAAATGAGAAAGGATCATCTTTTGTCTATGTAGAAAGATGTATAATTTTGGTCTGTATAATTCTTATGGGAAGATGTTAACATCTTTGCAAATTGATGAAAGATGTAGCTCAGTGGAAAAAGGCTATTAGACATTTTCACTGAAAATTCGTTATAAAAAGATTTTTTTTTAGATTTGTCGGGAAAGTTGTACTTATTTGTTTATTTCAAAATAAAAAAAAAATATTTTTATATGCAGGCGTATTTTGCAGGCTGACTGTGAAGAATCGTATCGTTATATGGAGTGCAGCAGTTTTTTTTTCAAATTAAGCCGAGTCAGAAACAATATTTATACCAACATTTTTCTCGTCTCATGTAGTTTACAGTGTTTTAGATAATTTTGAAATTCTTATACAAAAACATTATACACCTAATTCTGTTTTTGCAAGGTAGATACGTTCCAGACAAAACTGGGTAAAAAAAAGAGATGAAGAAAGGGGATTAGTTCCATATCTTTCAAAACTGTGAAATATACATAAAATAAAGTATGCATACAAAAAAAAAAAAACAATTTTGAGAGTCTTTATAAAAGCCAAACTAAATTTATATGTGCATTAATGCATAAGACTGATTCAAAATCGCTTTCATCACTCGAAATATTTTGTACGTCATTATCACGTTCCAATTGCGAAGTTCTCTCTGTGGTATCTTCCACTTGATTATGATTTTCTCTAAAAAGGTGAATTCCCTAACTAAATTTATAAAAGATTACGAAAAATAAAAATCTTTTTCTATAAAATTTCAATCAAATATCTTTTTTTAATCGTGCTAAATGGAATACATATATTTGTTCCTTTAACTCTTACAAGGAGCATTGGGCCATAACAAGACGATATTTTATTTCAATCCAGCGATGATGAAGATGGGATGTCTCAATTTCGATTTGTCGTTTCAAGGTATGTGACAGTCTTACTATTCGACGACTGCCTTGCGGATTCCAATTTATGGCTTGTTTTGCAATATCTGTTGATGGTTTACGCAATGTATGTCCCATCAAGATGGATCGGTTGTTGTCAGGTTTCTGACCATAGCTCATTGTTCAAAATTGTTCTAGGCCAGTATATATTTAGGATCTTCCTTAAGCATTTCTTTACAAAAACATGTACGGATTGTACGTCACGTGCTGCTGCATTCCAAGTTTCACATCCATACACTCAAAAAAATAAAATATTTCCTTCAAAATAGTTTATAAATTGTCCTCAATTTAAGTAAAATTTTATTAAAACTTACGAAAATTTTTTTAAAAAGAATAAAAATTCCTAAGTTTGAAACGAAATAGTTTATATACTCAGAAATAGTTCATATTTTTCCTAAGTAATATTTCTTGATTTTAGCAAAAAACAAGTCAATTAAATAAAAATTTATTAATTTTAAGAAAAAACATCTTAGTTTTAAGAAAATTGCATACTCAAATGTAATAAAATTAAGTTTAGTTCAAAAAAAAAATTTTGGACATAATTTAGTTCAAAAAATGCGTCTAACTTAAATCGAGAAAGTACTTGAACCTAATGTGTGTTTATGTTTTGTTCGCGAGTAGTAAATTTAACTAAATTTTAGAAAGGCATTTCCAAATTCAGTTTTTAAGTATACCACTTTCTAATTTTGAAGAATTGTTTTCTAAAAATTAGTTCAGACAATTAAAAACAAAAAGTAATCAATTTTTTCCTATGTAATAATAAAAATTTACTTGATTTTAGAAACTGATGAACTATTTCTAAGGAAAATTTTCATGTAACTTAGTTCAGATGAATTTTAAAAATTTTAATAAAATATTCGTTTTTTCAAGTAAAAGTTTTCTAATTTTTAAAAAATAATAAAATTTGGTATAGGATTTTTTTTTGTTGGAAAACGTTTAAATTATTTTTAATATTCTATTCCAAAAAAATAATCAATTAAAAACAAACCAGTTAGTTTTCCTAATTTTCAACAAAAAATATTATTAAATATAAAAATATTATAAAAGAAATTAAAGTAACCATTTAAAAAAAAATATCGTGAATGATTGTCATTTTTGTTTCGTGATCGTGCGTGAGCGTGAGTCAAAAATCTCTCACATGGCCATCTCTAATCTTAACAGTCTTATATAATGAACTTAAATATAATTTAAAATTTTGTTAGCGAATGGTAAAAAATTTCGAATTTGCGCTTTTATGTAATAAATTTGTTTGTTGACTACAATACAAAATATCACAGGCACATTTTATACATTACGGCATAATGGCTTTCCTATAATTTAAACTTTATATTTATCGAACTATTTTTTCACTTAATAATAAAAAAGTTTAAATTTGTATATGTCAAATAAAGTTTAAGCTAAAAATCCCATAAAATAAACTTATGACTTTTCCATTTTCCAATAATAACAAGAAATGTAACTGTGATATTTTGTATTTTTGCCACAATTTCCTTAGTTAATTAGTTAATTTAAGAAGACAAAGGACCCCCAGTGTTTCTTAGCCATAGATGCCGTGTGTCACTTAGGGCGTTAGTTTTTGTAGTTCTCTCAAGCAGAACCGTTAATTAACTACGAAAAATATCTGACTGTCACAATTTATTACGTTTCAGGATATCCTGCAGTACATTTTTTTTTAAATTTATTTACCTTTTGCTAATGAAATGTAATATATATTTTAAATACATGAATTAAGTATAATTCAATTTAGTTTTAAGACAAAATTGTATAGCAAAAAGCTTGTTTAGAACAGTGTCCTCACAAAGCGGAAGTCCCCCGAAAGTGGGAAAATACCTACTCAATGAGTGTAAAGTACTTTAAAATATATGGTAAAATATATTACCTTTACCATAGAAGCAGGATAAGGATAATTTTCACTTAAAAGAAGTGCTTTTTAACTCGTTGTTAGAAAATATTTTCTTATTTTTAGGGAGTTAAGTCCTAGATTTTAGTAAAAAAATTATCTAATGAACTTAAATAAAAAATAAAATTTTTCTAACTAACAGTACAATTTTAGATGATGTATAAACTAATTAGGAGGAAATTTTACTGTTTTCTAATAAAAATTTACTTTTCAGTAGTAAAATTTTTCTATAATTTAGAAATTTTGACCAAACTTTAAGTAAAATTTGTTTCTTAATTTCAAGGAAAATTTTATTAAATATTGGTAAATATGTCTTTGGCGCCGTTTTCATTTAAATTTTTCCTCTAAATAAGGTAATTTTTCTAAATTAACTTCTTATTAGAAAACAATAAAATTTCCTCCTAATTAGTGCATAAATCATCTAAAATTTTACTATTAGTTAGGAAATGTTTCCTTGGTTTTAGAAAAATTTTATTTTATTTGGGTTCATTAGATAAGACAATACTTTCTAACATCAACTTGAATAGCACTTCTTTTAAGTGAAAATTATCTTTTAATTTCATAAAAAATTTTCTAATAAATATGAAACTCTTTCTATGGTAAAGGTAATATATTTTATTATATATTTTAAAGTACTTTACATTGTGTATTTTCCCACTTTCGGAGGACTTCTGCTTTGTGAGGACACTGCTCTTAACAAGCTTTTTGCTATACATTTTTGTCTTTAAATTAAAATAAATTATAATACTAAACTTATTTATTTAAAATATAAATTAATTTTGATTAGCAAAAAGGTAAACAAATTAAAAAAATCTACTGCAGGATATCCTGAAACGTAATAAATTGAGTTAATTTACGGTTCTGCTTGAAAGAACTACAAAAAGGGATGCCCTAAGTGACACACGGCATCTATGGCTAATAAACACTGGGTGTTCTTTGTCTTTTTAAATGAACGAATTTAAGGAAATTGTTGCAAAAATACAAAATATCACAGTTACATTTCTTGTTATTATTGGAAAATGGAAAAATGTCATAAGTTTATTTTATGACATTTTTAGCTTAAACTTTAATTGACATATACAAATTTTAACTTGATTATTAAGTGAGAAAAATTGTCTTAGTGCCTTCGATAAATATAAAGTTTGATAGGGGCTACGTCAATTATGTATAAAATGTACTTGCGATATTTGTATTGTAGTCAGCAAAGCGCAAATTCGAAATTTTTTACCTTTTGCTAACAAAATTTTAAAATATATTTTAAGTTCAATATTTCAGACAAGAATAGAGATGGGTACGTGAGCAATTTTTGACTCACGCACGATCACGAACCATTACAATCATGCACGATCATTTTTTTAAATGGTTACTTTGTTTCAATTCATAAAATTTTTTCTTTAAAATTAGAAAACATTTACTTGAAAAAAAAAATATTTTTTTAAAATATTAAAGATTTATCTGAACTAAGTTGAATGAACATTTCCCATAGAAATAGTTCATCAGTTTCTAAAATCAAATAAATTTTAGTTTTTACAAAGGAAAACATTTAGTACCTTTTGTTTTTAATCGCCTGAACTAATTTTTAGAAAACAATTCTTAAAAATTAGAAAGTGGTAGACTTAAAAACTGAATTGAGAAATGGCTTTCTAAAATTTAGTTAATTTTACTACTCGCGAAAAAAAAGAACACACATTAAGTAAGACACATTTTTTGAACTAAATGGGAGTAAATTATGTTCTAATTTTTTTTTAACTAAACTAAGTTTTATTACATTTAAGTTTGCAAATTTTTTAAAACTGAGATATTTTGCTTAAAAATTGAAAAATTTTTATTGAATGTACTGTTTTTTTTCTTAAATTAAGAGATATTACTTATGAAAAGTATGAACTATTTCTGAGTATATAAACTGTTTCGTTTTTACCCAAACATAGGAATTTTTTATTAATTTTAAGAAAATTTTTCTAAGTTTTAATAAAATTTTACTTGAATTGAATAAAATTTTTAAAGTATTTTAAAGGAAATTTTGGATTAATTTTTAGTTCATGTCTTTTTTTTTTTTTTTGAGTGTTGATATGTACGATGAGTTTCACACCGATTTAAGTTGTCCGCATGCTTCCCAGATAACAGAATGATACTACCTCATCAAGCCATTGATTCTGGACGGACAGTCTTTGCTCATTATAAGAGTTTATTCTCATTGTTTTAGTTTTGCCAATGCTAATTATTAGGCCAGCGTATGATGCAGTTTCTTGGGCTACTAACAAATTAGTCTGCATATCTGAACATGTGTGGGTAAGTAGCAGAGAAGTGCAAAATCAACTTTTTTCTTGATTTAATCATACACAAAAATTCTTGTGCACTTTTAATAATTCAACAAAATTCACTGTAGAATAAAATCAGCATCATGTTACTGAACACTGTTAAGTGATTACATTTGCATAAAACAGACAGATGATTCACACTGATTCCAATTACGCGTTCAGTAACATGATGCTGATTTTATTCTACAGTGAATTTTGTTGAATTATTAAAAGTGAACAAGAATTTTTGTGTATGATTAAATCAAGAAAAAAGTTGATTTTGCAGTTCTCTGGTAAGTAGACAGATGTCATCAGCATAATCAAGGTCCTCCAATCTGCCTTAAAGCGCCCAGGTGTTTCCCCTTCTTTGCAAGTTGCATTATTCATAACAACATCAATTACACCAGAATTAATGCTAATTTTGTTTTTACTTAGTTGTCTTTCATGCAGAATTCGGCAGGTTGCGTTAACGTAGGTACACCTTTGCATTCTAATGCATTATATATCGCTGAATAGTTTAGGGTGTCAACGGCCTTTTTAAAGTCTATGAAAGTTAGGTACAGCGGTGATCTCAATTCCACTGACTGCTTTATAATCACTCTCAGACTATTTACATGGTCAAACCAGAATTTGTGGGTGCGGTAACCGGCTTGTTCCCTTCTAAGCTCAGGAAGAAGAGCAGATGATAGCCTTTTGTTAAGCATATGCGCAATCACCTTATTAATCATACTTAATAGTCTAATACCTCTCCAGTTTTTACGTTCTGTAAGATCCCCTTTTTTTTTGGTAAGTGTTGAGTTGTATGATTTGAATACAACTTAAATGTTTTTAAATACTTGTAAGAGTTTTTTTTTCAATTTACCTGTTTATAGAATATCTGTGCTTGTCAAATTGAAAATATTGTATTAATTTTAATTTTACTTTTAATCGAAACTCTGTGAATTAAAGACATATTATTTTGTATAAAAATAACCGAATCATATCTAGTAGTAAGTTTTTCCAGAGGAAATTGCTGAAGGTGTTAGCAATTTCCTCTGGAAAAAGTTCTGTACTTCAGAATTGTCTTACAATAGGCAAGAGTAGGCGAGTACTAGTTGTTCTGTCAGTTTTTAGCATCTCTGGAGAAATATTGTCTATACCAGGGGATTTGTTGCTCTTAAGTGATTTAATTGATTCGCATATCTCAATAATCTCTGGGCAATTGATGGAGATATTTGTCTTTATCGGATGCAATTCACAGCAATATATCGGTTGTTGAGTGGCAAGTGATGAAGATAATGTTTTACCATATAAATCTTCCCAAAGTTGCAACTGTTTTTGTTTGGATGTGATAAGTTCTTCAGCATAATTTTTTAATGGTTTACCTGAGGGTTTTGTAATTCCGGTTAATTTCTTTACTGCATGATAGAGATCTCGCACCCGGTACGTTTCGGCACCAGCTTGAGCTTCGCCTTACTTCACGATTACGGCGATTGTGCAACAACTGTTGCAAAGTTTTGAGACGCATTCTGCTAGAATTGAAGCTAAATGGAATGCAAAACGGAATAATTTTATTTTTAGACCGTGCTGAATCAAAACCGTGTAAAAACATAATTGGGTGTACCTTGCACTTGGGAGAGAGTTCCCTTGTAAGAGCTGGTTAGAGTTTATGTAATACTTACCATTTCGTAACAAAAAGACAATTTAAAATGTTGCCAAAATTAATAATTTTTATAATATATGTATATTTGTTTTTAATATTTTATTTTAATATATAAACATAAATAATAAACATTTATTTTAAGATTTAAGGATTTTATTTAGAAAATATATAAACCTTTGATTAGAAAAAGAATAAACATAAAACAATCTGTATAAAATGTTGTAAATTATGCAACAAAAAGATATTATATATTTGCCAATAATTTTCAGAAAACTACTTAATTTAAAGTGATCTACACAAAATTTTATGTAAATTAAAAAAAAAAAAATACAATAAATGACTTAAATACAAAACATTTTTTTTTTCTTTTTTTTTTAATTTTTTATAATAATAACAATTCGTAAATACAAAAGAAAAAACGGTTACAAAATATTTAATGGGTAAATTTAAAAATCGCAACGACCTGCGTTGCGTTATTTTTTTCTATACAAATTGTTTTTATAATAACAACAATTTACATACAAACTAACGACGCTACGCAAGGCGTCGCGTTTTCTAAAATAACCCACTTGAATTTTGTTTTCATATTTTTTTTTTTACATTATTTTGTGTAAAAGTTTTATATTACTAAAAACATAATAAAAATAAATAAATTAATTAATTCGCGTTAAACGTGATATTTTTTTTTAAATTTGTTTTTGCAATAAGATTAAAGACAATAAAAAAATAAGAATTAAAATAATAATAATCTTATAGTTATAATTATAAAAATATGTATATAAAATAATTGTATAAAAATAATAAAAATTATTTAAACAATATAAAATGTGTACTCAATGCCTTTTTGTTATTGTTTTCACTTTCTTTTATCATTTACTGTCCATCTTCTACTTAAGACTTTGAAATTTGTATTCGTTTAGATTCGCATGCGTTTGTTTTTAGCGTTTAATTCTTATTGTGGAGTTTGACTGGATCTACGTTTATCCTTTTCCTTTTCTTTCTCTTTATCACCACCTTTGCGTCCAAATATTCTAAACATACCACTGGCACGATGTTCTTTATTTTTACTGCCCTTTACACCCGACACTGATGATATTGATTGGGCTTCACTTTCACTGGAACTTTCGGCGGAGACCCGTGACAAGTTTATGGAATCAGGTTGTAAAGAGACTGGTCGTATGGGCTCAAAACGTGATGTACCCCAACCTGTGATTATAAGGAGACAAAATATATAGTTTAATAATGATTAAAATTTATTAATACAATTTTGTTTTAATATTTTCCATGCAATAAATATATATTTTTTTTGTACATAAACGGTTGTTTAAAATATGCTCTAAAGTTCTAAGGAGAATCTCCAGAATCTTACAAAATCAAGTTATACTTTTTTTGTTTTGAAAACTTTTTATTTTTTATATTATTTAATAAAGGTTGTTTACTGTAAGTGCAAAAACTCTTTAACTTGTAGTGTTTCAAATTCAAAAACATAACCGATTACAATACTGTTACCGTTATTTGTTTTGAAAACGCAAACGTAACTATAGAGTCGGTTACGTTGCGTATGTATTTAAAGCAAAAAAAATATTGGAAAAAGCAGAAGTAAAAACTTTCGAAAAAACATCTTTTTTTAAAATAGAGTAAAACTAACAAAAAATTTTTTTTATCAGAAAGGCACTTTAAGGCAAAAATGTGAAAAAAGCAGTTGCAAGCTTCCCAATCTTAAGAAAAAGCTACTTACAAGCTCACAAATGGAAAATCCAATAAAGCAGGAAAAAGAAAATATGTGTAAAAAGCTTTTTAATCGAATTAATTCCTTTTTAAACTTCGCAAATTCACATCTAGGGAATTCAATTAATTTATTTCATTTGTTTTTACCAAACATTGAATTAATTCATTAGAAATTCATTAGATTTCTTAATCAATTTGAAATTAGAGAATTCAATTAATCATTAGTTTTTCAATCGCTGGGGATTCAATGGATTTGAATCAGTATGGGATTTACTTTTCATTTGATTTTATTTCACATGTTTGAGCAATTTGTGAATGACATTCAACTTCATTCGATTTAAAAATTAACTTATAAATTATTTTATTGTATTACAGAACATTTAATGGTTTCTTACAAATGCAAAAAGAAAACAAGAAAAAGCAATTATTAAATTTTCAGTTAAAAATCATTAATTTGAAAAAATAAACCGCCAAATGTGAAAAAATCGTCAAAATTAACAAAAAAAAAAAGACAAACAAAAATAAAATGCTAAAATTGAACAAAAAAAAAAAAAACAAATTCGATTAAGAAAAGGTCTCAATTCAAAATAATAGAAAAATTGTGAAATCGTCAAGATTTTAAAAAAAGCAAACATTAAAAAAAATCAGCAAAATTAAAAAAAATTTCCAGAATTAAAAAAAAATCCAAAATTAAAAAAATGTGAAAACAACCGCGTTTTGTTTTCGAGATATGCGCCATTAAAATTGTATCTTAATTTTGGTGACTTTTTTTAGTTTTAAAATATTTTTATTAGCGATTTTTTTTTAATTTGGCTATTTATTTTTACTCTAGCGTTTTTTGGTATTGACGATTTTTTTTTTAGTTTTATCTATTTTTTCATTTTGAGCGTTTTTTTAATTGTAGCATTTTGTCTTTTAATTAATGTAGTTTTTGGCAATTTGTCAAGTTTTACAGTTTTGCCGATTTTTCCAATTTTGGCGATATTTTTTATTTTGTCGTTTTTTTTAAGGTTTTCGATTTTTTTTTTGATTTTTGTAATTTTTCTGGTATTTGTAAAAAAAAATCTTCAATTTCCTTTAATTAAAATTAAAAAGGTAGTAATTTATTTTCTAAATTGTAAAGTCGAACGAAGAACACAGTCGAATATTATTCCCAAATTACTCAATCGAATTAAACAATAAATTCCAAATTTGTAAATAGATTGAATTCCCCACGATTGAACCTAGTGACTGACATATCGAATGATGACACATGAATGAAGTCGTATTAAAATCAAATCAATTTAGACTATCTTAGAATTCATTGCCAATTAAAAAATTGCAGTTCAAGAATTCTATTATGTTATAGTCAATCAAAATCGAATAAAGCATTAAATTCTTTAGAAACTATGAATACAAATTCTGATCCTGAAAATATAAGAACTTTAAGATATGTTGTTAAAGCTTTTTTATAGTTATTTTGTTTAATTTTGCTTGTTTTCCTAACTTTTGGCGTTTTTCTTTCAAAATAACAGCCATATGCATAGACATTTTGTTGCGTTTTATAACACACTTATAAATAAAATTAACATGCAAAACAATAAGAAATATTCTTTAAAATACCGTTATAAGAATCAACAAAATGTCTATGCATATGATTGGCGCTAAATTGTAATGTCACAACCTTATTTGATTGTCAAAATTCCAAGGAATGTAGCATTAAATTGAATACAAAATTTCTTTTGTAAAAGATTTTAATGAAGTGAATAATGAAAACATTGGATATTTACGCTTCATATTTTAATTTAAACTGCTTATTTTACTGTTTTTGAGATTTTTTTAAAAGCTTAATACGTTGTTTTAGAGATTTTGTTTAGGTTGGCCCAGTTATTTTTAAGTTATAGTTATTATGCTCAAAAAAATCAAAGACATGAACAAAAAATTATTCAAAAATTTCCTTTAAAATAGTTTAAAAATTTTCCTCAATTTAAGTAAAATTTTATTAAGATAAATAAAAATTCCTATGTTCGGGTAAAAATTAAATAGTTTATATACTTAGAAATAGTCCATACCTTTTTTAAGTAATATTTCTTGATTTTAGGAAAAAAAAAACAAGTATATTAAATAAAAATTTATTAATTTTTAAGAAAAAACATCTCAGTTTTAAGAACTAAGTTAAGTTCAAAAAAAAAAAAAAAACTAGAACATAATTTACTTTCATTTAGTTAAAAAAATGTGTCTTACTTAAAATGAGAAAGTACTTGAACTTAATTTGTGTTAATTTTTTTCGCCAGTAGTAAAATTAACCAAATTTTAGAACGACATTTCTAAATTCAGTTTTTTAGTCTATTACTTTCTAATTTTTAAGAATTGTTTTCTAAAAATTAGTTTAGGCAATTAAAAACAATTATTTGGTTTTAAAAACTGATGAACTATTTCTATGGAAAATTTTCATTCAACTTAGTTGAGATAAATTTTTAATATTTTAAGAAAATATATTTTTTTTTCAAGCAAATGTTTTCTAATTTAAAAAAAAAAATTATTAATTGAAACAAAGTAACCATTTAAAAAAATTATCGTGCACGTGCCCATCTCTAATCTTAGCAGTCTTAAATTTTGAACTTTAAATATATTTTAAAATTTTGTTAGCAAAAGGTAAAAAATTTCGAATTTGCGCTTTGCTGACTACAATACAAATATCGCAAGTACATTTTATACATAATTGACGTAGCGCCTATCAAACTTTATATTTATCGAAGGCACTAAGACAATTTAAAATTTGTATATGTCAATTAAAGTTTAAGCTAAAAATGTCATAATATAAACTTATGACATTTTTCCATTTTCCAATAATAACAAGAAATGTAACTGTGACATTTTGAATTTTTGCAAAAATTTCCTTAAAATCGTTAATTTAAAAAGACAAAGGACCCCCAGTGTTTCTTAGCCATAGATGCCGTGTGTCACTTAGGACATCACTTTTTGTAGTTCTCTCAAGCAGAACCGTTAATTAACTACGAAAAAAATCTGACTGTCACAATTTTTACGTTTCATGATATCCTGCAGTATATTTTTTAATTTGTTTACCTTTTTGCTAATGAAATTTAATATATATTTTAAATACATAAGTTTAGTGAGTGTACATAAAGTACTTAAAAATAGAAAGAGTTTCATATTTATTAGAAATTTTTTTTCAAATTTAAGAATAATTCTCACTTAAAAGAAGTGCTGTTAGAAGTGATGTTAGAAAATATTATCTTATTTTTAAAAAGTTAAGTCCTAGTTTTTAGTAAAAAAAAAATTATCTAATGAACCTAAATAAAATAAAATTTTTCTTTAAACCAAGGAAACATTTCCTAACTAACAGTACAATTTAAGATGATGTATGAACTAATAAGAAGGAAATTTTACTGTTTTCTAATAAAAATTTACTTCTTAGTAGTAAAATTGCTCTATAATTTAGAAATTTTTACCAAATTTTAAGTAAAATTTGTTTCTTAATTTCAAGGAAAATTTTATTAAATTTTGGTAAAAAGTGTTTTTGGCGCCGTTTTCATTTCAATTTTTCCTCCAAATAAGTTAATTTTTCTAAATTTTAGTTCATTTTTTTTGAGTGTATAAGGACTTAATCAAAGATGAATGCTGTAACCGTTATAAAACCTGTTATTTTTTTTGTAATTCAGTGGGGTTGCTTCGGTGGAAGTGCTTCTCGTATTGACGAGAAAAAGATGAACGAAAATACCGTAACAAAATACATGCAATACAAAAACAAAATACAAGCACTCATTCATTTGTCTTACGACGAACATCTTGTGGAAGTTGGTATAAAAGAAGGGCCAAAATATGCCATTTACAACTTTTAACAATTCAAAACTTTAGAGCATTTTTTTAATACCATAGAGAACTTTTAAAAAATTACTTTGTAAACTTGTACGCATGTAAGAGCGATTTAATTTTGTAGATTTCGTAGATGATGAAGTTTGGATATGTTGTAGAGAAAAAAAAATTGCGATCGGCTTTTCTTAAGTGCCATAATCGCGGTTAAGGGATTGGGAAAATGGATTAAAAATTTCCTCCCGAGGCCAAGTAAAGGTAGGACCTACAGCAGGGTTAGAACATATGACCGGTTATGGCTTAAATTGTCATTTACCTCGTTATATCAACATTACAGGCAAAATACTTACAATCTGGATTCGCTTATAATATCTTACAAAAAAAAAGTTTCCTACAATACTCGTAACATATTGGATTCAATTACAATATTTTATAAAAAAAAAATACTTTTTTTTTCATTAAAAGGCTCTAAAATAAGACATACAGTCATAATGAAACACTTTATATTTTAGGAAAACCATATAATTTAAATACAACCTTTTTTCATATTTCAATTAAAAATTTAATTAAAATTAATTTGAACTTATATCGCAGAATATTAAAAGTAAGCTTTTTTTAAATTAGTATTTTTAAGGAGATTGTACACTTAGGCCCAATATTATAACTTGCCTTTAAGGTGCGTGTTAGTTAAAGGTAACTTTAGCTAGAGTGAGGAATAAAGTCCCCTTTAACTTTTTTTGGTTATTACAACTTCCTTATAAAATAAAATCAAGTTTTTTTAAAATATGGCATTACTAGAGCAAAAACCGATTACTTTTGACAAATTAAAATGGTTCTTTTTTATACACGTAGTGGCAACGACGTACTTTTATTTATTTATTTACTTACAACAAACAAAAAATACAAACGAAAAACAAAATTTCTTCGAATTGTGTAAAAGATCAAAATGTTTGTTATATAAAATTTACATTGTCGACGGTGAACACAGAAAAAAAGCAAACAGCAAAAAACTACACGGCAACTACACTGCAGAGCAGAAAATGTGGCAACTTCAAATGCTTAAACCTTACGTTAAAAGTTAATGGTAAGATAACTTACCTTTAGCTTATCGGTCACTTTTAGGTTAAAGTATACTTATAATAACGAAAAACTAATAATCTGTCCGTTAACATCCTAACTTTAGCTATCGGCAAGTTATAATAATGGGCCTTAGACCTGCTAACTGTTCTCAGAATAATCAAAGCTTTCTGCCTAACTATAATTATGAATGTCAAATTTATATGGAAATATCTGTAGTTAACGTTGTACTCTGGTTATTTTTTAGATACGTTACAAGCCCTTAATTATGAAATTTTACTAAAAAACACAAATTTGTATGCAAAATTTATAGGTACTTTCACATTTTCACTCAAAACTTTTTAGCTGCTGGACCGATTTTGCTCATTTTAAATAAAAACCTTTACGGGAGGATGTCCATTAAGCACCCCCGCTTGAACCTTCGCGTGATGATCGCCATTCCTACAGATAGACAGACATACATACATAAATCGCTAAATCGATTTAAAATCATATAATGATCAAAAATATACATTGTATGTACACATTATCCTTTTTGGGATATTGGATCTACATATATTTCGACAAAATTATTTGTTTGCTAAGAAGACAAGAATTGTTCCATTTAGAACCATAGGAATAAATATATATAATAGGTTTTTGTTTTTTGGTTGTTTAACCAAGGACCCTATAAACCAGGATGAACAAACTACCAAATTTTTAGCCATCCATAATGCCTGATGCCAAATGGTGCGACTACAAAAAATTTACTTAACCAAGACCACGAAATTCTTAGCCGATTTACAGAAACATTTAGCCGCTAGCAAGGGTTGTAGCGCAAGTACAGTGATTGTGATGTGAATGTATACATGTTGGAATTGGTACAACCCTTGCTAGAGGCTAAGTTTTTCTGTAAATCGGCTAAGAATTTCGTGGTCACGGCTAAGAAATTTTTTTGTAGTCGCACCATTTGGCATCATGGTATTATGTGGCTTAAAATTTGGTAGTTAGTTCATCCTGGTTTATAGGGTCCTTGGTTTAACCTCAGCTTGTTCCGGAGGCTCTCGCTCTTCTAAATTTTCGGGTTCTAATGAGATATTTTGCGGGATCGAAATATAGGGTGGGCCATTTAAAGTTTTAAATTTAAATCGGCTATAAAAAAGTACTGATTATTGTTTCAAATTTCTGGTTTTATTGGAAAGGTAGAACTTTGTCATTTAAAAATGAAGCACAATATCATTCATGTGATTACCACGACTGGTTTGGCACGAGCTCTTCCCAATTTTTCAGTACATTTTCGATTGTTTGGGCTCGAATCTCTTCAATGGCAACTTCGATTTTATGCTTCAATTGTCTCTGGATGGTTTGCGTAACATTTATCCTTAATGGCTCCCCACAGAAAATAAACCAAAAGGCTCAAATTACAGTCTGAGGCGGCCAATTAACATCACGATTTCGGCTGCCTTTTCGATTTTTAAAAAGAGTGCGTAAAGTATCGATAGTTGCGTGGTTGGCTGTGTGACATGTGGCCCCGTCTTGTTGAAACCAAATGCCGTCCATGTCATTCTCTTGAATTTTTCAAAACAAAAAATTCGTTGAGCATGGCACGGTAACGCTCACTGTTGACGGTAGCGGCGGCTCCTTGCTTATTTTCGAAAAAAAAAAATGGCCCAGTCGTGGTAGTCATATGAATGATATTGTGTTCCATTCTTAAATGACAAAGTTTAACCTTTCCAATAAAACCAGAAATTTTAAAAACTAATCAGTACTTTTTTTTTATCAACCTAGATAAAATGATTAAACTGCTTTATTACGGAGGCTGAAATAAAAACAGAAAATTATTTTTTTTTTGTATTTCGTTCACACATCTGTCATAAATATCTCAAAATGGGTTCTTCGAAAAAACCCGACCAAGGCCTTATTGAAAAAAGTAAAAAAAAAGCGCAATACAAAATGTATGGAGATTTTTTATGTTATCTCCCTGCGGGGAAAAGGGGTCAGTTGGGAATTGCGATGCGACATGTCTCGTGATAGGTGAAAACTGGACTGGGTTCGAAAATACATATCATGAGATAGGTACCTACCAAAAGGTCATGACATCTTTTTTTTTAAACCAGTTCTGTAGCAATAGACCCCCTCCTAGGACAAGCCCATGTTAAAGTGATCTGACTGATCCCTAGCACAATGAACCGGTCACGTGACATGTCCTGGGATAGGTCCCTTTCACGCAGGGGCTCTTCCTTAACATTACCATGTTATATTTTTCTTCATGTACAATGTTAACAAAACCTTACGGTTTGAGATCAATTTTTTGGCAACAACATAAAAGCAAAATTTTGCAAAAACAATAACACATCGGCTAAAAAGTCTCTTAGAATAACCAATAAATCAATTTTTTTTTTTTTTTGGCAAAATTCCGCTTTTTTCGTCAACATAGTTTCTTTGAAGAGCGATACATTTAACTCCAAAGCCTTTTTTACATTTCGATACCTTTTCTGTAGAATGATTTATCTTTGGCCTCAAAATTGGCCACTGCTTCGGCAATCACCTCTGCATTCGAACTAACTCTCTTTCCAGCGAGTATTTTTTTGTGGACAGAAAATAGGTAAAAATCACTGGGCGCCAAATCTGTGCAATTCGTCAGGTGCGGAAGAAATTAAAAGTGAAAGTCATGCAATTTGGTTATCATTGTTGTTTTTGGTGCACTTTGAGCAAACGCGGCTCTCATTTCGAATGCAGCTTTCTCATGGACAATAATGTTCATGCAAAATAAAGCCGACATGTTCCTTCGATATCTTTAAGGTATCAGCTATCTCTTTCGGGCGACCAGAGCGTTCGGCGTCACTGGTGTTTTTACCACCACATTAAAAGTCAGCAAACCACTTATATACCATTTGACACAATGGAACAGAGTTCGATTTAACACTTATCAAGCCAAGCTTTCGCTTAAACGGTATTTTTTCCCATTAACAAGTAATGATAAATCAAGACACAAAATTGCTTTGAATGCATTGTTTTCAAAATCGCAAACGTAGCGTCACTAAAACAGCTGCAACTTGTTCACTAATGAACGAATTTTCATTAAATTTTGACAGGTATCATCTAAAGGTTAGGAGTTCCAAAAATCATATGTATTTTTCTTTAGTGGCGCCACCTCCGTGTTATTCAAGGTATTTTTCAGCCGATGTGTTGCATCAGTAACAATACCTTTCCAGAGATGCGTCTACCAAGTTCCTTTGGTAAATACCAAATACCAAAGAATTCAAAAAATAGAAAAATTGGGTGATATGGCACTTCAAAATAAAACAGGTTAATCTTAAATTTTTTTTCTCTACAACATAACCAAATCGAAATCGGAGGGTATCGATTGGGATACTTTCCTTGTTAGCAAAACATGTTAGTAAAGTTAAAAAAAAAGTATTAGTAAACACAAAAATGTAATTGTAAAATAATTATGAAAACCAAATACCATCACTGTTATTGTTATTGTTATTATTACTGATGACACTCATGTAACTTGGATTATTAATGGAATTATTTTCAATGGTATTTGTGGAGTCGGTGGTGGTAAAATGCCACACTGTGCGACTTTGTTGCTGAGATGATGTGGAGGAAGATGATGATGATAATAATGATGATGATGATGTTGATGATGTCGCTGTTGACGCTTTGGCTGATGTTAATGTTGATGAAGATGTTGTTGATGTTTGATATGAAGATGGTGTTGTAATAAGATTATTATTGGCATTATGACGACGATGATATTGATGAAGATGTTTTGGGTGTTTACCATTATTATTATTATTACTGTTGCTTCTGCTAATGAGTACACTGTTGTTGTTGTTGTTGTTGTTGCTGCTAGAAATTGGACTACTGCTACCCATGCTAGAATTTGAACTCGATGAAACGGTTGTGTGAACGGTACGTTTCGTTGAAGTAATAACTGGGGCCATTTGTTGTTGCAAACCAGTTACAGTTTCCATTTCAATAAATTTCGTTACTAAATCTGAACGTCCAGGAACACTACCAACTAAACTACCTCTTGGTGCAGCAACCATTTTATGATGTTGTGGTGGTTGTTGTTGTTGTTGCGGTTGCTGTTGCTGTTGCTGTTGTACTCTTATATAACTTCCTTGATGTTCAGTATGTTGTCCTGATGCGGCCGCTGCATTGAATGCATTTATACGCTGTTGTACCTGGGCCTGATGTTGATGCATTTGTTGTTGTTGTTGTTGTTGCTGCTGCTGCTGACCAGCAACAGGTAATGGTGGCATTGTTGTGGGTAAAGGTGGAGGATTTTCTATACAGGATTTGGTAATGTAATGTGGTAATTTTGAAATTGTAATGATACAATGAATGATTTTGATTAAATTGTATAAGGACGAAAAAGGGACAAAAACACAATTTATGATTTTTTTTTTAAGAAAAAAATTTCCCAAAATGTATATTAACATGTTACAATTTATTTGGGGGACATTGTACAAAAAATTTCAGTGTTTTTTTTTAAATATTATTTAAATCTTACCTGATTGTCTTGCCTCACTATTGCGTTTTATAACAATGGAATTATCATCATTTGCACCATTAGGTAAACGTGACATACTACCACCAATAATATTATCGGAACCAAATTCTGAAAGGAAATAAATCGTATATAATTGATCAATTTAGACGGTGCTTTAATTAAAAATGCGTCCACCATTTCCAGTTTTATAAATCTCTTAGGAAAAAGGTCTCCTTCCCAAACTTTGTGATTTGAATGATCTTGTGGTTGGGGGCAAAAACTAACAAGCAAGGCCTCCCGACAGATAAACTTTGTACATGTTGTGGAGTGGAAATAATAAGAGACACGTGTTTATTTTTTATCGGCTCACCCACTTTTAAGCATTAAAAAGCCGAGTCAAGAATTAACCAGTTTTTGTATGAAAACGTATGTAAAATTTACGATACGTAAATACAAATTTTGATACCCATATTGTCTATGTCGTAAACCCAATGTTGTTTCTTGTTTGAAATATACCCAATCAGTGGTACAAAAAATAAATAACTGGCAAACCACTGGCAGAACACTTGCCAGCATTTGAAAAATACGTGTTGCCAGGATTTATTTTAAAAAAATTTCAGTGCTTAAAAAAAAGCACTAGCAAAGAATTGGCTAAGACTGCTATATGCAGTAGGGTTATAACTTTTTTTTTTTAGCAAACTTTATACCTATCACCAGGTCATGGAAAATACTATACTGATAATAAAAATCAATTTTTCGGGTCATTTTGACACAAAAACCTCGCCCACCAAATGCAATTTCTAAAATTTTTCTGATATATATTTTTTTTTAATATTTTATTTTTATTTTAATGTGTACATTGTACAATGTACACAGTTAAGAAACTAAATTACAGGCATTAAATTTAATTATTGTAAGATAAGAACTTAAGATTTAATGTGCGAACGGATTTGCAAAAAGGATAAATGTCCTGAACCACTTTAATAGCACGTTCCGCGCAAATGTTACTGCGCTGCTGCTTTGGTATTACCGATTCTTCTTTACCCAATGTCGAAGAAAACACTCATGAGCTCTTTTAAAAGGCATCAAAGACAAACTTAAAGCTTTAAAATTTTTTTCGGAGAAGCGATGGTCGGAAAACCATACATCGAACCAAGCTCCACATATAAAATTACATACTGGATTTAATTCAGTTTTTGTATTAAAATAAATGCCGAAATGGCGAGAATCGCTCTAGAATTCCAACGAGCGTTGCTTATTGGTGGTATGGTTTTGAAAGTTAAAAAAAATTGTTTTTTTTTTTGGTTTATAATTATTTCATTAGTGAATTTAATCAAGGATTATTATTTTTTTTTTAATCAAAAATATTAAAAAAAAATTTTATACTGCGGGCCCGTTGTTGTGCAAATTTTGACACCCATATCGTAAAAAACCCAATATTTTTTTTCACCAAAATATTCGCGGATTTCAACCACGAATAAAAAAAACGTCTAAAGGTATTCTTAAAGATCAACAATAACAATAGTTTGGATTTTTGTTGGAATTAAATTAAAAAAAAATTTCAAAACTTCAAAGAGGTTGGTGGGCCAACTTTTTTGACAACCGCGAAAAAGTAAGAACGGGTTTCTTAATATTTTTTATGAACTTTACCGCTAGGATAGGTAAATTTTGATATTTGCAAAAAAATGTCAAAAGTTATAACCCTAATATGCAGTCTCCAACCTCAATATTGTGTGGCACATGCAAAAAAAACTAAGAACTGTGATTTCACATTTTCGTGATAATAAAAATATGTATCACGTCTTCAATTTTAAGCTCACCCTCAAATGCTCAAGACCGCCAAAAAGCGGTTGTCAAAACTTAAGTAGTTTTTGGTAAATAATAATTTTTTATTAAATTAGTTCATTAAAGTTGATATGAATAGAAAACATAATTTACTACTTTTTCTGCTTTCAAACTTTCTTTGTTCATCGAACTATTTTCAAGCAAGAAGGATGTAAAATCAAAATTTAAAAAATTTGAAAAATCTACTTTTTAAAACAGACAAAATTCTTAAAAAATCGCCAAAAATATATTTATGCTTTGGCATACATTATTGTTAATATTAAAGGAAGTTAAGAGTCTCTACATGCAAAATTAGTTTTTACTTCAGGACTTACCAGGATACCTTCAGGAAACGTTTAACGAACATCCCCCTAACTCAAAAACCAATCAACAGATTAGTTTCAAACTAAGTGCAACTAATATACTTAGACTTTGTAGTAAACGGAAACAATTTTGGAAAAATTTAATAATGTTCAGTGTAAATTTCGCAATTTTCAAAGAGCGAAAATTGCCTTATCTTCTAAAATAATAGTACTAGTTCAACAATATTCGGTATGTAACATAATTTTATTTTACTGATAGTGTTATTTATAGCAAAAATGGAAACTATTGAATTACTGGATTTCTTGGATCGTCGTTAACCTTTATTGTGTTATATCGCCTAAATAAAGCGATAAATACAAATTTTAATATATTTGCCATAGTTACTTGTCAATGTCACAGGTTGCAAATATACAGAAATTTTTGACCCCACTCTTTAGCCCTTAAAAGTGCGACTGCACAGCTAAAAAAATATATGTCCCTTAATATTCTTCTCCTCTATAATGTATTCCAGATTCGTTAAGATCTGTCGGTACCTTTCTTGTTCGATGAAATTTTGCGTTTTTTTATATAAATCGTATTTGTTGCAAAAATTATTTAATTGACAAAATGAGTACTAATATATTTTTTAACAAAAATAAACTATGCGCCCTAAAATAAGGAAGAAATAACGTTGATTTCAAATATTCGGTAACTAGAACCAGACATTTAAAACCATAATTCCTTAAATTAATTTTTTATAGCCTGTTCCTCTATTTCGAAAGAACACGTTCGTTCGCTTTCTAAGCGAAAGAAAACTGATTTGGGTTTCACTAACTCTATTTCTATGCGAACGATGACTCGAACGACAAGTCGAATGAAAACGTAACTGTTTTCATACAAAATTTGGTTTCTCTATTTCGAACAGCTCGAACGCAAATGTCAAAATCAGTCACTTGCTATTTTTTTGTCGAGTAAATTTATATTTGATATTTTAAATAAAGGTAAGTACAAAATAATAAAATTATTTATAGTTTATTAAGAATTTTAAATTTTAGTTAAAAAAATCAACAATGGACCAGCCGAAGACGCATGTATTTTATATGGAAGAAAGGCCTGATTTTGCCAGAGGGACTCTGGTGTTCGGAGCAAACAAATTTTCTGCAGAGGAGGAAAATTTGACCAGAAAACTAAACTCCGTTTCACCCCCTATTACGCTGTTGCTGAGTGGTAAAAGATAAGTGTGTATTGTTTGTGACTTACGTTTGTCCCAAGCAGCTCATATTTACATTTTTTTATTTTACATCTTTTACTTTACAAGAGCAGTGACCGCACCAAACAGACAACAGCAACAGGCAACAGAAAAGCTTTCCGATTATCAATCTTACTCACAACCAATCGATAACAAACATTTTCAAAAATAAACACATTCTCAAATAAAAATTGATTTGTTTATTGTTATTTTTTTATTTCATTTGCTGATCACTGTTAAACAGGGTTGTTTTTGTCTTTAAGCAGTTTAGTAGTATTTTTGCTATTTTTAAAGAAAATTGTAACAAATACTCAAAATATATGATCTGGCATCTCTATGATTTGTAAATGCGTAAGAAACAAAAATTGACACACGTAAGTCATGTCGATCGAAGGCTTTCGAAATAGAGAAACCCAAATTGATTCGAATTCGAGTGACTTGCTTTCGTTCGACTAGTTTTTCGTTCGAGATCGAGGAACAGGCTATAAATCTGATTTAAATGTTTACGAATCAATTGGCAATAGAGTATTAAAAAACCGAAAACGAAAACCGGTCAACTGGTTTCTTTTTTTTTAAAACCGATTGGTTTCGAATATTTTGTAAATTCGAAGAAAACCGAAAACCGGTCTTTTTTGCTCGGTTGACCGGTTTTTTTAATAACATCACCAATAGGGTTGCTTGGTTTCTTTTATTTTTTTCCAAACACTTTTATAATCTTTTTTTTTTTGTTATGAAGATTTAGATGTAAGTCTGATAGATTGCGATGAAGACATAACTTTAAATATTTCAAATTCAAATAGTTTATTTTCTGATCTATATAACTCAATAAGCAGTATTCAAAATCCTAAAAAAGAGACTGTACAAAATCATTCATCATTATATGGTAATTTCATATATCTTCATAAACGCGACAAAAGGACTGAAAAGTTGGACAATTAATATAACTGTCTTTTGACTATTTGTCCAACATCTACTATTAGTGAAAGAGTATTTTCCACTTCAAAGCAAACAAAAAAATCGACTTAAAACTAAACATTTAAATTGCATATTATTTCTAAAATATTATTTTAGAAGTGAAAAATAGATTTTCTTTTTACATATTTAAAATGTTATATTAAAAAAACTTATTTAATTAAATTTAATATTATATTAAAAAATATTAAAACCAATAAATAAAATGTTGAAATGAAATACAAAAAAAAAATATTATAAAATAATTTTTTTTTCAAAGAATGTATTTTTTATTTTTATTACTTTATATATTAAATTTCTTTTTTTTTGTTTGTAATTAAAACAATTAACAAATTATATAAGCTTTTTATTCAAATTAAAAAAAAAACTGAAAACAACCGGTTGACCGGTTTTTTCTGCAAAAACCGAAACCGGTTTTTTTAAAATTCGATTTTTCGAAGAAAACGGAAACCGGTTTTTCCAAAAGGCCGGTTTTTTGAATACTCTAATTGGCAAATTAATTTTTCTGATTGAATTATTTACTATCATAATCTTTATCGTCTTAGAAAAATCAAGTTGATTTAAATAATTCTTTTTATAAATCAAACGAAATACTTACATTTGAATAATTCAACTTTAAGTCAAAGAATCAAGTCAATTTTGATTTGCGAATCAAAAAAATAATTATTTTGATTCTCGAATATGATTTGATTCGCTAATTTAAATATTTTTTTTTTAATCTCGATTAATTTAATTTTAAACCCTTTTCATGAAATTTTCATGAAACATTCTCGCGATTTTTTCGGACCTGGCCCATTTTTATTATCGAAGTATATTAATAATCCACCATTTTGCCCTATCTCGCTTAGTTTTCAAGATACCGACCATTTTAAAAAATGGACAAAATTTTTGAAAAGCTCAACAAACATTTTTGCAAATAGCCACAGGGTGACTATTTTTTAAAAATCATTTATATGATAATTAAAATTAACAAACTCCGATAAAACAAATTTC
Organism: Eustalomyia histrio; assembly: GCA_949748255.1. Lineage (NCBI taxonomy): Eukaryota > Metazoa > Arthropoda > Insecta > Diptera > Anthomyiidae > Eustalomyia > Eustalomyia histrio. The sequence goes on along the minus strand of OX456524.1, from coordinate 87,446,267 downwards.
GTTTGCCGTTCCATTACGTTCGTATAAAAATGGGTCACCCTGTGGGTGTTTTATAAATATATACCTCGGGATGTCTTCCGGATATGGCCTATTCTTACTATCGAAGTATATTAATATTCCACCAGAGCAAAAGTTCTGTCCGTTTTCTCCTATCTCGCTTAGTTTTCGAGATACCGGTCATTAAAAAAAAAAAAAATGGCGAATATCTAGAAAACTTAACGGGATTTGCAAGTCAATTTTATTTTTTTTTTATTTTGTTTAATTCGCAAATCAAATCAATATTTTTTAAATTCGAGATCCTTACAATTTTTTCCATTTAATAAAAAATTAGTGTTTACTATTCGTTAGTAACATTGAATTATGATCTCGAGCCTGGAGAGTCGATTCGGCGCTATCGTGCGATGATAACCGACTATTTGATGCCTGTAATTAAAGCTTGTGATCTCGGCGGCATTTGGTTTTAACACATCAATCAATGGATTTATTGAGAGAACACTTCGGTGAGCACATAATTTCACGTTTAAGGCCGGTCGATTGGCCACCAAGATCGTGTGATATCTTACCGTAACACTTTTTCCTGTGGGGATATGTAAAGTCTTAAGTTTATGCGGACAAACCCGCTTCGATTCAGGCCTTGGAGGAAAGCATCACGCGTGTCATTCGCCAGTTTCCAGTCGAAATGCTCGAACGAGTCATCGAAAATTGGACTCAACGGATGGAACATCTGCGACGTAGCAACGGCTAACATTTGATAGACATAATCTTCAAAAAATAAATATTTTTAATAATATTTTACTCCTTAATGCGATTTTTCCCTATTTTAGTATTTTTTATAAATGTTTGCCATATTATATTTTATAAAAATTTTGCCAAGAGCAGATCCTTTATACCTGTGAGGTCTGACCCAGATAATTTACAAAACGATATTTATTAACCGAAACGCCTGAATAATCGATAAATCGCACATGCCTTCTTAATTTATTTGGTTTTGGGAACATGACACATGCATGGTAAATTATTTTTGTTAGCAACGATTCGAATTCTGGAACATATAAGGTAAGTAAAAATAAAAAACGTAATTCTTACCTGCACTGGCATTAAGAGGACTACGTAAAACAACTAAGTTATCGGTACTTTGGCGATTGGGTACTGGTGGTGGTGCACCTCTGGGTGGTATAGGTGGCTTGTGTTCAAATCCCATAGAGCCGGTCGGTGAAGAGGGTGATGAAATTTGCTGAAAATATGAAAGATATATTTTTATTATTTAAAACCACAGTAAATTGTTTTTCACGTTAAATAATTGAAATCGAACTTTTGCGGACTTAAATTACGTTTGTAAAAATGAATCATTTTTTTATTTCGTGAGAAAGACACAATCACAATAAACCCAAAATGTAACTTTTTCATTATAGTCTTGCATATTAAAACAAACAAATTGTACAAAATTTTCACTTGAAATTCATTGTGGTAAATCTGTATAAAAATTTTATGACTTAAATAAGAATAAAAGATGTGGTTTTTGTTTCATACTTATAGTTAGCATTACCTTTACATGACGTGACGAATTAGCTGATTTAATCGAAATGAATTATTTAAAAGGAGACAACCGTATGGAGATACGTCATGTTACGTATAGCCAAAGTCAAATAAAGAACTCCGTGAACGAATAAACAAAATAAATCAAGAATTATAGTGCCAGACTCTATTTCAGAAGAGTTAAGGTTTATTTTCACGTCGACTATCTCTATCAATTGTAGTATTACCTAATATTGGGAACAGAGATTCAAAGATTGAATTTTATTTTAAAAGAACTACTTAAAAATTGAATTTGACTTCACAACTAGGGAATTCAATCAATTTATCTGATTCGATTTTACCAAGCATTGAATTCAATCATTAGCAATTCAATCATAAGCAATTCATTCGATCTCCCACTCAATCGAAAATAAGAATAATGTTATTTTATTACAGTAAATTTAACGATTTACAAAAAAAAAAATAATAAAAAAATGTTAAATTCACGGTTAGAAATCATTAATTTGTAAAAAAAATCGCCAAAATTAATAATAATATCGCCAAATATGTCCCTGCCTCTCTGCAATGAAGAGTTATCGAGATAAACGTGATATAAAATATTGCCAAGTAACTCAAAACTTGAGACCCCGGTCATAAAGTTTTACTTTAGCGCTTTTTTTAATTTTGGCATTATTTTTTTAATTTGAGCGATTATTTACATTCAGCAAACGGGCATAAGTCATATTAAAATAACCAGAGCTTAGTGTTTAGAAATGTTTTTTTATTTTTAACTGAACTTATTTCTTAGCTTAGATTGATTACTTTTGATCATTACCTGTTGCTGTTGCATTTGTTTTTGTAAGAAGTTCATTTGAGGTGTGGCAGTAGAACTGACAGAAATACTGCTGGCCATAGAATTCGTACGAGATGCAGCACGTCTTTGTGAATCGGGTGATGATGTACGTGAACTAACAGGTGATTCCACAGATTGACCACTAGCTACTTTAATATCGGGAAAGCTAATGGATTGTTGCTAAAAAAAAACAAAAATTAAAAATTCAAACATATTTATTCGACAAAATTTTAACCCATTTTACAAAGCCGTTGCTTTAAAGCAGTTCCTATTTTCAAGACCCGATAAATTTAGACAAAAGGGCGAACTAAGCAATAAAATGCATGTGGAAGCATGGCTAAGAAAAATAAATTTAAAATTGTTGTTCCAATGCTGCCATATAAAGTTTATTCCAATATAATTTTTATTTTATTTTTTATGGTCCTTTCTTAAAAAAAATATTTAAATTAAGAAAGATAGAAAGACAAGAAGTTTTACAAAAGTGGTACGCTGATTTTTTGTACTATTGTACCACGGATCAAGAAATTTCCGATTTTGTAAAAACTTTAATACGTTCAAAATTACCCCATTTTATTTTTTATTGTTTTTCGTTTCAAATAGCGAAAAAGTTAAACAAATTAAATTAAAATTTTTTATTTGAAATTAAAACAATACTTTAAGAAATTTAAATTAGGGGAACAGGATAAAATTAAAAATTCTAAATAAAATTAAATTTCTTTTTGGAAGATTTTGCAAATTAAAAAAAAAAAAACCTATTTAAATTGGAATTGTTAAAATTCTTAACAAAAATTTTAATTTCATTGAAAATTATCACCTGAAAATGCAATTTTTCTGAATTAATAATAAAACGAAAAACCAAAATAGAACTTGATAATAATAAAAAATCTTAATTTAATTTTCAAAACATAATAAAAATCTAAAATTAGCTTACCTTCATGGATTCATCATAACTTAATAATTGTAGATTTGGTGGTAGACTAGCATGGAATGAAATCTTGCGTACCCAATCATTCATAATTTCCAAAGAAGGAGCTTCAAACAAGAATTCCGAACCATCGGGCAATTTTAATCTGAATACATACTTTTTCTTTGTATAATCTTCGGCACGTTCGCATTTGGCACCCAAAATATTAACGGGCGCATTTGCGGTCTTCTGTTGTAAGAAATCGGTCTCATCCTTAAAGAAGCACAATAACTGGCCACACAATACTGTATGGAATTGTTTCCAGGAACGAACGGGAGCCTTTTTACCACCCGATTGTAAACCATGTTTTCTTTCAAGCATACCTTGTATTTCTACGGGAGGCAAATCGAAACCTTCGCCTTTTTGATTTTTTCGGAATGATTGAGCACGGCGGCGTGTTGTAAATGAGGGTGTACGTTTTGGTTGTTTCTGTTGGACTTTCATTGATTCGGCTCTCTTGACATTTTGATCGGAACCACGTCTTAAACGATCACCAAATATGTTCGACGAAGAACTCTTTTGTAAACCATATTGATCTTCATCATAAGAGATTCTCATGGGTGATTGTATACTTTGAGGCGTACTGCCTCCGGAACCGGATGTAACCGAAACCATTGGATTTGAGAATATGGGAGTCTTCTCTTGATTATTGGCATTATTTCTGTGTTCCATTTGTTTTTCAGCACGTCTTCTTTCATCATTAAGACGTTGAAGTTCTTTTTGTTTTAACATTTCTAAGCGTTCCTTTTCTAAACGTTCTTTTTCTTTAAGTTTGGCCAATTTTTCACTTTCAACTTGTTTACGGAAACGTTGTTCCAACAGGGTTATCCGTTTAATAGCTTGGAATTTCTCTTCTTGGGCTTCTACTGTTTTTTCGAAATCCGAATGACGTCTAAGTAAATCTTCTACTTGAGGTATAGAATCGCCAACTTTTGTATCTTTCAACAATGGCTCACGGCTTACGATCCAATTCTCCAATATATCAGCATCCTTCAAGAACATCTGGGTATCTAAATTAAGTTCATAGATTTCCTTACGTTGTTCCAAAGTATGTTCCAATAGATCGTGCCTTTGTTGTAGAACTTGTATTTTATCTTCGATTTCATGAGCCAAGAAATGTTTTTCTCTTATCAATTTTTCACCTTTCGCCTTGAAGTTGGCAAATGTTTCATCTCTAGCCCTGATTTCTGCATGATGTTCTTTAATACTAGCCAAAAGAGACTCGGCTCCTGCAACGGTATTTGCTAAATCGGGAGCAGTAATCTTGGCTAACATTTCATTGATCCAGGCTACTAAATCACGATATTCATCGAAGTATGACTGCAATTGTTCAGCTTGTTGTAGTTTTTCTTTGCGTATATTAGATTTTTCGGTAACATCTGACCACGCTTCAATAGTTTCATCTCTCTTAACTTCAATATGCTCCTTAGCATCTGGATATATTTCAGCCAAATTATTAGCTTCATTCATTACAGAGTTCACTTGTTCTCTAATGGCTTCCAATTCAGTTTCAAACACCAAATGCTTACGATTTAATGCCTGAATACTTTCCAAGTCTTGACCATAATCCTCGGAAATCAAATTGGCCTCCTTCTCATTGATTAGAGATATAGTTTCATCTGCTACACGATCGTAGACATGTACCTGTTTGGCGCCATCTAGGGCATCCTTACGGGCTGAAACAAGGTCTTTAAGTTCATCCCATAATTGTTTGGTTTCATCACGTTTAGTTTTTATGGAAGTTCTATATGGATTATTGTCCTTTATCAATTCATCTCCTTTTTGTAAATGAGCCTGAACTCTATTCTCATTGGCTGTTAGATTAGAAACAAAAGTTTCAAATACCAATATTAGTTGTTCAACATGCTCTACATCTTCACCATAATCTTCAGATGCCGTAACAGCCATTTGATCATTTATCCATTCATGTAAATCTTCAGTTTCCCTTAAGTACTCGAAGAGTAGTTTACTTTCCTGTAGACGTACATCACGATCTTTAGCTAAACGTTGTAGTTCTTCATATTGGTTATTAACTGAATCTTGTTTAGCTTTAATGTTGGCACTATCGAAATGGTTACGCTCGATAAGATTGAAAGCTAATTTATTCACCTTTTCTATGGAAGGTTTAAATGATTGTAATTCACGCAGCAATACTTCCAATTTCTTTTGATGTGATTGCACGGATAATTCATCTTTACCGTAATCGGATGATACTACTATAGGTCTCTTTTCTCTTATCCAAGATTCCGCTTCATTCGCCTCGACATAGAACATTTGTGACTCTACAGCATCCAAAAGTCTTAGACGACGTATGCCACATAATTCACGTAATTTTACCAATTTGCTCTTAATACGATCACATTTGTATTGAATTTGTTCCAAAGCAAAATGATTATCGCGTATCATTTGATCACCTCTTTGCAGTAACGACTTAATCAATGGTTCTTGAGATAGTAATTCCGCTTCCAATGCTTGATGTTTCTTTTGCAAAGTTTGCACAGCCGTTAAAGAGCTACCCAAATCTTCAGATCCAGCAATAGCTTCTTTTTCGGTTAACCATTGTAGTTCATCTTCAGCATCACGTAAAAATTGTTGTAAACTATAAGAATCTTCCAAATTTTCTCTGCGAATACCCAAAGGTTCATGAAGAGTATGATAACGTTTAATGGTGGACATGGCTCTCTCGTGAATATCATCTTTAAGGAAATGATCAGCTTGGAAGAATTCCTCATCTTGTTGTTTGATTTGTTTAGCTAATTCGCCATGATGAGCTACATCGGCCTCTAAGCGTTCATGTTTCTTAATAAGATTAGTAACAGCAGCCAAATCTTTGCCATAATCTTCATTGGACAGATGGGATTCTACTTCATCCATCCAGTTGTTAAATTCATCAACACTACGGTTAAATGTGAGAGCTTCATATGCTTGATTTAATTTATCATTCTTTTCTTTGGATGCAGCCTTAAGTTTCAACCAATCTGCTTCCAACATTTCCAGTTGCTGGGCTATCTCTTCCTTGGCATAATGATCATTTTTAATTAAACGCTCTCCTTCTGTAATGACATCATGTACGCGGGAAGCATTATTAAGTAACTCACTATCGAAAGCATTATGTTTTTGCAATTTGCTTTGTAAATTACTAGGTTCTCTATAATTCTCATCCATTGCTACTTGCATTTTTTGAACTAACCAACGATCGATTTCATAAAGACTTCTCAAGAATTCTTGTAGTTGCAAAGATTGTTGTAGTCTTTGTCTGCGTTCCTGGCTGGAGTTATTTAGTTTATCTTTTCTTCTTACTACATAGGCCAATTTTTCACGTATAACATCAGCTCCATTGGGATCTCCCTCCAGTATGGATTTGGCAAAGCTTTGCAAGTCTGAAACATTGTCTGAATCTAAAAGTTTTTCAAATGCTTCATGTTTTTTCAAAAGTCGTTCTACGCCAGTATAAGAATCACCTAAATCATCGTTGTTAAGAAAAGCTTCTTTGCGGGCTAACCAGATTTCTACTTGTTCTACTTGAGCCTTAAACAATTGCAATTGATGAGCTTCTGTAAGATCTTTGGCTCTTTCACTCCAGGCTTCATGTAGATTTTGATGTAAATCTTCCAAAACCTTCAGATGTTGTCTAACACGGTCAGATTTATCCATATTAGAAAGTTTTTCTCCTTGTATTTTTAAATCTTTAAAAGCCCTATCACGACCGTCTATTTCTACCTTTCTTTCTTGATGTAACTCTAATTGAGTTTCACAATCATTAATGGTCATGGGTGAAGGAGCAGCATTCATTTTCTTAGTCATATCAGTAACCCATAGCTCCAATTCACGTACATCTGATACAAATTTGTGCACCAAATAGGCTTCATTGAGTAGTTGACGTCTCTTAATGGATAAATCTTGTAATTCTTTCCAGGATAAGGATAACTCATCTAATTTTTTAGCAATATCCAAGGCCCGTTCTGGGTATTTATTTTGAAGAGTTCGTGCATTTTGTTCATGTTCAATAATCTTTTGTTTGACTGCTGACATATCACGTTCCAAAGCATCTTCACGACGCGTCAAAGCTTCAACGGCTGCCAAATCACGTCCAGTATCTTCTGAGCTCATGGCTAAAGCCTTTTCAGCTATACGTTCAGCAGTATCTTCCACATCCCTATTGAACACGTGGATTTCATTGGCACCACCCAGTAAAGCTCTATATGCATTTAAAGCTCCTTGTAATTGCCTCCATTTGTTATTGAAATCACGTCTACGTTTATCAATATTTGCCGATTCGGCAGGAACTTGTCCTTGATTGATTAGTTTGTCAGCCAAAGTATTAATATGTTTAACTCTTTGATCGTCTACTCTCATATCGGAATCTACATCGTCCAATTTACGGCATAAAGCGTTGCAATGTTCCAAATCACGACCGGTATCACTAGCTTGAACCATCATTTCCTTGTCACGTATCCAAGCTTCTATCTTGTCCAGTTGGTTATTGAATTCCAAAATATCTTGAGCTTCTTCCAAACCACGACCACGATTATCAAGTTCATCTAACAGGCTCTTCCAGGCTGAAAGTACTCTATCAATAGCTTGTTTGATTTCGGGCGATGACTCATGTTGTTTGGATAGTAATATAAGACCCTTTTCTTGTATTTCTTTAATGCGTCCTTGATTGGCGGCTACTTCAGCTTGGAAAGCTTGATGTTTTTGCAATTTCTTGATCTTTTCATCCAGATTAGATACTTCATTGTAGTTGCCGGCATCTGCTTCCAACTTCTTTTTCTTTTCATTAATCCACGACTCAGCTTCAGCACAATCTCTTACGAATTGAGCATAGAGTAGAGCATCTTCAAGTTTATAACGTCTGACGGCACATAAATCTTTAACTCTTTGACGTCTTGCTAACACACCCTGCAAAATGGTTTGAATATTGGCGCTATCATAATGTCTTTGTTCGATGAGTTTACGACCATGTTCTTGTAATAAGGCCACCTTATCTTCTTGGGTTTGTATGAGTCTCTCGAATTCATCATGTTTCTTAATTTGATTTTGAACATCTTCTACAGTCTGACCAAAATCTGAGCTAGACAAGGCCGCCTGTTGAGAACTGGATAGATTATCAATTTGTTTGGCATCTCTTAAGAAACAGAACAGATCGATTTTCTGTTCCAACATAATTTTCTTTTTATTCCAGGCAGTATGTAATTTCGAACGTTCATCTAACATAGCTGAGCATTTTTCCTCGACCTCAGCAGCTGCATAGTGACCCGTCTGAACCATAGAATCACTAAGTTCATTAAGTAAACGGAATTTATCTTCACGTGCCTCAATTTCACCATAAATGGCATCATGTTGTATTTTTAGGGCAGTAGCACCAGCAGCATCACTGACATGTTCTTCTGCCTGTAAGGCAGCACGAAGATTAGAAGACCAAGACATAATATCTCGCACATCAGTAAGGAAGGTTTGCAAATCATAACTGGCAGCCAAACGATCACCTCTGGCACCAGAACGTTCTTTCAAATCATTCCAGGCCGCCACCACTTTATCTTGTTGTTGAGCTATAGCAGCAGCATTAGATGGATACTTAGCTTGAAGACGTACAGAGTCCTCAACTAAAACTTGTAGCTGAGCTTCCAAGGCAACCAAATCATTTTCAAAACCTTCATGTTTGCGTGTTAACGCCAAAGCAGAATTCAAATCTTTACCCAATTCCGTAGAAAGAGCAGCATTTTTATCTTGAATGCGGAATAAAGCTTCGGCAACGTCACGATGGAAACGGTGTATTTCACCAGCAGCATGAAGTTTTTGTTCCCTCAAATTAAGTAACTTAAGAAGATTTTCCCAAGACATGCGTAATTGTTCCTGTCGCTTTTCAACATCAGAAGCATAAGGACTTTCTGTATCGATAAGTTTTTTAGCCAATACCTCACATTGATCAACACGATCCGCACCTACTTCTACGCGATGTTTAAGATCATCAAATTTATTTTGCAATAATTGCAAATGTTCAAAATCTTGGCCATAATCTTCGGAAGAAGCTACTTGTTCTTGTTCCTTAATCCATTGTTCCACTTCGTCGGATTCAATAAAATATTCATGCATGTATAAACTTTCCATTAAGCGTAATTGACGCTGCGAAGCTAACTTGTGTAGGGATTTCAACATTTTTTCAATCAATTGTTGTTTAGCTGTTAAGATTTTACTATCAGGATGTTGAGCCGCCACCATAGCAGCACAATTGTGACCCATTTCGGTTACAATGCCAGTGTAAGTATCTAATTCCAGTTCGATAGTTTTATGTTTGGTTAAAAGTTTAGCAGCAGAATCACGATCACGGCCATATTCGGTAGATCTTAAAGCATTTTGTTTCTCTCCCAACCAGGCTTCTATTTCGCTAGCATCGTATAGATACTGTTGAGCCTTCAAAGACATATCCAATTTTTTGCTACGTTCATTTGAATTATAATCCAAATCATTCCAAGCATCCTCTAATTTGTTACATAGATCCTTAACATTTTCCTTTTCGGGATGATTTTGTGATACCAGGGCTTGACCAGCTAATAAGGCTTTATTGATCATAGGTTGATGACCTTTGATCTCGGCCTCTAATTTCTTATGTTTCTTCGATAGAGTTTGAGCTTGATGCAGATTTTGTCCTAACTCTTTAGATTTGGCTGCAGGCAAATGATCATTAATCCATTGGAATTCATTGTCTAGTTCAAAGACAAATTTGTGATAATTTAAACTTTCTTCCAGTTCATCACGCCTCTTTTGCATAGGATTACGCAACAACTTGAATCTATTTTGAATATCCTTAGATTCATCTTTGATATTATCAGCATTAAAATGACCTTCGTGAGCCATTTCTTCACCGGAATTGACAAGTTCATCAATTTTTTGTTCCCATACTGTGATTTCGGATTCCAAAAGTTGTTGTTTATTTATCAAATCCTTGCAGCTTCTTAAATCATTACCAACATCTTTGCTTTTCAAGGCGGCATCCAATTCACCAACCTTTTTCTTTGCATCTTCAATAGATCTATTGTGTTCCCGTTGTAAAGCAGCCTGTTCTAACTTACGTCCTTTATCTTCTGACAATATCAAGAGATCCTTCCATTTCTTATTCAAATCACTTACTCTACGTTGTACCTCAGGTTTCCGATTATTAGCCGCTACCAATTGTTCACTATCTTTGTTGATATTACGTAATTGCCCCTCATTGGCACGAAGTTCACGTTCGAATGCCTTGTGTTTTTGAAGTTTGCGTGGTAAATTGGTTAGGTCACGATAACTTTCGTCTCTTGCTATTTTAGTTTTATCCTTAAGCCAGACATCTAAGTCATCGGCTTCGGCGGCAAATTTATGAAAATCTTTTGATGCTTGTAGAGAACGTTTACGTTCGAAGGCTTTGTCTTTGACAGCCTTACGCTTGGCTAATACTTGATTACGTCTGTCATCGATGCTGTAAAAGGAAATAATAAAAGAATAGGAAATTATTAGAAAACTATAATATTTCCAATTGTAATTAAGAAAACAAAATTCTAATTAAACTTTAAAAAGATTCAAAGTGCATCGCATCGAAAGGTCTTTAAAAAGTTATTGTTTAAGTGTTTAAGTTTGGCAGTCAAAGAAAGGACTTAATTAGTTTTCTAGGCATTATCCCATAAGTTTTGTGTTGGCCTCCATCATAAATGGAAAGATACAGCTAGTATTAATTCTACCACGAACGAATCTTTCCTTCAACATTCTGCGAGACCGGGAAAAATACACCCTGCTTGCCAGATATTCGAGTCGCATCTCATATTTTCAGAATGCTCGAGACCGTTTACAAAATAGATGCTGCCACGTCTCCTTCTCCATTTTATCCCCACATCTCCTACAATAATCCTTACGTGAAAACAAAGAGGAGTCCATGTTCTTCTTGGGTAAGGCTACAATATGATCAATATGATGGATTGGGTCCTCATAAACTTTGGTTTAAATGTATCCCAAGGACTTTAAAATGGAAAAACTGTTCACAAAGGTGCTAGATCTATGTATAGTTTTATTATTATCCTCGCAGTGGACGCCAACCCAGTTTGCTAGTTAGACTCAGTTTACCGTTAGAGTCAATCCTAATCCCCATCTTCTCAAACCTTAAAATAACAGAGTTCATGGTCCAGTCCTCCCGCGAATGAGTCGCGTAGCACTAACAGTATTTCTCATAACGTTCTCGTCGTTTTCATACCCCTATCATAAAAACTGCCTTGATATTACGATGTTGTCTGCATTTAAAATTTACATTGATTTTTTCTTAATTCTACTCAATTCTTCAAAATAATTTGTAACTGTAAAATAAACACTTACTATTTGGAATCATAATGATCATTGGCAATCAGTTTATCCGCATTATCAGAAAAAGCTTTAAGAATCTTATCTTGAGCCATTAAACTCTTCTCAAAGTCTAAATGACGTTTCAATATGGCTTCTACCTCATCCAAAGAGTTCTAAAATAAAGAAAACACAATTAAGATCTCTTAACAAAAAATATATTGTCTAAACTTACTCCTAAATTATTGTCACCCAAAAAGGCTTCGTGGCTTTTGGTGGTGGCATCGATTTTATCCGCTTCACGATTGAAAATTTGTAATTCCACACATTGCTGTAACCATTTTTGTTTCTCCAACCAACCTCTGTGTATGGCATCTTGTTCAGCTTTTAAACGTTCTATAATCTTAACAGTTTCTTGCATATTTGGTTTGCCATCTGATAGTTGCTTACCCAAACTGATAACTTCCGAAAATTCATTATCATGAGCCTTGATATCATCTCCCAAATCATTATGTTGTTTTAATAACTTATTGGCAGTTTCTACATCTCTAGCTGGTTCATCGGAATTTAATTGATCCTTAACGGAATCAATCCAGGCTAATAAAGTTTTGGCACTATTATTGAAAATCTGTTGGCCCACAGCAGATTCTATGCGAGCTCTCAGTTCACTGCTCTTGTTATGGACTTGACCCCACATATCTTGTACCTCTTGCTGACGTTCAGTGACATTATCACGCTCAGCAGGATAGGCATTTTTCACTGAATTTCCCAGATAATTAACGCGATTAACCTTTTCTTCAATTGGTGCCAATTCACGTTCCATATTTTGATGACGCCTTTGTAATGCTTGAACAGTTTTTAAATCTGGACTTATTACGGCTGTATCTAATTGCAACATCTTTTCACTCATCCATACTTTAGCTTCATCGCATGTACGATTAAATAGTTCTACACTGGAGGCTCCCTCTAGAGACTTTTCTTTTTGCACCTTAGCATTATTCAGCCTTTGCCAAATTTGATGGATTTGTTTTTGTCTTGCTATAATCTTATCCAATTGTGAATGGCCCTGTCTACGGAATGTATCTACCGCCGAGTCGATTTCTTCGATGCGTTTCGAGGCAGCCGAGAGATCGGTTAAGAACTTTTCAAATTTACGTTTAGAATTTTCAACACCTTCACCTCCTTCGTCGGACTTAACCATACGCTCCTTTTCTTTCATCCATTTTTCAAAATCATCACACTCCCGATAAAAACCAAAAAGATGTATGGAATCTTCTAACAGAGCATGGCGTTTTTGAGCCATATCCTGTAGTTCATCATATGTATCATTAATACGTTTTTGTCTCTTTTCTACACTATCGGAATTTTCATTAATACTGTTAACGGAAGTTCGGCGTTTTACCAAAGGCTTGGCAGCAACTGTCGCAGGCTTAACCCGTTTAACGGGTACTACTTGTCTTACCAAAATGGTCTTTTTGACCTTTTGCAAAGCTTTTACCTTTTCGGCCTTGGGAACTATGCAGGTAACTGGGCGAGGTTCAATTTCACGTACATAATTGGCTGGTACAAATCCTTCATGACCGTTGTCTTTGCGCACACACCACCAGTCATCATTGGTCTTTGACTTCAATAGCATTACCTCACCCTTATCCATTTTCATACCTTGACCCTCGAAGGGAAACATAGCTCTTACATGTGGTAACATTTTCGTTTCGGTGACTTTGCGGTGTTCCAATTTTTCCACCCATTCATCTTCCCAAACTTCTTTGGGCACCAACCGAGTTTCATTAACCCATTCTTCTTGTTGTTGTTCAATTTCTGGCATCTCTGGTTCATTGGCTGATAACTCCAAAGTACAAATACCAGCCTTGATGAGTTTATCAGCCTGTTGATTAAGATTCAATATATCTCCGGAATATGCATTTAATTCACCCTGTAAATCACGATGTCTTTGTAGTAATGCCTGTGCGGAAGGTTCATCATTACCATAATCATTTGAATTAACCAAAGCCATTTTTTCATTTAACCAGGACTCGGCCTCATTAGCATCTGTATAGAACTGATAGGCCTCGGCCGCATCTTCCAATTGTTTTCTACGCATTTCCACTAGATCTTCTAAAGCTTTCCAATGGTCATCCAAACTATCAATTCTCGATTTAATTTCAGAAGATTTAGGATGTTTGTCGGCTATCAGACGTTTACCAGCATCCGACATTTGTTGTGACTTGGATTTACGTGACTTTATTTCATCTTCTAAAGCTTTATGTTTTTGCTGTAACGATAAAACAGCCCGCAAATCTTTAGCCGTAATGCCGGTCTTACAAATACGTTGTTTGTCTACCAACCAACCTTCTTCATTATCATAATCTTCCATGAAATGATGGAAATTACGTGCCTCCTCGAGGCAAGCTCGTCTTTTGGCACACAGTTCTTGTAACACTTTAAAGGCTTGTTCGAGTTCCGCTAATTTTTTAGCTAATACTTCAGCATCTTTATGTTCGGAATTCCTAAAAGGTAAAGCTTGTCTAGTGAATCGTTTAATAGTTTCACCATAAGTATTAACTTGTAACTCTTGTAGAGAATGAGCCTGCAATAGCTCTTCAACACCCAATAAATGTGGACCTACATCTTCGGATCTAAATTGTATTTGTAATTCACGAATGGATTCCGTTGTACTGGCTATTTCACGCAGCAAATTCATTAAAGTACTCATTTGTGATAAATTTAAACGTTGATTTTCTAAAAGTTCCAATAGCTTACGCCATTTTTCCATAACCTCATTTTCTCTCTTTTTCACCCGCTCCTTGCCATGATAATTTTCTCTATCCAATTCATTAGCCATGGCTGTTAAGTCGTTAAAACGTTCAACGCGGGCAAGTATATCAGCCGAGATGGCTTCATGTTTCTTTAGGGTAGCATCCACCTGTCTAAGGTAGCGCGGATCTGAGAGTACTTGTATCATTTCTTTTAGATAACCTTCACGCAACACAGATTTCTTTTCGAATTTATAATTCAATTGCTCCAGTTTCTCTTGACGCAAAAGTTCTTCACGCAATGCCACTTCACGATGATGCTCTGCATATTCTAGCAATTGCCATGCTTTTTCAATGTCATTGATGAGTTGACCATCTTGTGGATTATATGAAGGTTGATTTAAGGCCTTCAATAAAGTGTTGATGGTGAAGTATAAAGCTTCAATTTCACTGCGTTCCTTATATCTATAAAAAACGTCAAAAAGATAATAGAGATCAAGTTGTGTAAGTTAAGGAGGGAATTTCTTAAGTATTTATGAATTTTTCAGTGTAATTCGGGCAGCTACACAATTTTATCAGATTTACAAGTTTGTTTTGTAATTTATGATCTACCAAGAGATCTACGATTGGAATTTCTTAAGGTGTTCGAAAGAGTTTTCAGAATGTGTCCGACTAAATTTTGAAATTATTTTTGAGATTAAAGTTTTAGTGAATGGGATCTTGAGATTTGTTTTTTTTTAACGGTCCACGATTTTATTTTTACAGTATGTTTCTATTCAAAATTTAGAGATTGCAGCTTAAAAAAAGTGTTTTGAGAATGGAGTTTTTTCGATTAAGTTTTAATATTTAAGTTGAAACAGATATCCGATTAAATTTTGAGAATAGGGTTAAAAAATTTAATTTGATGAAATCCACAATGGAATTTTGCTTTATTTTATACAAAATTATTAATTTTGGGATTTAAATAGATATTTTATTCAGTTTTAATTTTTTAGGTAGTTCCTTTTCTTAAAAACATTTGATATATATTTTTTTAGAAAATATATATTTTTTAAAATTATTTTTACTTACTTTGGCGGTTTCTCTATCGTTCTGTATTCTTTAAAGGCCAGCAGTTCTCTTTGTATACCCTCCAATGAATTGGGAAAATCACGTTGTTGCAGTTCCAAAGTCTTTTGTTTTATCCAACTTAGCAAATTTGTAGTTAAACGTTCATAATGCATTTTCTTACGATCAGCATCCATTAATTGACCAACAATCTGAAAAAAAAAAAAAAAATTTAAATAATTAAAGAAATTTTTTATATAAATATTTATACATAATTTCTTGCTAAAAAAACAATGTTATTTGCCATCTTAAATAGACCGGAACTATTAATGCAAATTATTATTAACAATATCTACTTATATATAAATGGCTTAATATAAAAAGGCCTTAACTAATTTTTTTTATTTATCTAAAGGTGAAGAAAAAAACTCAATAATCTTAAAAATTTTATGTATATCCAATGTTTTGCAGACTTTATTAAAATTATTCCCTTACCTCTAAAAAATAAAAAATCGAGTTAAGACCTTTTAACATTAAGCTATCGATATATTTTATATTTATATTTTTTTTTTTGCTATTGTATGAATGTAAAATAACATAAATCATAAAGTATTTTTTTTGCGTTAAATTACTGACAGGCTGTACATTATATAAAGCAGTTACTTAAAAAATTGAGCGAACATCTTAATTTTTATTACAATATCGGGTTATTTAAACTAAAATTTAGTAAATTGTTTTTTATAAGAGTTCTCAACCATTTTCATAAAATGAATTACGGCATTTATTCCCCAAAACTTAAATTATGTTTTCGAGAAACCTTAAAATTTTAAACAAAACTCATCGATGATCGAATAAGAAATGCAATAATTTTTGTTTAGCATTAAAATATAAAGATCCACGAAAGTAATTGTTACTCCTAGTAATCGAAACAAGGAAGTACTTTCCACCTACAAGTACGAATAATTAAAATGTATAAAAACAAATTAAATATTTTTTGTCTTTGAATTTTTCTATTTTATCATAATAATGTACGATCAATAGCTTGAATAACTTGTATATTTAATTGTAACAGCTTGTTGTAAAAATTGAACGAGTTTAAATTTGACTTACATTTGCAATACGTTTTCCACTTTTCTGTTCGTTTTTCATGCGTGCAAAGGTGTGATAATAGGAGGCCACATAGGTTAAGATTGATTTTTCATCGGGACGTGCTGAATCAATATCTTCAGCATCCAATAAACTGTAAATATTAAAGAAAACATGATAATAAAAGTGATTGAAAAGATGATTAAATTATAAAATTCTAATTCAATAACTACAAATTTAATAATGGAATGTAAAATTATTACCGTTAGGTCAAGACGTGCATTACAATTTAGATGATCATTTTGTCATAATTTTTTATGATGAAAATTACTTTGGTTATCGATTACGAGGAGTGATATTGGAGGAAACTTCTATCACCTTCTTCTGTTGCTTATGATGAATTATAAAATAAGTAATTACCTTTTTGCTTACATTTTCATCGCAATGTAAGCGAAAATGTAGTGTCTTCTTTGTAACTCTTCATAAGCAACGCTCCACTGACTTTTTTTATACAAAAACAATTATCAATATCTACACTTTATAATTTTCTGTTTACATTCCAGTAGACATGTAAGCGATAATGTAATTACTTAGTTTTTCGCTCTTCATTAGTAAATATGAATACAAAATTTTTGCACGAATCTGATATAAAAAATATTGCACATATGTAGTCCAGAATTACGGAGAAGGACTTCAGATTTTTTTTATTGATTATAATTCCACATAAAATAATTTTTTATGTAAATTTTGTATATATTATGCGATATCTCTGTTTTAATTATATATACAATCAGAATATTATGTAGTTTACTGTTTGTAGTTAAATAAAAAAAGTTTTCCGTTCCATTTAAAAATAAAGGAACACACATTTATTTTTCAAAGAAATATCTATATTAACTTTTTTTATACATTTATTCGAAATGATTTACTATCATTTACCGATTTTTTTCAGTTTCATTTATTTTTTTCATTTGTTTGAAATTAAATAAAAATTTACCCACCAAACGGAAATTTGTGGTTTATTTGTGTTATTTCAAATTAAATTTTTGGTTGCTGTCTGTTTAAAAAAAAATATTCAAAAAATTCCAATTTGGTTTTTATATAAATTGGTTGCTTAAATACAAAATTATTTCAATTCAAATTACAAGAACACACATACATACACAAATACATTTAGCCATGCATACATACATTCTGCAGATTAAAAAAAAAACAAAAAAAAAAACAGAAACAATTTCAAATAAATGATAAAATCATTTATTTTTTAAGGAATTGGTAGGTAAAATTTTAACATTTATTTTAACTGATTATATCATTTTTTTCTTACGGATGTGTCAGTGTTTAAACAACATTTTAAAATAAATAACAAAAGGCATTTTATTTAAATGAAAATTAAGTAGACCGGTTTTTGAATGAAATATCATTTCTTGTAAATGACATTTTCTGTTATTTTTACTTACAAACTATTTTAAGTATATATACATATTTTTTAAATTTTATCAGGCTTGATTTATAATTAAATGTTACTAACGAATAGTTAACACTAATTTTTTTAAATGGAATAAATTAAGAGGATCAAGAAGTGCACACTTTCGACCCGGACATTTTAAAACATTTTTACTGGCTGACGGAGAACCAAACTTTTAAATTTTTTATATTTAAAAAAAAACATTTAAAACCGAAGATTTTCAAAAAAATAAAATGATTACAAAGATTAAGGAAATTTTTCATAAGAATTTACAGAATTCAAGATACGTATTAAATAAAATTCTGGAAGAACCTTTCAGTTAACTTAGAAGATTTTCTATGAAAAAGCTTCTAAGAATATGTGATATTTTTTTAGAAAAAATTGATTCTTTAACATACTCTACACCATTTACAAGTGAAATTAAGAAAATTCCAAATTAAATTGAGATTTTTCAAATGAAATTGAGAAAATTCCAAGTTAAATTTAGATTTTTTAAACGAAATTGGTAAAACTCCAAACTAAATCGAGATTGTCCATTTTAAGTTGAAAAAATTTAAAATTAAATTGTGATTTTACATTTGAAATGAAAAAAATTCCAAATGAAATTAAGATTTTAAATTGAGGAAATTCCAAATAAAATTAAGATTTTCCATTTAAAATTGAGAAAATTGTAAATGTAATTGAGATTTTCTATTGAAATTGAGAAAATTCTAAATGTAATTGAGATTTTCTATTTCAAATTAAGAAGATTCAAAATGGATAAAAAAACTTTTTTAAAAATATAGCAAAAAAGCAATTCCGAAATTATCTTTTAATTCCATTTTGTTGGACGTTTTAAAACAAATATTACCACATTAATTTCTACTATCGATAATCTTTTTTTGACAATAATTGTTTTAATATTTAAGATAAAAAATTAATTAATTACTTGTATGTCAGTTTTCAGCCGAAAAAGTTTTGAGGAAGCGCTTTAAAAAAAATAGGAAACCGATCAAAAAAATAAAAAATCACAATTTGATTTGGAATTTTTCCAATTTTATTTCTCATATATTAAGAAAATTTTATACATAATTCCCCTTTGAGTGCAACTATTTTATGTCATGATTTATAAAAAAAAATTTATAAACTATTTTCCTTCAAATTTTTAAAATTAAGCTAAAGAAATTAAAAATATTTTTTAATAAAAAAGCGAAATAAAATCCCAAATGCAAATTTGCCAGCTAAATCAAACGATTTTTAGAAATAAAACACATGCAGTTCTAGTGATTTCTTTCAACGATTTGTAAAAAAATATTTTTTTGGTCGAAAATAGTTTTCTTTACAACTAAAAAGATTTTTGAAAAAAAAAAAATAATATGACAGCACTGATTGGCATTATGTTTGTGGTTGTTGTTCTTTTTTTAATTTTATTTATTGAACTTCTTTTCTTTTACCTCTTCACCTTTTATACAAAAACAACAAACACATACAAAGATTTACATAAAAACCAAACAAATTAGTTTTGAACGAAAACTGTTTATTTACTTCTATTAAAAGCGCCCCGGTAGGCTAGTTGGTAGCGTGGTAGCTTATCAGTGCGGGGGTCGTGGGTTCAATTCCCAGAGGCTCTGGTCTGTTTTCGCTACAACGAGCCGAAGGCCTTTGTTGCTAGCGCTCGGTTAGGCTATTAACATATAATTTGTAATTATATGATTAATAAATAAAATAAATAAATAATACTTCTATTTAAGATGATTGCGTATGCGCTTTAATGGCTCAGTGGGCTAAGCGCTTTGTCATAAATAGTTTTTTCTTTTAGTCGCGCGATCAATCCCCGTCTATTCAACTTTTTTTGTACAATTTTTTTTTTACATTTTATTAAGACTTTTTTATTTGTTTTTTTTTTTATTTTTTTAACAACAAATACGCACAGCACAGTTGACTTAACGATTTCGGTCAGTTTTTCTGTATATTTGTAGAACGGAAAGAGGAAAAGTTCCAAAATAAGGTACGAGCATCTCGGTTATCAATACACAACATCTGACTAAATGTGGGCTTGATCTGTCAATCTTAAGAACGTAAGACCGAAATTAATTAATCAATTAATGGGCTAGAAACATCAAAATTTTTATAAAAACTAAAATTTTAGAGCTGTAATATGACCTATGGATACGTCTTATATATCCAAAGATCGAAAATCTTTAGTATAACATATTTGCTAAAAAACTCCGAAATATCGATTCAGATACAAACAAGTTATGCCCAAAACATAATTTTTTTTAAATACCAAACTAAAGGGTTAATTTCTCTTAAAGGCGTCCGTATATAAATCTGTCCATTCCATATATGTCCATATATAAACTTCAGTTTTTTCCCAACCATGGTGAAGGGTATATAAGATTCGGCATAGCTGAATTTAGCCGCTCTTACTTGTTTTTCGTCTATTCAACATCAGCGGACGTCAGCTGCAACATATAAAATGGCAACACTGAAAAACATTAAATTGGGTAGATGCAGTGTTGCCATTTAAGTAGTTTTTTGGGATTAACAGTTTTCTAGTTTGTTCATGAAAATAAAAACTATTTCTCAAATTTTTAGATTTTATATACTTGTTTTATATTTATCCAAATATTTCGTCTCTACATTGGGCGACTTCTCCACCCAATGTGTATACGAAATAGTGGGATAAACAAAAAATTACAATTTAAAAAAAAAAATCTTAAGCTAATTTAAAACAAAAATCTAAACAACATTTACAATAGATATTGAACAAATATCATCAAAATCTGCAAAAAAAAAGAATGAATTTAAAAAAACTGTGTTTTTCATGAAAAATCTGAAAACTGTTAAGCATCTCATAAAAAAAAAAGAAAAACTGGAAAAACAGTCAAAACTAGCATCTCTGCCAGACAGTACTAAGAGTTGCCAGCCAAAACTCATCTTTGTTGCAGCTGTAACCTGCTGATGAACTAAGAGAGTGAAAAATTAATTGTGAACGGGAAATGCTCTCTATAGGTTAAATATAACAAAACTTCTGAGCCTTTTTTGTTGGCAAAAGCAAGACACTTTTTTTGAACAAGACATACCATTTAATCATCTTAAATCGCGTGTCGGAAACTAAAATTACCCTCTAAAGAAATTTCGGTAATATTTTACGTATTCAGCTCTTTAACGCTCATCGTGTGATGAGTGAAACAATTCTTAAAGACACACCATGTTGGGATACCCTGCATTCTTCTTCGGAGGTAACAGGTCGCAAGATATTTTGATGAAATTTGATTCACTGGCACACATTGGTTGAAATGGTTCAATGTTTAAACCTAGTGCCTATCAACAAAATTAAAAAGTGTGTATTCGGTTACAAAAACCATATTTGAATGTGATTTTAGGTTTGTTAGATGTTAGATGTCCAAAATTAGAGAAAAAAATGTTTTAGTAATACTCTGTGTAAATAGTAGCTGATTTTTTTTATAGACAGATAAGCAAAATATTCGCAGATTAGCAATATCTTCACATTGAAATAAAATTCTTAATTTAGAAATCTATCACGAAACATACCTTGGAATACCCAATTCGGTGGCAGCCATATCAAAGGCATGATTCAAATTATCAATGTTTGAATTTTTCGAATTAACAATTGTGCTGTATTCAAACAAATCGGGACGGTGTGAATGTATTAAAGCATTGAAACCCAAACCAGAACGCCATGATGATGTAAAATCTTGTATATTAACACCGGGATAACCGTGTGTCTTTCGCTGACACCACAGCAATAAAGCATCTTTGGCAGAACGTTTTTCAGACGATTCATTTTCTTCGTCAACATCAATTTCAATTTCTTGAATTTGAAATCGCAAAATGATGGTCCATATAAGACCTAAAATTAATCTGGGATTACCATCTACAATGTCTTCAGCACCAATGGATTCCAAACGGACCTGTAATGAAAAAATAATAATACAAATAAAAATTTTTGTTATACAATTTATTTAAGTAAAATTTTAGTTATTTTTTGCAAGTGTCTTGTTTAACCTACTAAGAAAAAAAGCTGGTTTGACTACACCTGTCTGTGGAATTGACCTAAGGTGAGTTTAAAAGTTTTGTGTGTGTGTGTGTGTGTATTTTTTTTTAAATTTTTTCACATACTCTGTGTATAAAATGTTTATAAAAAACCTTCCCAAAATGTTCATATGCATTTCATGTTTATGATAAACATTGTGACACACTCAATAACTATGTATGTACAATACATGCCACACAAATTAAAGGCCCAACTATAAATGGTTTAAGCGACTTAAGCTAGGTATCGATCGGCATGAAAGGAAAATTCAAAATATTTTCAAATTAAAAATTTTCATTTCTAAAGTTTCGTTTCACACCAAAAACAAAGCTTAAGTCACTTAAGCCAATTGTAGTTGGAACTTTAAAGCTTTTTCAGCACAAAACCCATATTTGTTCATTATGATTTCCCTACACTTACAATTAGTTGAAGAACCACATTAATTTTATTCATTTTATTTACAATACAATTAGCAAGCAGTCATTGGATTGGCATCAAGACAAATTGGCCAACATATTATAAATATTCAATATTAGACAGACTTAGAAATTGTTAAAATTTTTCATTTAGAACCATTTTTTATTGCACTCATGGCAGGATTTTCAAAACCAGGCCAGAGGGTCAATTCTCGTTCTGTGAAACGGTGAAATGAAAAGTTTTTTTCACGTTTTCATAGTACTTTTGATTCGCGTTCTGTGAAAAAATGTAAAGAAATATCAAAACGTTTTCATATGAAAAAAAAGTGGAACGAAACAAGATTTTTTCACGATTGCACAGCACTGGCGATTCTTGTTTTGTGTAACAGTGCAAACAACTGTCAAAATATTTTCATATGAAAAAATTGTTTACACATTTATAAGTGAAATAAACATGGAGAAGATTGTAAGAGGAAAGCGTGCCAGCGAAAGTCAAAAGGAGTATTTTATTAATTATTAAGAAAAGCATGTAGACATTGCAAACGATAAGTAAGTAGCTTAATAACCATAATCACACTTTTATTAATCCCATATTTACAGATTTGTAACTGCAGATGGTGCCAAATTTAGAGACGAAAAGTGTAACGAATTAGCGGCGAGCCTTAACAGTTTTAGTGGGACCCAAAAAGACAGTGAAAAATGGCAAAAGTATGGCATATTTATTTATAGTTTATTTATATTCTTTATGAATTTTTTTTCTTTAAGTGGGACCCAAAAGGACAGTGAAAAATGGCAAAAAGTATGGCATATTTATTTATAGTTTATTTATATTCTTTATAAATTTTTTTTTTCTTTAAGTAATATTAGACTTCATACGCGCACCAAATATAGTTCACTTAAAGTAAGCCGATATAAATCCATGAAGTGCTTGTCGGTTGTCATCTGGAATGGATTGTGGTCAGCACGAAGTATGAGTTTCAGCACTCTCAAAAAATTCCTATAAATTATTAAATTATTTACTGCAATGAAATGCTTGTAACATCATTGTCTTACCTTTGTTCATCCGGAATTCTTTGAGTAATATCCAATAATACAATTAATCCAGATATTTTCATATAATTATTTAAAATAAATTTTACGAACTTAATTCACTTTTGTTTACGTTTTCTCCGTTTTGACATTTGCTTTAAATTTTGGATAACACAGTTACAAAATTTTCATGGGTACAGTGCGAATGAAACATTTTTTTCATAATACATACGAGAATCGCAATTTATGTATTTGTCAAAAGTTCGAGTGAAAAGTGCTTATGAAAACGAAAATGAAAAATTTTTTTTCACTTCACATTATCACAAAACGAGAATTGACCCTCAGATCTTACAAATAATTTAGCTTTACACATTCTGTATATCATATTTATTTATAATCCGTAGTGCTTTAAATTTCAATCGATTTTTACTCAATCGATTTGTAAACTTGGGGTTTATTTTTTATTCGATTTTGTTTCAGTCGATTGATTTCGACTTTCTTCATTCGATTTTAAAATTTAGATTATAATTAATTAATTATTAGTTTCAGTTAAAAGAAATTAATGAGTTTTTTACAAATGCAAAAAAAAAAAAAATACCAAAATTTCCAAGATCGCTAAAATTGAAAAAAAAACCAAAAATTAAAGAATCCCCAAAATAAAAAAATTGCCAAAATTAAAAAAAAAAAAATAAAAATCGCCAAAAACTTTTTAAAATCGCCAAATTGTCAAAAACGTTTATATTAAAAAAAAAAAAACATTTAATTTATAAAAAAAAACAAAATGTAAAAATTCCTACAATTCGGAAAAAAATAATTCGAAAAACGCTCGCCAAAATTATTCGAATTGTATCAATTAGATATAATTTAAATCGTACATATCTCAAAAACTAAACCAGAGGTCTCAAGTTTTGATTTACTTGATAATAGTTTAAATTGTGTTTATATCGAGAACTCTTACAATTGCAAAGAGGGAAAAGGGCTATATTTAGTATATTATTTTTTATATTTTTTTTTTCATTAACTTTTCGTGGTACTACAATGGAAAAAAATCGGAAAAAATTTACAGGTAATATTAAGGTTATATTGAGCTTTAAGAAAATATTTTTTTCAGATTTTTCGACCTATCCGAAGATGGTGGAAAACAGAAATTAAGTAAAAAAACAAATTTTAAAAATTAAAAAATATATAAACTAAAAAAAAAATAATTTTTAAAAAAGAGGTTCAAATATCTTTAAAATAAGGCTTTGGCCTTTAAAGTCCATCCACAAGTTTTTGGATATATTAGTTTAAAAGTTGTCATGTCGGAAGATTTTTCACGATTTTGACGATTATCAAATGCACATAACTTTTTCAAAAAAAATTTTTAATTTTTTTCTGGAAACACGTGTAAAATATTTTTTAAAGTTTAATACATCTGCCTAATTTAAAGTAAATCGAAAGAGGTGTTGTAAAAAAGGTGTTCGGTCTGACATAGAATGACTCTTTAACAAATTAATGATTCTTTAGAGAATATATTGATTGGAATTCGATCAAAACTATTTACATTTGTTTTCAAGGATTTAATTTTATTTGGAATAACCTTTTTTTATTTATATTAATCATATAATTACAAATAATATCCTTATACCCTAACCGAGCACTAGCAACAAAGGCCATCGGCTCGTTGTAGTGGAAATAGACCAGAGCCTCTGGTGGGAATCGAACCCACGACCACCGCACTGATAAGCTAACACGCTACCAACTGGCCTACCGGAGCGTTGGAATAACCTATAATTCGTTATTATAGCAAAAATATAGCACTGGAAATTAAAAAGAGGGAAAGTGAACAAAAAACAAATAAGAGCGGCTAAATTCGGCTATGCCGAATCCTATAACCCTTCACCATGGTTGGGAAAAAACTGAAGTTTATATATGAACATATATGGAATGGATAGATTTATATACGCACGCCTTTAAGAGGAAATTAACCATTTAGTTTAGTGATAAAACTTGGACTCGGGAAGATTTATGGTTCCAGAAAATAGGTATTTAAAAAAAATTTATGTTTTGGGCATAACTTTTTTGTATCTGAACTGATATTTCCGAGTTTTTTAGCAAATATGTTATACTAAAGATTTTCGATCTTTTGCTATATAAGACGTATCCATAGGTCATATTACAGCTCTAAAATAGTGTTTGTTGTTTGTGTATAAAAGGTGAAGAGGTGAAAGAAAAGAATTTCAACAAATCGTTAAAAGAAATCACTAGAACTGCATGTGTTTTATTTCTACAAAAACGTTTGATTTAGCTATAAAATTTGCATTTGGGATTTTATTTCGCTTTTTTATTGCAAAATATTTTTAATTTCTTTAGCTTAATTTTAAAAATTTGAAGGAAAATAGTTTATAATTTTTTTTTTTTTTATATAAATTATTATAAGTCATGACCTAAAATAGTTGCACTCAAAGGGAAATTATTTATAAAATTTTCTTAATATATGAGAAATAAAATGGTTTAAAAATCTGTTAATAAATTCTTTTAAATCGGAGCAAAAAATTTAAATAAAACCGTTTGTATTTTGTTTGTATCAGAGGGTTTTTATAAAAATGTTGATGTTTTTAACCTATACATGGATTATTTAATTATTAATTTAAAATTTTATTTAAAGTAATTATTTAATGTTAAAAAAACAAAAAAAAAAGTCTTAAGAAAATTCAAAAAAATTGTACAACAAAAAAAGTTGAATAGATGGGGAATCGAACCCGCGAACCCGCGTCTAAGAGGAAAAAAGTATTTGTGACATAGCGTTTAGACAACCGAGCTATTGAGGTCATGCGAAAGCATCGTTAATATAATTAAATAAACAGTTTTCGTTCATTAGAGATTTGTTTGGTTTTTATTTAAATGACAAATCTTTGTATGTGTTTGTTGTTTGTGTGAAGAGGTGAAGGAAAAGAATTTCAACAAATGGATGTTTTGTTATGCGTAATATTCAACATACATACAAAAAGGGATTTTACGGCAAAATTAGAGGTAGTCCTGGTTTTTTGCTAATATCTCAGCCATTTATCAACCGATCTGGCTGATTTTTAATAGCAAACAGAAATGGATCACATGTAACAGAAATAAATAACAATGAAGTCCTCATCATGTCTGGGTTCTTCGGAAAACCCATTTCAACACACAGACTGACAGACGGACATCGTTAAATCAACTTCGCTCTTCATTAGGACCCAGAATATATATATACTTTATAGGGTCTAAGATCAATATTGTAGAAATTACAAACGGAATGACAAACTTATATATACCCTTCCACCTGTGGTGAAGGGTATAAAAAAATACTATTATCCAATTATCTTTAGAAATAAAATTCGTTTAGAAGTTGCGTACAGTAGAAGCAACTTTTTTTTTGGAGAATATACTAGAAAATTAGTGCAATCTATAAAATTTATTAAAAAATTGTCGATATTCGGAAGTGGTAACTACAAATGCAGTTATTCTGATCACTTATATCATTAAATTAGGATTTTAGTTGCACCAACCGAATTGTGGATTGTATTAATTATAGAAGCCACTAACAATTGGTATTTGTAAACGAATTTTCTACTATATTTATATTCCTAAAAAAATATTTAAATTCAAAATAAGCCATCAAAATTTATAAGTGTTTATGGGCTAGTGGGTAGAGAGCTAAGCTAGCCTAGTACTTTACATTTCGAAGTTCAAATCCCGTTAAAGGCAAAAATTAAAAAAAAAAATATTTAAAATATATTTTCTTAATCTTTTCTAAACCAAAATTTTTTGACTTCTTTGAAGCATTTAAAACAAAATTTACAGCTTTTAAATTCATAACAATTTTTATTTAAAACTTATTTATTACATTGACTGAGATCTAATGTATACGTTTAATATTAAGTACATTTTAATTGTTTTTGTGTTGTAAAGCTTTAAGATCATTTTGATAAAAATCTATTATGCTACAAAATTCTTTTGACGAAACGTCAAAAACTTGGCTTGATGCAATATATTATAAATTATTCGTGACCGAAAGTCTATTTGGTTTTTTAAAAGGCAGTGGTTGCGTATCACTAAAATATTTGATTTATAAAAAAATTATTTTAATTCTAATTCTTTAAAAGAATTCAATTTAGGTTGGCCCAAGTAACTTTAATGTTTATAAGGAGAACATTCGGATGTTATTAATGCCATGCAATATAAATGCATATAATGCTGTGCATAAGCAACATTCCTTTGCTTTGCATATTTTGGGGTCATTTTGTATTTCATCATATTTAGGGTCATTTTTTATTTCTTCAAATTGGTGTTATTTTACATAATGAATAAAAAAAATGTCTCAATCTAATAAATGAAAATATGCTCCAACTTAATCTTGGGGCTAATTTTCATTTGGTTTTTCATTGTATTTTTAGTGTTAATTTCATTATGAAATTTCACCCCAAAAAATGGGGTCATATTTCTTGGGGCCATTTTGCACAACTCCACCGTGAACTACATCGAATTTTTTTAAAATAACAAACACGATTTTAACGGAACACGAAATATAGCAATTATATTGTATGCACTGTTCTACATGTTCTAACAAATACATAATTTATTTATTAGCTTTTGTTGTTTTTAATATTTTATTAAATTACAAGTAGAAAAATTTCAAATATTTCTATAACAAATATTTTTGTTTTCATTGAAAAGAAAAAAAAAAGCCAAAAATTTCCATGACTTGGCAGCATTTTTATAAAATCTTAATTAATTATTTTCAATTTTAAATTTATGTTTTGATATAAAAATAAACTCATAAAACTGAAAATTTGGAGATTCCAGTTAAGACTTATTGTGGTGACTTTCAGAGTTTTAATTAAAAATAGTAATACAATTGGACACATTTTTTTTTGTTTTAAAAGAAAATATACAAAATTGATAATTTTAGTGTTCAGTGTTACCTGATTGTGAGCCATTTGTGTACATATCTCTGCAAAAGCAAAAATATTTATATATGTAGAAAAATTAAATATGTATATTGTTTGACATGCAGTAATCTAGTTTTTTTTCTTTTTTGATTAAGACATGGGACAAATATTATACATACCTCATCAGAATCTTTTTTTTTTTATTATTGCAAAATCTTATCTCTATGATGGGTTACCTCAGTACAAATACAAAATATTCAGAATTTATAAAGTATTTTTAGTACATAAGGATTGTAACGAAAAATTCAAAGTTAAAATTAGGACAACGAAAGAAGTAACAATGAAATATATATTTTTTTTTATTATAACACATAATCTCAAAATTGTGTTCCTGTTCAGAAAATATCTCATTTGTTTCTCAAACAATTTCTTTATTATTATTATACCCTCCACCATATATGGTGAGGGTATATATCAGTTTGTCATTCCGTTTGTAACATGTCGAAATATAGGTTTAAGACCCCATAAAGTATATATATTCGTGATCCTTATGCAATTTTAAGTCGATTTAGCGATGTCCGTCTGTCTGTCTGTCTGTCTGTCTGTTGAAATGGCGATCACGACGCAAGCGGGGGTGCCTATTTTTACCCAGATTATTGAACATCCTCCCGAGCAGTTTGGTATTTAAATGAGCAAAATCGGTTAAGCGGTTCAAAAGTTATGAGTGAAAATCTGAAGGTACCTCTAAATTTTCCATACAAATTTGTACAATTTTTCTGTATCTATTTTTTTTTTTCTGTTAAGTAAGTAAAAATGTTATTAAGTCTTCTTATTGTTCGATTACATTTATTGTCTTACATACTATGAGAATAATAACATTCTTAGAGCTATATGTGTGTTACTCTGATAACTAAGTTAACGTAAAAATCAACAATGTTAAAGTCGTTAACAGAGCAGACCTCTGTAAATAACATTGCTTAAACTAAATAAATAACATTACTAAAACTAAATAACAAAAGTTCGTTACATAAATTGACAAAACATATTCATATTACAGTTCATGCAAAATTTAGTATATACGTATATCAGCTTCAGCTCCTATGGTGGAGGGTATTCAAAGATTCGGCACAGCCGTTTTTAGCCTTTTTTTACTTGTTTTTTTTTGCATTTGTTCTCCATTAGATTGATTCTTAACAATTCGACTGTTTACCAAATTTGCAGCATTGACTTTCTGATGAAATATTTGTTGTTCTTTTTCTTTTTATTAAAACGGCTCAATTGGCTTCTGAAACGCTTATATGTGTGACAAGTTATTTAGTTCCATAGTGAAGTTTATATATTATAGTTGATCTTTGTAATACTTAATGTATGAAAATGTATTTTTAGTTTGGTTCGAGATCATAGAAAAAAATTTTTTTTTCAAATGAAATTTTTTTTTTAAAATGAAAATTTTTTTTTTCGCAAAAAAAAAATTTTAATGAGCAATCGAAATTCACTTTTTTCCATTTTAAAGAAAATGCACGAGG
Source organism: Eustalomyia histrio (assembly GCA_949748255.1). Lineage (NCBI taxonomy): Eukaryota > Metazoa > Arthropoda > Insecta > Diptera > Anthomyiidae > Eustalomyia > Eustalomyia histrio. The sequence goes on along the minus strand of OX456524.1, from coordinate 87,416,360 downwards.
TTGTATGTTTTGAACAGCTGTTAAACGCAAAGTAAAAGACGGAACTTGCTCAAAATTTTACAGATAACAGGTGGTACTTAATGGGAGAAGTGTTGCATTTTATATAACTACGAGGGATGTTCGAAAAGTCACGGACTTATTGATCCGCCCTCGTATAATAATTTATTGATAATTGATCATTTGTTTTCTCTGTGTAAGACTGATTTAAGAATCAACAAAAAGTCTATGCATATAACTATCAGTATTTCCAATTAAAATGTTTAAAGAACAATGAAATGTTGATGGTTCCAATATAATTTTAAACAATTTTTCTCCAGTGTGTTGAATTCTGTATAAAAATCAAAAGTATTAAAAAATACCCTTCAAATGAATTTTTAAAATATTTGATTTATAATTCTATATATAATATACGATACATTAAATAACACGGCTATCTTAACTGCCATATCTATCGTATCTATCTATGCGTGTTTTGTAGACATATTTATTTATCTATTTCTGAAATAAAAAGTGATCATACATTAATATTATGACAACGATGCAGTCAGCCAATAACTGAGTTGAGTTGTTTTTGTAGACTTGAAGAAAAAACTTTCACTTTTTTCCACATGTCTTGTAAATAAAAGGTGCAATTTCAGTTTTCTTAGAAACAATGTTAAAGTGGTGGAATTTAATAATACAAATATGTATTCTTTTGTGTTTTTATTTATTTTTCTTCCAACATTTTTTGCCATAGTTTTCAGTTAAATTAAATTAATTACGTGAATTAAGTTAATATGCAGTGTACGATGAGTATTTGTGTGTTTGTTTGTGTAAAGATATGTTAAGCATTGTATAGTTTAATTAGATTTTAACAACAGGTTGAACTGATGTTTTATTTAACACTCATAAAAAATGGTTAGTAATCGAAACTACAATACATCCTACAACAAAGGTATTTTCCCCCTATGTACTTAAGTAATGTTGTTGTGAGTCGATTTTTTGTCGTGATTATTCGTTTTATTCGTTTTTTTTTAACTTTTTTTTATTTTTTTTTCTTTGTGTATAAAGTAGAGTTTTGCATTTCTATTTTACCCGTAACCACGGTTAACCGCACCATTTAACCGCAAACGTAACCGCATAAAATAATCGTGCGGTTACGGTTAAAATTCAATTTTTAAAATGCCAGTTTTTGTAATAAATTCAATATACAAAATGGTGGAAAAAATTAAAATATTTACAATTTTTATGAAAAATATATATTTTTTTTACGTTCTTAATCTGAGTTTCAGAGTAAGGTAACTATTACCAACACCCCCCAAAGAAAGCTGTTGGTTTGCATGCAACTTTTTGGCATTTTCTTTTTTAATCAATAGTTAACTCGAATTTCAAATTTTCAGTATGAATTAAGCAATATTTGTGTTATAAATTCTGAAATTTTGATAAATTTGAAATCGTTATATTTACATAGTTTCAATTAATTATTAGGTTGTTATTTTGTGATATTAGAGGCATACAAATTACCGTCCGTTTAAACGGACACTGTGCACTATTTGACTGTCGATCAAACTGGTATTTGTCTTAAATGTAAGCAGCTAATATTCATAATTATATCTTATAAATACCCAGCAAACCTTGCATAAGTTCCACAAGTAGATCTTTTGAGCCAACACTAGTTCTAATTTGGCATTGTCACCTATAATTTTTATTTGTATTTGTCACCCTCGGTACTAGTTCTATGATATAGTTTGAGAAACAAGTACTAGTCAACGGAACAGTTTTTGTTTCCGTGATTTTGGTATGAAATTCTCATTTGAGTTTATTTTTTTATCAAAACATATGTTTTTAAAATTGAAAATATTTAAATAAGAACACTTATACGTATAGACTTTCAATACAGTAATTAAAAAGTAGGATTTTATAAAAATGCTGCCAAGTCTTGGCAATTCTGGGCCTTTCTCTTTTAAATGTAAACAAAAATATTTGTCATAAAAATATTTGAAATTTTTTTATTTTTAATATGATAAAATATTAAAAAAAAAATACAAAAGCTAACAAATAAATTATGTGTTTGTTAAAAAATGTAGAGCAGGGCAAACAATATAATTGCAATATTTCGTGTTACGTTGAAATTCATATATGAAAACATTTAGTTATAGATATAGAGATAAAAAAATAAAGCTGTTTTATAAAAAATATATACAAAACTGACAAAAAAAAAAAATTGTCAAAAAAAATTCGAAATGAAAGAAATTAATTTAAATTAAAAAAATTACAAATAAAATTCGCAATCGATACTTAAAAAGATCAATTAAAATTAAAAAATACCAAATGCAATTAAAAAAATTATTGAAACTCAACAAATATTTATTTTATTTAATTTGGTATTTTTGAATTTCAACTGATGCTTTATAAATTACATTTGGAGTCATTTCAAAAGTTTTTAAAACAATCTAATTGTTTTTGAAATGGTCTTTGAATTTGAGCAAAAATTTGCACGTGGCTATTCCACGTTCCCATGATATCTGCGCTGTTTATTATTTTTAAAAAATTCGATGTAGTTCACGGTGGCGTTGTGCAAAATGGTCCCCAGAAATATGACCCCAATCTTAAAATGTAATTAAGCGCCATATTTTGGGGCAAAATTTTATAATGAAAATTAACATTAAAAATATAATATAATAAAAATATAATGAATTTGCCCCAAAATTAAACATATTTTCAATTATTAGATTTAGGCTTTTATTTATAATGCAAAGTAACCCCAATTTTAAGAAATGAAATATAAAACCTAACCTGATGAAATGAAAAATGACCCAAAACATGCAAAGCAAAGAAACAGCATTATACGCATTTATCACAGACAGGAAACAGCTGATTGAATCATAATGGCGACTAGAGAATGAGTAAAACCAAATGTCAAAATTGTGGTGATACACAGAAAGGAATAGTTATATAAAAAAATATGTACCATACAATTTATATGGAGTTAATTTTTTCTATCTCATTTTGCAAATCACTACAGTGCCCAAATAACCATACGGTTAGAGAATTCTTATTTGACATAAGTCATTGGTAACCTGTCCGTGTAGTCTGAGGCATTTATATTGCATGGAATCCATAACATCCGAGTGTACTCCTTAGAAACATAAAAGTTGCTTGGGCCAACCTAAATTGAAATATTTTAAAGAATTAGAATAAAAATCATTTTATATAAATCAAATATTTTCGTGATGTGCAACGACTGCCTTTCAAAATTAAGTAAATTTCTGCTCTCCGTCCATGAGTGTGTCCTCCCAGCCAGTTCTTATTAAATTTGCTGGTAACAATGGAAGAGCCATCAAATTCCAATATACGGTTTTTGCAGCATACAATGATCTTATAAAATTTTTGAGCGAATGGTTTTCTATGACATTGCGTAATATTTGAGCTCGGCAATATTAAAACTTGTTAAGAATTATGCATGAAAAATAAAATTTTCGCCTGCCAAGTAGATTTTTCGGTCACGATAATGTGGTAAAGAATTTAAAATATATTACATAATAGATTTTTTTATCAAAATAATCTAAAAACAGAGATAAGCTTTAGAATACAAAAACAATCAAAATGTACTTAATATTAAACGTATACATTAGATGTCAGTCAATGTAATAAATAAGTTTTAAATAAAAATTGTTTATGAATTTAAAAGCTGTAAATTTTGTTTTAAATGCTTCAAAAAGGTCAAAAAAATTTTGGTTTTGAAATTGCAAGCTTTAAAAAAAAATTAGAAAATATGTTTTGGGCCCCCCCCCCCCCCCCGAAACAAAATCCTGGGCACGCCACTGGTATTAACTATGGTAACATTTCATTTAAGTGGTTCAAGCGACAAAATACATTTTTTTTTGTTTGATTTTCCGAAATATTTTGATATTTTTTCGTGATCGAGCGTAATTTTTGGTTCGTGATCTTGCGTGAATCAAAAATCGCTCATATAAAAAATGATTTTTCACGATGATGATTTTAGGTTTATTACAATTGTGTTTTTTTATAAAATAAAAAAAATATAAATTTTTCGATTTGAGCCCATTAAAGTTCGAGTGAAATTTTTTTCAAGTGAAAAACAATTTACTGTGTTAAACACTAATCTTTGGCTTGTGTTAAATTTTATGGAATAGACATACACAAAGGTTGTAATATCTTTAGACAAAATCTTAATATTATTTGTATATATTTTCTTAATTTTTTGTTAATACTGATAGGAAATAAAATTAAAAAAAAATATTCAACTTCTTTTAATTAAAACTAATAACGTAGTTTTTTATTTACTAAATTTTAAAATAGAACGAAGAAAGTCGAACCTCATTCTGAAATTACTCAATCGAATGATACAAAATCGAATGAAGAATAAATCGATTGAACAAAAATCGATTGTATTCCCATCGATTAAATTCCCAACTATTGAATTCAGTGATTAAAAAATTGAATGATGAAAAACGAATAAAGTCTTTTAAAAGTAAATCGATTGAGACCAACTAAGAATTCATTCCACTTCAAAAATTGCAGTTTTGGACATTCAATCATTCTATAGTCAATCAGAATTGAAAATCGATTGAAGGATTGAATTTTTTAGAAGCTAAGTTTGGAACAGATTATACATAATGTAAATATCCTGTTTTTATACCCTCCACCATATATCAGCTTGTCATTCCGTTTGTAACATGTCGAAATATAGGTCTAAGACCTCATAAAGTATATATATTCGAGATCCTTATGCAATTTTAAGTCGATTTAGCGATGTCCGTCTGTCTGTCTGTTGAAATGGCGATCACGACGCGAAGACGCTAGCGGGGATGCCTATTTTTACTCAGGTTATTGTACGTCCTCTCGAGCAGTTTGGTATTGAAAATGAGCAAAATCGGTGCAGCGGTTAAAAAGTTATGGGTGAAAATGTGAAGATACCTATAAATTTTCCATACAAATTGGTGTATTTTAGTACAATTTCATAGTAGCGACTGGTATATAATATATTTTCTCATATTTTTTCACCAATCGCTTAGAAATTAATAATATTTGGTACAGCTCAAATATTTTTCACCTCAAAGAGTTTTTTTAACCACTTAAATTTTTTTTTCACCACAAAAAATTATTTTCACCAAAAAAATTTTTTCACCTCAAAATTTTTTTCACGTAAAAAAATTTGTTTCTGCATCCAAAAAAGTTTTTCACCTCAGAAAATTTTTTCACCTCCATAATTTTACTTCAAAAGTTTTTTACATTGTTTGCATCAAAAACAATAGAGAACATTGGTGGAGGGTATTCAAAGATTTGGCACAGCCGAATTTAAGCCTTTTTTACATGTTGTTTCTAAACTCCGTTTTTCGATATTTCGTCTCATATCTGAAATATCCAGCATAAGATTTAAACCTTCTTTGTCGTTGACTTTTTGACGTATAGGTCAAACCAATAATAAGCTGACGAAACGCAAATTGTTTTCATTATTATAAATTTTCGAGTGTATATATAACGTTAGGTACTGCAACACAACAGCTTAAACAAAATCATGATCTAAGCAAAAATAGTAATGAAAGTAGAGATAGAGTAGACAAAAACAAAAAAATATATATAAAAGTAACTGTTAAAAGTTAAGAGGAAAAGGAAATCAAACAACACGAAAAACCAAAAGAAAACTATGTCACACGCCAACATTAAGAAATGCAAACATCATACGAGTACATGGTAATTTTGCAAATGAAAAACAAGAGGAAAAAGTTTTTATTTTTCTTTTTTTTGCAGAAATAAAAGTAAAAAACAAAATTATACAGAAGCCTTTAAAGTGTTGATGTTACTAGATTAGAAAATAACGAAGAAAAATGCTACATACAAATTAAATCTGTCGCTCTTATTAGGGAATTAAGTAATTGTTTTAAATTTAAATAATTTAACTTAATGAAATAAAAATCTTTTTAAAATGCAAAGTGTATTTGTATTTGGTGACTGAACTCTTGACAATGCGTTACAATTAGTTTCCTTTCTCATTTTCTATTTTCATAATATTTGTAACGGTGACAAGTTTCAAACTTCAACTAACACCTGTGTACGCATGCGTGTTGGATCTGTGAAACTCTAGATGTGCCAGGTTATTTTTATTGTTATACCCTCCACCATATATGGTGAGAGTATATATCAGTTTGTCATTCCGTTTGTAACATGTCGAAATATAGGTCTAAGACCACATAAAGTGTATATATTCCTGATCCTTATGCAATTTTAAGTCGATTTAGCGATGTCCGTCTATCTGTCTGTTGAAATGGCGATCACGACACGAAGACTCAAGCGAGGGTGCCTATTTTTACCCAGATTATTGAACACCCTTCCGAGCAGTTTAGTATTGAAAATAAGCAAAATCGGTTCAGCGGTTCAAAAGTTATAAGTGAAAATGTGAAGATACCTTTAAATTTTCCATACAAATTTGTACAATTTTTCTGTATCAATTTTTTTTTCTGTTAAGCTTTGTTGGTTTCCCGTTTCATTCCATAAAATGTATTTTTTTTGTTTTTTTAACCCAAGACATTTAAATCTAAAGAAAGAGCAAAATACATAATTGCTTTAGTGCCGCTACTTTTGAATAGGTGGCGCAGAATTACATAATAAAACAATACCCTGCCCCATGGAGAGGTCGACATAGCCTTGGATTAGGCTTTCAATTAATTTATTTACCATAAATTTTAAATTAACTACATACTTTAAATTATAATGCATTTAAATGTGACTAGTAGACTTATTACATAATTTAATTTTATTTTTTGTTTCACATTTTCATGTCAAAAAAGAAATTTTCATAGAGGAAAATAGTATTTTTTATTGCATTTGTATAATTTTCGAAAATTGAGGGATTGGCAAATGTATATTTATGTTAATTTTTTCTTTCACAAAAAAACACATGAATAAAGTGCAATATTGTGCTCTTGAACGTCTAAATGAATATTGATTTAAAAAATTAAGGTATAATATGCACATAAAACATATATTTTTCATAATTTTTGGCAAATATTCATTTATGTTACGAAGAAAATAGAAAATCAATAATACTCTACTGCATATTGTAGCACAATATGGCTAATGGAGACTAGCTCTGCAGCAAAATATGCCTAGTGGAGAGAATGCACCTTCTGATGGGCCATCTATTGACAAATAGTTACAACTCATGTTCTTTCTTTAACAAATTAATTTCCTTTCTGTATTCTCTCCATTAGACAAACACACTTTAATTTTTTAAAGAAAGAACATTCGTTGCAATTATTTATCGACACGTGGCGCATCAGAAAGTGTATTCTCTCCATTAAGCATATTCTGCTGCAGAGCTAGTCCCAATTTGCCAGTAACAAAATTGAGTATTTGCCAAAAACTATGCTCTAAAATGTGTTTTTTGTGAAGTCCATGGTTAAAAAACTAGTGAAAATGTAAAGGTGCCTCTAAATTGCCCATACAAATTTAGAACAATTTCATTGTAGCGACTGATACATAATATACTTTCTCACCAGTCGCTTAGCAGTTCTTTTCACATCTAAAAAAGTTCTTCACCTCAAAAAATTTGTTCACCTACATAATTTTACGTCAACAGTTTTTTTATATTAATTGTATCAAAAACAGTAGAAAACATCTTTTTATGATATTGGTAGAGGGTATTCAAAGATTCGGCAGAGCCAAATTTAGCCTTTTTTTTACTTGTTTTTCGTTTATTTATACATTCCAATTGTACAAGAAAAAAAAAACGAGGCTGACACATTCCGTAATGCTTATGAATAACTGCAAAGAGTAACAACCATATTCAATTGGAATGTAAGAAATTTTAACAATATGCAAAAATTTTAATTGGAATTCAGATAACTTTTGTATGTAGAATCCATGGCATAACAATACCTGTAGTGCAATTCTCTTTAGTTTGTTTAACGATTTTACCGATTTCGTTAACTAAAGCAGAGCCGCGAATAACATTGTAAGCGACAAAATGGAAATTGTTGAGAAATCGAAAAAAACGTTTTAGAACTTGTAGGTGCATCTCACTGACTGGCTTCTTTAGATTGCATTTTGATAACGAAATCTTGCATAATTTTGCCTAATTTTATTTTTAAGTCATAAAATTCTAACGGTAATCTGGAAAAAACAGGGTTTGTAAATATTATCGCTTAAAACGTTATTCGCGGCTCCGCTTGTATTCTTTGAAATTATTCACAAAAGATACCGACAACAGTTGTTAATTTGAAATTTATTTTCTTTGAAGTTTTATGAAGTAACGACAAATATCGTAAACTTAAACTTCAAAAGAATTTCTGTACGATTTTTTTAATTACAAGTAGAGGATAACTTTTAACGAATTTTGTTGTTACTTATCGATTTGTGATAATGTAACTACCGAATTTTGTCGTTAAAAAGTTATGGAACGCCACTTCTTTTATTTACATTAGAAATATGCTCTCTCGATTACAACAACACAATGTCAAAAATTCCTCAAAAGAAGTAAACAAAAATTGCATAATTGTGTACAGCTTTCAATATTTACTACTACTCGGATGCAACACTGTTTTTTTTTTGCATCTTTGTTAAATGTTGCCAACTACAAAAAATGCAAAAATTACCATGATTTAGCGCCCGTCATCAGAGAAGATAAATTTGCTTTTTAGCTCTTTTTAAACTGCTTCTCTAATAAAAGAAATATTTTTCGTTTTGTCCTTAAAAAAAAAACAATTATTTTTCACAACTTTTTTACTTTTGCTTTTTTTTGTGTTTTTTTCCAATATGTTTTTCAATATTTTGCTATTTTTTGTTTTCTCTGACAGAGTTTCAAATATTGAATTGTATTTTGAATGAATTCCCTAATTAAACGAATTCGATTTATTTTTAAACATTCCCCATTTAAACTACCCCTTTAAACATTCGCGAGAATTCATTCTTAGGAATTAATTAGGAGTTCAATCAATTTATTTCATTTGAGTTTACAAATCATTGAATTCAATTAATTCGATAAACAATTTGGAATTTAAGCAATCCATCAATTAATCAATCATTCGTTTCTCAATCGGTGGCAAATTAATCGATTTTTACTCAATCGATTTATAATTTTTAGGATTTATTGTTTATTCGATTTTGTTGTATGTGATTGAGCAACATGGGAATGAAAATTGATTTTTTCATTTGATAATTCTATTTTATTACAGAAAATTGAACGACTTCTTACAAATACAAGAAGAAACGTCAAAAAACAATGATTTAATTCACAGTCAAAAATCATTAATTTGAAAAAATAAATCGACAAAATGTAAAAATATCGCCAAAATTAGATTTAAATCGGCAGTTGAAGAAAAAACGCCTCAAAACGATAAATCCAAAAATCGACAAAATTTTAGAAAAATCACAAAAACCCAAAACAGCAAAAAATAAAAAATTGCCAAAATTAAACAAAATAAAAAATTGCCAAAATTAAAAACCCAAAAACTGCAAAAAAATTATATAAAAAATCTACAAAATTAAAAAAAAAAAACGCCAAAATAAAAATTCGCCTTATTAAAAAAATTACCGCAGTTGGTTTTTGAGATATAGCCATTTAAATTGTTTTTAATTAATTCAATTATTTTTTTTTTTGGCAATTTTTTTATTTTTGAAATAGTTTTATTAGCGATTTTTTTTTAACTTTAGTGATTTTTTGAAATTCTAGCGTGTTCGTTATTGTCGATTTTTTTAATTTTTAGCGATTATTTGGAGAGTTTTAGCAATTTTTTTAATTTTAACGAATTTTCCAAATTAGGCAATATTTTTATTTAAGGCGATTTGTTCAATTTTCTAGAGAGAAAAGTTATCAAAAATTTTGGCTTTTCGATAAGATTGCAATGGACTTATCTCTAGAAAACACGTTCGAAATACGATAACTTAAATTGTTTCATAAGAAGTCTTCATAATCTAGGAATTTCTTGCAAAAAACCTATCCCGATGAATATGTGATGGGGCAAACAAAATATGACACCTACTTTTTTAGCGACTCAATCTAACGTTTAGGAGTTAAAAGAATTTACACAGTTTTATTTTAATTTTACTAGAGATTAAATTTTAATTGGTCATTCTGCAATCGGGTCTTAGAGAGCAAAAAGGTGGAGGAAACCAGGAGGTAAATATATATATATATATATATATATATATATATTTTGGAAGAAACAACTACAGTTAAATTGAGTATTGGGCTTTAAATCTGAAAATCTTATAACTCACTTTTTATACATGGTACGAAAAATCGAACTTAACAAAATTAATGTTCTTGCAACTCGCTTAACTTTAACAAAGTGTAAAATGTACAATAAAAATTTGTACAGGGTGGGACAAACACCATCATCTAATTTTCTTTATGTATAACCTTTTATTTAAAGTGAAAACTTATTTGGTTTTTAACTGATAATATCTGTTCGCACATATAAATTTTGTTTAAATGAATTGTGGAAAATTGTATCCAACAAATGGCCGCCAACAGCGTTGATGAAGTTTTGGGCTCTTTTGATTACATTTTGCAAAACTTTGCGCAGCAATTGTGATTTCACGTTGTCAATTTCAGATCAATCAACCGTAGTGCAATGCTTATTCGCGTTCACCAACGACTTTAAATATCTCCAGAGGAAGAAGTTCGGGAAAGTCAAATCGGCAGATCCGGCTGACCAAGCCGAAACACGAGATTACGCACTCAGGAAAGGCAACCTTCAGAATACGCATTTTGTTGCATGCAGTATGACAACTGGCGCCGTCCAAATCCAGATCGTCTTATTCCGATACGAAAAATTCATAATACGAGGACGGATCAAATAGTCCGTGACTTTTTGAATGAAACACAGTTTTTTTTTTTGCAAAAAAAAATATTTTTCAGCATAATCTCCTTTAAGCTCAATACACTTAGTACAAAGTTTCTCCAATTTTTGTATCCCTTCCAAAAAATATAATTTTCGAGGTCCATAAAATAGTCATTTGTTTGATCAATAATTTCATCTTAATCTAAATCTCTTTCCACCGAGCCATTTTTTTAGGTTTGGAAATAGGAAATAGTCACTGGGGGCTAAATCCGTAGACTATGGCGGATGAGGTACCAATTCGTAGCCCAATTCATGGTCAATTGAGAGCAAACGCAGCACCCATCTGGCAGACAGCTTTCTTAAATCCAACTGATCATTTAAATGAATCGAAAACACACTGCCATATGAAATGCCTATGGCATCAACAATCTCACGCACTTTTACTCTTCTATCGGCCAACACCATATCGTGGATTTTTCAACATTTTCGGGTGTATTGATCTCAATTGGCCGTCCATTTGTACTTGTGTGACCACAACGAGAGCCAGTAAACCACTTTTTTACCATTGAAATGATGGTGCAGAGTCCCCATAGTATTTATCAAACTTTTCCTTGGTTGATTGACGTTTTTTTCGCAAAAAAATAATGTTTAATGAGCACTCGAAATTCACTTTTTTCCATTTTTAAAAAAATCAATGTGGTTGTATGTTTTGAATAGCTGTTAAACGCAAAGTAAATGACGGAATTTGCTCAAAATTTGACACTAGTGTTGCATTTCATATAACTACAAGGGAAGTTCGAAATGTCACTGACTTATTGATCCGCCCTCCTAGCATGACTGTCGGCTCCTTTTCCAACGCAACTGTACACAACAACGTTACTTTGAGGATTTGCCTCCTCCTGAACCGAACATTTTGCTTATTCACATGTCTGCCAAGATAAAAATAAGCCTAGCGCGCAATTTTGCAAGTGTCTATTTTACGAATGTCAAAATAAAACTAACCTACGATGCCATTTGCAAAAATGACAGCACTTTAAAAAAGGGTGATACTTGTTGGCCCACCTTGTATATATATATTTATATTTACTTGTGACACATACCTTGGTATGCAAGAATGCCAGACTCTTGTTAACATTTTCAATTTTATGTACACGCATCCGACCATTATTAGGTTTTCCCAGCTTTTCTCCTGATATTATTTCAAGTAATTTCAGCAATTTGACACCATCCGCTAAATCTGTAAAAAGGTCTTCGACCTCTAGTTTTGCCTAGAAAGAAAATACAATTGAAAAGAAAAACAAAGATCAAATTTATTTCTTTTTTTCCGTATTCTATTTCCGTTATACTGTATTTTATGTAACCATATGTTGGAAAAATAGAATTTTTATTACTTACTTTTACTAAAAATGAATTCATCCATTTTGTGAAGGTTTTCTTTTGTATGTGTAAACGTTCTTCTTGTAATGTTTTTATTCTTTCATTTTCAAATTTTGCAATACCATCACGTTGTGTCATGTTGGCTGAGTTACGGCTGGTCTGTGTTTGTAATGAATAACCGCCCGGTTCATATTGTGATGCTGCAATTAAAAAGAAAATTAAAGAAGATAAGTAATGCGATAGATTTAATGCCTTAAGAAAGATTCACAGATCTCTGCTCTTCATTTTTATTTACTTAAATAATTAAAAAAATATGATGAAATTTTTTCATAACTTTGAAGAAAGTTTTCTTAAATCATAAATATGTTGAAGGTTTTTCTCTAAATTAACTATGAAAATATTAATAAAAACATTTATCCAATCTTCCAATATTTCATTAATACTTTACATTATTTGATCAGAGGTGCTAAAAATAGCAGGTTGATTAACCTTAATGTCACTTAACCTTTATTTGCAAATGAATATAATTTAGATTTTTTTAGCACTAGGAACAGAAATCAACGTTTTTCTTTAAGTCACAATAATTTTTAAGATTGTGTATTAGGGTGTCCCGAACTTTTTTCAATTGCGATGGGGCACACGACACGTATTATAAACCGGATTTTGACAAAAATAATATAAAAAATCAGAATTAACAGTTATTTTATATTATTACAGTAAATTTGACGATTTCTCACAAATACAAGAAGAAAACAAGTAAAAGCAGTTACTGAGTTCTTAGTTTAAAAATCACTAATATGTAAAAATTAAGAAAAAAAAAATTTTAAATTTAAAAAAAATATATAAAAAAAAATTTAATATCACCAAATATAACCCTCTCTCTGCAATGAATAGTTCTCAAGATAAATGCGATCTAAAATGTTGTCCAGAAATTTAAAACTTTAACACCACGTTTGGTTTTCGTGATATGTACGATTGAAATTGCGTCTAAGCGATTTAATGGAATTATTTTTTGGAGATTTTTTTTATTTTAATTTCGAAACATTTTTCAAATAATAGCGATTTTTTTTTGTTGATTTTTTAAATTCTAACGTTTTTCGGTTTAGGTGACTTTTTTCAATTTTTGTTACTTTTTTTCAATTCGATCGCTTATTGAATTTTGTTTTTCGAATTGCAGCAATTTTTTAATTTTTGGGTTTTTTAAATTTAAGTGATTTTTTCCAATTTGGCGAAATTTTCGAATTTATCCAATTTTAATGATTTTTCCAATTTTTGCATTTTTTTTTTAATTTGAGCGATTTTTTCAAATTTTAGCAATTTTTTATATTGGATGTTTTGTAATTTTGCAATTTTTTACAATTTTGGAGATTTTTTAAATTATAGCGATTTTTACGATTTTAGCAATATTTATGATTTTTGGGAATTATTTAATTTTGTTTTGTTTATTTATAAAAAATCTTCAATTTCCTTTTATTTACACAAATATCGTAGTTATTTATATATTTTGTTCTGAATTTTAAAATCGATGGAAGAGAGTCGAAGTTATTTATTTATTTTGTTCTGAATTTTAAAATCGATGGAAGAAAGTCGAATGCCATCATCAAATTACTCAGTCGAATGAAACATAATCCAATGAACAATAAATCACAAAATTGCAAATCGATTAAATTCCGACGATTGAATTAATTAATTGCCAAATCAAATGATGAAAAACGAATGAAATCTTTAAGAACTAAATCAATTAAGTCCAACTTAAAATTCATTCCCATTTAAAAATTGTAGTTTGAGAAATCAATCATTCCATAGACAAACAGAATAGAAAATCCAATTAAATATTAAATTCTCTAAAAATCAATTAAGCTCTGCCTCTTTTAAAATTTCGGATTCTAAGCAGATCTTATGCCGGATCGATATAGCTATTTAATTTGTTTTGTTTTTGTAAATATGCAAAGGCTGCAAGCTTTTTTTATAAAAATAATTCTTGTTCGATTAATCGCAATTTAAAATTAGTTTTTAAGCTAAGTATTATTCGAAAGATTCAGCTACATTTTTTAAAATTTCAACTCAATTTTAATACCATATTTTTTTGTCGAAAATTGAAAAAAAAAATATGCAACAACTAATCGATGCCATTTTATATAAAATCTATCGATTCGGATAAACAATAAATTTTTTGGACATTGAAGAAAAAACATGCAATTCCAAGAAGTTCAATATGAGTCCGGGGTATGATTTCAAAACAATATTTAACACTGTGGTTTTATGTAAAGTCTCATAAAAAATAGTTTGTTGAAATACTATGACTAAATCTTTGAAAAATTCCACATTGTAATCAGTAATATTGTGAAAATAGCTAAAAAAACTTAGTTTGTTGTTAAAAGTAGGTGATAAGAATTTTTTTTTTTTTTTTTTTTTTTTAGATTCGAAACGAAAGAAGTTTGTTAGGAACTAATTATTTGAACCTTGAAATCTATATGTTTAGTATTTTGTACTACATTCACAAAAGATATAAATATGTATGTACATACAATACGTAATAATGTTGTATGAATGCCGCATATAATTTTTTGTTTATCACTATTAAATAATAGAACATTACCTCACATTTAATTTTGTTTTTGTCCTACGATATAAAGGCATTTATTTTATTTTAATGAAATAGATATGTCAAAAAAAATAATGGAACCGGAATTTTCAGAGATTATAAATTTTATTTTGTTTAACTCAAAATTTGATATGTGAATTAGCATTCGGTAATAAACGTAAATAACACATCGACTGAAAAATCCTTAGGATGACACTTAGGTGGCGCCATTAATGAAAAATCCATATGATTTGTTGGAACTACCAACCTTCAGATGATACATGTCAAAATTTAATGACAATTCGTTTATTAGTCGACAAACCCTGAAGGAAATGTCGCTAGTGAAACTGTACTGATTCACTATTGACTTTGTCACCAGTACTACTGACTGAACGCTTTTTGCTGTAGGCATTTAACATGTGTTTGTCATTGCGAATCTACACAACTATCGACTAGGTGTAGACGTTGGAACCAGAGTACGTTTTAGTAATTCTAGTCTAAACTTTTGGAACTTTTTACAAGATTTCCACACTCGGAAAGAAAATAAGTTGAAAACAGGTGCATTTATTTTGGAAAATTAGATATTTTATTATAATAAAATTGTTTATAAATTTCATAAAAGTAGTTTTTCGCTTATTCAACTACTTACCAGCCTATTTTTACTGGCTTAATTACTTTTGTTCGCGATGAGCCCAAAAGTAATGGGTTCTCATTATTTTTTGGCTGTTCGTAAGTGGGAGGGTAACGACCACCCATTACTTTGTGTTTTTTTTGGAAGTGAGAAGGTAATGACCACTCATTACTTTTGGGCTCATCGCGAACAAAAGTAATTTAACGAGTAAATAGGCTGGTAAGTAGTCGATACCTTGGTTTTGGTGGGTAGGCTCCGTAAAATCTTCATCACTAAAAATTGTTTTCCTTTTTTTTTCGTTATTAGACCCTCCACCATATATGGTGAGGGTATATATCAGTTTGTCATTCCATTTGTAACATGTTTAAGAACCCATAAAGTATATATATTCGTGATCCTTATGCAATTTTAAGTCGATTTATCGATGTCCGTCTGTCTGTCTGTCTGTCTGTCTGTTGAAATGGCGATCACGACGCGAAGACGCAAGTGGGGGTGCCTATTTTTACCCAGATTATTGAACATCCTCCTGAGCAGTTTGGTATTTAAAATGAGCAAAATTGGTTCAGCCGTTCAAAAATTATGAGTGAAAATGTGAAGGTACCTCTACATTTTCCATACAAATTTGTACAATTTTTCTGTATCTATTTTTTTTCTGTTAAGTAAGTAAAAATGTTATTAAGTCTTCTTATTGTTCGATTACATTTATTGTCTTACATAGTATGAGAATAATAACATTCTTAGAGCTATATGTGTGTTACTCTAATAACTAAGTTAACGTAAAAATCAACAATGTTGAAGTCGCTAACAGAGCAGACCTCTGTAAATAACATTGCTAAAACTAAATAAATAACATTACTAAAACTAAATAACAAAAGTTCGTTACATAAATTGACAAAACATATTCATATTACAGTTCATGCAAAATTTAGTATATACGTATATCATCTTCAGCCCCTATGGTGGAGGGTATTCAAAGATTCGGCACAGCCGAATTAAGCCCTTTTTACTTGTTTTCGTTATTTTTATACAAAATTGATTGTTTTTTTTTCACAAGTCTTGTGTAATTACTTTTGCTCATGATATATTTTGTTCAAATTATATGCATATTTACCTTTAAAATTAACTTTTCTTTATAAAGGCTGGTTAAATTTTAAGGGCCGATGTTAATTTTGAATAAAACACAAATTATTTAGGAAATTCTTATAAGTTCGTTATCATCTCGCGATAGCGAACACCATTCACGGTGAATGCTTGACCGGCCTCATGACACACTATCGCGAACAACAGCAATGTTTTCCGCAGAACGTACTGGGCGAGCATGCACAGGTGTTTTCACAGACCCACAATTCTCCTGTTTGTGGACACATTTGGTCGATTATGCTGACCTAAAAAAATCACGAGTGCATGTAATGCATTTTGATTTGATCGCCCATTTTCATAATAAGCCTGAATAACTTAAACGCGTTGCTCGATTGTGTATCTTTCCATTGTTCAAATTGAGTTAGTCTGAGATTGAGAAATGTCAAATGAAATGCAAAAAAAAAACTTTACTTAAAATTTAACCACCCTTTATTTTTATTAAAAACATTTATTTTGCAAGCACCTATGGACATGTATTTTCAACAAAATGAAACAATAAAAAATCAAAAAGAAGCAAAGCTTTGCAGAAAGAAAGGAATGCAAAAAGTGCAGTAGACGCTTTGTTGACAATGTCACCAAAAAAAAAGGGAATGCAAAAAGTGTAGACGCTTTTTTTTGACTTTGTCACCAAAATGTCATCTAAAACAGTCGACAAAAGTGGTGACTTGGAGACACTTGACCCCAAGTTTCCTACTTGTCGGCTTTATTTTGCATGAACCCAGCAAAATAAGAGCTGAGGAAGAAGTAGTTAAACACTACATCTACTGAACCCGAAGTTGTGAAAATTTCGGTGAATCATTAATGATTTTAACATTGGCGTGTCATTGGGAGGAAGTAGTTTGTGTCGGTGCTATGAAAAATCGATGAGCAGATGGACTTTTTCATTAGTTTATGGAAGTTGTTAAATATAGGGACTACAAAATAAATATAGGGAGTGGCTTTTTTTTAAATTAAATATGTGATTTTGAACACGCCAGGAATTATTATTCCGACCAGGGCAAAGTAGACATCACTGTTATGCAATATATGTTTTCAATAAAATTATATGTTTTCATTAAATTACTGCCGGAATTAACCATTTATGGACGAACTAAATGATTGTTTTTTTACTAGTAGGGGTTAATATCAACATTTTGGAAGTTGTTTAAAATGACTTCTTACAAATCGAAAAATTTGCACTATTAACTTCTTTGGATGTTCTGAAAAAGAGATTCGTAAAGAATAACATCCATTTTATTTTGCTGGGAAATAAAATAAATGTCCATGAGAAAGCTGTTTTCGAAATTCTCTTTACCAAGACAATGCATCGTGTCACAAGTCGTTGGCAACCATGTCCAAAGTGCACGAATTGCACTTTCAATTGCTTCCGCACTCACCAAATTCGCCAGATTTGGTTCCCAGCAATTTTTACCTGTTTTTAGACTCCAAAAAAAAAAAAATGCTCGCCGGAAAGGTATTTAGTTCGAATTAAGAGGTGATGATTGCCGAAACAAAGGCCTATGTTAAGGCCAAAAATAAATCATTCTTTAAAAAAGGTGTCGAAATGTTAGAAAGGCCTAATTGTATCGTTCGAGGAGGAGACAATGTTGATAAACAAAAGTTTCGTTTTATTGGTTATCCTACGGACTTTTCAGCCGACCTAAGCAAAGTAAACACTAATTTTTTATAAAATGGAAAAAATTATGAGGATCAGCGCTAGAAAGAGTGCACACTTTCGACCCGAGCGATCAGCCTCCTTACGAACCACCCAACCCACAAATAACTCATGGTTTTGAACAGGCTTATATATCACACAACCTAAAGAATATGACTATGCAAAATTCCATTTTTCAGTTAGTGAGCTTTACAATTTCTTTGAAAATAATTTGAAAAAATTTAAAATTTCATAGCAATTTATACGTAAAGCATAGTAAGTTGTTGTGGTATCCCGTGAAAAAAAAACTGTTATACGAAAAAAAAAATAAAATAGTTTAACGCTAATTTCACGTGAAATTTTAGTACAATTTGTTTTCGCGCAAATTATTTTTCTAGTGAAAAAGTGCCATTTTTGGTGTATTTCTTACAAAATAAAAAATTTTATTAATTTTTATAATTTCAATCACGTTTGAGGCCATTAAATTTTTTAATTGAAAATTTTTTACGCGAAAACAAATTTACTGTTTAAACCTGAGTTTTCAGTTCGCACTCACCTTTACAAAGTACTTTAATATAAACTAATTTTGTGAAATGTTAGATGATTGTTTTTAAACGCGGTAGGACGCGGTATTACCTTTAGTATTAAAATAGAACAAATTTTTTACGTAATTTTATGAAAATATGTATTGTAGTGTCGTATGGAAATGTGTTTAAAATAATTTCATTATTTAACCCAAAGATTGTGGTTTTGTTTTAAAATAAAACCTATTATTAAACAAATACGTTTTGCGGTAAAATCAAGTGTTTTATTTAATCATAACTTTAATTAAATTGTTTAAATATTATAAATAAGTATTTAAACAGCATTTTGGTTACATACATAAATACGAAAAATATTTTATAGTTGCTGTGCAGTGTGCACTTAAATTTCGCAACACACAAAATTAATCAACTAACAGGTCAATTGAAAAGTCCCCGGCCTACCATACTAAAACACATTTTTTTTTTGGCAAAATTCGTTTTTTTTTTTTTCAATATAGTTCCCTTCAAGGCTGATACACTGATTATAGCGACCCTGCAACTTTTCGATACCATTTTTGTAGTACGATTTGTCCTTTGCTTTAAAATAGGCCTCTGTTTCGGCGATCACCTCTTCATTCGACGAAAATTTTTTCCCAGCGAGCATTCTTTTGAGATCTGAGAACAGGAATTAGGCCAGATCTGAAGAATACGGTGGATGCGGAAGCAATTCAAAGCCCAATTCATGGATTATCGCCTTCGTTTTCACTGACTTGTTTTTGGTCAAAAGTGAGCTCGCGCGGCACCCACTTTGCACAGAGCTTTCTCATACCCAAATATTCGTGAATGATATGATGTACACGTTCTGTTGATATCTTTAGAGTACCTGCTATTTCATTCAATTTCAATTTACGGTCATTCAAAATCCTTTTGTGGATTTTTTTGATGTTTTCTTCCGTAACAACCTCTTTTGGGCGTTCAATGCGTTCACCGTCTTCCGTGCTCATTTCAACACGTCTAAACTTAGCATACCAATCCTTGATGGTTGATTTTTCTGGGGCAGTGTCCGGAAACTCGTCATCAAGCCAAGTTTTTGCTTCAACTGCATTTTTTCCCTTCAAAAAGCAATATTTTATAAACACGCGAAATTCCTTTTTATCCGTTTTTTTCACAATAACAAAAGTTGCTTCACTCAAAATGCTATAATTCACAAACTAATGATCCGACAACTGTCAAATTTATACACGTGTCTTTTGAAAGTTAGGGCTATATCGATTTAAGTCTAGTAGCGCCATCTATGTGTCAGGCCGGGGACTTTTCAATTAAAACCCCCTCAAGTTAAACACCCAGAAAAACACATTCATGCTGACAACTGAATTTGTTGGTTCAGTTGCAGCAGCTGAAACTTTCGTTAATTACTATCGAATTATTATTGAGGATACTGAAAATCTGTAGTTGCAAACAAATTTCACTCAGTTGCTTTTTAATTGGCAAAACTGAAAAATTTGGTTAAAAATCTGTCTTCTCTGTAAATTTATTAACAAAATATTAAATACCTCAACAAAATAAAATTATTTATTTTTAATAAACTATCACATCATGAAATGATTTTATTTATGATGTTTATAAAAATAACTATAAGTAAAAACGGTAACAAACTGAAAAAAAACACAATATGAAAATTTTAATTTATCAAATGGCAAAAAACAAATTTAAAAAAAAAATAATGAAATTATAAAAAGAAATACTAGCATACTATAATTACGTAATTATAAAAAAAATAAAGATAAGGGCTTTTATTTGAATTTACACTTTAGAAAAACAAATTTAATTTATAAATTTTGTATGGAAAATTAATTTAAAAAAAAATAACGTACTGTCACATGCTACACTGTTTCCAAATTAAATTTTAAACAATGTTTAAGTGGTAATTTTTTTGTTAATGATAAATAATTTAAAATAGTTTTTTTTTTGTTAAAATGTTTATCTACGAATAATTTTTTTTTTTCTTCAAAAAAATTGTATAACTAAGTTAAAATTTTGGGTGCTAAAACATTTACGATTAAACTAAAATAGTTGGTTCTAAAACCCCAGATTATATTGAAATACATATTAAATTTTAACGATTGAACCAATAAGTTCCTAAATATTTACGAATAAATTAAAATATTAAGTACTAAGAAACCAATGATTAAGCTAAGCAAGTGTTACTTTAAAGCTAAAATATTTAGTACTCAAGAAATAAAGATGTTCTTAAAGTAGTTTGTACGAAAAAAAACTTACGATTAGGCACTTAAGACTTTGAAAGTCTAAAAACCTGAATACCAGCGATTAAACTTGCCCGGTTTGAAACTTCTTTATTAAGTAAGCCAAAGTTTATTTAGGCAATCTTGTCTTGACTGAAGTTAGCCGGTCGCAAGCTTGGGAAAAATGGCGAGTGTTTAAGGTAAAGGAGTGGTCCGATCTCTTTATAAGAGCGCAAAATAAACCGACTTTCGGGATTAAGTGAATGTCCTGTTTTTGGACATGAGTCGGTAGTGAAGGAAGACTAGCTTCTCTTCTAATTTCTATTTTAAAGTTAGTGTTGCTTAAAATTTCCACGATTGAATTTAAATCTACAATATTAAAAAAATTAGAATTGAGCTCTTAAAGATATTAAAATATTTTCCACTTAAGGATCCCAATAAAGCTCTTAAAGATTTAAAAATATTTTGTACTAATGGATCCACGATTGAGTTACCGTATGTAAAATCTAAAGTACTAAAATAACCACAATTAAGCATTTAAAGATTTTGAAATATTTAGTAATAAAAGATCCATAATTAAGCAATTAAATATTCTGAAATATTTAGTACTAAATGATCCACGATTAAGCCCTTAAGGGATTTTGTAATATTAAGTACTGAAATACTGTAGAAATATTGAATATTGAATAAAGATGTAAAGAACTTAAAGATTTTTAGTACTATAAGAAGCACGATTTAATTAAAATCTAAAGAAATAAAATATTCACAGCTATGCAGCTAAAGTCTTTGAAATTAATAGTAAGTACTAAAATATCGACGATTGAGTTAACTTCGAAAGTAGTAAAACATTTACAATAAAGCTCTTAAAAATTTGGAAATACTTATTACAAAAATATCCATGACTGAATTAAAATAAAAAAATTCTTCAAGATTCAAAACTACCTAAGGGGTAATATTTAAACAAAGATTTTGTAGTATTAAGTACTTAAAATTCTAAAGTACTAAAGGATTCACGATTGTATTAATACTAAAATATTTAAAATTATGCACTTCGTATTTGAAATATTAAGTACTAAAAAATTCACGATTGAGTTACCGTATGTACATACATACATTGGTACTAAAATGTTTACAATTACAGATGGCATTTACATTGGACAATGTTTAGTCTGAGCATCATGGACTTACACCAGTGCTTTTCCAACCCAAAATTCAAAACACTTAAAGATTTTGAAATATTTAGTAGGTAGGCTAAAATATTTAGTACTAAAATATTATCGTTTGATAGAACGATAGAGTTTAAGTATTTAGTTCTAAACGGTTGAATTAAAATATTTAGTACTAAAAGATTTATATTTAAATATTTTAATATTAAACGATTCAAAAAATTCACAATTAAGCACTTAAAAACTTTAAAATATTTAGTACTATATTAATACACAATTGTGTACTAAAATATGTTGAAATAATTAGTACTAAAATATCTACGTTTGAATTAAAACATTTATTACTAAAAGAACCACAATGTGGCACTTAATTACTTTGACAAATTTAGAACTAAAACATTCACTACAAACTTAAAATATTTTGTACTAAAAGATTTTACATTTAATTTTAAGGTTTTCACTATTTGAATAAATATCATACTCGGTCCCCAGTATGAAATGTGTGAAGCTGCGAAGTGATACAAATGTTTCACTACTTCGCAAAGAATCCTATACTTGATTTAACTTTTGCAAAAAGAATGTGTCAAAATTTGATCATGTTTTTTTTTCTTCACCAAATACAAGTTCATGAAAAAATGTGAGTGTTGCACTATTTTACAAACATTATTAGCGACTTTTTTTTAATTTATTTTTTTTTAACATTTTATATTTTTTCTAATATAGTTCTTTTAGTTTAATTACAAAATTTTTAATTTCTAAAAAATTCAAAAATTTATAAAAACAATAATTACATTTTTATTATAAAAAACGCTCTAATCGCATTCGAAAAATCGATATTTGCAACACTACAGAAAAAAAAAGAAAAAAAAATAAAACATAAATACCAAAACAAAAAAAAAACTTGTCCCTTGTTTCTCTTTCAGAAGCATAAACGCATATAAAAATATTTATTTATATTAAATATTTTTTTTAATGAAATTTTGCTTTAAAACTCACGAAACGAGTGGAATGAAATAAAATTGACAGATAGTCATCATAACAAAAAAAATTGTTCATAACGGAAATGGGAATTGCTCAAAATGAAAACGTGAAGGGAAAATAAACTGTGAAGTGAAAATAAACTGTGAAGTGAAAATGATAAATTTTTTATCACTTCGCAAAGCAACTTTATTCCGAATTGGCCCTCTGGGCTAATGTGATCGATTGTTTTTTATTTTTATCAAAAAGGAAACTGGATAAAAAGTTTTTTTTTTAAAAGAATTGCAGGGTAAGAATTCCTGCCTATTAAAATATGGGATTTTCAAAAAATGTTTTATAAAAAAAATCTTAAAAATCTACAACTTTAAAAAAAAAAAAAAATTCTTAATTTTTAAACATTTTTGTTTTTCACACATATTTACTTTAAAATAATTCAGGGTTAATGTTGTTTAATTTTTGTCGATCTTCTTGATTAATATATTTGTTTAAAATATGCTTAAGATCTTTAAAAAAATAATATATAATTATTTATTTATTCCAATATTTCGTCGCCACATTGGGTGACTTCTTCAGGGAAAATTTTTATATAATTTAAATAATAATAATTAATAAATAAAAACTTATATATAATAAATGAAATATTATTCAGAAGTTTTTAATCGAAAAATCACTTTCCCATCAAAACGATTTTTAAAACATTTCATAATTGATTATAAGGGCAGGGACTTTCAGGGAAATGCATGTTTATAGCAAGCATTCCAAAAACGATTTTGATCAAGTACTTTTACCAATCACTGGATTTGCATATTTTGTTTGTAAATGCATATGTTTGCATGTTTAATTATTTTTATTTTTTGATTAAATACTTTTACGAATCACAGAATATGCATCAAAATCGATGCCATAATTTGTTGTTGCATAATTTTGTATGTTTTGCTTATAAATGCATATGATTTTTAAGTCATATTTTCTCATTAATTGCATTTTATTTCATATTTTGGTTAAATTTAAGTTATAATTTAAATCAAAATAAATTTAATAATGAATTTCTAATCCTTGATACATAACATACTAAAACAAGAGGCATTCTTTTGTAATCTACTTTGACATTTATATTGGATATAAACGCTCCCGAAAAATTATTACAATTTTTAAAAATCGGCAAATTTTATGTATTATTTATGTAGTATTATTATTTTATGTATTTATTTTTAGTACATTTTTTATATTTTTTTTTGTTCATATTTCCTTTTAATTGCATATTTTTGCTTATATTTCCATTTTTGATTGCATATTTTAAGCGTATATTTCAATTTTTTAGTACATGAAAGTCGCTGCCCTGCTAATTATGAATGTGTTTAGAAGATCTAAAATATGAAATGCAGGATTTGTCAAGGTGGGATCTGCCTTTAAAAAGCGGGATAATCACACGAAAAGCGGTATAATTGGCCAGGTTATACTTGGTCTCAAACTTAAAAGGTAAAAATTTGGACAAATTTAAATACACTTAATCGTTCACATATTCGGTCAAAGTTCAAAATATAAATGTATGTATTTACAACTGCATCCAAAATTCGGATTTCAAAAGGTACGCTAATCAGCAATTTAAATTATTATTATTTCACTTTCGCATGGAAACAGTGTAAATGTTAGATAGTAGTTATTTTTTTTTTTTTGTCACACAATTCAACACTTTTTTTTTTATTTCAACGTACCCAATGATTGACGTTCATACGATATATATCTTTTGTATTCATATCTACTGAAATTTGATCGCATTTTGTGTAAATTTTATATTTTTACAAAAATAAGAAAAGAAACATTTAAAGATTTCACTGCAAAAATTGTATGTTTTTTTTTTTTTTTGTTCTAATTTTCGTTAAAGTTAATTTGTTCGTTATTTTTTTTCTCTGCTTCTTTTAATGATTTCAGTTCTACAATTTTCTTTTTCGTTCTTAACTGCCCGTACACCGATTAGCCACTGACAAAGATCTTTAGTTATTTACAGAATAATTTTTTTTTACGATTAAAGCTTTTTTTGGTCTGAATTTAGTTTCGAGAAATGTTGTGCTTTTTTATTTGCCACATACATATGAAAAACGTACTACCTAAAGTTATTTTACCAGCCGCAATACCAACGAAAAAATATCGAGTAGCCTTAACTTATCTACAAATCATAATTAAGATATTGTTAGTATTTTTTTCCCCCAACTCACATACTCTTAAAACCACTAAAGTAAAACAAATATTTTTGTTTTCGGTTTATTTTTATTTTTTTTTGCAATTCCAACTTAAATTAGAGTTATATAATCGATTGAGACGAATTTTACATACTCTGTACAATTTTTTTTTTTATGAAAAATACAATTTACAATTTAAAAATACTGTTAAATTTTATTAATAAAAGGAATGGGATTTTCTTTATCATACGGGGACGGATCAATAAGTCGGTTACTTTTTGAATGAAACAGGTTTTTTGCAAAAAAAAAATAAAAAAATTATTTTCCAACATAATCTCCTTTTAGCTCAATACTCTTAGACCAAAGTTTCTCCAATATTTGTATCCCTTCCAAAAAATAGGATTTTTCGAAGTCCATAAAATAGGCATTTGTTTGATCAATAATTTCATCGTTGGCGCTTAATCTCTTTCCACCGAGCTATTTCTTTAGGTTTGGAAATAGGAAATAGTCACTGGGGGCTAAATCCGGAGAATGAGGCGGATGAGGGGGCAATTCGTAACTCAATTCCTTTGGAGTTGTCACATGATCACGTTTATGGTTAATTGAGAGCAAACGCGGCACCCATCTTGCAGACAGCTTTTTAAAATACAACTGATCATTTAAAATCGAAACCACATTGCCATATGAAATGCCTATGGTATGAACAATCTCACGCACTTTTACTCTTCGATCGGCCAACACCATATCGTGGATTTTTTCGACATTTTCGGGTGTATTGACCTCAATTGGCCGTCCAGAGTCATTTGTACTTGAACTGTGAAATCACAACGAAAGTCAGTAAACCACTTTTTTACCATTCAAATCGATGGTGCGAGTCCCTATAGTGTTTATCAAACTTTTTCTTAATTTGATTGGCGGTTTTTTTCGCAAAAAATAATGTATAATGAGAACACGATATTCACTTTTTTCCACTTTTAAAAAAATCCACGAGGTTGTATGTTTTGAACAGCTGTTTAACGCAAAGTAAATCACGGAACTTGCAAAAAATTTGACAGTAGTCTATTAACAGGTGGTACTTGATGCAAGCAGTGTTGCATTTCATATAACTACCTGTTGATCCGCCCTCATATGTGTAGTATAAGAATATCATAAAAATATTTTCGAAGCAATAAAATTGCAAAAATATGCATATTTTAATAAAGGTTATATATCATAAATTTAAATGCATATTTTATGCATTATTTAATTGTAATTCGTTCAATATCCTTACCCAAGATTTTCAGAAACCTCGATAATATTTCAAATTATTACAAACTTATTGAATAAATGTATATACCCTTTATTCATTGAATATGAAAAGTATTTAATATAAGTGTAGGAGAGAGAGAGAGAGAGATACATATTTATCGTATCCATATTATTGATAAGAATAAAACGAAATTATTTCATCATTAACGTTTCACATTATCTTATCTTTTACCTTAAAGCTCAAAACATATACTACTACGATGAATATCACTGAAAGATATTATTGAAAAACAAATAATAATAATAATAATAATTAAGTAAAAGTTGTTTGCGATACGAAATAATTGGATGAAGTTAGAATAGAAAACAATATAAATTCTAAATAATTCATCATTTTTTTAAGAACTAGCTTGTGTGTTAGGAAAAGTAAAAGTGTCAATTTTGAAAATTTCGCGTTTTTACCCAGCAACATATTTTATTACAAATCAATTTATTTGGAAGAAAGCAATTGAATACATTCTTAATTGAACCAATTAATAATTTAATTGATTAAATTAATCGGATTAAGTGTTTTTTTAACATTGTTTTAGAAATAAAAGTATTTAATTTTAAACAAAATACAGAGGGTTTAGAAAAAAATGTTCCCTAACTCAGTTGTATTTCTAATTTTTAATAAACAATCCGTAAATCAATAAACAAATACAGATATTTTTCAATCACTCATTATTTTATAAAATAATTAGAATTTTACGGGTTGCTTTAAAAAGAAACAAAAACTCAGTTGTGAGTTAGGCAACATATTTTCTGAATTCCCTGTACTTGAATATTCGTTTCATACCAATACCTAGCTTAACTACTTCCCAATACGCTTTTTCAACCTAACCTAAATATATTTTATCGAATACTTATACATTATATTTTTTTATTGTATGGTTAAATAGTTGAAGTTAAAATAAATAAATAATAAATAAAGTTAATAAATATAAAGGCAAAAAACCTAATGTATACAATATATACAGTGTTGCGCAAATCAAATGTTATCTACTTTAAAAAGAATTTTTTTAGAAGGAATATATTGATTAAAATACATGGTCGCGTCAATAAGTCCGTGCATCATCTACACTAGACCTTTTTGTTTCCAATTCCCTTATGCTTACAGGCTTTATGTTATTGCGAGCTGACAAATTCATCCCTGATCGTATTAGTGTCTAGATTTGGTAGTCCAATTAAAGCTTCTAGCGTCCTTTACCTCGTGAGTATAAAACTGTTTTTTTTCCTAAAGCACACTTAACGATAATATTTTAGTTCCAATAGTAGTTCTTTTAAATGAGTACCTTTCGCCAATTAATCAGATCACATTTGAAAAACTGGGTAGGGTCCAAACTTTAATTGATTTGATTAAACTATTAATTGAAAATGAACAAAAAATCAAAATTAAAAAATTTAATTGAAATTTTCTTGGCAAGAATTTTTTTCTGTGTACATACAAAATAGATTTAATACAGTACACGATATATGCGATTAATTCATGAATCAAATCAAATGTTATCTACTTTAAAAAGAATTTTTTTAGAAGGAATATATTGATTAAAATACATGGTCGCGTCAATAAGTCCGTGACTTTTTGAATTTCCCGCCTCTTAACCAAAAGGGCAACACTGCTTATGTCAAAATTTGAACAAGCTGAGTCATTTAGTTTATGTTTGACAGCAATTGATACAGTCACCAAAAAAAGTCTGTAATGGCAACTGAAAATGTTGCTGTTATTATGTGAAATTTTGCTAATTTGAGCCCAGCGGTATTTTTTGCTAATCTTAGCAGCACATGTCTGGTGAGGTTTAGTACAATGAAATTAGTATAAAAAATTAGTACACTCAAAAAAAAAAAAAAAAATAAAATGAACTAGAATTTCCAAAAATTAACTTATTTAGATGAAAAATTTAAATGAAAAAATTTTTACCAATATTTAATAAAATTTTCCTTGAAATTAAGAAACAAAGTTTACTTAAAGTTTAGTCAAAATTTCTAAATTATAGAAAAATTTTACTACTGAGAAGTAAATTTTTATTAGAAAACAGTAATGTTTTCTCCTAATTAGTTCATACATCATCTAAAATTTTACTTTCAGTTAGGAAATGTTTCCTTGGTTTTAGAAAAATTTTATTTTATTTGAGTTCATTAGATATTTTTTTTACTAAAAACTAGGACTTAACTCCAAAGTCAGATCCTTTTCGTAGTTAATTAACGGTTCTGCTTGAGAGAACTACAAAAACGGACGCCCTACGTGACACACGGCATATATGGCTAAGTAACACTGGGGGTCCTTTGTCTTCTTAAATTAACTAATTTAAGGAAATTGTTGCAAAAATACAAAATATCGCATTTACATTTCTTGTTATTATTCGGAAAATGAAAAAGTCATAAGTTTATTTTATGGCATTTTCAGCTTAAATTTTATTTGACATATACAAATTTAAACTTTTTTATTATTAAGTTAAAAAATAGTGTGATAAATATAAAGTTTAAATTATAGAAAAGCCATTATGCCGTAATGTATAAAATGTGCCTGCGATATTTTGTATTGTAGTCAACAAACAAATTTATTACATAAAAGCGCAAATTCGAAATTTTTTACCCTTTGCTAACAAAATTTTAAATTATAGTTTAGTTCAATATATAAGACTGTTAATGGGCACGTGAGAGATTTTTGACTCACGCACGATCACGAACCAAAAATTACAATCATGCACGAAAGTTTTTTTATATGGTTGCTTTAATTTCTTTTATTTAAAAATATTTTTTCTTGAAAATTTGAAAAAAAGAATATTTTATTCAATTTTTAAAATTTATCTGGACTAAGTTACATGAAAATTTTCCTTAGAAATAGTTCATCAGTTTCTAAAATCAAGTAAATTTTTATTATTTTATAGGGAAAAATGTATTGCTTTTTGTTTTTAATAGTCTGAACTAATTTTTAGAAAACAATTCTTCAAATTAGAAAGTGGTATACTTAAAAACTGAATTTGGAAATGGCTTTCTGAAATTTAGTTAATTTTACTACTCTCGACCAAAAAATGAACACATAGTAAGTTTAAGTACTTTCTCGATTTAAGTTAGACATATTTTTGAACTAAATGGGAGTAAATTATGTCCTAATTTTTTTTTTTTTTTGAACTAAATTTAATTTTATTACATTTGAGCATGCAATTTTCTTAAAACTAAGTTTTTTTTTCTTAAAATTAATAAATTTTTATTTAATAATTGACTTGTTTTTTTTTTCCTCAAATCAAGAAATATTACTTAGGAAAAATATGAACTATTTCTGAGTACATAAACTATTTAGTTTTTCCTCAAACTTGGGAATTTGTATTCTTTTTAAGGAAATTTTTTTAAGTTTGAATAAAATTTTACTTAAATTGAGGACAATTTATAAAACTATTTTGAAGGAAATTTTTTATTAAATTTTAGTTCATGTCTTTTTTTTTTGAGTGTAGCTGCTACCAAATTTTGGTAAACTTTTTGTAAAGTGGAATTTAAAATCGGTTTGCTAAAATCAGCAATATTTTAGACAAAACCCAGCAAAAAAAAAGTAGCAAAACAAGAGAAAAAGAAGCAGTGATTTTGATTCCGGTGTTATGAAAATTTGGATCGGAAGCATTGATTTTTACATAGGGGTGTCATAGGGTGAAAGTTTTCTTTTATGATCCTTTTTCATTGCATCTAAAGCCCTTCTTATGGTTTAGTGAAAAATGAAATCCTTTGTTCTTCCCAAATAAATTTTGAATTTGTAATTTAGATTTCTACAGGACATCAGTAATCCGGCCTTAGCCTCATTTTCACAATCTCGCGTTAGCTTCTACCTGGGAGTTTAGCTGACACATTTGTTGTTTTTTCCTATATAAAGTTTGAGTTTTACTGTTCGTTAAAGTTTAGCGAGAAATTAAGCAATTGGGCCATATGTATCTCTATTCCAAATTCTTGCAAATTTTACTACAATAAATTTTTTGCTTTTTGTAGCGTCATAGATTTGAAAAGTGTTAAATTTCATTAAAAATCACATTTTTATAAGTTGTGAAAAAGAACTGCCATAGAAGAGAAAAATCAGAACTAAACGATACTTTAGAATCAATGAAAAATTAATTCCTTAAGAATCACTTCCATTTATTTTTGCTGGGAATTAAAAAAAAAAATCAAAGGCTTAAAAACTAGTTAAAACATAAACGAATTAATCACTTTGTTTTAATTTGTTTATTTTTGTTTCGAAAAAAATATTTTTAGTAATTTTTTTTTTAATTCTAAGGTCAAATTTCAACTGTTTTATTTATTTAGTGCTATTCAGTGGCGTAAGTTCATGGTCGCTGGGTGGTGCACGGCACAAGGGGCCATGGCTATGAGTAGTTATTAGTTTCAATTGAATCAAATCATTTCAAACATAATTCTTTTTTTAATTCGCAAATTAAAAAAAACATTGATTTGACTGGCGAATTAAAACAAAATAGAAAAACATTAAAATTGACTTGCAAATCTCGATTATTTTTTAAGATATTCGCCATTTTGTAAAATGGTAATTTTTAAAATGGCAGGTATCTCGAAAACTTATCGACTTAGGGCAAAACTGACAAAATGTTTGCTCTAATAGAGTATTAATATACAGCGATAGCAAAAATAGGCCATGTTCGGAAGAAATCCCGAGGAATATATTTTTATAGAACAGCCACAGGGTGACCCATTTCGGAGTGTGTTAATTTATAGTATCATATTAATTGATAACAAAATAGTCACCTTGTGGCTGTTTTATAAAAACCGAATCAAAGGGTAACATTTGACCAACTTAGACTATAGTTTAAATTTGAATTCAATTTGTAGAAAACTAACGAGACAGATTTAGAACAAAAATGTGATACATTTAAAGAAAATATTTTAAAATAATAAACCAAAACTTTAAGAAATAAATAAACCAAAACTTTAAGAATTTACATTTTACAATATTCTTTTATCGGAAAAAGCAGTATATGTGTAACAAATTTAGCGCAATAAAATGTGACATGACAAAAGTCTTCAAAGCAATGTAATTATTTTACACAATTCTAGTGAACTCCGCAAGTGCTGAAAGGTCATTTAGTAAATTAAAAACTGTTTCAGAAACAAGATAGGCCAATCCAGAATATCCAATCTGGCAACGATTGCAATAGAAAATGAAATGCCATCAAAATTAAGTGTAACAAATTTTGCAAATCTAAAAGCATGTAAACAATTCTACCCTTGTACTATTTCTTATAATATTTTTTTTTAATTTTTCAATTCAGTTTTCAGGATTTTTTGTACTTGTTAGTGATTTTTATTTTATTTTTGTTAGGGGCATAATTTGATGTTTTTGCACACGGGCCCTTAATGACTTAGCTACGTCGATGGTGATATTTTAAGTGGATAACCTATTAATGGACATGAGTCGGTTGTGAAAAGTATCTTCACTTCCGATCCCTTTTTTCAACCTATGTAAAATTTTAAGGCAATTGTAGTTTGTATGTATAAGTTTCAATTATCAGAAATAACATTCCTTCAATATCCACTTTTAAAAATTGGTAAATTTTTTTGCTAATTTTAGCAAATCAGTTTTCAAAAATTTGTAAAATAATTTCTGAAGTTAGCAACAAAAAATTGTAAATATTGTGTAAAAATTTCTGTTATTTGTAAAATGTAAATAGCAAAAAAGTTTACTAAATAATAATTTTGAAAACTGTTTACAAATTTGTCTACTTACATTTTTTCTGAGTGTAGCCAACAACCTCATGATTTAGTTTGAGGATTCAGGAGAAATGGAAAATGGAATTAGGCTACGAATCGCTCCCTCATCCGTCCTATTCTCCGGACTTAGCCTCTAAACACTATTTCTTGTTTTCAAACCTGAAGACCATGAAATCATCTTACAAAATAATACCTAATTGGTGACTTCAACCAATCGTATTTTTTTTTTGGAAGGGATAAAAAAATTAGAAAAACATTGGACAAAGTGTATAGATTTTTTATCCAAAAACCTGTGTTTCGTTCAAAAAGTCACGGACTTATTGACCTGCCATCGTAAATATTTGTGATAAGCAGGGCAGCGACTTTCAAAAATATGCCCTTAAAATATGCAGTAAAGTTGCAAAATTCGTACGCGCTTAAAAGAAAATATGCACCAAAAACAAAAAAAAAAAATTAATATGCACTATAAATCCAAAAATATGCACTACAAAATTAGAAGAATTTAACTTAGAATTTGACGATTTTTATTAATCATATTCATTTACTCGAGAGCGTTTGTTAAAAAATTAAACACAATATAATTGTCTAAGTAAAGGGTTTTCCAATAGGTACTTGACAACTTTGAATGTAATTTGTGAACGCACTATTTCACTGATCATCTAAATTTTACATTCCTTTTTTCCAGTAAACTCAACATTTTTACCATGGTAAAGTACACGAACGAACAACGGATGGAAATTATAAAAATGTACTACCGAAATTCTGAGTCGGTGACCGCAACTTTAAGAGCAAAAACATCTTCAGTGACGAAGCTCATTTTTGGCTCAATGGGTTCTTCAATAAGTAAAATAGGCATTATTGGTTTGGTGCAAATCCACAAAAAATAACTGTTTTGTGCGCTTTGCAAATCTACAAAAATATGCATTTACAAAAATATGCAAATTCTTTGATTCGAAAAAGTATTCAGTCAAAATCGTTTTTCGAATACATTTGCCACCCTGCTTGTTACACATAATTATTTAGATCAATTTTTACATATGCTTCCAACATACTCCATTTAATAGAATTTAAGGTTCGACCAACCAATATCTTTTCTGAACAACCTCTCTTATGTCAAAGATTTATGTATTTATGTTTGATTGCTTATGTTTTGCGCAACACTGTATCGTGTCATTTCTATAGTTTTTTTTTGGTGAATAATTTATTGAAATTTTCCACTAATATTTCAATTGACATTATAACTACTTTAATTGCTGTTTTTTTTTTAATTAAACATATAAAATTTTTGGTAAATAATATTATTATTTGCGTGATAAGGTGCAAAATCATTTAAGAAGTAATTATTTCAATCAATTTTAAATTGAATATTAATTGTCTTAAAATCTTACAAATGTTTCAAAGCAGAAATTTGATATTTGTTGAGAACTTTTGAAGAAATGCCTGATAAATTTCTCTATGAGAAACGTAGAAACGTTTTTGTTTATTTTAGGAACGAACTGATGCCGATCGGTAAAATTTATAATAATCCCCTTAACCCAATGCCAGCCGATTATTTTTATTAATTTAAAAACAAAGATTTGTTGCTTTTTCAGTTTATTTGTTTATTTAAACTGAAAAGAAACACAGTTCATTAATTAAAATTTTACCGCGGTAAGCCAAAATAGACCAAATAACAATTTACACACAATTTTGACCACCCAAAGCAGATAATGAACAGTGGCAGTACTGTCAAACTCTGTTCTTGAATTTTCCAAAAACAATTTAATGTTTTTAAGAATTCATTATTAAATTGTTTTTCAAGGCAGCTCTGGTTAGAAAATTTTCTAATTTTTTGACATAAAGAAAATAAGCGTTTATCTAGTTTGGGCTACATTTTACAGCAGTAACTCAAAATAGCCCAAAAGCTTTCCCGTGGTGTTTTGGGTAATATTCGGTAATTGACCATATTATGACCGATTGCGTGTTTTGGCACCATAAAAAACCATAAGGTTTGTTTTTTTTTTCAAATTGTATATCTATAATTACTTCTATAGACCTGACTTTTATTTATTTTTTTTTGTAAACTTTGAACATTTGGGACCGCTTTTGTACGAAAGCTGCTTTCGTATATGGACTTCGACGCAACGCGAAATAAAGCAAATATATAATGTGCCTTCCTCTCTATCTTAAACTGTTTGGCTTAAAAGTTCGTAGGGTGACACATAGATGGCGCTGCTAGTATGAAATCATGTGATTTTTAGTGTACACGTGAATAAATTTGACAGCTTTTGGACTATTAGTTTGTGAGATATAGTATTTTGGTTGAAGCATCTTTTGTTAGTTTGAAAACAATGAATAAAATGGAATTTCGTGTGCTAATAAAGCATTGCCTTTTAACACACGAAAAGCTTGGCTTGATAAACATTATTCGGACTATGCACCAGGAAAATCCACCGTTAAGAAGTGGTTTGTTAAGTTTAAACGAGGTGAAATGAGCACTGTGGACGATGCACGCAGTGGATGACCCAAAGAGGCTGTTACCGAAGAAAACATCAAAAAAGTCTACAAAATAATTTTGAATGACCGTAAAGTGAAGTTGATTGAGATATCTGAGACTCTAAAGATATCAAAGGAACGTGTTGGACATATTGTAAATGAATATTTAGCTATGCGAAAGCTCTGTGCAAAGTGTTTGCCGGGCGAGCTCACAATCAAACAAAAACAATAACGAATTTATAATTTTGAACTGTGTTTGGATGAAGCATGGCTCCATAATTTCATACCGGAATCCAATCGACAGTCAGCCGATTGAACTGCACGTGATCAACCAACTCCAAAGCAAGGTTATGGCATCAGTATTTTTGGATGCGCATGGTATAATACTCATCGACTATCTTGAAAGAGAAAATCAACAGCGACTATTACATAGCGTTATTGGAGCGTTTCAAAAGAATGCTCGCTGGAAAGAATTTTAGCTCCGATGAAAGGCTAAAACTGAAGCTAAAGACAAATCGTACTATAAAAATGGTATCGAAAAATTGTATAAGCGATATAGTTATTGTATAGCGCTTGTAGGCATATTTAATATATGTAAATAATAAAATAAAATTTTATCAAAAAAAAATTTTGTAATGAACACGAGAGAAGACAAAGACAACACGAAGCTCCAATATTCAGCTGCAATAATTTAGTTAAAGTTCTGTGATACTAGGATTAAGCTTAACCTGTGATTTTATGTGTATTGTGCTGTCAACATTTATTTAATTTTTATTTATTTACAATTATATGCAATGATGTCCAGTTTATTATTTATAAATAAAATTTTATACAATATGCCAGTATAATAATACAGTATAAAAACTATCTGACCAAAAATTGTTAATAAACTTTGTTTGTAATTGTCGCCAGATTAAAAATAAATTTATGCCACTGAAGAAGTTTGAATAAAGCAAACGAAACGTTGAGCAATAAATTGATTTTTATTTACAAATTAAAAGCAATTATTGACCAAAATAGCCCGTGAGGTAACACTTTATAAATCAAATTTTTTTCTATGTTAGCCTACGAACTTTTCAGCCAAACTGTTACTTACACATAATTTAACCAAAAATTCTTTTGTTAGCTTTTATTGATTTCAATATTTTATTAAATTAAAAATACCAAAAATTTTGAAGACTTGGTAGCATTTTTATAAATTCTTAATTTCTTTTGTCAGCTTGAAATACACGTATATGGAGGTTGAAAGCCCTATTTAAATTTTTTGGTTACGAAAATATAATTTTATATTATTTAAAATTGATTTTTTAATGAAATTGAAACAAAAATACAAATTGTCTGTCATATTACCTAAAGCCTACACCCAGAGAAAATATTGGTTGCAATTCGATCAAAACCGTTAACATTTATTTGTGAGGATCTAATTTTATTTGGAATAACCTAAAATCCATTTATAAAGCAAAAATATTAAATTGGGAATTAAAAAAAGGGAAAAGAAACCAAAAATCAATCCAGTTATTCAATTATTGGTATTTCCAATCATCTTTAAAAATAAAATTCGATTGGTATTTGTGTGCGGTGCAAAACTTTCTTAATGGGTGCGATATTCTCATGCGTTACCTTGTTATGATAGCTCGTTACCTTTTTCATTATTTGCATAATTACTGAATATTGATTACGTAATATATAATTTATAAATGTAAAGTAATAATTGAAATATTTTTAAAAATCTATTTTTAGATACATCACTTTGTGTTTTTTTTTGTAAGCAAAAGGGTAATTTATGTTTGTTTTGACAACACAAGCGAAAAAATGAAGCGCAACAATTCATTTAAGCTTAAAGCAATCAAATACTATATGCGTCGATATCTCAGTGGGTAGAGTTCTTGGCTGGTAACCAGATTTCCTTGGTTCGATTCCCATCTTGACCACATTATTTTTAATTACAAATATTTGAAATAAAATATTTGTAATAATTTTTTTTTATAAAAATTCCTCTTTTTTAAAAATTTATTTTTTGACACATTACTATTTCCATTCTCGTAACCATATAAGTAACCCCTTACATTATCACCTCTAAAGTAATGGGTATACACATTACTTTGAGGCTCATCGCCTGTAAAATTCATCAATGAAGTAAGGTGTAAAGTAATCCATCGGCCCCTATGCCTATACATTACTTTACCCATTATTTGGTAATGTGTGGTTTTGATAGATTGTACCAAAATACTAATATACCCAATATTAGTAATTTGGTACAA
Source organism: Eustalomyia histrio (assembly GCA_949748255.1). Lineage (NCBI taxonomy): Eukaryota > Metazoa > Arthropoda > Insecta > Diptera > Anthomyiidae > Eustalomyia > Eustalomyia histrio. The sequence continues at coordinate 87,379,388 of OX456524.1, read as the reverse complement.
TCTATCAAATTAATTAAAAAATTGCCGATATTAAAAAGTGGTAACTACAAGTACGGTTATTCTGATCAAATATATCATTTAATTAGGGTTTTAGTAGAAGCAACCGAATTGTGGATTGTATTGATAATAGACGTCATAATGATTGGCATTGATCAACAAATTTTATACTAATATTTGTTTTACTTATAAATTGTTTAAATTTAAGATTATCCATCAGAGAAGTAGCTCAGTACTCAGAATTTCCGAGTTCAAATCCCGGAAAAGACAAACATTTAAAAAATATATAATTTTTTTAATTAAAATAAAACATTCAAATGTTTAAATGGCAAATATATCAAAGAAAATTTAAATTAGTTGTGGTGGAGTAAGCAAGAGTGTAAACTATGAATCTGATTGCCCGGGTTCGATACCTAAAAAATTTTAAAATAATTTTTTTTTTTAATAAAATTATGTGGAAAGTAATAATATTTCTGTGAAATATAAATAATTAATTGTACAACTGAATATTGGCTTTCACAACTAAAAATGAAATTTAATATGAAAACAGTTGTCGTAACCGCCAGAATTCGATTGGCAACAAATTCGGTGACCACAACTGATACTGTTTTCTGGGTGTAAAAAACATTTGCTTTGATTTAGTCGATTTAAAAAGTATTTAATTGTATTTTAGTTGATGTTTTTTTTTTCTACGATTTTCTTGCCAAAGTTAACAAAATTAGAAAGTTTTATAAAAAAAAAAAATAACAGAAAAATTCATATTGAAAATTTTACCGGTTAATCGACCTATTTTAATCGATTATTCGGGTCTAAAGATTATTTTGTTTCGACATTAACCGAAATAGAGGCGATTAATCAAAGAATCGGTTAATTGATTAACCGAATTGGAAATACTATTTTTTAATAAAACTATTGCTGCTCTAATCTTACATTGTAACATAAAATTTTGCCGGGTTCTTCAACACTTTACTTTTCGCAACATACATACCCATGTAAAAGTTGTGAAAAAAGTAGCAAGAAAATGGGTTATATAACCCACTAATTGGTAATGTTATTGGGTTGTAACAATGTGTCTGAAAGAAGAGAATCATCGTGAGTCCTTGCACGTGACAAAATAATTACGGAAAAATCGTTAAAACTACATATTATTAACATCTGTTGCAGTTGTTGAGAATATGTAAACTTCCGTTTTTATTGTAATATAAATAAAACTCATCCTTATTTTTCAATAATTCAAAAAAAAAAAATATATATGTATAATTTTTACTTACATTTCTAGAGCATCAACTCGACTTCAAATAATTGTAAATGTCGTCCTCCCTTTAAAAATATTCTATGAATATGTATTTTGGAAAAAAACATGTTTAAAAATAATATCATAAAGTTTACATCTGTTCAAAATATGCAATTGTTAGTAAAGATCTATGAACAAAAATCTGAGAAATATGTATAACTACAACACAAATTTTATCTACAAAATACAATAATTCGACATTAGTTATATACAGATTTTTTTTTTCTATACAAAGTGTTAAAATTTTAAAATAACTTTAATGATATTCCATCATTTAAATAGCGCAAGTGCAGCGACCTTTTTGTATTTTTGTTACACCATTTGTGAAGTGTATGTCTGTCTGTCTGTCTGTCTGTCTGTCTTTGTCTCCTTCTTGGCTAGAGATACATTTGCATGAACTTGATTTTGTTGTTGTTGTTTATTTATTGGATTTATGTGTATCTTGAATATACGAAAAAAAAAATGTATTTTAAGTTTAAAACTAAAAAAAAAAAAAAATACTAAACAATTGTGTGTATTTTTAAAGAACTGCCAGAGTCACAAATCCAATGTTTGTGGGGGCATATTTTCAATGTAAAATTAATTTAATGTATTTGATTTCTTTGAAATTTTAAGGAAAATGTAAAACTTGATTTCATTTTGCATAGTACATATTTACAAGGAAGTAAACTACATGGAATACACATTTTACTACTAAATAAATATTTAAAAAAAATCATTTTAAAGTACCGGCAGTTATGAAAAAAGCGATTAGTTATTTATCACTACAAAAAAAAAAAAAAAACAAATAAATAAATAAATAAAAAAAGATAACGATAACTCCTGTTTTTGGTTTAGCCCTAAAATATGCATTAATAAATGTAATTATTAAATATTTTTTTTTACATTCTAATGGAGGTGTGTAATATGGCGCCTCCTTTTGCCATTTTTCTTTCGGAGCAAGATATAATTTCTGTTATAAATCTGTTTTTTTTTAATCGGTTGAGATAATAGTCTTCGGTACGCTAGGTAATAAATAAGTTAAGACTTTTAAGTAGTGTTTCAAATTCGGTTAATCGATTAACCGATTCCTCGATTAATCGCCTCTATTTCGGTTAGTGTCGAAACAAATAATTTAAAACTCAAATAACGTTTAAACGACAATTTTTACAAAACCTGTTTTTTTTCCAGATTACCGTTAGAATAACTCTCTTTTATGACTTAAAAATGATATTAGGCAAAATTATGCAGGATTTCGTTATCAAAATGCAATCTAAAGAAGTCAGCCGATTTTTTCGATTTTTCAACAATTTCAATTTTGTCGCTTACAACGTTATTCGCAGCTCTGCTTCAATTATTAGACCCGAATAATCGCTTAAAATAGGTCGATTGACCGGTTAAATTTTGTATATGAACTTTTTTGCTATTTTTCTTTATACTATCTAATTTTTTTAACTTTGGCAAGAAAATCGTAGAAAACAACATCAACTAAAATACTATCAAATTCTTTGCAAATCGACTAATTCATAGCAAATGTTATATAAGCTTAATTAAATATATTAGACAATTTTTTTTTTGTTTGCAATTTCTTTAAAAAATAAATTTTAAATAATATAAAATTATATTTGTATATCTACAAAATTGAAAAAGAGCTTTCCACCTCATCAGAACGCAAGGTTTTAGAAAAGCTATTAAAATATATATTTTTTTCCTTAGCAATGAAGGTATATTCCTATTAAGCACTATGACGTTACTTATGTTTTAAAAAAATAAAATAAAATTGCTATAAATTCGAAAACCGTATTTTCTAAACTATTTCATTTAAAATTCTATAAAAAATTTATAAAAACTACAAAATAACATGGAATTTTGTTTCTTATTTGATTTATCAACAAATTTTGATGAAGTAGGAACTTTAGTAAAATTATTCACTTATTTAAATTCTTAATTGCACAAACACAAAAATCGGTAAGGACTTGTCAGGAATATGCGTGATTTGTATATATTTTTTAATAGATAACCTCTTTAACTCTAAAGCTTAAACCAGGTAGTGAAAGAGTCAGGGAACAGTGGCAGTTTTATCAAACTTTATTTGTGAATTTCGCAAAAATTATTCATACCATATTTTTAAAAATTTGTTATCAAATTTTTTTGAATGCAGCTTTTGTTTATTTACGCATTTTTTTTATCCTGACCAGTGTCATTTAAAGGAAATAAAAACTTATTTTATCGACAAAATTTCCCACTTTGGTAAAACACTTTCTACACAGCGCTTTTAAGGGTTTAGCTCCACTGAACACGTCTGACATTTTCTTTTTAAAGAGTCGTCAGATTCCTCTGAAAAACCCAAGATTATAAGGCATGATCCTTAAAAAAATCTCAAGATGCTTTAAATTGTCCTAAACAGACACTTTAGAAACGAATGCAATATACTTAAATTAATATTTCAGCAAAAAGCAGCTCTTTGTGTTCTTATTGATGAAAGGAATACATTTATTTTGCATTTGACGATAAATCGCCAATTTTTCCAATTAATCAAACCGAATAACCGATTAATAAATTTTTTTCATTTTTCGAATAATGGCCTAACCGATTAACCGGCAGAGTCGAATAATTGGAAACACTACTTTTAAGGCACAAAATTCAAAATAATTTTTTTTGAAAATATTAAATTTTGGGACATTTTTGAACTCCTGTAAAGGTGGATTAATGATGCCAAAAAAAATTTAACTGCTATGGTTATGAGGTCATCGAACAATATACGATGCAATATTGGTTGCTTTTTCTAAAAATGTATTTTTAAACCAATCAATAATGGCCCAAAGAAGTAAGATTGCTCCCGAGCATTTTGATCAATGTAAAGGAGTATTTTAGTAAAACTTTACGTAGTGTCTGGTGAAGAAATAATTTTGCAATATTTTTCCCACCATTTTTTACCCCAAACAATTTTTTTGATCACAAAAACTATTTTTTACCTCAAATCATTTTTCAACATAAAAAACAAAAAAAAAACAGCAAAATGGCCAAAATGTTCGGTTACCCCATTGGCAAAATTTGATAACAGAGGCAAAAAAATAAAATATTTTAGTTATTGGGACCTTGAATTTATACTAAGCGTTTTACACAAGAGGCCGCCACTAGTATGTCTTGCCGCTGAATGAGTGCCTTTGGCAGCTTGTGTCATGTTGTCTGAAACATACCAAATTTCGTACCAGATAAAATCTTTATGCGGCGAGTTCTTCTTCATTACCTCAATATGAATACAGGTTGGTTGAAAAGTTCCTGCGCTCACCAAGACATGGCACTGCTAGCTCCAAACTTTTTTTTTTCAAGTTGGTATAACTGTCCTGAGAACACATGCAAAGTTGCAAGTCATTCTGTCAATTCTTTCTTTGTTTACAAGCCATTTGAAGTTGACGTGTCATTGATTTTTTTTAATATGGAAAAAATTGAATATCTGCAGTCAATAGATTCTTTGTTTTGAAGGGTATAAAAGCAAAGGAAATTTATGAACAATTGTTTGAAGTGTATAAGGAGTCCTCACCTTCAAAACACACCGTTGAATTTTGGGCTGGAGAATTTAAACGTGGTCTTACCAGCCTTAAAGACGATCCACGCAAAGGACGACCAAAAACTGCTACCACAGCAGAAATCATTGAGCAGGTACATAATATGGTTTGTGAAGATCCAAGTTTGACTAAGCGTGAAATTGCTAATGCCATAGGCATCTCAGACGAACGAGTACTCCATATTTTACATGAAGAATTACGTATGAAAAAACTGTTTGGAAAGTTAGTGCCGCACACATTAACAATTCAACAAAAACTGGATCGAAAACAAACTTCTCAGCGTAATTTGGAGCGTTTTAAGCCGAATAAAACCGACTTCTTGCGTCGTTTTATAACTATGGATGAGACTTGGATCTACCACCATGATCCCAAATTGAAACAAGAACGTTTACAGTGGACTGAAGCTGGTTGTTCAGCTCCAAAGCAGGTGAAGTCACAACGATCAGCAAAGAAGGTTATGGCATCAGTTTTTTGGGATGCAAAAGGAATTTCGTTGATTGATTATCTTCAGAAAGGTAAAACAATCAACTCTGAATATTATTGCAGCCTTTTGGATCAGCTGGATGAAAAAATTCGTGATAAAAGACCTGGTTTAAAGAAGAAAAAAATCATTTTTCATCAAGACAATGCACCTGCTCACAAAAGTGTTTTGACGATGGCTAAATTCAAAGAATTAAAGTACGAATTGCTTGAACATCCACCATATTCACCAGATTTGGCTCCCAGTGACTACTATCTCTTCAGAAATCTCAAACAATTCCTTCGTGGAAAGCATTTTTCGTCGAATGAAGAGGCCATAGCAGCCATAGACGGTTATTTTGCAGAGCTTCCGGAAAACCATTATAGGTATGGGATAAAATTATTGGAAGATTATTGGAACAAGTGTATTGAGCTTCTAGGAGATTATATTATAGTATTCTTTCATTTTTAGCGCAGGAACTTTTCAACCAACCTGTAAAAATGGGGACGAGGGTCATCAAATCATAGTCAAGGTTTACGACGAGCATGCTGTATCTGAAAAATCGTGTCAGAGGTGACTTGGTTGCTTTAAAAGTGGCGATTTTGAGCTCTAAGACAAGGAAAAAATTTGAATTTCAAGAATTGTATTTATTGACGAATGTCAAACGCTCCAGGAGTTGTCAGAATCATTGGGAGTGGATGAGACGACAGTCAGCAAACGCCTAAAAGCCATGTTACTGATTCAAAAGCAAGGAAACTGGAACTCATGCGAGTTGAGCCGCTCGACGTCGAAAGGTGATTTTTCGCTTGTGAACAGCTCCTCGAACGCGATAAAAATTGTTTCCATTACAACCCCAAGCTTAAAAAGTCATAGATTTTGCTGGACAGCCATCAATATCCTTTGCAAGGCCGAATATTCATGGCACAAAGTTTATGCTCTTCGTTCGGTGAGACCAGCGCGGCGTGATCTACTACGGACTGCTCAAACCAAATGAAACGATTACAGGGGAACGCTATCGGACTCAATTCATGCGTTTTACCCGCAAAATATTACATACAAAATATTTCTACAAAAGTAGTATCATTGAGAAATTTTACTAATTTTTTTTATTAATTTTTCTTAAATTATGAATATTTAAAAATTTTAAAAACTTAAAAACTTTAAAAACTTTACTAAAATAAAAATTGTTTTATTTGATTAACTGTTGCTATTTTTATTTTAATTTTATGCAATTTTTTGAGATTAAAAAAAAATGTCGACATTTAGAACACAAAATTGAATGACCGATGAGGTAATTTATACAACTTTTGTTTATAAAAAATTAAACATTTTAAATTCCTAAATTCTGGTGTGTTTTGAATCCTTAATTGTTTAAAAAAGAAATGATGTTTTTAAAGATCTAAACATATAATCAAAATTTATGGTATTTAATTTATTTAAATATTTAATGTACAACAAATAAAAATTGACAAGACAGTTAGATGATAATATGCTAAACTAACCGGTTATTTTTTTTAAATTTGAATACAATTTTATGTAAAATTTAATATTTTTAGTTATTTTGATGAAAAAAAAAATACTTTAAAACAGTTTTTACAAGCTATAATTAATGGGTATTTTTGTTTTTTGGCTTTTGTTGATAAAAATTTATGGCTACCGAATGTGATATTTAAAAATAATTTAATAATGAACTAGATATTTGCAAATATTTCAATTTTAAAAACATAAATTTGTATTAAAAGAATTTAAACTTGGAGTTAGGGATAGTTTTAAATAATTTGTTAAGGCTGCCATGCCACGTTTTTGGCAAATGTCGGCATCAAAATGTTTACGTATTTTTAAGAAAATAAAAATAATATTGTTCGCCATTTATAACTTGCATTATTATACGCTCCACTATAAATATGATGAGAATATATATTAGTTTGTCATGCCGTTTGTAACATGTCGCAATATAGATCTAGACCCTATAAATATTCTTGTTCATTGTTCTGTCTGGTGAAATGCCGATTACGGCGAAAAGACGCAAGCGGAGATGCTCATTTGTAACAAGATTAATGGTATTGAAAATGAGCAAAATCGGTCAAGCAGTTAAGAAATTGTGAGTGAAATTGTGAAGGTACCTCTTAATTTTCCATACAACTTGGTGTATTTTTGTACAATTTCATAGTAGTGACTGATAAATAATATATTTCTTACATTTATTTAGCAGTCGCTTATAAATGGTTTTATGCATATAAACCTCAAATTTTTTTCACCACAACAATTTTCTTCTCATCCAAAAAAGTTTTTCACCTCAAATAATTTTTTTCACCTCCAACATTTTTTTTAAAAATTATATGTAACAAAAACACTGTAAAGAACAGGAATAATAAATTTTGTACATAAGAATTTTTTGTAGGGTAAATATCTGCTTGTCATTCCGTTTGTAACATGTCGAAATATGGGTCTAAGACACCATTAAGTATATATATACGTGATGCTTATACAAATTTAAGTCGATTTAGCGATGTCCGTCTGACTGTCCGTCTGTCTGTTGAAATGGCGATCACGGCGCGAAGACGCACGCGTTGGTCTTCATTTTTACTTAGATTGTTGGATATCCTCCCAAACAATTCGCTATTAAAAATGAGCAAAATCGGTCAAGCGGTTAAAAAGTTATGAGTGAAAATGTGATGGTATCTCTAAATTTTCCATACAAATTGGTGTATTTTTGTACAATTTCATAGTAGTGACCGGCAAGTAAAGTATTTTGTCTTGTTTTTCAGCAGTCGCTTAGAATTGAATATTTTATATTCACCTCAAATATTTTTCATCAAATTTTTTTTTTTTCACCACAAAAAATATTTTCACCTCAAAAAATGTTTTCACTTTAAAAATTTTTTTTTCCAACATAAAATTTGTTTTCATCCAAAAAAATGTTTTTGACCTCAAAAATTTTTTTTCACCTCCATGATTTTACTAAGTTTTTTACATTATTTGTATCAAAAACAGTAGCAAATTTGTTTGGATATTGGTGGAGGTTGTTCAAAGATTCGGCTCAGGCGAATTTAAGCCTTTTTTTACTCATTTTTTTTTTATATAACATGGTAGATAGCGGAGATATTAAGAGACTTGTGGCTTTTAAAATAGTTTCACACCCCACAGGAAAAGCTTTGCCTTTGTTTCGCCATGTACTGAGTTGAAAAAGTATAATATAAGTATAAAATAGTTTTAATTTTTAGCGGACTTCTCTTGGTTTCACTAACATTACTATTTGTTAACGTTTAGTTTTTATAAAGTTTCGTAATTTATTGTTTTGGAAAAAAAATTCATTTATTTTTAGAATTACTCTCTGGAGATACAGACTCAACCCAATTACATCGTAAATCTTACTCTCTAAGTATATAAAAAAAATATGTGTAGAGTGAACAAACATGTTCAACACCTTTTAATTAAAAAAGTTGTGTCTAAAAGTGTTCCCAAGATTAAATAAAAAAAAGTAAAAAAACAAATACAATTTACTAAAAACATCGATTCAATTTTAAAATATTTTTTTGACATGTGTAATGTATTATCTGTGATTTCGTAAATCATTATTTTCTTAGGACATGAGTGTAGGGTATTCAAAGATTTAGCTTTTTGATTCCTTTTTTTCTTTGTTTTGCAAACCACTTTCAAAAAAAAAGACATGAACTAAAAATTGATCCAAAATTTCCTTTCAAATAGTTTAAAAATTTTCCTCAATTTAAGTAAAAGTTTATTAAAACTTAGAAAAATGTTCATAAAAATTCCTACACAGAATAAAATTACAAAATTCTGTTTGTAATATTGAACATCTTTCATAGAATATATTTGTAAATACAAATAAAAAATTTTTTAAATAGGCTCCAACAATGCAATTTGTAAATACAAAAAACTTTTTGTTATTTTTTATTACTTCAATTTTTATTTTCAAATAATTTTTATATGAAAAAAAAATAACAATTTACAAACATTTCAAACAGAAAATTTTTAGAAATCGAATTAAAATTTTAACAAATATTTTTAATTACTTAAAATTTTGTGATACTTTTTTCTGTGTATGTTTGGTAAAAACGAAATAGTTTATATACTCAGAAATAGATTTTACTATTCTTAAGCAATATTTTCTTGGTTTTTGGAAAAAAAAACAAGTATATTAAATAAAAATTTAGCAATTTTTAAGAAAAATATCTCAGTTTTAAGAAATTTGCATAATAAAATGTAATAAAATTAAGTTTAGTTAAAAAAAAAAAAATTAGAACATAATTTACTCCCATTTAGTTCAAAAAATGTGTCTAACTTAAAATGAGAAAGTACTTGAACTTAATGTGTGTTCATTTTTTTTTTTTTGCGAGTAGTAAAATTAACTAAGTTTTAGAAAGACATTTATAAATTCAAATTTCTAAGTCCACCACTTTCTAATTTTTAAGAATTGTTTTCTAAAAAATTAGTTTAAAAACAATTATTTGGTTTTAAAAACTGATGAACTATTTCTAAGGAAAATTTTAATGCAAATAAATTTTAATAAAATATTTGTTTTTTCCAAGTAAAAGTTTTCTAGATTTTGAAAAATAATAAACTTAGTTATAGGATTTTTTTGTTGGAAAACGTTTGAATTATTTTCAATATTCTATTCCAAAAAAAAAACAATAAATTAAAAACAAACTAGTTAGTTTTCCTAACTTTGAAGAAAAAATATTATTAATGGAAACAAATTAAATTAGCCATTTAAACAAATTATTGTGCATGATTGTAATTTTTAATTAGTGATCGTGCGTGAACGTGAGTCAGAAATGGCACAAGAAATGTAACTACGATATTTTGTATTTTTGCAACAATTTCCTTAAATTAGTTAATTTAAGAAGACAAAGGATCCCCAGTGTTCCTTAGCCATAGATGCATCAATTTTTGTAGTTCTGTCAAGCAGAACCATTAATTAACTACGAAAAGGATCTGACTTTTTAACAATTTATTACGTTTCAGGATATCCTGCAGTAAATTTTTTTTTAATTTGTTTACCTTTTTGCTAATGAAATACAATTTATATTTCAAATACATGACTTTAGTATAATTCAATTTAATTTAAATATAAAAATGTATAACAAAAAGCTTGTTAAGAGCAGTGTCCTCCGAATGTGAACAATGAGTGTAAAGTATCGTACTTTTAAATATATGGTAAAATTTACCTTTACCATAGAAACAGTTTCATAATAAGAAAATTTTTTATCAAATTTAAATATAATTTTACTTAAAAGAAGTGATGTTAGAAAATATTTTCTTATTTTTAGGGAGTTAAGTCCTAGTTTTTAGTAAAAAAAAATTATCTAATGAACTTAAATAAAATATTTTTTTTTTTAAACCAAGGAAAGATTTCCTAACTAACAGTAAAATTTTAGATGATGTATGAAATAATTAGGAGGAAATTTGACTATTTTCCAATAAAAATTTTTCTTTAAGTAAAATTTGTTTCTTTATTTCAAGAAAATTTTATTTTCCTTTGGTGCCGTTTTCATTTCAAATTTTTACTCCAAACACATAAAAAAAGTGAACTAGAATTTAGAAAAATTAACTTATTTAGAGGAAAAATCGGAATGGAAACGGCGCCAAAGACACTTTTTACCAATATTTAATAAAATTTTCCTTGAAATTAAGAAACAAATTTTACTTAAAAATTGGTCAAAATTTCTAAATTATAGAAAAACTTTACTACTGAGAAGTAAATTTTTATTAGAAAACAGTAAAATTTTCTCCTAATTAGTTCATACATCATCTAAAATTTTACTGTTAGTTAGGAAATGTTTCCTTGGTTTTAAGAACAATTTTATTTTATTTAAGTTCATTAGATAATTTCTTCTACTAAAAACTTTAACTCCCTAAAAAAAAAAAATATTTTCTAAAATCAAGTTAAACAGCACTTCTTTTAAGTGAAAATTATACTTATCCTGTTTCTATGGTAAAGATAATATATGTTACCATATATTTTAAAGTATTTTACACTCATTGAGTAAGTATTTTCCCACTTTCAGAGGACTTCCGCTTTGTGAGGACACTGTTCATAACAAGCTTTTTGCTATACAATTTTGTCTTAAAACTAAATTGAATTTACTAAATTCATGCATTTAAAATATAAATCAAATTTCATAAGCAAATAGGTAAACAAATTAAAAAATGTACTACAGGGTATCCTGAAACGTAATAAATTGTTACAAAGTCAGATCCTTTTTGTAGTTAATTAACAGTTCTGCTTGAGAGAACTACAAAAAGGAACGCCCTAAGTGACACACGGCATCTATGGATAAGGACCACTGGGGGTCCTTTGTCTTCTTAAATTAAATAATTTAAGGAAATTGTTGCAAAAATACAAAAATATCGCAGTTACATTTCTTGTTATTATTCGGAAAATGGAAAAGTCATAAGTATATTTTATGGCATTTTTAGCTTAAACAAATCTTATATTTTTTATTATTAAGTTGGATAAATATAAATTTTAATAAGCGCTATGTCAATTATAGAAAAGCCATTATGACGTAATGTATAAAATATTCCTGTGATATTTTGTATTGTAGTCAACAAACAAACCCTTTGCTAACAAAATTTTGAAATATATTTTAAACTACTTTAAGTTCAATATTTAAGATGAGAGATGGGCACGTGAGAAATTTTTTGACTCACGCACGATCATGAACCAAAATTACAATCCTAGTTTTTTAATTGATTGTTTTTTCGGAATAGAATATTAAAAATAATTTAAGCGTTTTCCAACAAAAAAAAAATTCTATACGAAATTTTATTATTTTTTAAAAATTAGAAAACTTTTACTTGAAAAAAAGAATATTTTATTAAAATTTTTAAAATTTATCTGAACTAAGTTGCATGAAAATTTTCCCTAGAAATAGTTCATCAGTTTTTAAAATCAATCAATTTTTATTATTACATAGAAAAAAATTTATTACTTTTTGTTTTTAATTGTCTGAACTAATTTTTAGAAAACAATTCTTTAAAATTAGAAAGTGGTATACTTAACAACTGAATTTGGAAATGGCTTTCTGAAATTTAGTTAATTTTACTACTCTCGACCAAAAAATGAACACACAGTAAGTTCAAGTACTTTCTCTATTAAAGTTAGACATATTTTTTGAACTAAATCGGAGTAAATTATGTCCTTAATTTTTTTTTTTTGAGTATGCAAATTTCTTAAAACTAATATGTTTTTTCTTAAAATTAATACATTTTTAATTAATTTACTTGTTTTTCCTAAAATCAAGAAATATTTCTGAGTATATAAACTATTTCGTTTTTCCTCAAACTTAGGAATTTTTATTCTTTTTAAGAAAATTTTTCTAAGTTTTAATAAAATTTTACTTAAATTGAGGACAATTTATAAACTATTTTGAAGGAAATTTTTTATTACATTTAAGTTCATATCTTTTTTTCAGTGAATAAGTTAATTTTTCATTTTTTTGAGTTAAGAAAGAAAAATTAAGTCAAATATCTCCCTATTTTTTTGTTAATGAAAGTTTTTCATTAACTAAAATCAAATAAAATTTGAATTATTTTGAAGCATTTTTATTAATTTTAACGAAAAACTCATAGCTTTTATTTTAGTAAGGTGTAAACTTAATATTAGTTCTTACATTTTTTTGAGTGTCCGTATACTAAAATTACATACCGAAAATTATTAATCTAGTGTTAGCGGTTATTGCTTCTAAAAAAATTGCGAAATTTAGCGAAATTGACACTAAACATTATAATATTTTACCGAAATATATTTTTGGCCAATTTTGAAATATATTTTTCTGTTTTCTGTAAAAAGTAATTTTTTTTAAATTAACGAAATTTTTAATTTACATTCTTCACGCTTAAAAAATGTTCGTTGAACAAAAAAGTTTTAAGGCAGAAAAAATCGTAAATTATGTTTTCTTTCCATATCAATTAATTGTTTTTATAAAAAATTATTATTTAGCCAAAAACTACTTAATACTTGGCAACCGCTTTTTGGCGCTCTTGTTCTTTAAATACAGGGCCACTGTATTTAAAAGGGAAAAACGTCTTCATTTTCTTATTAAAAATGTTCGGTTTGCAATCCTCCGGCTCACCCGTTTTGAGGCATTTTAGCGCTGATAAATTCTTTGTTGTATGACAAATTATAAATATTTATAAACTAATTAATAATAAGTGTCACTAATTTTAATTATTTTAACAAATATATTTTACACAAGTAACAAATTTGTTTATAAAGCATTTTTTCAGACTTTACAATAAAAAAACTTCAAAAATAGAAAAAAATGCATATTCATTAAAAAGGGTGTAAAGATAAATACTAAATATCCGTTAATAATAAATTTCCGTTAAATAAATAGTTTTGACAAAAAAAAAATACTTAAAAAATGACTCAATATTTAACTATTTAGTAACAGCAAAAAACAAAAACAACTATAAATTTACTTAGTGATTAGCATACAGTAATAAAATTTAATTGTTAACAACAAAAAACAAAAATAATATTACGATAAAAAAAATTGTTGAACTTAAACTACGCTTGAAAAAAAAACTATGTCATGATAGTTAAAAACTCCCTCGAGGGCAATAGAGAAGAATAAATTATTGGTACTTCTGTTTAAAAAAAAATATATTACTTTTATTAATTAAAATCAACATATTTGTTTAAATTAATGATTAATGATTATATTTGGGCACAATTTTATTATTTTTTATTAAACAATTGAGGGTTTTTGCATTTTATTAAATAAAAAAAAACTTATCCATCCTTAAATTTCTAAAAAAAATAACATGCTGTTTTGAAAATTATTAACAAATTATAAACTGATTGATGTGTGCAATTTTAAAGAAATTTACGAGATATCATTAAAAATACAATTTAGCGTCAAGCGACAAACTACAATTAGGAAGACTAAAGAAAAAATTAAATAAATGCTTAACAAAGAAATTAAACAAATTTAAAAAAAATTTACAAATTTCTTGACTGATTTCGAAATCATAACATACACTCAGAAAAAAAGTTTGTGGAAAAATTTGTAAACGGTTTTCAATCCCACTTTACTATTTTTGTACTGATTTTTAGTACAAAAAATATTATTTAGCAAATCCTTTTGCTATTAACATTTTACAAATTACAGAATTATTACCGAATATTTATAAATTTTTGTTGCTAATTTCAAAAATCATTTTACAAATTTTTGAAAACCGATTTGCTAAAATTAGCAAAAAAATTTACTAATTTTAAAAAAGTGGATATTGAAGGAAATGTTATTTCTAATTAAAACTTACACCTACAAACTTAAATTGCCTTAAAATGTTACATAGATTAAAAAAAGAGATCGGAAGTGAAGATACCGACTCATGTCTAAAAATAGGACATCCACTTAAAATAGCACTAAAAAGTTTTTTTGGTTCTAAAAATCAGCCCTAAAAACAATTAAAATTTTACTTTAAAAGAAAAAAAATTGACTAAAATATTTTTCAAAAAATAATTTAAAACAAAATGATAAATTCATTTGTTTTAACAATTTTGAAGCCTTTGATTTTTTTTTCTTAATTTTGTCTAAAATATTTTTTGAAAATAATAAATAAAATAAAAAAATTTTGTTTAATATTAATAGCATATAGTAAATTTTTTTGCTGATTTTAGCAACCCGATTTTAAATTGCACTTTACAAAAAATTTACTAAAACTTAGTAGCGGCAGCTAATTTCTCTACAAATTTCATTGTACTACTCGTCAGCAGACATGTGTTGCTAAGATTAGCAATAAATACCGCTGGGCTTAAATTAGCAAATTTTCCCGTTATAACAGCAAAATTTTCAGTTGCAATTACAGATTTTTTTTTTTGCGGAGTGTATGTATAAAAAATGATTTATATCTATTTTAAGTACGAATTATTTGCTGATTTTTTTTTGACGCAAATAATGATATCACCATAAAAAATGAAGAAGAATAAATCACCGCTTTTAAAACTATTTGACAGTTTAAGCCCAAAAGCAAGAAACAAAATTTAAGAAAGATTATAAAAGTAAAACCAAACAATTTTTGGGGCAAAAACAAATTTTTTAATAAATTATCAAAGTAATTTTGCTTATGCGGGTTTTAAAAATTCAAGAAAAATATTATATTATAATTTAAGAATTTAACAAACATTGGGTTTCAAATGATTTTTGGTTAAATTTATTTAAATATTTAAGAATCAAAAGAGCAAAAAAAATTTTAAATTTTAATTCATGTGATGGCTAATTTTAATTAACAACAATTAAAAAAAAAATATAAATTAAAAAATAACGCCTAAAAATCATTGACATTTTTTCATTCTTTTAAAATGAAATCCCAGAGTGAATAACAGAAAAGTTCAATGTTAATAGTGAATTTAAAAAAAAAAAACAAAATAAAAACAATAGACTACAGAACAATTTCAAAACTATTGTCTAGAAACATTTTCAAAATTAATTTATTATGATTCATTCGTGTTTTTTTTTAATACAATGATATTTTTTAGACAATTTTAACTCAAAATTAAAATAATTGATTACCATAGTTGTTAGGCTTGGAAACATTTTGTAAATTAAGTATACATAAACGTGATGTGGGATTGCCGATAGAAAACTAACAGATCGAGAGAATTTGTTCTTTTAACAAAAGCCTGACAGATTTGAGACTTGTTTGATATTTCTTAAAAAAAAATTTTGTTTTCACGCAAGCCCGTGAAACTGGCGAGTGTTTTTGGTAAAGGAGTGGTGCGATCCTCAGTAAAATTTGAACCTACATGAGAGCGGTACAACAAGCCTTCTTTCGAGCTTAAGTGTATGTCATATTTCTGGAGCATGAGTCTGTTGTAAAGGGTATCTTCACTTCTGACTCCTTTATTTCAATCTAACCTAATTTAAAAAATAACCCTTAAATTTAAAGGACATATCAGAGATGAAAGCTTGTCGATTTTGTTAAAATATGTAACTTTATTCACAGTTAAAAATAATTACATTGTACTTCTAGTTTAAATAATAACTAATGTAAATGGTTATTTTCAACTGGTAAAAAGCAACTACACTCACCAAAAAAAGTCTGTAATGGCAACTGAAAATGTTGCTGTTAGTAGGCGAAATTTTGCTAATTTAAGCCCAGCGGTATATTTTTCTAATCTTAGCAAAACATGTCTGCTGACGTGTACAATGAAATTTGTAGAAAAAATTAGCTGCCGCTACTAAATATTAGTAAACTTTTTGTAAAGTGAAATATAAAATCTGTTTGCTAAAATCAGCAAAAAAAATTTACTAAGTATTATTAATATTAGTACAAAATTTTAATTTTTTCTTTATCGAGCATCAACATTTTTTATTTTATTTATTTTTTTTTTCAAATAATATTTTAGACAAAAATATGTTAGTCAATTTTTTTTTTTTGTATTTTAATTATTTTTAGGGCTGATTTTTAAAACTAAAAAACTTATTAGTGCTATTTTAAGTGGATGTCCTACGAGTATTTTTAGACATAAGTCGGCATTTTCCCTTCCGATCCCTTTTTTAACCTATGTAACATTTTAAGGCAATTTAACTTTGTAGGTGTAAGTTTTGATTAGAAATAACATTTCCTTCAATATTCACTTTTTTAAAATTAGCAACAAATATTTGTAAATATTCTGTAAAAATTCTGTAATATGTAAAATGTAAATAGCAAAAAGATTTGCTAAATAAATTTTTTTTACTAAAAATCAGTACAAAAATAGTAAAGTGGGATTGAAAACCGTTTACAAATTTTGCTACTAACTATTTTATCTGAGTGTAACAAATGCAATCAAAATAACTATTTTTGCAGTTTCTTTTAAGTCAATATAATTTAAGAAAATAATTGATACGAAATGCAGTAGTTTTCGTTAGTTTGCGACGAGATCATAAATTTTTCCAATGAATTGATTTTTGTTTTTGTGAAAAAATGAAGAATACACATAAAAATTATTCGACACCAGCCAATTGGAATGCTCATTCTGGTCAGCTACAACCTTCAGCAACATTCTTTGTGTTTTAAGTGTTTAAGTTGTAAATATCTTTTATACCAATTTAAAAGAAAAAACTGATTAAGCTAACCCCACGTTAATTTGTTGAGTTAAGGTGAAATTTACTGTTTTTTTATAATCCCCACTAATTTTATATGTGAAATCAGCTCTCAGCTGGTATTTTAAAGACATGTGTTTGTTTTTCTGTTACTCACGTGCTGTTAATGCAAGTCGAAATGTTTAACTGAGTTGTTTACACAATTTCTTGTTGGTAAAATTTATTAAAACATATTGTTAGGATTTTACCTTTTAAGATCGTTGATTTATTTACAGAAAAACTTAAAAAACAATTACACAGGAGACTTTATTCAAATTCTTTTAAGTTACACTTTAACACAATTTATTCAATTAATCACCAATGTTGCTTTTTCGGCGTTTTATTACAAACTGACCGCAATGCCACATAATAACTAGAATGTGGCAGCATTGTTACCAGATAAAACATTATTGCAACCTCTGTTATGATGGAGAGTTGCCATTGATGACAATTGTTTTTCATTTAAGGACTGGCATATGCGAATTTCTGTTTCTACAAATAAATGGAAATTAATGAATCGAATTTCCGTTGGAATATGTTATACAATTCCGCATTGTACTGCGTGCAATAAATAGTAACGTGTTTTTTTTTTCTTTATTGTTTATCTGTATAAATGTTATGTGAAATGTTATTTCGTCGATTGGACATCATGAACATTTTTCTATTAAGTACCTTTTTTTAAAAAAAATTCAGCGATTTTTATTTAATTTATCAATTTTTTATATATTCTATTTTGTAATTTTAGTGATTCCTTTTCAATTTTGGTATTTTTTTCTAATTTTAGGGATTTGTGTTTCAGTTAGCAATTTTTAAATATATTTCATTTTGGCCATATTCAAAACTCGATATATCCCGTTTTAGATTTTATTTCGTTCGGTGATTTTTTCCAATTTAAGCAATTTTTCTAATTTGTTGCATTTGTTTGTGATAGTTTTTTTTAGATAATTTCTTTTAAATTTTTGCATGTTTTTTTTTTGTTTTAAATTATTCCAGTTTCTGGGAATTTTTGTTATTAAGGCGAATTTTTTTTGCGTTTTTTTTTTTATTTGCAATTTTACCATTTTTTTTTTCAATAATTTTTATCCAATTTAGCGAATTTTTAACTTTAGTTAATGGAACTTTAGCAACTATTTTAAAACTACAAATAAATTTTAAAAAACTTTGAAAATTCACAAACTTAAGTTAATTGTTTTTCCCGAGTAAAAAAGTTTAGATATAATCATATACAGTTACTCACAGTAAAAATGACCCACCCTTCATATAATAGTTTTCGTTATAAAATTGCTATAAAATAAATGATAGATTTATACGGAATCATATTTATTTTAAAGTTTGATTTAATTTTAATTGCAACAAAACAAAAATATGTACTAATTCATTAACTATAACAAAAAAAAAAAACAAATAAGTTAAAAGAAAATAATAATTCTTCTCACAGTGAAAATCACCAATCATATTGATGGTATACAAAAAATATTTTAGAAATTGAATTAAATCTACATCAGTATTTCGTTGGGAAGCCCTTCTGCTGTATTACGGATTTTAATCGAATAGGAATTGATTCCACAAGTTTTTTCGTGTATTCACTACTAATGATTTCTCATTCCGCCAATAACACTCGTTGTAGATCATTTTTGTTCGAAATCTCATGTTTTCTTATTTCGGTCTCCAATTTATGCCACAAATTTTCTATGACGTTCAGATCTGGAGATTGCGGAGGCGTTTTGATAACTCTTGGACAATTATAGAGCAGCCATTCTCTTACAATTCCTGCAGTATGTTTGGGATCATTGTCTTGATAAAAATGAAATGTATCTGCGATTCCCAGTTTTTCGGCACTATTTTTTAAATTTTCTTTTAAAATATTTAAATATTGATGTATATCCATATTTCCGTCAATAAATGAAGTTTACGGACCCTTGCTGCGGAACAAGCACCCCAAACCATAACATGACCGCTACCGTGTTTAACTGTGGGACGTAAATGTTGGGGATGCATTTCTTCATTAGCCTTTCCCCATACATTACCTCTTCCGTCTGAACCAAAAAGATTAAATTTACTTTCATCAGTAAATAAAACATTGTTCCAGAACGAAATATCCTTCATTAGGTAGTTGTGAGCGAAAGCCAATCGAATATGTTTGTTCTTTTTGGAAATAAATGGCTTATTTCTCGCAATTCTACCATTTAATCTAGCTCTACGTAAGACTCTTCGAACTGTCTCGGGATTACAATGAATTTAAAGATGCTGCTCCACCATATCCGTGAGTTTAGGTGCACTCAATCTTGGATTATTTCTAGGTTTATTGACAATCAACCGCTCATCTCGGTTAGAAAATAATTTTTTTGTGCTAGTTCATGACTTACTAATAACTCTTTTTTCATTATTATAACTTTTTATAATATTTTTTATTGTTGAACGAGATTTATTGTCTATTTGCGCTATTTCTCTTTGACTTTTAAGGCTTTTGTAATGTTCTAAAACCAATTTTCGCATCTTAATAGAGGTGTGGGGACCCATTTTCCGAAACTGTTTTACAATTCCCACCACAACCACTTGATAACAACTAAACAAGTTTAATTAATTTACTAAAAGTAATAAAAAAAATATGGAGAGGAATTTCATAAAAAAATTGGAAAATTACCGTTACTTGAGCCAGTTTTGTTGAGTGGGTCTTTTTCACTGTGAGATTAATTATTGTCTTCTCTTCACTTTTTTGTTATTGCTTTGCTAATGTTAATGCCTTACTCCATAGTTTTTAATTTGTATTATACCAAATACAGTAAGCTCTGGAATAAATATACTTTCGTCTAAAATTATCATTTATTTTATGTAAATTTTAAACCAAAAATAATATATTAAAGGGTGGGTCATTTTCACTGTGAGTAACTGTATATATTATCATATGCATTACCATATGTAATTATATATCATTTTTTAAAAATTACCATATATTGTTCTTTATGAAATTAGATATGATAAGATATGATATATATTACATCATATAAAATTGTACATAACACTATATATAATTATATATGGCTTACACGGGATTATATATACTTAATATATAACTTATACAGAACCATATATACTTATATATGTCTTATACAGAACCATATAAAATTATATATGCTATCTAATATTTAAGATATAAAAATACATGGTCCATTATTAGAGTATTCAAAAACCGAAACCGAAAACCGGTCAACCGGTTTCTTTTTTTTAAAACCGATCGGTTTCGAATATTTTGTAAATTCGAAAGAAACCGAAAACCGGTCTTTTTTGTTCGGTTAACCGGTTTTTTTAATTACATCACCAACTGGGTTACTTGGTCTCTTTTATTTTTCGAACGCTTTTATAACCGTTTGTTTATGAAGATAGTCTGATAGATTCGGATGAAGACTTAACTTTGGATATTTCAAATAAACAGTATTCAAAATCCTAAAAAAGAGACTGTACAAAATCATTCATCATTATATGATGATTCCTTATAAATTGATAAATGCGACAAAAGAACTGAAAAGTTGGAAAATTTATATAATTGTCTTTTGACTATTTGTCCAACATCTGCTATTAGTGAAAGAGTATTTTCCACTTCTAGCTTTATCAAAAGCAAACAAAAAAATCGTCTTAAAACGAAACATTTAAATTGCATATTATTTCTAAAATATTATTTTAGAAGTGAAAAATAGATTTTCTTTTTACATATTTAAAATGCAATATTAAAAAAACTTATTTAATGCAAAACGTTTTAAACGTTCAAATTACACTTGTTTTACCCAATTTACAAACTTAATGATCTCTTTTTATTTAATATGAATATAGTTTTATAATATTAAATTTTAAGATATATTTATTAAAAAAAATTAAAACCAATAAATAATATTTTGAAATGAAATACAATAAAAAAAAATATTTTTTTTTTCAAAGAATGTATTTTTTTATTTTTATTACTTTATATATTAAATTTCGGTTTTTTTTTTCATAATTAACAAATTTTATAAGCTTTTTATTCAAATAAAAAAAAACCGAAAAAAATGGTTGACCGGTTTTTTCTGCAAAAACCGAAACCGGTTTTTTTAAAATTCGATTTTTCGAAGAAAACCGAAACCGGTTTTTCCAAAAGGCCGGTTTTTTGAATACTCTATCCATTATCAAAAATATTTTTCAATATGGTATAAGATATAATTGTATATGATTCAATACATGGTCCAATATAAGAAATAGTTTTTGAAAGGGTATAAGATATAATTATATATCGTACAATATTTGCAAAGAAATTTGAAATATTGTTGTATATAGTTGTATATCTAAAGTATTTTTGATATGATAAAATATTTAATTATATGTGGTTCCATGTCAATGGTTTCGAATCCCAGCCAGGAAGCTTAATTTTGTTTAGTGTTTTATTAATATTTTTTTCACAAAACGTTAAAAATTTTAACTCATTTTGAACAAAAAAAAAAAGTGGTGAAAATTTATATTTATATTTTTTTTGTGTAAAATATAATTATTTATCTAAATTTTTTCTCAGTCCATAATATATTATTATATATAATTATGTTATATATAATTATAGAAAATCAGATAAGTACAGAACTAATTTAGTCATGACATGTAGAAAATTTTCCTAAATTTCCGAATATATAATTATATATAAGTCCCGAAAATATAACTATATATAACACAATAATACAAAAAATGTAGTCTAATAAAGTCACCCACACACTGCTGAGTGCTTACACACTACAACTCTGGAAGACCGAGTTCAAATCCTGGCGAAGGTATTGTTTGTTAGAATTTTAATATTTTTTAATTTAAAATTTTTTTATACGTTTTTTAATAAACTAGATTTGGAATATGTATTATATTGTTGGAACTAATAATTTGGATCATACTTAATCTCTAAATATATTGCTGGATCCAATTTAATCTGTCATAATTGGGATCGATGTAGATCCTCCTAAATGTCCAAATATATTGCTGGATCTAATTTGATCTGCCATTTTACGGATCAATTGTTATCTAATTTAATCCCCAAATCTATTGCTGGATCTAATATGATCTGTCATTTTTCGAATCAATTTAGATCTGCTAGATATTAAAAAATATAAAATTGGTTAATATTGCACAAGATCAATTTTTTACTCGGGTTGTTTTATTTTCGTCACAATAACAACATATACAAAATTTCTCTGGGGAAGTCATTACGTTAGTTTTCTAAGACCCCTGGTCTAGTATTTTGTAGTGAAAAGAAGCTAAATTTGTTCTTTACACTTTTAGTTAAGTTTAGTTTTACCATAGAGTAACATATAGAGTATAGATTTATTTTACTCAATTATTTTTTTAGTGTATTTATTTTTATACTATGCCAGTGGCGCATATATATTGTTATTATTATTTTATTATTAAATAATGACATCATCATAATAAAAAATTACTTCTTTTGGTTTGTTTAAAGAAGACTTTAAAGAAATGTTTTTTTTTGCAAATTTTTTTCTTCTTTATTTTCATTAATAGTAACCCCCTTATATATATTTATATTTCGCTATTTTTTTTATTATTATTATTTAATTTGAATGGTACAATATAAAAATTTATAGTATTCAAAGATTTATGACATCACCTCCAACGTATTTTTAAAACCTCTGCCTGTGTAATTGTGGTGGACAGACTGTGTCTAAATACGAATATTATTTTTTGTTTGCCGTTTTTATTGAAGATTCATAAAAAAATGGGTGTTACGCATGCGTTCATTTAGTTTAACTTTTTTTTTTATTCTCTCTCATAATAAAAAAAATAAATAAAATTTTTGTTAGTTGATTTATATTTAATTTTATTAATGCTTGCCCTTTTTGCTACTGTATTTATATTTATTCGTGGGCGAGTATTATTACACTGTCCGACTTATTTAAACTTTTGAATGGAGATTTTAAGAAATCCAACAAATACCGAAAATAAGACGATAAATAAAATACAAAGATGTAATGTGGGATGCTAATTTGTATATTTCTTTAGAGGAATTAACTTTGTTAAATGGTTCGTGGTCTTATTTTCTACGATAATGCAATACAATATTGTTTATTAAACTTTTCGGGATATTCATTGATTTAATTTTTTACCCCATGACCGCTTATTAAACTATAAAACTTAAGGACACGAGTAATGTTAAATACATCAGGGTATAGTGAGTAAGTACTTCTGTTTGTAACAGCTAAAAATATTGGACCTACCGCCTTCTGTTAGCAAACCGATTAACTCAGAATCACTTTTTGAGAGGATTTAGCGTTGTCTATATTTTAATGAAATTTGGTACACTGACTCATATGGAGCAAATTTAGTTAAAACCTAGTTCCAATATACAGGTCTCCAAAAATTAGTTCTTGCTTGCACGCTATACCAAAAAAAAAATGAACTAAAATTTAGAAAAATTAACTTATTTGGAGGAAAAATTTAAATCAAAACGGCACCAGACACTTTTTACCAACATTTAATAAAAATTTCCTTGAAATTTATAAACATATTTAACTTAAAATTTAGTCAAAATTTCTATATTATAGATAAATTTTACCAATGAGAACTAAATTTTTAATATAAAACATAGCAAAATATCCTCCTAATTAGTTCATACATCATCTAAAATTTTACTTTCAGTTAGGAAATGTTTCTTTGGTTTTAAGAATTGTTTATAGTAAAACCTAGGACTTAACGCCCTAAAAATAAGAAAGTATTTTCTAAAATTATGTTAATTTGAATTTCTTTTAAGTGAAAATTATACTTAAATTTAATAAAAATTTTCTAATTAATATGAAACTGTTTCTATGGTTAACGTTATATATTTTACCATTGCACTCATTGTGTAGGAGGGCTTCCGCTTTGTAACGACACTGCTTTTAACAAGCTTTTTACAATACATTTTTATCTTTAAATTAAATTGAATTTTACTAAAATCATGTATGTAATATATAAATTTAATTTCATTAGCAAAAAGGTAAACAAATTAAAAAAATTTACTGCAGGGTATCCTGAAACGTAATAAATTGTAACAAAGTCAGATAGTTAAATTGTAACAATGTCAGTGACACACGACATCTTTGGCTAAGGCACACTGGGGGTCCTTTGTCTTCTTAAAATAAGTAATTTAAAAAAATTGTTGCAAAAATACAAACTATCACAGTTACATTTCTTTTTGTTATTGGAAAATGGCTTGAACTTTAACTGACATATAAAAACGATGATTCTTAAATTATGAACTGCAAAAAAAATAGTTTTAGTGTCTTCAATAAATATAAAGCTTAATAGGCGCAACCTCAATAATAGAAAAGCCATCGTAATGTATAAAATGTGCTTACGATATTTTTTATTGTACACTCAGAAAAAAAAGTTAGTAGAAAAATTTTTAAACGGTTTTCAATCCCACTTTACTATTTTTGAACTGATTTTAAGTAAAAAAATTATTATTTAGCAAATCTTTTTGCTATTTACAGTTTACAAATTGCAGAATTTTTACAGAATATTTACAAACCTTTGTTGCTTATTTCAGAAATCATTTAAAAAATTTTTGAAAACCAATTTGCTAAAATTTGCAAAAAAGTTGCTTATTTTAAAAAAGTGGATGTTGAAGGAAATGTTATTTCTAATTAAAACTTACACCTACAAACTTAAATTGCCTTAAAATGTTACATAGATTAAAAAAAGGGATCGGAAGTGAATAAACCCACTCATGTCTAAAATTAGGACATCTACTTAAAATAGCACTAAAAAGTTCTTTTAGTTCAAAAATTCGCCCTTAAAAGTAAAAAAATACTAAAATATTTTTCAAAAAAGAAATTTCACAAATTAAAACAAAATGATAAATTCGTTTTTGTTTTTAAAATGTTTAAGCTTTTGATTTTTTTTAATTTTGTCTTAAAAATTTTTGGAAAAAAGAATAAATAAATATAAAAAATTTTAATGCTCGATAAAAAAAATTGAAATTTTTTACTAATATTAATAAAATTTAGTTTTTTTTCTGATTTAAGGAAACTGATTTTAAATTCCACATTACAAAAAATTTAATAAAATTTTTTCTAAAAATTTCAAGATTAGCAAGAAATACCGCTGGGCTCAAATTAGCAAAATTTCCCGTAATAAAAGCAAATAATAGCTCAAATTTTTAACCTTTTGCTAAAAAAAAATTTAAAGTATATTGAAAATAATAATATATTGAAAATAAGTTAAACTTTTTCCCACAAAATCGTAATTTTTCCCCGATTTAAGAAAAATTTACTCAAGTTTTTTTAAATCTATCTGAACTAAGTTGCATGAAATTTTTTCCTAGAAATAGTTCGGCAGTTTCAAAACCAAATAAATTTGTATTATTACATAGGAGAAAATTTAATAATTTTTGTTTTTGTTTGAACTATTTTTATAAAACAATTCTTAAAAATTATAATGTGGTATACTTAAAAATTTAATTTAGAAATGGATTTTTAAAATTTCGCCAACACAAATATAAACACACATTAAGTTCAAGTACTTTCTCAATTTAAGTTAGACACATTTTTGAACTAAATGAGAGTAAATTATGTTCCATTTTTTTAACTACACTTAGGTTTATTACGTTTTAGTATGTAAATTTCTTAAAACTAAGATGTTTTTCTTTAAAATTGATAAATTTTTATTTAATATGCTGGCTTTTTTCCTTAAATCAAGAAATATTACTTAGGAAAGTTACGAGCTATTTTTGAGTATATAAACTATCGTTTTTACTCAAACTTATTAATTTTTACTCAAAGTTATTAGTTTTTTCTAAATTTTAATAAAATTTGACTTAAATTGAGAAAAATTTTTTAGCTGTATAAATTTTTGTATGTATTATTCGATCTCTCTGATTTTAATTATCGAAGATGGTTGCCAGGGGTAATTCTATAAATAGATGGAAAAAGCTTATTTGTACGGGTAATCAATCATTCACTAACTGTGGGAAAAATGGAATTTGACATAGTAATTTTCCTTAGAGTGTGTGATGTATAAGCCTGTTCAAAACCATGAGTTGTTTGTGGGTTGGGTGGTTTATAAGGAGGCTGACGATGACCTGGTCGCTCGGGTAGAAAGTGTGCACTCTCTCCAACGCTGATCCTCATGATTTTTTCTATTTATAAAACAATTAGTGTTTACCGTTCATTAGTAACATTTAATTTTGATCTCGAGACTGATAAAATTTAGAAAATATACAATATAATTAGCTGCATAAAATTTCGAATTGTGATCAATATTTTAACCAAAATAAAAGCGACAACTTTTAAAATAAAACTATAAATTTTCTTTAAAACCACACTATTAAGTAGCCAAAAATAAATGATGTTATTAACTATAAATATGTAGACATTTAATTTTAAATGAATACTATTTAAAAATTCCACACTATTAATGCGGTTTTACATTTTTTTTTTCTCTCAGACAGATCTCAATTTCAATACAAAATTAAAAAAAAACCCGCAACGTAAGTAAGTACTTTGTGTTTATATAATATTTTTGATAATTTTCAGTTTAAAAAAATAATTTTAATTTAATAAAGCAGAGATATTTTAAGATGATTTCGTTTAGAAATTTTAAAAATAATATTTATACACTCACAATATTATTTCGTTGAAAACAACTTAAAATACATATTAAATTAATCGAAAATACAATCAAAAAGAGGACTACTGATTTTCCATTATATTCAACCCATTTTGTTGTTTATTTCTAATCATTGTTCAATAATCGACAAAAGTAAGAACAATAGAAAGTCGTTTAAAATAACCTTCAAATTTTTACTGACAAAAAGTTAGAAAAAAGTACTTTTGTGGTTTGTTTTTCACATTGAAAGTTTTTTTTATTTGTATGTAATTAATTACAAAACAGAACACAAGATATGCAGATGTATATATTTTTATTGGCTTTGTGTGTATGTATGTATATTTGAATAATTTCTTGTAATTTTTATTGAAATAATTTTGTATAAAAAACAAAAAGGAATTATATGAATTTTGGTAAAAAAAACAAAAAGGAATTATATGAATTTCTATTTTTTGAAGCAGAAAACATAAAATTTTACATTTAACTGTAAATATCAACTTCTACTGAATGTCTGTAAATTTTTATAGTTTGTTTTTTGAATGACTGATTCAAATAGTTAAAAAATATATTTCTATGAATTTCAATTGATTCTTCATTTAAAAACAAACTTTACGTATTCATTTTTAAATAAACTACAATCGGTAACAGAAAATATATTGTGAGTGTAGTAAAAGGTTACCTTTTAATTCAAAAATAAATTAATTAAATGAAATAAATAAATAAAAATATTGTTTTAAATATTTGTATTTTTTTTTTTTTCAAACAAATAAAAAATAAAAAATAAATAAAAAGTTGCGAAAAAATTGTTTGTATTTACAAATTTCTTTGTTGGTGCCTTTTTTATTTTTTGTTTTGTATTTACAAATAAAGGTCTGAGAGAATTGTTTAAACAAAAAAAAATTTCAAAATTCTCTTTGTATTATTAAACATTTTTGGCAGACCATTTTTGTAAATATATACAAACAAAAAACTTTTTAAAAAGGTATCAACAATGGAATTTTTTAATATAAACAACAACTTTTTGTTATTTCCCTTTTTATTTTTTAAGAATTCTTATATAAACAATAACAATTTACCACACATTTTAAATAAGAAATTGTAAGAAATTGAATTTGAATTTAAGCAAATATTTTTATACCCTTCACCACAGGTGAAGACCCCAGACATGATGAGGACTTGATTGTTATATATTTCTTTTACATGTGATTCATTTCTGTTTGCTATAAAAAATCAGACAGATCGGTTGATAAATGGCTGAGATATTAGCAAAAAATCAGGACTACCTCTAATTTTTTCCGTAAAATCCCTTTGTTTTTATATAAATGTTGAATTTTTCGCATAACAAACACATCCATTTGTTGAAATTCTTTTCTTTCATCTCTTCACCTTTTATACACAAACAACAAACCAATACAAAGATGTGTCATTTAAATAAAAACCAAACAAATCCCTATTGAACGAAAACTGTTTATTTAATTATATTAACGATGATTCCGCATGACCTCAATAGCTCAGTTGTCTAAACGCTGTCACAAATACTTTTTTCTCTAAGGCGCGGGTTCAATTCCCCGTCTATTCAACTTTTTTTTATATTTTCTTAAGACTTTTTTTTTTGTTTTTTTAACATTAAATAATTAATTTTAATAAAATTTTAAATTAATAATTAAATAATCCATAAATAGGCTAAAAACATCAAAATTTTTATAAAAACCCTGTGATACAAACGGTTTTATTTCGATATTTTGCTCCGATTTAAAAGAATTTATAAAAAGATTTTTAAACCATTTTATTTCTCATATATTATTTTATTTTTCATATATTAATTTAGAGCTGTAATATTACCTATGGATACGTCTTATATAGCAAAAGATTGAAAATCTTTAGTATAACATATTTGCTGAAAAAACACGGAAATATCGGTTCAGATACAAAAAAGTTATGCCCAAAACATAAATTTTTTTAAATACCTATTTTCTGGAACCATAAATCTTCCCGAGTCCAAGTTTCATCACCAAACTAAATGGTTAATATCCTCTTAAAGGCGTCCGTATATAAATCTGTCCATTCCATATATGTCCATATATAAACTTCAGTTTTTTCCCAACCATGGTAAAGGGTATATAAGATTCGGCATAGCCGAATTTAGACGCTCTTACTTGTTAAATTGTAATAATGAATTTTACGTGAAAATTTACTACAATTTGTTTTCACGCAGAATTTAATATACAGAATTAAAAATATATTTATTTTTCTAATAATTAAGTGAGTGTCATTTTATCTTTATTGCAATTTTGTCTTAACTAAAAAATAAAAAAAAATATATATATTTTAAATAATGATTTAAATTCGATTTTTTCCAATTTTCTAACAGGAAAAACAATTTACTATGTTAAAAAAACTTAAAAGATTTTTACAAAATTAGGATTAAAATAGGTAAAGTTGTAATAAAGGATTGTGTAAAAAGTTCAGACACTCGCAGATTTTTACAATTTAATTGAATCATCGAAATTCTTGTTTTCGACTTTAGACCTTTGAGAGCCAGACACCAAAAAAAAAATATCATAATTTTTTTGGAATTTACACTAAAATATCTCGAAAAATTATTAATTTTCAGAAAAAGTAATTTATATCTGTGAAAAATAAGCTTTTTAAGAATTTAACAAAACAAATTTTGTTTTGAAAATATTTGCATTTTTTTTTTTTTGAAGAAGCATCAAAGCTCACAATTGTGAGTTTGGGTCTCAAAGCGTTTGACGTCGGGTTCACAACGTCATGTAATCAAATAAATGCAGTCAAATAATTAAATTTTTTTTTTCGTTATGAAAATCAGCATTGCTAAATTTTTTTATGAAAATTGTGAATTTTTTGTGACGACACAGTTAAAATCTCTTTATTAAAACTAATAGAAAGAAATTTAAAAAAAAACACGGCAATGGCAGTAATTATTCGGACGTGTCTCAGAAATAAAGTAGAATTGCGGTGCCCCTCATAACTTGGTGATGGGTCATCTGAAATCAAAAAATCAAAGTTCATACGTTAGATAATAGTTTTCCCCAGGTAACGCTGGGAGGGTTTTTCGAAATTTTAAATTTTCACTTTTTTGGAACACTTTATAGGGCAAAACGCGATTTTTAGTGAAAAAATCGGCTAATTTGTTATTGTAAAATAAAAATTATTAACAAATTTGAAAAAACTCGTTACCTCGTAAATTATGTACAGAAATAGTTTTCAAAATTTCAAAAGAATCGGTGCAGTAGTTTTGATGTTATGAGGGGCACCGACTTTGAAAACGTGAGTTGTGGGGAAAACGCTTTTAAGTTTTGAACACTAAAAACCGACTCCTGTAAACGCTAGAAAAATAATTTTAGATTTTCTGAGTTCGCTGATATATAAACAGAGAAAACAGATTCATTGTGATAACCGAATTTCTTGCCAACTCAATACTTTAATTGCAGCAACTGCAATATACTCCTGGGGCCAATTCCGAATAAAGTTGCTTTGCGATATGAAAAACAATTTATCATTTTCACTTCACTCTTATATTTCACTTTATGTTTTCATTTTTTTTGTTCCGTGAGTTTTAAAGCAACTTTTTATTAAAACACTTCAATTATTTCTTTTTTTTTCATTAAAAAATAAAGATTTAATATAAAGAAAAGTCTTTATATGCGTTTAGGCTTCTGAAAGAGAAACAGGAAACAAGTTTTTTTTTGCAGTTTTGCAAACACGGATTTTTCGAATGCAATTTAAGAGTTTTTTGTTTTTATAATAAAAATGTAATTATTGTTTTTATACATTCTATAATTCTTTTGAAAATTAAAAATTTCGTAATTAAATGAAAAAACTACATTAAAAAAGATATAAAATGTTAAAAAATTATCAATTTAAATAAAAGTCGCTAACAATGTTTGTAAAATAGTGCAACACTCACATTTTTGGTGATGAAGCAAAAAACTCATATGATAAAATTTTGACATATAGTTTTCGCAATAGTTAAATCAAGAATCGGATTCTTTGCGAATTAGTTAAAATTTTATCATTTTGCAGCATTTTACATTCAGATCCGTTCCCATTATCCGATTAAAATATATGGTCCAAACCGAAACTATGTCGTATTAACCGAATTTCGGTCGCCACAAACAAATATGTCGGTGGCTCTAACCAAATCATTCGATTGGCAACAAATTCAGTTATCACAATGAATCTGACAATATAAAATAAAGCGAACTTTTAGTTCTAAAAATGTAACGTTTTAAATCCAACAAAAGAAGAAAAAAATGTAGAAAAAATTTGCAAAAATCCGTAGGATGCAGTTGGAATGCTATAAAGAGAAATTTTTAAGTCAAAATTTTGACACAGAAGATGAAAAATTTAATATGTGAATTAAAATTTAAAATATAATTCTTAACAAAAAAATAAATCAATGTCAAAATATCCATACAATAACCGAGAATTTGAATTTAAAAGTTTAAAGTTTAATTTTCATTTCTGCAATACAGTTTTAAAAGCCAAAAAACTTCAGGCTCGGGGTAAAATAGCTTGATTTTATAAAAAAAAAAATAACTTGACAATTTAAAAATTCTTACAAAACTACTTAACTTTTCAGAATTTATATAAAAAAATTTTAATATACTACGAGGGCGGCTCAACAAGTCCATGACTTTTCGAACTTCCCTCGAAGTTATATGAAATGCAACACTGCTCCCATCGCGTACCATCTGTTAATACACTACTGTCAAATTTTAAGCAAGTTCCGTCATTTACTTTGCGTTTAACAGTAGGATTTTCCAGGTCAATAAAATAGGCATTTGTTTGAGCCATTTCTTTAGGTTTGGAAATAGGAAATAGTCACTGGGGGCTAAATCCAGAGAATAAGTAGAATGAGGGTGCGATTCGTAGTCTACTTCATGGTTTTTGCCATGGAAACTAAGCTGTCACACGATTCCGTAGGTGGTCGATTGTGAGCAAACGCGGCAGCCATCTTGCGGAAAGCGTGTGAGATGTCTATGTCTTCCACAATCTATCGCACATTCAATCTCCTATCGGCCAACACCATATTTTGGGTGTAGAGACCTTAACTGGGCGTCCAGAACGTTCGGCATCTTCCGTGCTTGTAAGGCCACAACGAAAGTCAGTAAACTACTTTTTTACAGTATTTATCAAGCTTTTCCTTGGTTTGATTGACGGTTTTTTCGCAAAAAATAATGTTTAATGAGTACTCGAAATTCATTTTTTTCTATTTTAAAAAAAATCCACGAGGTAGTATGTTTTGAACAGCTGTTAAACGCAAAGTAAATGACGGAACTTGCTCAAAATTTGACAGTAGTCTATTAAAAGGTGGTACTTGATAGGAGCAGTGTTGCATTTCATATAACTACGAGGGAAGTTCGAAAAATCACGGACTTATTGATCCGCCCTAGTACTTTATCTTCTTTGTTCACTATATACACAAAACAGCGCTACCGTTCTTAATGTGGATGCTTGAAGATTAAGAACGTTTAATCTCAATTTCCAAACACGCGATTTCTTTTAGCAAATATATTTCAATTCAAATTTTGACCGCGAAAAGTAAAAATCTACTTAAAAGATTCAAACAATTGTTGTTATTGTATAAAATTAAAATGAACTAATAATTTTAATTAAACGATGTTGTAATATTATTTTTGTTAATTTCGCTATAAATGATGTAATAATAATAAGAATTTATTTTGGAAAATATTGTTCAATAAACTTTAATAAAGCGTAACGAATATTGCCTTCAAAAAATGTTTAGGACAAACAAATTAAATAATCATAAATTTAAAAATTTTAAATTTATTTTACAAAATTTTAATTAATTTTTATCAATTTATAATGTTACAAAATGTTTGTTGTTTGTATGAGCTTAAATATAGTGCTACACTCATAAAAAAAGTCAGTGCAAAAGTCTGTTAAATGTGTTCTAGTTCAATTGAACTAATTTTCACTGTTGTTTTCGTTTTAATTAGAGCCGCCAATTACACGGGTTTCGATTTACCCAGTCTTGTGTACTACCCGATCAACCCGGTTTTTCGGTCTGCCCGGACTTTCGGTAGATCGAATACCCGGGTAGACTGAGTAGACCGCTCTACCCGTGCGTTATTTTTTTGTAAAAAGATACCATCTTAAAGAAAATATATTTCTTATTATACCCCCACCATATAAGGTGAGGGTATGTATCAGTTTGTCATTCCGTTTGTGACATCTCGAAATATAGGTCTAAGACCACATAAAGTATATATATTCGTGATCCTTATGCAATTTTAAGTCGATTTAGCGATGTGCGTCTGTCTGTCTGTTGAAATGGCGATCACGACGCGAAGACGCAAGCGGGGGGCCTATTTTTATCTGGATTGTTGGACATCCTCCCGAGCAGTTTGGTATTGAAAATGAGCAAAATCGGTCTAGCGGTTAAAAAGTTATAAATGAAAATTTAAAGATACCTCTGAATTTTCCATACAAATGGGTGTAGTTTAGTACAATTTCATAGAAGCGACAGGTACAAAATATATTTTCTCATATTTTTCTATCAGTCGCTTAGAATAATTATATTTTGTATTCACCTCAAATATTTTTCACTTTTTTCTCCACAAAAAATTTTTTTCACCTCTAAAAATTTTTTTCGCCTGCATAATTTTACTTCAAAAGTTTTTTACATTATTTGTATCAAAAACAGTAGAGAACATTTTTTTTAGGATATTGGTGGAGGGTATTCAAAGATTCGGCACAACCGAATTTAAGCCTTTTTTTACTTGTTTTTTTAAATTAAAGCACTTTTTCAAAAAAAAGTATTGTACTTTTTAAAAAAAAAAATATATATATTTTTCAAAAACGTACTTTAAAAATAAATCATTAAGAAATGGTTCATATAACTGTTTTTCTAATACAAAAAAACTTTAGTATAAGTTAAACTTACAGATAAAAATGTCACGGTCTTTTTTTGGTAGTAGTACGGCATTTTTACACGAAAGCTTCAAATGGGTTAAAGCTTTGCAGAAATAGTCTAGGGTGGTTAAATTTTAAGGGCCGATGGTGATTTTGAACAAAACACAAATTATTTGACATTTCTTTTTATTATGATAATATGGTATGGTTCAATTATGTATGGAATAAAATATCGGCCAAATGGCTGCCGCGGCCTCGTCGGCACACCTTCATCCGATGGTCCAAATTTTCCATGACGCCGAGGCATAATTGAGGTTCTATGCCGTTAATGTGCCGAATTATCTCATCATTTAGCTCTTGAATTGTTGCTGGCGTATCGACGTACACCTTTTCTTTCAAATAACCCCAAAGAAAGAAGTCCAACGGTGTCAATTACCATCGCTACGACGTGAGATAACACGGCCATTGAATTTGTGGCGCAAAAGAGCCATTGTTTCGTTAGCTGTGTGGCAAGTGGCACCGTGCTGTTGAAACCACACATCGTCCAGGGTCATATCCTCAATTCCTGGCCACAATAAGTTTGTTATCATCTCGCGATAGCGAACACTATTCACGGTAAATGCTTGGCCGACCGCATGACACACTATCGCAAACAACAGCAACGTTTTCCGCAGAACGAACAGGGCGAGAATGCACAGGTGTTCTCACAGACCCGGTTTGCTGAAATGTGCCCACAATTCTTCCGATTGTGGACAGACACATTTGGTCGATTATGCTGACCAAAAAAAAATCACGACGTGCACGAAATGCATTTTGATTT
Organism: Eustalomyia histrio; assembly: GCA_949748255.1. NCBI lineage: Eukaryota > Metazoa > Arthropoda > Insecta > Diptera > Anthomyiidae > Eustalomyia > Eustalomyia histrio. Next base: position 87,344,662 of record OX456524.1, on the reverse strand, counting down.
GAACGCCCATTTTCATAATAAGCCTGAATTACTTTAACGCGTTGCTCGATTGTGTATCTTGTCATGGTTCAAATTGAGTAAGTCTGAAATTGAGAAATGCCAGATGAAATGCAGAAAAAACTTGACGTTTAGGTGTAGTTCACATTCAACATCGGCCCTTAAAATTTAACCACCCTTTAGTTCTTAAAAAAAGAATTTTTTTTTTATAGTTACTTTTTTTATTTTTTATTTTGAAAAAGGCACTATTTTTGGAAAAGTGCAATACACTATAAATCCAAAAATATGCGCTATATTTATGTTATTCAAATAATTAAATTTCAATCATACAAAAAATTCAAGTTTTAAATTTTACTTAAAGACAATTAAATAGAGTTTAGTCCAGAGGAAAAGCAAGGGCCTGACAAACGGAGAGTCTCCGGTTCTAGCAGGATAAATAATTTTTAGTATTAAAATATGTTTTATTTATCTATTTACAGAATATTTATTTATAGAAAATTAATTTATAAATTGAAAACCAAAAAATTCGGAATTCGAAAATAAATTTCGGTAATTACAACGAATTAATAAACGTACCTGGAACTATTTAAAAATTCAGTGGCCGAAAAATTCGGTTGCGGCTATAAATCTGTTTTCTGTGTGTGAAAATTTAAAAACTCCTCAAAAAAGTTTTAAATTGTTTACAAATTTTCCAAGTGTGTATGAATTAACTTAATATAAAACCAAAAAAATTATTATTATCGGAAAAAAATGCAAGAAAATTGTAATTTTATTACAGTTATCACATATTGCTTAAAAATCCATAAAAATTTAATTAAAATGTATCATAACAATCATTTAAACAAAAAAAAAAAAACAATCACGAAACCCAATAAGAATTTTAACGTGTAGACACATTAAAAGTGAACAAAACACGTATTGAAATCAAAGAAATTACTTCATTGTTGTCGAATCTTTTTCAATTATTAAAAAACGTATTGTACTACAAAATGACACTTTAACGATGAGAAAATTTCCGATTTCTAAAGAAAATGTGTATAACAAGGGTACGCAATCTCATTGTCATTAATTTATTTTTTAATTTTTTTTTTTTTTCATTTATCAAAACATGTTACAAGTTTTCAGTGATAAGGGATGTACCACAACACATATTATGGAAATTATAAATTTTATATTTTTTATGCTTCCAAACAAGCACTTAATAAAATATAAACCCTGTTTAATGAATACAAATCAAGTGAAATTTTGTAAAAAAAAAAATAGACAAAAAATAAATTACAATTGAAAACAATTTATGAGTTACTGTAATTGTGTTAAGAAAAAAAAGAGGCAAAAAGACAAATTGAAATGAAAATAATTTGTAGTTACATTGAATTTTAATTGGATTGTCATTACAGTCAACCACATAGAAAAAAGAAAAAATGCGTTCGACAACGTACATTTGTGATAGAGAAACCCTTTTGAGTTGGGCTGGATTAAGCAAGCACTAAGGCAAGCCCATGGCGCTCAGACAACAAAAAATTTTTTTCATTATTGGAAGTTTTGTTATACTCTTTACAATAGTATTACGCGCTATCAAAATTACACAAAAAAATCCAAATTGCCGAATTTAAATATTATTTTTTTTTTATTTTATTTAATTTCATTTTTGTTAAAACGTCTTTTTCAGTTCGATGACATACAAAATTCAAGGTTTTCATTAACACTTTATAATTAAAACAAATATTTATCTATATAAATTTAATAGTATTGTTTAAAAAAAAATTGTTCTCAATAAATGTAATGTACACAACGATTCGTTCTTATTATCCAAAATTATGAATCTTTTCGCATGAATTGTTATTTTTTTAACTCTACCTTTAAATAAAGGTATGTTCAATTTAACGATCCAATGGCAATTTTTCATTTCATTTCATTTATTCAGTCTATGGATAACAAAAGTGCCTTACAGAATATGATGTTCCATATTTATTATAATTAATAATCAAATAAACACAAATTAATAAAATAATTAAATATAAATATTAAATTATTTTTTTTTAAATTGTGATATACTTTAAAAGATTAAAAACATTCCAAATTTTACGCTTTGATTTGTTGAATTCTCTTATAAAATTTATTAAGTTTTTCTTCGGTTTGAAAACAAAAACGGTTACAGTATTTCAATCGGTTACGGGTTTTCTAGTATTTTTAACTATTCATTTTTGTGAGTTTAGGAATAACACTACGAACTTTAAACAACTGTTAGATTAGGTCGAAAAGAGGAAGGGCCATTCGTCCTTCATGATCACCCAAAAATTGGTGACATGCCTATTCCAAAGAATTGGCTAGTTGTGCGCTCTCTAAAAATGCCTGAACAAACATTACATTGATGAATTCAGTATACCTTCAGTTTTCCAAATCATCCCCGGCAAGCACTTCAAGGACGGTATAATGTCCCCGTGCCTTACTCTACTCCTTGCGATAGCGGGCTAAAGAAAGGAAGTGCCTCAGGGTTTTATCGTCCTCTCCACAGGCCCTACCACAGTCACCCCATTCCAATTTCGAAAGGTATGATCGTAGCGAAAAGTGGCCTGAGAGAATTCCCATCATGTTGATCAGTTCCCGTTTTCCCAGCCCTTGTCTTGTCCACATCCGGGTCACCCCACAGGTGTTTTGTGATCGCACCAACATTATCCCCATTCCAGATCTACTTGTGCATGTTGGTGAATTATTGCCCAATATCCGTTTTAGTCATCCGAAAAGGTCTCGGGTTTTGAAAGCTAACAGAGACCAGGTTTGATCCACCCCTGTCCATGCCGTCAGCCCTCTCATTTCCCTACACAGCAGTCCAAAACGGTCTTCGCTTTTACAGACTCGTCTGACAGAGCCCTAAACGCAGCCTGGCAATCAGTGAAGATGATTGCATTCCCCAAATTAATCAGTCGCAGTTAAAAATCAAATGCACTCCACAACCTTCGCCTGAAAAACGGTGTTGTGGTCCGAAAGTCGGAAGCACATCAGTGTAGAAATAAATTCCATTGGTATCATCCAAAATACCTTCATCCCTCTACCGCTCCCTATTAGGAATAAGAAAATTGCAATCCGCCAATACAGGTTGTTCCGCCACCCTATCACATTCCATATCGAAAATATGATTGCCTGGAAGATGTTCAAGCACCCTGTGATGTTTGTCCCTGAGTATTATCAGTCTGTAAGCCGCAAGTGCAGCCTTTTATTCAAACTGCACATCTATCGATGTGATAGAGAGTATCGCCTTCATTGCCCTTGTAGATGTCAATCTAACCGAGCCGCTAATGCTCAGAAAACATATCGGTCTAACGACACTTGTGTAAAGCCAGTGGTTCATTCTTGAATTCGATCCCCATTTAGAGCCCACCACTTTTCCACACATTGCCCACACATGGTAAGCTTTAGTAATCCTAATCCCGAGATTTTTATCCAGAGCATCTCCCCGGTACTCAACACTATCCCGGATTACAATTATCTAACCACTGAAACAGGAGGGCAATTGTTATTGCATCCTTTTCCTATTGAACAGACAAACTTCGGTCTTATCCGGGTTCACATTAACTTAAAAAATTACGCTTTATTCGAAATATTCACATATTTCTCTAAAATTTCACATTTTTATCTTACAAATCCAAAAAATTAATTCACTGATATACGGCATCCAGATTTTTAAACGTATTAAAACGCGAAACCCTTAATTTCTCGTATATTTTTTGTTGAGTTTTGATTTTATGAACAACTTTTATATATTTTTTTTTTGTAATGTTGACAATTTTCTGAATAAAATGCCCTTGTTTATTTGAAATGTTTTAAAATTTCCAGAACGCGACAAGTAAAAGGAATAAAAAACTCGAATTATCGAAAAACTATCTCTCTGTCATTAAACACTGCCAACACTTAGAGTAAGGGTTAAAGTATCTGGTTTGAACTTATATTAAGAATTTGTTTTTGCTATTAAATGAAAATCTTTAGATTTAAAATTATCTAAAGGGGAAAATAATGCTTTAGTAAAAATTAGTGAAGGGCTTTTTCAATGCGACCTTGAAAATCATACAATTCTTATTTGTTTTTTTTTAAACGCTGTTTCGGTACGTTTATATTAAACAAACCAAAAAATATGGGTTTAAATTTGCCACTAAATTCTTTGTTGAAACTTTTGTATTTTTAATAACTTAAATACTTCATACTTACATGTCGTTTGATAAAATGCAAAATCCTATATCTATACAAAATATCGATTAATATCGATTTTTTTCTTGTCTACCCAAGAAACATTTTTACGGACTCTCCGACACGTACGGATTCATAAATTTAGCTTCTAATGTACGTTTACGGTCATTGCTTGTACATAAACGCAACATTAACGGACCGTTTAACTGAATTTACGTTTTGACTCCGTTTTGGTTTATCCGTTTCTGTACCGTCAAATACAGACGTCCTCGATTTCAGTTTTTTTTTGCGTTGCCTTTGAATTCGTTTTGGTAATAAAAACGAATAATTTAAAAATGTCTGTAATCGTTAACGGGTCTTGTGGTAAAGTTTAGAAAAACAGATGCATATTTTGAGTATGATCTCATACATCACACGACGAAAATAAATTTATGAGGTAAATATTTATAAAATTTAAAATAAGTTTAACGGTAACGTGTGCTAATTTATGAAGTTTTGCAAATAAAAATATTGTCTGAGAATTTATAATAAAACATAATAAATGTGCATATTTGCATTGTATGCTGCACCATTTCGTAGACGCCACCAATTAAAGCTAAATTAAAATTTTGTTTTATTTTTTCATGATTTTCAATGGGCCGGTTATAGTGACACCGTTTTTCAGCCGATATATCGGTCCGTAAACGGTCCGTCCGTCTTTGACGTTATTTCAACGGATTCGAATCAGTTTCGAAGTTCCTTAAAATCCGTTTTCAGGTCCGTATACGGATTCAGAAAACGGTACGTAAAATGTAAAAGTTGGATTCTGTTTATGACGGACCGAAAGTGGAACGTAAACAAAACGTATTGTTTGTTGGGAATTATCTATTTTGATGATGTGCATCATTTATAAATTAAAAAATTTATGTTGATTTTTTTTTATTTGTTACGTGGTTTTGCATTTCAACTAACGATATTGATCATCAGGGCAACCAGAAATATGATGCATTATCAACGGACTCTCTAACACGAACGGTATCATGAATCCTGCTTTTACGGTACGTTAACGGACCAAAATATACGTAAATAGTAAGTTTTGTTTGTTGGGAAATTTTTTTTACTAAACATTCTTAATTAATTCTTCAGAACAATTGACGATATAATCGTCAAAAACCTAAACTATCAGTAATATAAACAAATTATTTTCGTCGCTCTTTTACCTTTTTAAATATTTAATTTTTTCCTCTATCACATGCACAACTTTTGGGTAGCCACTGCGATACAAGCGAGATTTAAGATCGAAATATGCTAAAATTAAAATTTACAAAGCCAAAAAAATTCTGATCAATAAAAATATTTTAACTAATTTAAACATTAAATAAAATTAGCCAGTAAACACCTTTGTCAGGCGAAATCATTGTTCTTCTAAAAAATCAGTTTTAAAATATTTACTTTTAAAAAATTAATAATAAAAAAATTTTAAGAGTATATTTTAAATTATAAATTCATATTTGTATGTGCAATAAAATTGATTTTTTAGAGTATAATATTTTTGGTTGCCCTGTTGATCATATTTGCTCATACTTAACAATGACACAAAGTAGAGCATTAAATAAAGCTTTTAGTCAAATTTAAGACGAGGGAATCGAAAAACGGTTTATTTGTTTGTTTATTTTGAAATAAAAGTATAGATATTTATATTTGCTGACATCAGACGTTATTTAAAATAAAACAAATGTAAACTTTAACAATATTGGGAAACTTTTAAGAGCTTGTTTTGAATTAAATAACAAACACGTGGTTGGGAATTTTATTTAAAAATTTTGATATTATTATCATTATTTAAAATTATTCAATAGGCAAAACTTGTTTGAATCTTTAAAATAGATTTAAAATAAAAAGCTCAAAATTTAAATTAAGCACCAGTATTATAGTAAGCAGTCAGGGCCCAACTACAATTGCATTAAGTGACTTAAGCTAGGTTCGGTATGAAACGAATTTTCAAAAATTTTGAAAATTATAAAATTAATTCACTTAAGCTAATTGTAGTGGGGTCTTTACTATCATTTACTACTAAAGTTTTACTCAAAGAATTAACACAATGCTAAAGGCACTCGTTGTTTCCATACAATTTGACATTCAAAATCGTGCACCGGTTTTCGTGTAAGATAAAACCTATTTTATTTTCTCGCCGGAATTTTTTTTCTTTTCTTCTAAAAAATGTTGCCACATTTTTACAAAAGCACAGCAATTTTGTAAAACAAAAAACATATATGTTTTGCAATTTTTGTAGTGAATTGTTAAAAAAAAAATATTGATGAAATTATTAAATTAAATTAAAAAATGTGGACTTATTTTTAATTTAGTCTTTCTATTGATGAAAGGCAAATCCTCAAACAATTTAAACCTCAATGACAATTATTTTCGAATCAGGATTTAAGATTCCAATTGCTTATACTATTAATATACTCTTAATAATTATTGTAAAAATTATACACTCAGAAAAAAAGTTAGTAGAAAAATTTGTAAACAGTTTTCAATCTCACTTTACTATTTTTATACTGATTTTTAGTAAAAAAAAATATTATTTATCAAATCTTTTTGCTATTACAAATTACAGAATTTTTACAGAATATTTACAAATTTTTCTTGCTGATTTTAGAAATAACTTTACAAATTTTTGAAAACCGATTTGCTCAAATTAGCACAAAAAAATTTACTAATTTTATAAAGTGGATGTTGAAGGAAATGTTATTTCTAATTTAAACTTACACCTACAAACTTAAATTGTCTTAGAATGTTAGATAGATTAAAAAAAGGGATCGGAAGTGAAGATACCGACTCATGTCTAAAAAAAGGAAATCCACATAAAATAGCACTAAAAGGTTTTTTAGTTTTTAAAATCAGACCTAAAAACAATTAAAGTTTGAAATTAAAAAAAAAAATTTACTAAAATATTTTTCTAAACGGAAATTACCAAATTACAAAATTAAATCAAAATGATAAATTCGTTTATGTTTTTACAATTTTTAAGCCTTTAATTTTTTTTATTTTGTCTAAAATATTTTTTGAAAAAAAAAACAAAAAAAAAAAAAAAATGTTGATGCTACAGAAAAAAATAGATTTGAAATTTTGTACTAATATTAATAATCTTTAGTATTTTTTTTTTGCTGATTTTAGCTAACCGACTTTAAATTCCACTTTACAAAAAGTAGCTAATTTTTTCGACTAATTTTATTGTACTACACGTCAGCAGGCATGTGTTGCTAAGATAAGCAAAAAATACCGCTGGGCTCAAATTTCCCGTAATATCAGCATCATTTTCAGTTGTCATTACAGACTTTTTTTGGTGAGTGTAATTATTCCTTTATTATATTTATTTTAAAAAATCGATTACAACTTCCGAACCATTTAATTGACAACAAATTCAGTTGTATTACAAAAAAAAATCTTCAAAATTGTTTAAACTGTATTTTAGTTTTAATTAAATTAAGTACAGCAGAGTTCGGTTATAAAAAACTCGTAGGGACCAAAAAATTTAGTTCATTATGGGCAAAGTTCGTATAAGCGAGATAATAATTTTTCAAAAATTATTAAAATTTGAAATTTTTTCATAAATTTTACACGTTTAAAAATTCTTTGTTTAAAATACTTCGATAACTCTTCTGTTGAAAATCTTTTCTTACTATTTCTGATTTTTATGATAGATTTTAAAGTAAAAAACTAATAATTTTCAGATTTTCAACATAGTTTTGTTTTAATAGTATAAAAATTGTTTAAACGGGAGCAATAAATTAATTTGCTATATAGAAAAATCGCTTTAATCGAACTTCGTTATTTGTATTAAATATTTAAATACATGCGTTGTCAAAAAAAAAAATTGTATTGTACAAAAAAATATTCGTTATAAGCGAATTCCACTGTATATAAATAAACACAACACCAGACGCTTTAATTGGTTTCAATGCGATTTTCAAGACAAATTTTAAATTTATGTTAAACAAAATTTAAAGAACATTGGAAAAATTTGTCCATAAAAAAATTAGAACACAGTGAGTTTTTATAGTTTTTGGGAATATCTTCCGCTTTTGTGTAGTATCAAAGATACCACACCAACAAGAGAAACCATTGTCGCTAAAATGGGGAATGTTGCCAACTAAAAGTGTAGTCCCACTCATTAGTTGCCATATATAATGCACTGGGAAAAAGTAACGAATAGTTACACATTTCTCTTTAAAGTCAAATTGATTTCCCTTGTTAATCTACTATCTTTGCTGGTATGATGTGGGTTATTGTATGACTTGGTGTCTTGACGAAACACCGCTTTGTTTACAAAGAGACCAATTTCTTGTTCGCACTTAAATTTGTCTCATGTTGACCACACTTGTCCAGGTTTTGTTCTTGTTTAAATAACGTTGTCAGCACAATTGTTTACACAACGATGTCTGCCATTGAACATGCTACCAGATATTTTTATTGTTTAGTGGCATTACTTAAAATGCAAAGAAAATATAAAAAAAGAAAACTTAAATAATTTGCATTCTCTTTAAATTTAATGCAACTTGGTTTTTATTTTTCGAAAAAAAAAATTAATGAAAAGCACATTAAAAACATGAAATTATATAGTATCCATTTTCGATTAACTCCAACAAAATACAATAATAAACTGTCGGATATCACAAATTCCCCACATCAAACAAATCTGTTCCCGTTATTTTGCCAACGATTTATTCTAAGGCGTACAAATCAATACACGCACCAAAAAAAAGTCTGTAATATCGACCGAAAATTTTGCTGTTGTTATTACGGAAAATTTTGCTAATTTGAGCCCAGCGGTATTATTTGCTAATCTTAGCAACACATGTCTGCTGACGTGTAGTATAATGAAGTTAGTAGCCGCTACTTAATTTTAATAAACTTTTTGTAACGTGAAACGTGGTAAAATCAGCAAAAAAAAAAATACTAAATATTTTGAATATTAGTACAATCAAATTAGTACAAGCGCTACTAAATTTTAGTAAATTGCTGTAAAAAAATATATTATTAAAATGCACAAATTAACTCAATTATTTTTAGATATACTTGTTACACTTTAAAGCTGCTAATTTCTTTTGAAATTGCCTTACAAATTCGAGTACACAAATTTATTTTTTTTTCTATCAAGCAACATTTTCTTATTTTATTTATTTTTTTCAAAATATATTTTAGACAAAATTAAAAAAACATTCAAATTTCAAACGAATTAATTATTTTGTTTTAATTTGCTAAGTTTTGTTTTGAAAAATATTTTTAGTAAATTTTTTACATTTTAAGGCCAAATTTTAATTGTTTTAAGGGCTGATTTTTAGAACTAAAAAGGTTTTTAGTGTTATTTTAAGTGATAAGTACATTCACTTCCGATCCATTTTTTCAACCTATGTAGCATTTTAAGGCATTTTATGTTTGTAAGTATAAGTTTTAATTATTAAAAATAAAATTTCCTTCAATATCCACTTTTTTAAAATTAGTAAATTCGGTTTTCAAAAATTTGTAAAATGATTTCCGAAGTTAGCAACAAAAATTTGTAAATATTCTGTTGAAATTCTATAATTTGTAAAATGTAAATAGCAAAAAAGTTTACTGAGTAACATTTTTTTTATTAAAAACCTGTACAAATATAGTAAAGTGGGATTGAAAACCGTTTACAAATTTTTCTACTAACTTTTTTACGAGTATAGCTCACAAGATACCGTGTAAATGATTCGCTTTATTGAACTAGTTCATTCTTTTAGTACCTACACCAGCCAATTTCACAATCATTCCAAAAGTTTGTTGTACAAGTCCCAATAGAATTCGAACTAACTAAACTGGGAATGAGCTGTAAAAATTGTTGTTTTTCGTAAATTCGTTCATTTTACATGGAACTATCAAACAAATCATTGACGAATAAAATCATATAAACGACTAAATTAAATATTCAAATGAACGAATGAACTAAAGGAACGAACTAGTTTAATAAATCCTAATGAACGACAAGCGGTTTGACCAAATCTAGTATGATGTAGAGCACAAAGAAGAGTATCTAATAGTCGGTGCCAGGAGGTAAAAAGTTATCTTGCTATCATCAATAAATTGTCTTTTTTTTTCTTTTGTTTTGTATTTAGTAACGCTATTTGAATATCGATTTCATTATAAGAATATCTGTTTATTTTTGCAATATATTTTTCAAAAAATAAACTTTTTAGCAGTATTTTCATTCATTTTCACTCACTCACTCATGCATTTCAAGAATAGGTTAAAATTCCCTGACCTCAGTTCACCTACTATGTAAAACTGGTAATGATGAACAGAAAGAAAACAAACCAGAAACTTGTAATAACATGTCTGTTTTTCTGACCATACACCGAGTATTTAATACAAATCAGTGATTTTTACCACTAAAATGTGGTCTATGTTTGTTTGTCTGTTTGCTTATTACATACAAACAAAAGACAAACACTGCAGCAAAAATCTTTAATATGGCTTCGTTTCTTTGGTGAACATTTTGTACAAAGTGGTAAACAAAATTAATGAACATCAACTATAGCTGACAATATTGATAATATAGCTTTTTTGAACAGAATATTAAGCATTTTTTTTTTTTTTTAATTTACAACCTTAATCATATTTGAATTGAAAGTGGGCTGGATAAGCACAAAGGATTGCACATGGTGCCCATACTATAAATATTACAGTATAAACTAGAAAGAAAAAATAAAGAAGAAAACAGGAAAATTAACGAACCTCTACAATTTCTCAGCGTTCTTAAATCTGAGAAAATTAGGCAAGGACTGCTTATGGACATATTCTAATATCTAATATCCAGATAAGCAGCTTTTCGTAGTCTATTCAGCCTAGATTCAATAGTCTTTATAATCGCTTTAGGCCACCAAACCATAGATGCGTAAGTCACGGCGGATCTAACAACTGCATAATACATCCAACCCGCAGGTTTTATACCTCGAGTCTTCCAAAAGCCTTCCTGCATTGCTGTCCCTAAAATATCTTTAGTTCATCATGTTTCGTCCACATCAATTTACTATCTAGACAGTTTTAAAGTACTAATACCCTTAACAGTGAAAGTCTGTTAAAAAGAACAGAAGTTAAATTTTGCTAGGATTAACTTATAGTCTATGCCTATTGCACCAGTCATTTGAATTTTCTTACAAAAGGCATAAATCTCCATAATAATAATGAGTTGATCACGGAACACCACCCCTTTGAATACATTCTCAACTAACCTTAACTTTGACCTTTGTGAATTTAAGCAGTTAATAACCTTTTAGATAACATAAAGTAACATAAAGCCCGCTCAACATCATCCCTTTTTGTCAAGACCCTTCTTGATTTGTGAAAACAAGAACGTTAAGTAGTACGAATGTAGTAGACAACTAGAGGGTTCCATTCGTTCAATACTTTTGGCTATAAAAGATGATAAATTCATAAATTTTAATATCTTTGCCAACGTATAGTCATCCGTCCAGGTTTGGGAATGAAACCCACCTTTAAAACGCACCATAATGACGGAACATACCAATGGGCCAGGCTGGTCAAAATTACGGACTGACAATAAATATCCAAATTTGCTCTGATCTTTTAATTAATAGATAATATATTTAGAGATTTCTTTAGTATGGAGACTTATATTGAAATTTCACATTCCCAGCAAAACCACACATTACCAAATAATGGTTAAAGTAATGTATAGCCATAGGGGCCGATGGATTACTTTACACCTTACTTCATTCATGAATTTTATAGGCGATAAGCCTCAAAGTAATGTATATACCCTTAACTTTAGAGGTGATAATGTAAGGGGTTACCTATAGGGTTACGAGAATGGAAAAAGTAATGTGTCTAAAAATTGTTTTTTAAAAAAAGAGGAATTTTTATTAAAAAAAATTATTACAAATATTTTATTTAAAATATTTATAATTAAAAATAATGTGGTCAAGATGGGAATCGAACCAGGGAAATCTGGTTGCCAGTCAAGAACTCTACCCACTGAGCTATCGACGCATATAGTATTTAATTGCGTTAAACTTAAATGAATTGTTGCGCTTCAGTTTTTCGCAAACATACATTACCCTTTTGCTTACAAAAAAACACAAAGTAATGTATCTAAAAATAGATTTTCAAAAATATTTCAATTATTACTTTATATTTTTAAATCATATATTAATAATAAGTAACTTATTGCTTTATGCTTGCAAACAATGAAAAAGGTAACGAGCTATCATTACAAGGTAACGCATGACAATATCGCACCCATTACCAAAGTTTTGTTGGGTTATACACTTTTTCATACAATCAAAAAAAAAAAAGGATTTGTGGGACATTTTAGAGCCAGTTCTGAATAAGTGCGAAATTAATCCTTAAACGCATTTTAAGTTTTGACTTATTTCTCGCGTTCATGTTGAATTTGGAGCTTTGGTGTATTCAGAGACTAATAGTAGAATTTCATGACAAACATTTTTGTGAAATATTTTACCCATTATATCCCCGTTTTAAGTGTATTTTCCCCCCTTTTTCACGAAAGGGAGAGAAAAGACCAATAGAATGAGGAGTTAGAATTTTAATCTGTTATATCCCGCTATAAGGTTATGTTTCCACACTGTTTCACGAAAGGGGCAGAAAAGATCTATACATTGAGGAGTTAGAGGTTTAAAATGTTGCTCGTAATTTTTTACATATATCTGCTGAACACATTTTATACCTAAAATGTAAGGGTCAGATAGTTTCTTATGCCGATTCACCATAAGAATGTGTAACATGGGGGAAACTATAACCCCCCGATTTCGATTTCTTTTTTTTTATCCCCTCTACAAGAATTCGTTGTCGGAACCTTGTTTGTTGTACACGCACCAAAAAAAGTCTGTAATGGAAACTAAAAATTTTCCTCATACTACGGGAAATTTTGCTAATTTGAGCCCAGTGGAATTTTTTGCTAATCTTCGCAACACATGTCTCCTGACGTACTTTGTAGAAAAAATTAGCTGCCGCTACTAAATTTTAGTAAACATTTTGTAAAGTTGAATTTTAAAATTATAAACACATAAACGAATTTATCATTTCATTTTAATATGGTAATTTATTTTTTGAAAAATATTTAAGTCAATTTTTTTGGTAACTTTAGCAGATCGGTTTTCAAAAATTTGTAAAATGATTTCTGAAATTAACAACAAAAATTTATAAATATTCTGTTAAAAATTCTGTAATTTGCAAAATGTAAATAGCAAAAAGATTTGCTAAATAAAATTTTTTTACTAAAAATCAGTAGAAAATAGTAAAGTGGGATTGAAACTCGTTTATAAATTTGTATACTAACTTTTTTTCTGAGTGTACATTGCAATCAATTGACAACACTAATAAAAACAAGTAAAAAAAGGCTTGAATTCGCCTGTGCCGAATGGTGAAAAACTTTTTTTGATGTGAAAACAAATTTTGTAGTGAAAAAAAATTTGAGGTGAAAAAAATTTTTTGATGTAAAAAATATTTGAGGTGAATACAAAATATTATTCACTTCTAAAGAAAATATATTATGTACCAGTCGCTACTATTAAATTGTACTAAAATACACCAATTTGTATGGAAAATTTATAGGTACCTTCACATTTTCACTCATGACTTTTTAACCGCTAGATCGATTTTGCTCATCATCAATGAAAAACTGCTCGGGAGGATGTCTTTTAATCTAGATAAAAATAAGCACTCCCACTGGCGTTTTTGCGTCGTGATCGTAATTTCAATAGACAGAAGGATCACGAATATATATATACTTTATGGGGTCTTAGACCTATATTTCGACATGTTACAAACGGAATGACAAACTGATATATACCCTACTTGTGTCCGCCATGACGGGACACTGTCTGATTTGAAGGCACGCAGAAGCTGTGGTGACGGAGAGAAGGAGCAGTCTGTGGAGCACCTTCCCTGCACTTGTCCCGCCCTGGCTCGCAGGAGGGGACTGCATGTTTCTTTAAGGACCTGGGTGATTTGGCTGATATTGATATCGGCCGACTTAGGGGCTTTTTGAGGCAATAGGGTTGGTTCGACGGGGGAAGCTAGTGATATAATTTTTACTAGCTTCCGTGGTATCACAAGGAACTTTATAGTCTAAGTGAGTCTGATTGGCAGGCCACCACATCTAGCTCACTTAACCTATACCCTCACCATATATGGTGGATGGTATAAAAATATTGTCAGTATTGCAATAAAATTTGGAACAAAATTTTTTTATTATCACTATTTTATAAAATGCATGTTCATAAAATTACATTTAAGCTTTTTATAATACCTTTCCTGTAATCTATAATAAAATTGAAAAAAAAAATAATTGACAATAAATTTTTTAAACTTTGTGAAAACAATAAAAAATAAATAGAATTCCATGTTATCAGTTGTTTATTAAATAAAGAATTTTGTAGTAAAAAATTATTTTTTTTATGTCAAAAACAAATTGATAGTAAATGTTTATTTAAAAAAAAATCTTACTCATCAGAGAAGTTTAGTTAATAAAAAATATTATCTCGTTTGTCTATTTCATTGACATAAATTGGATGATTAATAGATTATTTCTAACAACTTAATTCTTATTAACATACATATATTGTAAAAGGGGGTTAAAAGAATTAAGAAAATGACTTATTTGAAAAAAATAGTGAAACATTATTCTATAAAAAATATAATATCATATTACACAAGCTTTTTATTTTCTCTTACTTTAAACATATTTTCACTTAAAAAAAAATTGAATTTAGAATACTTTACTTAAGTAATTTTTCAACAGATTTTGACAACCTTTGCTGACACCAGAATTTTTTTCCAAATTAATGGACTTAGTTAGCCGAGACAATAGTCAATTGATAGTTAACAATAGTTTTAGTAATACACACAAATCTTTTTTCTGAGCAAGCAAAAGAATAGAAGTTATTCTTATGGAGTTAATTTTTCATTGATTTTAAAGTACTCGCTACGTTTAGTTCTTATATTTCTCTTCTAAGGCAGTTCTTTTTCACGACTTCAAAAATGTGATTTTTAATGAAATTTAACACTTTTTAAATCTATGACGGGTAACTTATTTTAAAAATAACCAAAGGTAAACATTAATCATAGATGTTTCTAAATAAATTTGACATTTATAACTATGGCTTAAGTAATTTGTTTCAATCTTTAACTTCCAATTTACCAGATTTTAAATGCTTAAAATCGTAGTTATTATTGCTAAAAAAAGCAGTAAATTTAAATTTATTGTAGTTTAAATTGCAAGAATTTCGAAAAAAGTAATTTAATAAATAAGGATCGATAACTGAATGTCCCGTGATAACTTACCCAACATTAATACTCAATCTTTATATGGGAAACAACAACAATTGTGTCAGTTTAATTCCCAGGAGAAGCTAACGCGAGATTGTGAAAATGAGGCTAAGGCCCGATTGCTGATGTCCTGTTAAAATCGAAATTACAAATTCAAAATTTATTTAGGAACATCAAAATGTCTAATTTTTCAATAAACCATAAGAAGGGCTTTATATTCAATGAAAATGGATCATAAAAGAAAACTTCCACCCTATCACACCTCTATGTAAAAATAATTGATTCCGATCCAAATTTTCACTGGAATTAAAATCACTGCTTCTTTTTCTCTTCTGTTGCTACTTTTTTTGCTGGGAAGCGAATAAAAATCTTTCGAAACTGTTATTTGTTTTCTTCCCATTCTAAAGAATTTCGAACTAAAATACTTTCAAAACAAAATGACCAAAAAAATAATCCGTCATTATACCCTTCACCACAGGTGGAAGGGTACATATAAGTTTGTCATTCCGTTTGTAATTTCTACAATATTGATCTTAGACCCTATAAAGTATATATATTCTGGGTCCTTATGAAGAACGAAGTTGATTTAACGATGTCCGTCTGTCCGTC
Source organism: Eustalomyia histrio (assembly GCA_949748255.1). Classification (NCBI taxonomy): domain Eukaryota; kingdom Metazoa; phylum Arthropoda; class Insecta; order Diptera; family Anthomyiidae; genus Eustalomyia; species Eustalomyia histrio. The sequence continues at coordinate 87,328,558 of OX456524.1, read as the reverse complement.
TGTGTGTTGAAATGGGTTTTCCGAAGAACCCAGACATGATGAGGACTTGATTGTTTTTTATTTCTGTTACATGTGATCCATTTCTATTTGCTATTAAAAATCAGACAGATCGGTTAATAAAATTTTTCCAGTAAAATCCCTTTGTTTGAAATGTATGTAGAATTTTGAGCATAACAACACATCCATGTGTTAAAATTCTTTTCTTTCATCTCCACCTTTTATACACAAACAACACACATACAAAGATTTGTCATTTAAATAAAAACTAAACAAATCCCTAATGAACGAAGACTTTTATATATGTACCTCTATTGACGATGATTTTGTGTGAGCTTCAATATCTCAGTTGTCTAGAGGCTATGTCACAAATACTTTTTTTCTCTAAGCCCGCGGGGTTCGAGGTTCGAATCTCGTTCAGGTCAATTCACTTTTTTTTTTGTACATTTTTTTTATTATTTTCTTAAGACTGTTTTTTTTTTTGCTTATTTTTGGTTTTTTTTTAACATTTAATAATTAATTTATATAAAATTTTATATTAATAATTAAATAATCCATAAATAGGCTAAAAACATCAACATTTTTATAAAAACCCTCTGATACAAACAAAATACAAACGTTTTTATACCTTTCACCACAGGTGGAAGGGTCGCGGGTTCGTTAAGATTTTTTTTTGTTTATTTTTTGTTTTTTTTTTACATTTAATAATTAATTTAAATAAAATTTTATATTAATAATTAAATAATCCATAAATAGGCTAAAATCATCAAAATTTGTATAAAAACCCTCTGATACAAACAAAATACAAACGGTTTTATTTCTATTTTTTGCTCCGATTTAAAAGAATTTATAAAAAGATTTTTAAACCATTTTATTTCTCACATATTAAGAAAATTTTATACATAATTTACCTTTTAGTGCAACTATTTTAGGTCATAACTTATAATAATTTATAAAAAAAATTATAAACTATTTTCCTTCAAATTTTTAAAATTAAGCTAAAGAAATTACAAATATTTCTAATAAAAAAGCGAAATAAAATCCCAAATGCAAATTTGCCAGCTAAATCAAACTATTTTGCAGAAATAAAACATGCAGTTCTAGTGATTTCTTTTAACGATTTGTTGAAATTCTTTTCTTTCACCTCTTCACCTTTTATACACAAACAACAAACACTATTTTAGAGCTGTAATATGACCTATGGATACGTCTTATATAGCAAAAGATCGAAAATCTTTAGTATAACATATTTGCTGAAAAACTCGGAAATATCGGTTCAGATACAAAAAAGTTATGCCCAAAACATAAATTTTTTTTAAATACCTATTTTCTGGAACCATAAATCTTCCCGAGTCCAAGTTTTATCTCCAAACTAAATGGTTAATTTCCTCTTAAAGGCGTCCGTATATAAATCTGTCCATTTCATATATGTCCATATATAAACTTCAGTTTTTTCCCAACCATGGTGAAGGGTATATAAGATTCGGCATAGCCGAATTTAGCCGCTCTTAATTGTTTTCTTTTAAAAAATACATTTTCAGAAAGCTGATTTGTAACAAAAAAATATTCATATTATAAGACAAAAATAATTAATACTAGTGTTTTCAATTCGCTTAATCGCCTCTATTTCGGTTAATGTCAAAACAAATAATTTTAAACTCAAATAATTTTTCGACTTGAATAATAGATTAAAAAAATTCGATTAATTGGTTAAATTTTTAATATTCCTTTTTTTCCTTTATTTTTTTTTAAACTTGCTAATTTTCTTAAGAAAATCCTAGAAAAAGACATAAACTAATCAAATTCTTTTCAAATCGACTGAATCAAAGCAAATGCTATATAAGCTTTATTAAATATATTAGACAATTTTTATATTTGTTTCAATTGCTTTAAAAAATAAATTTTAAATAATAAAAAATTATATTTTTATGTCTAAAAAATTTAAATAGAACTTTCAACCTTCGTATACATGTATTTCGAGCTGACAAAAGATCTCTTGACAGAGCTGTAACAAAAAACTTATTAATATATATTTTTTTCTACTTAGCAATTCCTAACAAGCACAATGACGTTCCTTATGTTATAAAATAATAATACAAAATTGCGTTAAAATCGAAAACTGTATTTTCTAAAAAACAGTTTCATATAGAATTCTATGAAAAAAAATTATAAAAGTTAAAAAATAACATGGAATTTTGTTTCTAACGTGATTTATGAAAAAATTTTAATAAAGCAGGAACTTCAGTAGAATTAAGTTGTTTAGTTAAAAATATTTAAGAATTCGCTCATTTGAATTCTCAATTGCACAAACACAGTAAAATCGGTGAGGACTTGTCAGGAATATGCGTGATTCGTATATATTTTCTAATAGATAACCTCATTAACTCTAAAGCTCAAACCAGGTAGTGAAAGAGTAAGGGAACAGTGGCAGTTCTATCAAACTTTGTGTTTGAATTTCGCAAAAACTATTAATACAATATTTTTAAGAATTTGTTAAATTTTTTTTGACATTTTCTTTTTAAAGAGTCGTCAAATTTCTCGGAAAACCCCCAAAATTATAAGGCATGATTCTTTAAAAAATCTCAGAATGCTTTGAATTGTCCTAAACAAACACTTTAGAAATTAAAGCAATTGACTTAACTTGATATTTTAGCAAAAAACAACTCTTTGTGTTCTTATTGATGAAAGAAATACATTTATTTTCCATAAAAGATTAATCGATTAATCGCGAATTTTTCCGATTAATCGACCCGAATTACCGATTAATCAATTTTCTGCATTTTTCGAATAACGACCTAACCGATTAACCGGTAGGGTCGAATAATTGGAAACACTGTTTAATACTCATACTTTTTTCCATCAAAACTCCTGATTAGAAGGGACTGATTCCTTAAAAACACACAAATTTTCGAACGATTTGAGTTATGACCAGAGAAGGTAAAATAAATAAAAATTTGACATGACGTATATATAAATACGTCTTATGCAATTGCATACAGTTTCGAAGAACGTGTTACGCAGTGGGCTTAAAATGTCCTTATTTTTACGTTTTTTCATATTTGTTTCCATAGAAACTTTACACAAAATGGTATCCAATCAAATTCTTTAAATGCTACATTAGAAATAAAAAAGTTTTTAAACCAAAAAATTTAAAACTGATATTTTTTAATTCTTTCATTATCCACATAATTTCGGCTTTATATTTAGTTTAGTTATCAATTATGATCTTTATCATAATGATAACTATCATGCATTTATAATAATGATAATTTTGATTTTTAATGACCACTAAAAAATTTTGTACTAAATTTTATTTCTTTTTGATTTTACTTGCTGTCTTGTGCGTGCGTGTGTGTGTCATAGAAGACAAAGGGTTTTCTCGTAGTTTCTCCTTCTTCTTTATCAGATTATGCAACAAGTTGCTGAGTTGTTATTTCATTTTATTTTTTTGGTCTTCTTTTTTTTTTTTTTGTTTTAAATTTTCATTGACCCTAATTCTTTTCCATTTAATTCTTAATGGGATTTAATATTGTTTTGTGTTTTGTTTTACCAAAAAAAAAAAAATCTGTTCAAAACAGGTTGAATTTTTTATGTGGGGGTTTAGAACATAAAACTGTTTAGAAGTGAAAGTATTTAATATAATACATTTTTAAATGATTCTTTCTTTTTTTTTAAATATAAACGTTAAAATTTTACAATATTATTTTAAAAATTAAATGTTAGAACAAGCTGATCTTGTTAGCTTTTTTTAACATCCAGCTTGTGAGAACAAAATAAATTAAAAAACTTAAAATTTTCATCTTAACCGCTTCTAAAAGTTTAAATTCAATACAAAATTCTTTAATAATGGCAATATTTTTTGGTATTGTTTGCATTCAAAACAAGTTAATGAAACTTTGTCTTCTAGACAAACAATTTACATTGTATTTAAAGTGTGGTTAACTAAAACCTCGGGGCATTTAAACATTTTTTTCTATGTTACCCAGTTTTGTTTTTTTTTTTTGTTTTGTTTTTGTTACCACAAATATTAACAATCTAACGTCATTCCGGTAAGGCGGTGGTGACTAAAGTACAAAACTATCTACCATTTGTATCTTGTTTCCAAAGATCTGGTTTTCTATTAAAAGAACTCAAAAGCTATTGACTGCATATTTAAATATTTAACACCATTTTCCCTGCATTTGCTCTGACTAGTATTTCTCTTCATTGAGGAATGTGTTTCAGGGATGGAAAATTCTTTATTTTGATTTTTTTCACCACCCCGTTCCTACATGTAATGCAACAAGTTTTCGGTTCGAGATATGAAAGATCTTAAGACATCATACAATTGACTACATTTTTAATGGTAAATCCATCAGAGCTGGGTATACGTTCTTTTTGAAAATATATAATTAGGTTGGAAAATAATTCGAATGCTGCGATTTGAAATACATTTTGCAATTCTTCACTTGTGTAATTTGTTTATATTAATAATAATTTAGCACAGAGAAAACATATTTACTGTGACAACCGAATTTCGATTGCAGCCACCGATATTTTTGTTTGTGGCGACAGAAATTCGTTTATTACAACATAATTTCGGTTTGAAAACTATATTTCAATTGACCCAGAAATTCATTTAATTGTGACAATCAAAAAATTCGGTTGCATCAACTAAATCATTCAGTTGGCAAGAAATTTAAATATCACAACGAATCTGGTTTCTCTGTGTGTCAGCCCTACTCTCACATTTGTGGAATTAAACGTTTTCTTGAAAAATTTGCAATTTTTTTAATGCCAGACATGGGGAGAGAAAGTAGTTCTGTTTACTTAATTACGGAGCAATTACTCAATCACATCCGTTACATGTAATTAAAGCAGGGTTGGCAGGCAATACTGCTAAAATACCGTTATCGATTCAATACCCTTTCAACTGACTATCGTTCCTCCTAAAATGCCGTTACCGATATAACTAAAATAACGTTATTGCTAAAATACCATTACCGAAATAATAGAAAATATCGTTATCGCTAAAATACTGATGCCGAAATAACTGAAAAAATCGTTATCACTAAAATACCGTTACCGAAATATGTGAAAAAATCGTTATCTTTAAAATAATGTTACCGATATAATAGAAAATAGCGTTACTCTTTCCGATAAATGCATTTATTTTGGTAACCATCCATGAAGTAAAGTAATTAAATTCAATTGCATGATATTCATTGGGAACCATGTCTGGTATTAAAGTTAGGCTTAATATAAATTATATAAGGTTGTATTAAACATATTTTTTGCCATGTTTATTTTCGATGTCAAAAATATCGGATCAGCTTATAAGTGAGGCCGGCCCTACGATCTTAATGAAACTTAGATATGTTGAAAAGGAGAAAATGGCCAGCTTTATAGAGTTTATGTTTTAACTTTAGTGTACTATTTAGATTTATTTATTTATTTATTTATTTATTTATTTATTTATTTATTTATTTATTTATTTATTTATTTATTTATTTATTTATTTATTTATATATTTATTTATTAATTTGTTTATTTATTTATTTATTTATTTATTTATTTATTTATTTATTTATTTTATTATTTTAATGACCTTAAAATGAGTATCTAAATTGTAAGTAATGCTCAAAACGGTTTGAATCTTAAAATCTCGGAAAAAAAATTTTACCTATCGATCAAAAGGTCATGTTTTTTTAACCAAACAGTTTTTATATATTGCGTTTTTTCATGTTGGTCTCGAAGAAACTGTTTCTTTACAAATTGGAGATCAAAAAGTTAAAATATTCGAAAGTACTCAAACATAAAAATAGTTTTCAAAAATTGTAAAACCGATTTTTAACTCTTAAAAATTAGATGGTTATTAAGGTTTAAGAGTTCGACCTATGAGATCTTCCTTGTAAGCATTTTTTTTTCATAATATATAAATAATCTTAAAAAAATATCAAACTATTTTTTTTTTCAAATTTCAAAATTATTTTTTGTTAGAAAAAATTCCTCATGTCTAGATACCTATAATATTTTTACAAGAAAAAGCAGTTATCCTTTTAAGAATCGTAACACATTTTTGTAGTTGATCATTAACTAGACAGTCACTACAAGTGTTGGCGAAAAATGCTTTCCCTGTCCCAAAAAGATGACATCACAAGTCACGAGGAAATAAAATTTATAACGTTCTAACGTTTTCTAAAATAATATTAAAAATTGGTTAATTTGTAAAGGGTGATTTTTTGCTATTTGGTGTTTCAGTGTATTTTCTCAGTGTAAAAAAAAAAGATTCGTGACATGTGGTAATGCTAAAAATGCTTAGTAAGTTTTGCCATTTCACCGTTAAAAGACAAACAAACGACAGCGCTTGCCAGTGGCGTAGTTAAGTCATCAAGGACCCATGTGCAAAACATAAAATAGGGCCCCTAATAAAAAAAACAGACAAGTACAAAAAATATCATTAAGTGGAACATAGTTTGAACAATTTTATTTAAATTTTTGTACGTGCTTACATTTGCAAAATTTTCTTTTAATTTTGATACATCTAATTTTGATGTCATTTCGTTTTCTATGGCAATCATTGCCAGATTAGATAATCTGGATTAGCCTATCTTGTTACTCAAATAATTTATTTTTAATTATTTTTTATTTCCTAAATAATCTTTCAGCACTTGCTAAGGTCACTAGAATTTTGTAAAATCTGTAATAATTTTTTGAAAAACTCGATGCATATTATGGTCTACTGTTTTTTCCAACATTTTGGCCTCAGTAGGTTCATCCTTGTTTGTACTTTTTAACGTTATTTCAAGCAATGCTTTTATGTCATTATGTATATTATGACCAAGCGGTCAATATACATACTATCAAGCATGCTGTACAGCATGGCTTTATGACTCCGTGTATTTTATTTTGTAATGTCAATCAAACAAAGCGATACATTATTATATGCTGGACTTGTTGTACAGCATGATTGATCGTATAAGGCCCCTTTAACATTTTATTTGATTATTAATACATATATTGAAATCCTTAAAAAAAATTGTATGCAAATAATTTTCTTATTTTAACGTACAATTTTTTATACACTTAAAAAATACACAAATACATTAAACAAAAAAAAAATTTAGTACTCTCAACAAAGGGCCCCTGTCGGTCATGGGCCCTTGTGCAGTGCACCACCCAGCGACAATAAACTTACGCCACTGGCGCTTGCAATATAAAAATTCGAGCTGTGTGAGAAATGTGTTTCTATCGAAAAATTGTCTTCAGCGACGAAGCCTCATTTTTGGCTCAATGGGTGCGTCAACAAACAGAATTGCCGAATTAGATGTGAGACAGTTCAAAAGCTGCCAATACACCCTGAAAGACAACATTACAGCTACCCATTAGTGAGATACTGGCCCAAAATAAATATTTCATTCACTTTTGCAAATTTCCTATTTTTTTAATATTCAAAACCTAAATTGCAGACAACAAGAGCTCTAACCGCAATATAGCGGAAAACAAAAAAAGTTGGTCTTAAAAAAGCCTTTTAAAAACAAAGAAAAATACCAGAGATCTAAAATAACTGTTATTTAAAAAAAAAAAAAAGTCATAATTCAAATTTTATCAAAAATAACATTTCAATAATGCACTAATATATAAATTTATAATATAGGGTCCGCCAAATAACTTTTTTTTTTTTTTTGAAAATGCTATAAAAAAAACTACTGAATATTTTCTCAAATTTTTTTTTTTTTTGTTAATAATGGAAAATAATTTCATTCAAATGGCTGCCTCGGCTGGCTATGCAGTAGCCTAGACGATCAGTCCAATTCTTTAGCACATTATCGATTGTGTGCAGCTGTATTTCACCAATGGCTTCACGAATATTGTCCTTTAAAGCGTCAATTGTCTCTGGCTTGTCGGCGTAACACTTATCTTTGACGGCACCCCACAAATAATAGTCCAACGGTGTCAAATCGCAGCTCCGAGGTGGCCAAACGACATCAGCTCTGCGGCTGATAATGCGATCTTCAAAAACAAGGCGCAAAACATCGAGTGTAGCTTCGGCTGCGTGGCACGTAGCGCCGTCCTGTCGAAACCAAATTGTTGCCAATATCCTCCTATTCAATTTTTGTGAACAAAAATTCGTTCAACATGGCCCGATAACGATCGCCATTGATTGTAACGGCCAGCCGAGGCAGCCATTTGAATTAAATTATTTTCTATTATTAACCGGAAGGATTGCACTTTCAAATAAAAAAAAAAATTGAGAAAATATTCAGTAGTTTTTTTTATAGCATTTTCAAAAAAAAAGTTATTTGGCGGACCCTATACATACAAAAATTACACAGTTTCGTAAACATTTAATTTTTTTAAATTTTTATATTTCACTCTTAACTATTTTTTGTTATTTTTTGATTTTTATTAAAAAAAAACTTTTAATAAAAGTAGCTGACTCACAAAAAAAAATTAAATAATAACTCTTTCATTTCATAATAATTTGATAATCAAAACTTAGACTATTTTGTATGTCAAAAGTTAAAGTAATTCACACATTAACTACCTTTAAATCACTGTTCATTATTTTATTAACATTTTTTGGCATCAGAATAATATAATTGTGGAATTCATCAGTTTTGTGGCTTTGGATTTATATTTTAAATTGTTTTTTCTTGATATTGATAAAAAGCTACAAATTAATTTTTTTTATTACAAAAAAAAGTCATGTTCTCAATTGTTTTTGTTTGAATTTAAAATATAAATCACACAATAAACAAAAATGCAAAAATATTTAAACAAAAAATATTAAAAAAAAACAATTTTTTTTAATAAAAGTTATAACTGTTTCTGCAAAACAATTAAATATTTAAAAAAAAAAAAACGAAAAACAAAAATTATACCTGTAGTCGGACTCAAAACCTTATGGTTTTAAGAAACAAATAATTTTTATTGCAAGTTAATTACTGGCAAAACGCTTTTTGAAAACGCTGCTTAAGCCTACGAAATAAGTGGTCTGCCAGTAATTAATTTTTAATTCCCTGGTTTGCCAGTACTCGATTTTTTTTACCACTGGCAATTTCCGACTGGGTATATACTATGCTTAGAATATAAACAAGTGAAAAAAATTATAAACGGTCAGCCGCACCAAGAGATATCCACAGTACTATTTTGGTCATATTATAGAAAGTGGAATAAATTCCATTGATTCTCATTATATGGGCGGAGAAATTAAAAAAAATAAAGTTTTTCATTGCAAACCCATATTTACAATCTTAGAATTTTTCAGATAAGAATAAAAAGTTCTCACTCAAGGTAAGAATAAAAAGTTGTCACTCAAGGTACTGATATGGAATTCACGAATTCAACACGAACGTATTTAAATTCGTTCAATAGCCTTTATAGTTTGATAAATTCAGTTTCCCATCCCTGATGTATCAGTCTACTCGAAATTGAATTGTGTTGTATTTACTGGCTGCGATACATTTAAAACCATAATAGTTTAATAGTAATTCAGGCCGTTAGTTTCATTTTCTACTCATTTACGATACACATTCATTTTAACATTAAAAAATAATCATAGTGCAATAACCACTTTTCTTATTGAAAAAATAAAATAAAAACAAGTTGGTTAGTTTATACAATTTATTTTTGTGCAAATATTCGATACAAAACAAAATATTTAAGCCGGTTTCTTTAAGAGAATGAAAGAGAGGAAATTTCAATAAAAGATCTATTGGATTGTTTTTAGTCAAGGCCAATAATAAAATTTTTATGCGAATTAAATTGTTTTAAAATTTAGAATTTAAAATTTTGCAAAAATAATAATGATTTGCACACATCAAAAACTTTTGCAGTTACTTTATGTCAGTTATTAATTTTGGCAAATTTTTAGGTAAATTTTAATGTATTTGCAGTTGTTTTTATTACTTCAATTATTGGTTGTATCAATTAAAATTACTGAAATATCCGTAATTTTACCGAATGTACGCCTTTTTAACTTTAATTCTAGCTGATAATTTTTAATTGATGGTACCTATAAAATTCTTTGATTTAGGATATTCTTTTTTAGGTGAAAAATACTTTTTCTTTTTAATTAAAATAATATACAGAGAAAAAACTAGTAAATTTTAAACTCACATTCAGTAACTTTAACTAAAAATCAATTACTTCAACAAAATATCGGATTTCGCTTGGTAACTTAATGCTTGGTAAAATTAGTTTTTTGTTTTATACATTTACGCTATTTTTTATACAAAAATTTGAATTTCTAAATCTAAATTATTAATGTTTTCAAGACATTACTACCAGGAATTTTTACTATTTCAAACTATCAAATAACAAACAAATTTAAATATTAAAATTATCGATCACATATTATTTGATATTTTTTATAAGTTTAAGCTTTTTTAACAAATTAGTTTTCTTACTTGCTTAATTAAATTAATTTATTTATATTTTAGAATACATTTTACTTGTAGTTGTTTTGTTTAAACTGAAGTTCAATCTATTTCTGCTACATTTGAACAAATGTGATGCCGAGATAATTGAATTTATTTTTTCATTCGTTGAATTTCTCTAACTACAATTTAAGTATGACTCATACTGTTAACTAATAATTTGTTATTAAATTTAAGAAACATCTACAGCATTTCCCAATCTTTTATTTTCGCAAAGGTTCACAAATAAATGTTGAATACATTTAATAGAAAAGTATCATTTAGAAAGTAATTTTATAAAAAAGATGAAAGGTGAATTTCATTGGCCGAATTTTCTCTCTGTGCAGAAAGCTTTTAAAGTGTTATTTGCTTTAGAATTTTTTTCTTTTCTTTTTGTTTGCAATTTCCAATTCTCCATAAAATCATACAATCGGTAACAAAACCATTCCCCCTCTGTAAGTAGTACATTAATGTAATATCGTACATATGTATAACCTCTTTTGGTGTAAAGAGAAAGGTTTAAAACTGCTATTAATGCATATTACGGTAATAGCTTCAAATACGATTAACATAATAATACTATAAATGTACAACTTAAACGTAAATAGTTTATTTGTTTGTAAAAACCTAATAATTGCACTTTTTTTAAGAGGCCACAGGTATGTTGGTTACACATTTGTTTTGTTATGCGTAGAATGTCCATCCATGGTCATCTGTTTTTTACGGATGCGTAATTGGGTCATTAAAACATTATCACTACAAGCCTTAACTGCTGTTTAAAAACGATTTAACACAGCTTTAATTTTTTTGGTTAAAGAAGGTCAAAGATATCCCTACGGTGTATAAGATCTTTCTGAAATTGGGATGAATTCCCGGTATTCAAAAATTAACAAGCAACAGGAAAAAAATTATATTAATTTTTACAATTTCTTTATACAAAAACTAATACGTTGGGCGCCATAAACAGCGAATAGATTTTGATGCACTAGCAAAAATGCCACGCATGCATATGCTGAACGGATGGAAGAGGTTCAATAGCCCACAGTTCAGCTCTGTAAGGGGGTCTGAAAATGATACTCGACTTTCTCTGATGGATATAACAAGACCAATGCAGCTCTTGGACTAAGGAAGATGCAAGCATCAAGACAAAGCTCTTGTGGCATGGTACCATACTGCGTAAAATTGGTGGCACAAGACTCGACCAGCATAAATAATTGCAAACTTTCGGCATACTCTTGAGGTTAGAACATCAATCAGGAAAGTCCGTTATTTGGAGAAATAAGATATCAGTTTTTACCGAACGGTGATGGAAAGTGAGGGGAACAGGAATGAAAGCATATTAAACATTCGTGATTCCCTTTCATTTCTAACGAATATAGCGTTTTCCAGGCAATTTATAAAGCCTCTTGGAAGCTTCATCGTGGACAATCTTGTAGCTTGAAAATCCTTGGAATCTGATAATAACGAATTGTAAGACGGATTTTAACACATCGACTGAAAAGTCAGTAGGATAACCAATAAAACAACAGTTCTGTTTTTGGCAAAATCCGACATTATTTATAAACTAGTCTCCCTCAAAAGCGATACAATCACTCCAACGCCTTTCTAACATTTCGATACCTTTTTGTTATAGAATAATCTATCTTTGGTCTCAAAATAAGCCCGTGTTTCGCCAATCACCTCTTCATTTGAATCAAATATCTTTTCAGCGAACATTTTTTTTGAGGTGTGAAAACAGGTGAAAATCGCTGGGTGTCAAATCTAGCGAATACCCACCGTATTCGGTGGGTAGCGGAAGCAATTGAAAGTGCATTTACAATAGTTTGTAAGTTAAAATAAGAAAAAATACATTTTACAAGAAATGATTATTAATTTAAAAACCGGTCTACTTACTCATCATTTAAATTAAATCGTTTTTGTTATTTATTTTTAAATGTTGTTTAAACAACTGACATATCCGTAAGAAACAAATGATTAATCAGTTAAAACAAATGTTAAAATTTTATTTACCAATTGCGTAACAAATAAATGTTTTATTTATTTATTTGAAATTCTTTCCGTTTTTTGTATATTGTTTGTTTTTTAATCTAAATAATGTGTGTAAGTGGGTATGTATATGTGTTTGTGACTTGTGGCACGGCGCATTGTCTTGATGAAGAGCAAACGCGGCACCCATTTCTAAAACATCCGACACATTCTTTCGATATCTGTAAAGTTAACTTTTGATGTTTTCTGGTATCACCACCTCTTTTGGACGAGCAGGGCGTTCGGCGTCATCTATCATCTGTCACGATAGAGCAGAGTTCAAATAACACTTATCAAGCAAAGCTTTTGCTTAAACGGTGTTTTTTTCAATTAAAAAGTAATGAAAAATCAACACACGAAATCGCTTTGAGTCCATTACTTTCGAAATCGCAAAAGCTGTAACTTGTTCACTTTATCTGAAGGTTGGTAGTGTCCAAAACTCATATGGATTTTTCATTAGTAAAGCCACCTACCTACCTTTCATCCTACGGATTGCTCAACCCACGTGTTATTTTATACGTTATCTAGCTGGGGCCCCCATACATATTGGGCTCGTGGGGAACGAGTTGAGATTCGATACAAATTGATGTCCTGATATGAATGCAGACATGTCGGATAGGTAGACAAAATCGATGTGGACGCTATGGCTACTTGTAAGCCGTAAGTTTTGTCTCTTTAAAAGCCTTGAAATCCGACAGGAAAAATTCGAAGTATGTGAAGGACATAATCTATCCCTTGGCTGACATGGAACATGTTAGGTTCATGGGGAAGAAGTTGGTACTCCATATAAATGGATCTACTGTCCTGGTATGAATAGAGGCATATCGGGTAGACGGATAAGACCGATAAGGACGGTCTTATGTTTACTGTAGATTAAATTTTTGTTTTTAAATTAAAAAAACAAAAATGTAATCCACAGTTAACATCTTTTTTGCCAAACATCTAGTATTGTATTTTCATAAAGGGATATCTACAAATTGTAATACAATTGAAGGCAAAAAGGCTTATCTACTATAAAATCGCGGATAACATAAAACTTTAAAAAGGAGATATAAATTTTCGAAGATTATTTCAGTAAAACATTCTTAATACGGGAATAAAAAGAATTTTTAGCTTTCCTGAACTTTCCAAAAGCTTTCCAAAATAAACATTTGTAATAGCAGTCCAAATTAATTAAATTTAAGGGCTGCTATATATTGCATTCTCTTCTGTTTATTTATTTTTTTACTTGATTTTGCAACGTAACACCTTAAGAACTCCTACACATTTCCACAGACTCTGGATGTAAATTTTAACCAAATAAGATCCAATAAGTTTCATATTTCTCGCACATGAGGAAATAACTTTGTAAATAGCAGGCAGGCGTTTATAAAGAAAAGAAATCAACAACAAAAAAATTAATAAATTGCAAAATTTATCCAAGTTAAGAACACCAATAATGGCTGGAGCAAAGAAACATAAACATAAATGACTGACAGTCCAGCCAGCCTCAGCCTAGTAAGCTAGGCAGGAAAGCAAATACATTCGGCGGCGAGAAGATTGTTTATTGTTATTATGTACCGATGCTGTTGCTGTTGTTTACTTGCTGCATTCTTGGCCTTGTTGTGATCTTTTGTTTTAATTTGTAAAGTTTTCATTTTTTCTTTGCCTTTAATAATGGCGGGTTAAATTTAATTCACTTTTTTTTTGTTTTCTTAGTTTGTATACAACTAACTATTTATGCATGTATGTGTGTTTATAATTTTTTTTTCGCTTTTGATCGTTGAAAGAAAAGACTCTATAAAATGCAACAAACAAAACTGATGCTTATGATCAACATCATGATCAAGACTATTTTGCAACATTAACCCTTTTAGACACAATATGGCCTACGATTTGCGATTTACGATGTAGTTGGGTTGAGTAGTCTGTATCTCCAGCACCATGACCAAGTAGATCTATTGTGCACCCTCTAGTATTTTCTTTAGTTGTTCTCCAGTGCAGCCTTGAGTAGCAGTACAATGTTCTTCTCTTCCAGTTTTTTGTATTGTTCCTCCATGATATCAGGTCTGCCAAATGTGATAAATCATAGGTATGCAAAGGCAGGACATTTAGCCATTACATGCTCCATGCACTCACCAAAAAAAGTCTGTAATGGCAACTGAAAATTTTGCTGTTATTACGGGAAATTCTGCTAATTTGAGCCCAGCGGTATTTTTTGCTAATATTGCTAACGTGTAGTACAATGAAATTAGTAGAAAAATTAGTGGCCGCTACTTAGTAAAGTGGAATTAAAAATCTGTTTGCTTAAATCAGCAAAAAAAGAAATACTAAATATTATTAATATTAGTACAAAGTTTTAAATTTTTAACGAATTTATTATTTTGTTTTAATTTGGTAGTTTCTGTTTTGAAAAATTTTTAATTAATTTTTTTTTTTACTTTTAAGGTTAAATTTTAATTGTTTTTAGGGCTGATTTTTAGAACTAAAAAAACTTTTTAGTGCTATTTTACGTGGATGTCCTCTTTTTAGACATGAGTCGGTATCTTCCCTTCCGATCCCTTTTTTAAACCTATGTAACATTTTAGGGCAATTTAACTTTGTATGTATAAGTTTTAATTATTAGAAATAACATTTCCTTCAATATCCACTTTTTTAAAATTAGTATTTTTTTTTGCTAATTTTAGCAAATCGGTTTTCAAAAATTTGTAAAATGATTTCTGAAATTAGCAACAAAAATTTGTGAATATTCTTTAAAAACTCTGTAATTTGTAAAATGTAAATAGCAAAATGATTTGTTAAATAATAATTTTTTTACTAAAAATCAGTACAAAAATAGTAAAGTGGCATTGAAACCCGTTTACAAATTTTTCTACTAACTTCTTTTCCTGAGTGTGGCCTCCTCAACTTTCATACAATATCTGCATGTTGTATCTCGATCATGACCCATTTTGTTTATGATGTAATTACATTGATAGTATCCTGTGAGTGCTCCGCATAGGAGTCTTAGATTTGGTCTGTTCATCTGAAGGGCTTCTCTGCCCCTCTTTTCATTGTATGATAAGAGTGTACTTAGTTTCGAAAAATTCTTACAGTGCTATTTCAAACAATTTTGACAGTAAAAAAAACTGAAGTACGTTAAAAAAAACTATCAAAATTATTCGAGCTAACAACATACGAACCTTGCTGCTGATTAATGGCGCCCAACGTAAGACTTATACCCAAAATTAGTATCATGAGTGAGTTGCTGCCTCGCGTAAGCATCAAATATTTGTGATAAATTTGAACAATCGTATCAGAAGCCATCGTCTTAATTTTGTTTTTTAGATATTTAGGCACATAAAGAATTTATCATCGCGAACAATGTTTAAAATTTTAATGGGTTAAAAGGTTCTTTATTTTCTAGCAGAAGATGAAGGAGAAAAAAATTAACAAAACCTACAAAAGACAAATAAAATTCCACTATTAACCTTGTAAAACTTCTTTTGTTACATGGATACCAGCCAATAGTACTGCCACCAACATCACTTCTGAAAACATTGAATAATAAAAAAATGCTTATACATCCAATAACACCAAAATCAGCCAAGAGAGAGATTTTATATTTTAAAAAAATGTCTGTTTTTTGCTTCAATCTTAAGTTATTCAGTGAAAACAATGTTGTGTGTATTTTTAAAGTTATTTTTAATTTCTTTTTATATGTGCACCGATACAAGAGTATTTAAAAACCATCAATCAATATTAAACAAAAAAAAAAAAAAAAACAAGAAAATATCTGAAAAAAACATAAAAATAAATACTACCACAAAAAGAATTTAGAGTTTATGGAATTATAAAACTGTTCACGCGCCACATTAAATATAAACAGCCGCGCCTTTCACTTGACACTAGTATACCAAGCTACTACTTGGCAGCTAAAAACGATCGTGCACTTGTAGCAACCAAAAACAAATTCAGCTGGCCAGAAAGTCACGAACTACATACTATCTACCTGTGGTCACAAAATTAGTTAAAAGTTTTGATTAAATTAAGACAGCTAGCTGTGACTAAAAAAATAAGAACAACAAAAACTGAGAAATTTAAAAGAATCTGCCGAAAAGGGTCTAAGGCAAGGCTAAAGGCTCCATTCACTGTATATGACATGGAAAAAAAGTTATATACTAAATAAAGTTTACGTTAGTTTTAAAAAGAGTAATCGGAGATAAAGATCCTCTTCACAACCGAAGTCGACTTTCATGTAGATTCGAATTTTACTGAGGACCGGACCACTCCTTTACCTTAAACACTCGCCATTTTTGTGCGGGCTTGCATCAGTCAAGGCAAGATTTCTTAAGACTTACCATTTCATTGCCTTACTATTTTAACTATTCTAATTTATTTTTTCGTATAGATGTAATGATCATAATTTCAGAAAAAAAAATTTTAATTCTAGTATCTTTTTGGGTTTCTTGAACAACATAAAATGGGACTAAATATCCCAGCGGTAGAGAAAAGATTTTTTTGAATTTGCTTGTGATGAAAGGGTTACTTATTAGGAAAATCTCAAACCAGGCAAACACCATAACGAAAAATTAAAAAAAAAACTGGTAAGTGAACTATATATACTTAGGAACTGTTAATTTATTATCCAGGGAGGAGGTGAATATACCCATTGTAACATGTCACTTATCTTTTTCAAAGTACTTTGAAATTGGTTTTCTGATCATGTCATATCCACCATGCCCTGGCAAGGTGCTAGAATAGCGTTGAAATGATAAACTCTGACTTTTACTATTTCTATTGAGGTTGGAGCAGCCGGCGCCATTTACACAAACTCTAATGTACTTTGTTCCATCAATGGTATACTAATAAAATTTCCACTCAATCGTCACTATTTAATCAGTTAAAGCTGTTTATCCAGGTTGTCAACCAATAACTTTATCCGTTTCAAAACCCTTTCAAACTGATGACCGATACCAATACCGAGCACCTTAATTTCACAAAATAGCGGTGTTTCAAAAACTTTTCCCATAATACCGGTATTGAATTGATTTAAAAAATCATTTTTTTTTATGCCCTTAGCAAAAAAATATATTTTTTTAATATAAAACATCTGAAATTGTCAATTAATTAAACTTTTTTGTTTTTTTATAAAAAATAGTATTGCTTACTTTACGCAGGATTACCAATTTAAATAAACAATATTGTGTTTTTCTGCACAGAGAGAATTTAGTCAAATTTTTAGTAAACCTATGTAGTTCCTTTTTTTTTTTTTAAAGAGTAGCAACACAAGAAATTCTTCCTACTAATTAATATTTTTCCTTTTTTGAAAAGGGGACAGAGAAATGATTAAAGCTGGTAAAAGATTATTGCATCAAATATGGCAACACCGTAATTATGAGAGATGATTATTGTTGAAGCTTTTTAGTACATAGCCCTGTTATGTTATTTTACTTTGGTGGGATTAAATGCTATGGGAACAGTAAAAAAGGACGGAGATAAAATCTTATACATATTATTTTTTTTTTTAATTTGATGTTGCCGTCCCTTCGCTGGGAATCGAACCCGCAATCTTCTGTGTAACAGTCCAACCATTACACCACATAAAATTTTTAATAAATGAAATTTTTCGTGAAATTTTATGAAAGATTGCATTATTTTTTGAAAAGCTTCAATGAACGATTAACCGAATCCTCAATTATTCGCCTATATTTCGGTTAATGCCGAAACAAATAATTTAAGACGCAAATAATTATACGAACCGAATAATCGATTAAATAGGTCGATTAACCGGTTAAGTTTTTAATATGATTTTTTCTATTATTTTCCTTAAAACTTCCCAATTTTCTTAAATTTGGCAAAAAAAAAATCATAGAAAAAAAAACATTAACTAAAATACAATCAAATTCTTTTCAAATCGACTGAATCAAATCAAATGTTATATGTATAGGCTTTAGGACATATGATAGACAATTTTTTTTTGTTTCAATTCCTTTAAAAAATTAATTTAAAATAATAAACAAAAATATATTTCCATGTCCCAAAAATTGAAATAGAGCTTTCAACTTTCGTATAGGGCCATTCCATGTCAAACCTCACAGAAAACTGGCATTTTCGGATATGTCATTTCCGATTTTAATAAAATTCGTCTTAAATATTGTAAATGGGTAGTGTTTTTCAAATCATTGACTTATAAGGCATGATCCTTAAAAAAATCTCAAGATGCTTTAAATTGTCCTAAACAAACACTTTAGAAACGAATGCAATATACTTAACTTAATATTTCAGCAAAATGCAGCTCTTTGTGTTCTTATGGATGAAAGAAATACATTTATTTTGCATTAAACTATAAATCGCTAATTTTTTTGATTAATCAACCCGAATAACCGATTAATCAATTGTCTTCATTTTTCAAATAATGACCTAATTGATTAACCGGCAGGGTCGAACAACACTATGCAACAAATTCTGGGTCATTGAAAATTGCCTCTATGATTTGAACACAGGATGAAAGTAGACCATAAGAAAGACAAAATTGCCAAGGGGTTTGTCAAAGTTGGTTCGAAAAAAAGTTATGGTTTCTTGAATTTGGGCATTTTTGACCAATTTTTCACCATGAGTTAATATTAAAAATTATTTTTTGTTTGCTTCCAAATATATTTTTGATTTTTTTTTACAAAATAACACAATTAAAACTTTTTTTTATAATACACTCAAAAAAAAATTTTAGTAAAAAAATTAAAATTTTTATTTTTTTTCGTTGTTATACAAAAACACGTTTTTCGATGAAAAACAAGAAATCTTATGAAAAAAAGTTTGAAGTTTAAAGTTAAATTAAAATAAATACTTAATGTTTTAGAGACTATTTTAAATTAGATTTATTTTGTAATATATTAAAGTTTAAGCACTTCTTAAGTTTTTAAGATTTGAATTCAATTGAGCTGAACTTTTGTTGTTGACATATTGTTAAAAAAAACTAAAATAAAAAATAATTAAAATTGAAATACATATTTTTTTTAGCCTTTCTTAGAGTCGAAGAGACAAATAAAATAGCAATCGATTACTTAGATACAATAATAAATTTTTCTAAAGTTCAAAAATATATAGATTTTTCCATCGAATTAAGAAAAATACATATAAAATATACTTAACTAAGTTAACTATAAAACCGAAACAAGGAAACACATTAAAAGAATATTATAACTTTAAGGCAGTCAATTCAGTCTCCCTCTTAAAAGGCAAGAAAAAACAAAAGTTAAGCTTTAACATTGCCTAATTGAAAGACTATGGAATTTACTTATTGGTTTGTTTTATACAAACATTTTAGTGCTTAAATTAACAATGCTTTCACAATTGCAGGTAGTGAATTTCGTAAATAATGTTATTGCTTTTTTATAATAAAACCAGAGTATTTGTGACAAAATAATGATTATAAATTTTATTTAAAAAACCAGCAACGGTACTCTGGATTAAGTAAAAAAATTTGCCTATTAACCCTGAAATTTTACTAAAATTAATGAACATGCATTAATTTTTTTTAAAAGAAACAAAAGGTTGGCATTAATTTTATAAAAAATAAAATATTCAGATGGTCTATGAATGATTCCTTTATAAGAATTTGCTTAAGAACTTTAAAAATTTCTCTAAAATATACCTACATACAAATAATCACTTAAGTAAAAACAAATTTACACTCAAAATAAATTGTTGGTAAAAATTACATAAAAACAAAGAAAGTAAAAATTTTAATTTTATTACAAAATTTTTTTTGACTGTATAATTAAAAAAAAATAGTTTAATAGTGCTCTTTTTTAAAAGAAAACGCAAAAAACAAATTAAAAAGAGATCAATAAAGAAAAAATTAAATTTTTAATATACTCATTTTAAATAACTCATAGAAAAAAATGGTAAAAAATGGCAAACTTCAAGTAAACACCTTGGGGATTTTGTTCTTCTAATGGTATACTTTCATACTGCGTTCAAACCATTGAGGCAATTTTTTCTTGTTGCACTGTGTAATTGGTTACACCAACAACAACACAAAATTTATTGTGAAAACGTAACTTTTTAGTAATACCGTTCTGTACGGTTATACCAATGCCGATACGAATGAAATACCGTTACCGATACCGATACCAATACCGAAACAAATAAAAAATATATAAAAATACCGTTATTCGTTTCGGTTGCCAACCTTACTTTTTTAATGCTAAGAAGTTTATGAATTTGTATATCCGAGAGATAGAATATATCACAAAAGTATGACGACTTAACTGACAGAGGAAGTGTCAGAGTTTTTGTTACCACAGTATGGTTACAGCCAATCATGTTATGAAATAGAATGTGTCAATCATAAAATAGTAAAATATTTACTATAACAATGATGGTAGCGACCATGTTGATGATTAGAAAACCAATAACATGGTTGTTACAACCATACCTGATTGCAGCAAGCACAATATATTAGCAGTGATCATATTGCAACCATGTTTTTTCTCTGCGTGCACTCACTATTTCACCGCTTTCGATGAGCAAATAAGACATTACATAGATTTTATATTGATCCAAGGTTCTGGGGATCTTCTCTTCAAATACAGGGAAGGGTTTTGGCTAGAGGAAGAAATGTAAGATAATGTAGGAAGGAGCAAACAGTGACTACACAGCGAAAACAGATTTCTTGTGACATCCGTATTTCTTGCAAATAGTTAGGTTGCAGCAACCGAATGTATTCCTCGTTCAATTTAAACATATGCTCTCACCCCAAATTCTATTGCATTAACCGAATTTCGGCCGCTTCAAACAATTATATCGGTAGCTCTAACTAAACCATTCGGTTGGCCAATTGTCACAATGAATCTGTCTAAAGAACGAATACATTCAGAAAAGGAACATAAATAAAAGTGACAACTAGGTAATGGAACATTAAAATAAAAATCAGCGGCTTCAGAATCTGTTGGTGATAACCAATGCTTTCTGCTTAAAACTGTCCCAAAAGCAATCTGTTCTTCAATCTTCTTCTTCAATGCAACCGACTTTAAAAAAACCTGGTTTAAATATATAATTTACGGACTATTTGCACACTTAAATCGATTCTAATTGCACTACAATAATATTTCACTAATATAATTTCTCTTGCCTCAACCGAATTCGCTTGCCTCAACCGAATTCGCTTGCCTCAACTGCCTAATGCGAATTCGGTTGTAACAACCGAATTTATGATATCGCAAGAAACAACTCTATTCGGTTGGAAAAAAATCGATTGTCACAAACGAATTGTTAAGAGAGAATCTTTAATTGGCCTGGCCAAAGAATATGTAGAATTAGGGATTAGTCAAACTTTATGATTAATTGATTAATCACCAATTTTGAATAATAATGATTTTGAATAATCAAATTTATGAATAATAGGTTTTTCTCTGTTAAAAATGCGAAATATAAAATTTAATAAAGGCCAATGATTAAGCATACCAGTAATTTTTTACCAATGGTGAATGTTTATTCTAATTAAATATCTCGATTTCATTGAGCTCTCGACAAAAAAACACAGATCGGTTACATGGCCTAGGTTAGTTCTGTGGCATGTCAACAGACTGTATTTTTAACCCATCTCTGGTCAGTGATGACGTTATGAATCACACGGATTCTACTACTGCTTCATCAAAATTCAGTATTAAAAAATTTCGTGGCTGCTATTAGGTTAAAGAGAGTTTAGTGATACAGTGATGTACTTTTAAATTAAATAGCAGGTCACATAAGTTTGAAAGATAGAAAGAAGATAAAGAGCATGATCTATAAGTGGTTAGATAAAACTCGTTGCGTGAGAACCAAAGCAACTAAAGAATTCAAGGCTTAATTCGAATTCGAATTCTGATTGACTGACTGAATTCTCAAACTACAATTTTTCATTTGATTATTCATTCATTAATCATGATTTCATTCATTTGATTTCTTACTCATTTGATTTATAAATTTGGGAATTCAATCGAAATAGAATTAAGTCTTCGAAACTCTGGTGACAATTCACCTAACAATAAAAAATAGTTGGATCTATACGGATCTATTACTATAACTTGTCGTTGTCCTAAGTATGAGGGGTTAACTTACACATGTGACACGATTAAGAAACAGAGAACGTTTAAAAATCTGTTGATATAGTTTTTCTCATGCTTACGATTGATTGTTCGCCTGGAAAACATTTACAGCTTTCAACAAGCAGTAAATAGAACTTCTCACAAGTCTAACAAAAATTATTTTTTATAAACGCCAAAGTAAACCTTGCAGTGAATGAGATTAAAACAAATCTTAATTTGAAGAGGGATATTCTTCTGTATATTTCAGATAAAAGGTGTACAGTCGGAGGGCGTATTCAAGCTTATTTAAATTTCAAATGATATTTTTCGGTGTCACTGTAAAATTAACTTGCAAACAACGATGACATATTCAAACTTTTGCCGCCTGATTTAAAATTCTCATCACTGCTTGCAAAAGTAAATATTATAAAATTTTATCGGGATAATAACTAACTTGGCAACTTTGAAAATAAGGGTAACTTTAAGTTTTTCAATTCTTGTCCTTAATAAATATAACAAACAAATCTGAAAGAAAAATGTAACAAGACTTACCTTTAACAGCTTCGTAGTATCCCAAATCCAGCGTGAAAGATTTTTATTTAATCACCAAACAAGAAAATTATAAATTGTAACTCTACCCTGTTTCCTTTGGGAAAACACAAAATTTTTCGATCTTGTAGAACTAGTTCTTAAAAACAAAACTTTTTTTTTTTTTTTTGGTAAGGTTGGTACAACGTGAAAAGTTCAAACACAAATGTACTCAATTTTTTTTTTATATTTGTTTATGCTGATGTTGATTTTTGTTCCTTCTTTTTTTAATTCCAGGTGATCGATGTGTTTATAAGGAAGATCTTAAAAGAAGAACCGGAAAATGATAAAGAATTAAAAATAAAAGCCGAAAAGAAAAACAAGGTAAAAAAGTGTAGTTTTTAAGTTGTATATTTTTGTTGTTATTTCGTTGATCTTTGTTTTTGAATGCTGCATATCATGATAGAATGAATTTTGTTTTTGTTGGTGTTGTTGTTGTTGTAGTAAAACTTGTTGCGTTGATATAATTTTTTAAAAGACTTGTTTTAGGTAGATATATTTTGTTATTTTCTTGGGTGTTTAACCATGTTATGTTTTTTTTTTTTCATTTTATTTTCAATAACAAGAATTTTATAAAAACAAAATTCGAAACTTCAAAAGTAAAAAATTAAAAAACACAGAGATATGAGAGAGTGGGGGAGAGCCACTCTATTGTGAAGAGAAAAAGTGATCTTGGAAGAAAACAGAAATAAGCTCAGTTTTGTGTCTTTGTTGACCTTAATTTACAAATGAACAAATTTAACTGAAAACTTGTTTTTCTTTTTTAAGAAAAAAAAAAACTTTTTTGAATCAATAACATTTTATAAATTTAATAGTGTTTATGTTTGAAAATTTATTTTTTACTTTTTCATTAATTTACTTTCACATTAAGTCCTGGTTTACACAAAGCATTTTTTCTTGTAGCACCTTTCTTAAATTCTCTTTTGAACTTGCATTCGCATCCACACTGTGAAAGTCTCTTTTTGCAATTGCAATATCTTTTGCATAGAAAAATGTACGAATTAGAAAACACAAGCAAGTCTGTACCCCTTTCCGTTTTTCTTTCCTCCCTCTGCTATAAACTCAGAATTGCTGCAATTAAAATTGCTGTATGTAAAGCGGAATTAATTTATTTAGTGGACATGGGTGTTTTTAAACAAATTTTCTTTAAAAATTTTAAATAAAGAAAAAAATTAATTCTTAATATTTGGCGATTTTGCTCTCAAGTTGCGAGCCAATTAGGAAAGCTTTTTCAAAAAAGAAACGATTTTTTACAAAATTTGTGGTTAAAGCTAAGAAATTATAAGTTTTTTATGGTAGTAATTAAGGTCACTATTGTTAAAATTTTTGCTTATCAATGGCTTAATGTTGAAAGGTCCTAACACAGAGAAAAAAAATCATAGTGTTTTTTAGAGGTGTAGAACATTTTTTTTTTTAATAAAACTAACTTACGAAATTATTTAATGCTAATTATTTATTTAAAAACTTAAAATTTATTATGTCATCATTAAAATTCATTCTCGGCTGAAAAATCCTTAGGATAACATAGAGGTGTAGCCACTAATGCAAAATACATATGATTTTTTGGAACTACCAACCTCCAAATGATACCCGCCAAAATTTACTGAAAATTCGGTCATTAGCTACTTTTGCGATTTTCAAAACAATAAATTCAAAGCAATTTCGCTTGTTGATTTAACTGGACAAAAAACCGCTTAAGCCACAGCTTGGCTAAGTGATAATTGTTATTCGGACTCTGCTTCATCGAGACAAATGGTAGAAAAATGGTTTGCTGACTTTAAACGTTGCCATACAAACACCGATGACGCGGAATACTCTGAAGAGGTGGTGATACCGGAAAAGATCAAAAAAGGTTACAAAATCATTTTGGCAGGCTGTAAAATGAAGTTGCAGGAGATAGCTGATACCTTAAGGGTATCAAAGCAACATGACGGCTTTATTTTGCATGCACATTTTTCCAAAAAGCTTTTTGAGAAAGCTGTTTTCGAAATGGGTGCAGCGTTTGCTCACAGTGCATCACAAATAACAACGTGTCGATGATTCCAAATGATTACCAAATTGCACAAATGCGTTGCAGTGATTGTATCGCTCTTGAAAGAGACTATGTTTTATTGTTTATCCTACGGACTTTTTAGTCGATGTATTATGTACCAATATATGACAAAAGTGCTGCAAAAAAATGTATGTATTTTAGACTCTAAATGGTGCAATTTTGTCTACTGCCCTACGTTTGTAATACGAATAAACTGGCAAAAGTAATTTTGTTTATGTTCAATATTATCTGAAAAATTATAAGGGAAAAGTTATTTCATCATGATGAGAAAATAACATTTTAAATGTCACAATTATCCGAATAAAAAATCGAAAATTGGACCTTTCGAATGCGCCTGAAATGAGATTGGTACACATGTGTACAAAATAGTTTTTAAGTATTTAATTCGTCATACATATCGCAATCTCCTTCTTCGGTGTTCCCATAGCACTAAACCGCACCGAATTAAAATAATAGAACAGGACTATGAACTAAAAAAATTCAACAATTTCGCCAACTCTCCATCAGATGGCGGGCAAAAACTGTTCTAAAATGTATCATCTCGCCTATTGCCATATTTGAAGCCCTTGATATTTTGCCATCTTTCATCTCTCTTCTATCCCCTTTCCAAAGAAAGCAACAGAATAATTGGTAGTTAGAATTTCCTGAGTGTTGCTTTCAAAAAAGTCATTTCGTAAGACTTATGTTTTTTATTTTAAATAAAAATTTTGCACCCCTAAAAAAACACTATTTAGTTTGATGGATTTTGTGGTACAGCCTTTGTCAAAAGAAAAATCAAACACGTGATCGGCAAGCAAGAGTAATGTAATGGAATTAACTAAAATGTAGCAAAAATGTTGTCAGTTTAACAGATTTTTTTGGCTGATGAAAAATAAAAATAAAATAATACTGTGTAGCTTTTTCGGTAACACAACCGACAATTATCTAAAGTTAACAACATCGATAAACTCGTTAAGAAATATTTTAAATAAAAAAATAGAAATTTATATTTTCAACAAAATTTCTTTACTTGACACAAGGTTGAATGCTATTTTAACACATGAATTGTTTAATGCCCTAATTTTCTAAAACGCAACGCCTCACTTCACATATTTTTTTTTTCTTTAAATGGATTTTGTAAATCACTTGAATAAAGTAGGTGATTGCTAGCGTTGAAACAGCTGTTACGTTATTTGAAATTTTATACATACAAATTAGAATTTCATAAATCACTGCGCTGCAAAATTAATCACTTGAGATATCAAAATCATCACTTGAATTATTTGAGCGTTGATTTTAAAATGTTTTCAAATTATTTAAAAACAAACAAAGACAATTTGAATTTAATATCAATATTGTAAATTAATTGACATTTGCTAACACCAATAACTTGATTGGATTTTCTTCATTATCCGGGGAAGACGAAGTATCAAAGAGTAACGAGTACATTTTTGTTTTTGATTTCGATTGACTTTTATTTTTTTATTTATTTTTTTTACAATCCTTTATAATTCTTTTATAATTTTATACACAAAATACAAATTATTAATTTTTTCCTTTATATAATTTTTAATCAGCTGTTAACAAGTAGGCATTAATATAGAAAATCAATCATTAATTTCATATATGCATAAATGCAGGAAACACGAAAATTTATTTATTTTAAATTAAAATTTAAAATTAAAGTGGTAACGCAATGACGTAGTGATTTATAAAATTCGATTTTTGTACACTCGCGTTGGCGTTAGAAAGTGAAGTGTAGGTGAGGCGTTGAATGCAGGGGATTTACAAAATTTGGGCATAAAACTAGGTTTGTGACTATACTTGTGACTTTACTTTTAGACTAATTATCCCACATTTTTTAAATTAAATTAAGCCATATAATTTACGAGTATTAAAAAAAATTATTTGTAAAGGATATAATTATTTTTCTTTAACATTTTTAAAATGCGTTTACAGGCAAAACTATTTGCTACGCTTAAAATACCGATACAGAAATTACTAAAATGACATTATTTTTGGGCAACGGTATTTTAAGGGAAAAGGGTCTCAATTATTCAAACCGATACCACAGAATATCTTGCCAGATATGATCAAGTTTCATTAAAAAGTATTTACTCTTTTCATTCACTGTAAAAAAAAAATTATTTAAAACTAGATCAAAAAAAAATTCTCTTAGTTTATCGTTTCGATTGTTAATCGTGAATTTAATGTTACATTTTCTTCAGAGTTTAATTACTTCACTATTGTTAAAAGTTCAATTGGAAAGGTTTAACAGACAACCCCGCTACCGCTATTGATGAGTTGGAGCGCTTTATAATTTACTTAATTTGGTGAATGATTGCACTTTTGTTTTTCTTTTACTTAAAAATATTTGTACAATTTTCTTTTATATTTTATATTTGAGCTTTTTTGTTATTCTTTATAAAGAAATAATAAAATAATAAAAACGGCAGCTGATGTACACAAATTTCCAAAATCAGGTAGAGCTGAGTAGCAGTTGAGTGTCTGGTAAACGTGTTAATTGTAATATAATACAAGTAACTATTTTTATTACAACTGGAAAATTTTAATATAAAAAATAACTCTTCAAATTTTTGTAAAAGTAGTAAGAATTTCGAGTAATGGGACACTCTGAAAATGTTTATTTTGAAAATTATCATTTTGTCAACAAAGCATCTTGTATCACCGTTCGACAGAAGATAGGATGGACCAAAATAAAATACCCGTATCTTTCAGTTTTTCTAGATCAATTCGTTCAGCGGGTTAATCACGATGTTTTATTTTTATTAAAATATATGTATGGGAGGGAGCATGTGCTAATTTAAGGATTTAATATTGGAGTTTATTTTTACATGTTCAGAAACAGAGCTGCCATGGCATTACGAAAATTGAAACATTTTTGAATATCGTTCACATTCTCTTAAAAATATGACGATTGATAGCCAACAATTTTCTATATTTTGATAACAAAGTCGCTAACCTTTGAAAAAATAAAGCTTTTTAAAAAACTTTGCATGTATAATATGGGCGTCATATTTCACATAAAGGATTTCCAAAAATTAAGACATGCTTCCGAACAAAAATGTTAACAAAATATTTATTCGCTGTTTACGCGACTGAATGAATTGATCTAGAAATACTGGAAGACATGGATATTTTGTTTTGCTGCAACAAAAAAAAATATCTTTTTGTCAAATGGTTTATTAAAGTATTAGAACAATTAACTGTCTAAATTTTTTAATTTTAAATTCATTCCAAAATTTTTGTATTAGCTGTTTTCTTTTTTACTGCACATTCAAATATCGATTTTAATTTGTTGGTATTTATTTATTGTTTTACTTTTCTCTTGATTCGGTATGATAATTTTTTAGACTTATTTCAAAACGCGTTTATTATAAGTTTATTTTTATTTTAAATCCGTTTTCTTTTTTCAAACAAGGTTTGGATGTAGCACCGTGTGCTGTTTATGGTTAACTGATTGTCAGACTTTTGCCACGGTTTTGAAAACCAACTCAACACACAACTTTTTTATTTTTCTTTTATTTTCAGATTTTGCAGTCTCATACAAAGTATAAAAACATCATTTAGTATAAATATCTCTCTTGCACGCTCTCTCTCTCTCTCTCACCAATACTGTATTGAATGTGATTTCTTTCAGTGTGATTTGTTTTTTTTACCCCCTTAGTGTGTTTCCACATAATGTTTTACAAATCAATAGAATTTTCAAATTTTCGAAATTGTTTTTAAACAACTGCTGATAAGACGATTTCAATTTTAGGAATATTGAATAGGGATTATAACCAATTTTTAAATGGACATATTCCTCAAAGACATTAAGATTGTTCAATAAAAAAGGACCTGTTGTGGGTACAGTGATAAATACTTATTGTGGAAACGGTCATAATCCCAGTAAAGATTTTGTGCGGAGCCAGCATTTCCACTCTATGGTATGTCCGAAGCAAGCTTTGTTAATAAAAGCTTTTATGTTTAGCCACCGTACAGCCGTGCTTATAGGCTTTTTACACTGAATAACATCTTTGTGAAACGCATGGAAGATGGTGAAAACGTGAAACATAAATTTACATTGGAATTCGAAAAAATTTACATTGGCTGTCGAAAAAATGAAATAAAAAGACGCATAATTTTTGGTAAAAATAAAGAGTGGTTTTAGAGAAAGTATTAATCAATGGAGTAGTTGTTGCTTTGCAAAAACAAACCCGAATTTTAATACAGTACATTGAAGTATTAAAGGCCTTTATGGAAGAAGATGATGATGAAGAAGACTTTTTGGTAGACATACGTAGGAAATTCTTACATGTGCCGCTCATTTCCTTTATTGAATATTTTTTGTTTATTTTCTGCAATGTCAGTTTGCTAGTGATGGCACAAAGAAAATCGTTTTTTACGAAAGATGTTAGATGGAACTAAATGAGAAAGGATCATCTTTTGCAGATGTAGAATTTTTGGCCTGGGAAGATGTTATCATCTTTGCAAATTTATGAAAGATGTAAGATGTAGGTCAGTGAAAAAAACCTATTAGGAATTTTCTATTTTGTGATGAGTATACGGTATCTGAAGCAGACTTCGCTAAGGAGGATATTTCTCCGTAGAGGCCTTTGGCCGGACATAGGGGGTTTCCCCTCTGTCGTATGTTCAAAGCCGGATTCGATTATAAAAGTTTTTCTGCTTAGCGGCTTTACGCCAACGAATGGGGGTTATGACAAGAAATCTTCAGTCTTAATCAATAACGCAAATCGGTTTTATCCCACATATGGATTATGACCATTTCGTAACCATACTTCTTCTTGGAATTTATATACAAAAATTGGCAGTCTTTATCTCTAAACTGGAGATGGAACAATGTTCGTAAGGGTACTGTCACCAACTGGGCATAACATTCCTATCAATATTCGGTCATAATCTCCATATATACCAGGGGCTTTATGCCCTTGGGGAAATTATCGTGTAATTTATATGTTATAGCTTAAAAGCCCGGTACTTCGTCATCGGTAGTTTTAAATATAGGAATATCTTGAGAAGAAAATATTATTCATTTTTCTAAAGAAATATCCCAAGAAACATTTTTACGGACTCTCCGAAATGTACGGATTCATGAATCCGGCTTATACTGTATGTTTACGGTCCGAAAATACGTATCCGTCAAAGCTTGTACGCAAACTAAACATTAACGGACCGTATAATTGAATTTTCGAAAACAATACGTTTTGACTCCGTTTTGGTGTATCCGTTTCTGTATCGTCAAATGCGGACCACTGTTTTTCATTCGTTTTTCTTCCTTTGCTTTTGGATTTGTTTAGTTATCAAAAACGAATACCTAAATATCCCTCAGGTAAATATTTATGCAATTGAAAAAAAGTTTTACGATGATGTGTTCAAAGTTATATAGATTTGCAAATAAAAATATTGCCTGTAATATTGTAATAGATTTTGTGAACAAATTTGCACATTGTCTGCTTCATCATATCGTAAGTACAACCATTTAAACCAAAATTAAATTTATGTTTTATTTTTTTCATGATTTTTAATGGGCCACAATCGCAGTGATAGATGGATGCTAATTGTGCTCGAGATAAATATGGTATTTGCTTGTAATTTTGTTTGGTAAAAATTAAAATAATATGCCTTTACAAAAAACCTTTTTTTTGTTGAAAAAAACGGTACGAATACGGATCCGTTAAAAGTCCGTCATTTTAACGGATTAATCGGTCCGTAAACTGTCCGTCATTGACGGACTTTTAACGGATACGAATCAGTTTCGATGTTCCTTAAAATCCGTTTTCTGGTCCGTTTACGATACGTAAACGGAGTTGGATTCCGTTTATGACGGACCGAAACCGGTACGTAAACTGTACATATTGTTTGTTGGGATTATTCATTTTTTAAATTGGTTTAACCTTTTGAAGTGAATTTTTAAATTTAAAGTTTTGAATTTCTTGTTTATAGGTCATTCAAGGGGGACGTTACCAGTGTTGACTGTTTTAATATCACTTGTTCCCCTTTCCTTTCCATTTTGTTTTTCTTTTCGAATGTTTCAATTCCACTCGTTCCTTTTCTATTCCATTTCGTTGCCCATTCTATAATATTTCCTAACCTGTCTAGTGTATCAATTTCCCTCGTTTCCCGTTTTATTCCATTTCGTTTCCCCTAGTGTTCTAATTCCACTCGCTGCCCATTTCATTCGATTTCGTTTCCCTTGTTTAGTGTTTCAATTCCGTTTATTGTATCTTTCAATTTGCAACTTATTGCAAATATTTCCCCATATGCACCATATATGCACAAACACATCGATTCACGCGTTACAGAGAACATCAGTTTCTTACACAATGCAACTTATTTTTATACATGAATATCAAATTTATATAAAAATATTTCTTGGATTGTTTTTAAAATAACTTTACTGGTTATAGCGTTAAAAAGAGCTAAATTTCATTCAAAATCACATTTTTGAAAGTTGTGAAAAAGAACTCCTTTAGAGGAGGAAAATCAGAACTAAATGATACTTTGGAATCAATAAAAAAAATTGATTCCTTAGGCATCACTTTCAATTATTTTTGAAGAGATATAAAATAAATCAGTAGATGTTTATTTTGTATTAGATTGATATTGACATCAATGTAGATTAAATGGTAACGCTGCCTTACCGACATTCATTGGTAAAACTTTTCACACACATCACTTTCCCATAAGCAAATTTATAAATTTTTTGTCATTTTCAATCCAATAACGAAAGTGGACGATAATCGTCCTCGAAATCGGAATTCCCACACAGAAAAAACAGATTCATCATGACAACCGAATTCCTTGCCAACTGAATATTTTAGCTGCATTGAAAAATATGGTTTCAACCGATTTTTTGCGTCATTAAACGAATTTCGGTTGCGAAAAACAAATATATCGGGTGCTCCAACCAAACCATACGTTAGCAAGAAATTCGATGTGACTTATAATGTTTTTGAGAGAAAGAAATACAAAATTTAAAGTTATTTTAAGGTTAACGGTATTTCAAGTTATTTCGTTAGAGTATTTTACGTTTAACGGTATTTTAAGCAATTTGCTAAGGCTGTTTTAAGGTTATCGGGATTTAAAATTATTTCGTTATTGGCATTTTAAAGTTATCGATAGACCATTGCCATTATGACCATTACCAACTATGAAAAATAGTCAAATTGAGTATGGTTACACTGGATATACATTGATGGCAAAAAAAAAAAACAATGAAACTAGCAACTGGCTTAGGGGTTTTAGAAAATGTAAAAAATAGTTTTTAGAATTTTGTCACACAATCCAGTGTATAGATAATTTATGAATTTTTAAAATCGCTTTGTTTAAGAAGTTTAGTTTTAGTTTACATATATGACCAATCACATAGAAAACACTTTATTAGAGTAAAACAACTTCTATATATTTTGCCCAAAACACTAATAGTGTATATGGAAACTCAATATTATTTTGTTTTCTTTTTTTTTCTATTTAAAACTTAACCGATGACTTCGGTCGGTTTTAGTGCTGTGTTTTATTCTCTTATTGCGACGAGATTGGTAATTTTTTCATTTATTTAATTTTTTCTTTAACACAAACACATACAACAAACTGGTTTACAAAACGTACAACAACAGCAACAAAAATAGTTAAATACATTCAACCAAATTCCTAAACTTTAGCAAAACTTAGATCATTTTTTTACGTTTTTCTTTTTATTTTGTAGAGATCTCATAAATCTTACAAAATTCTTTCACTTTTTAACAAAATTTTTAGTTACTTTTTCTGTGTTATTTTGTGCAATCAAATTTACATTCACTCACTATGCACAAAATACCAATTAGAGTATTTATATGTGGTAATTGGATCCTCTTTAGGTTTTTTTTTACTTCTTTTGTTTTTGCTTATTTTTCCCCTCAAAGCGGTTTTTATTTATATTTTTTTTAACAAAAGTAATCGATTGATTTAGTTTTCCGCACACACGTCCATTCGTTTTAAAACACAACTCTCAACTGAATCTCCAAAACGGTTTTTAAATTCAGCATACCCAAGTTAGCGTTCATTTAGTTTGTCGTTTTTACCAGTTGCGCACCTTCTGTCTCCCAGCAACTAAATACTCTCCTTCTCAATGTTTCTTTACTATGTGTGGTGTTATTTGTTGAGATCAGCACACGAACAAAACAATCACACAGTCACAATCGAATAGTCACACATCTGTATGCTGTTGTATTGTTGTCGCTGAAGAAGTTGAAAGCAAAACTTGTATAAAAATATGTGATTTGAAATGTCACCTGAATTGCAAACAGAGTTGCGTTGCGTTGTCAAGGGATTAATGGGTAGTTTTTAGAATAATTGGTACTTATCACAACCCACTAAACTTATCACAACTGGTATGATACAGTCGACGCAATATATACACGGGGGCGGATCAATAAGTCCGTGACTTTTCGAACTTTCCTCGTAGTTACATGAAATGCAACACTGCTTCCATCAAGTACCACCTGTTAATAGACTACTGTCAAATTTTGAGCAAGTTCCGTAATTTACTTTGCGTTTAACAGCTGTTTAAAACATACAACCTCGTGGATTTTTTTTAAATGGAAAAAAGTGAATTTCGAGTGCTCATTAAACATTATTTTTTGCGTCAATCCAACCAAGGAAAAGCTTGATAAACACTATGGGACTCTGCGCCATCGATTTCAATGGTAAAAAAGTGGTTTACTGACTTTAGTTGTGGTCGCACAAGTACAAATGACGCTGAACGTTCTGGACGGCCAATTGAGATCAATACACCCGAAAATGTCGAAAAAATACACGATATGGTGTTGGCGAATCGAAGAGTAAAAGTGCGTGAGATTGTTGCTGCCATAGGCATTTCATATGGCAGTGTGGTTTCGATTTTAAGTGATCAGTTGGATTTAAGAAAGCTGTCTGCAAAATGGGTGCGGCGTTTGCTCTCAATTGACCATAATAATGCACGGGTGCACACGTGTGTACTCTCAATGGCAAAATTCCATGAATTGGACTACGAATTGGTACTTCATACGCCATATTCTCCGGATTTAGCCCCCAGTGACTGTTTCCTATTTCCAAACCTAAAGAATTGGCTGGGTGGAAAGAGATTTAGCTCCAACGATTAAATTATTGATCAAACAAACGCCCTATTTTATAGACCTAGAAAAATTCTTTTTTTTTGAAGGGATACAAAAATTGGAGAAACGTTGGATTAAGTGTACTGAGCTAAAAGGAGATTACGTTGAAAAATATATTTTTTTTTTTGCAGAAAAAAACTGTGTTTCATTCAAAAAGTCACGGACTTATTGATCTGCCCTCGTATATATATGTATGTGTGTGGGGTAGAATGTCACATATCAAAATACCAGCTTTCTCTTTCTATTTCACATACAGTAGGACAGCACTTCGAAGATGGAATTACTGTAAGTGTCAAAAGAAAGTGTACACGTTACTTTATCATTATCACTTCAATTTTATTTCAGTCTTTTATATAACAATTTAATTCGACATTTTATTTATTTATGCTTTTTAAATAATATTTTTATTTCTTTCCACTCGACAACAAACAAAAAAACAACAACAAAGATTTAAGCATTACAATAATTTACAACAAAAACTGAATAAAACAAGTAAAAAAGGGCTAAATTCGGCTGTGCCGAATCTTTGAACACCCTCCACCATAGGGGCTGAAGATGATATACGTATATACTAAATTTTGCATGAACTGTAATATGAATATGTTTTGTCAATTTATGTAACGAACTTTTGTTATTTAGTTTTAGTAATGTTATTTATTTAGTTTTAGCAATGTTATTTACAGAGGTCTGCTCTGTTAGCGACTTTAACATTATTGATTTTTACGTTAACTTAGTTATTAGATTTTTACTTACTTAACAGAAAAAAAATAGATACAGAAAAATTGTACAAATTTGTATGGAAAATTTAGAGGTACCTTCACATTTTCACTCATAACTTTTGAACCGCTGAATCGATTTTGCTCATTTTAAATACCAAACTGCTCGGGAGGATGTTCAATAATCTGGGTAAAAATAGGCACCCCCGCTTCCGTCTTCGCGTCGTGATCGCCATTTCAACAGACAGACGGACAGACAGACGGACATCGCTAAATCGACTTAAAATTGCATAAGGATCACGAATATATATACTTTATGGGGTCTTAAACCTATATTTCGACATGTTACAAACGGAATGACAAACTGATATATACCCTCACCATATATGGTGGAGGGTATAAAAATTCGTATGTATAGCATCAAAAGAAAGTGTACAATTTGCACTTTTAAGTTTTTGAGAATTTCGTATCGTTTAAAAATACCGTTATTTTTCTTAATTTGTTTAAGAATCACATTCTATAATGTTATATTTATGATTTATTGATATTTTTGCTCTTGTTGTTGCGATCCTTGCAAATCACACTTTTACTGAGTAACAAATATTTTTCTAAAATGTCTAGACAAACTTCTCTGAACACTCGTAACCTCGTGCTTAAATCTAACAAAGAATGAAAAACATTGCGCCAAATTAGTCCAATAATCAACAGAAACCTGAATTCTGTCAAAAAATAAGCGAAAAGTAAAAGAAATTCAAAATTTTAAAAATGAAATACATGGTCAAGTTCCGAGGAAAAAGCCTTTTATATTTTAAAAGTCAACCAAAAGCGTCGCCTGTATTTCGCTAAAAAGTACCAAAATAAAGAAGACTCATTCTGAAACAACGTAGATTTTACCGATGAAAGCAAATACGAAATTTTTGGTAAGAAAAAAAAACGAGCAAAATTTAGTCTCTACTGTAAAGCACGGGGGGTTCGGTGATGGTGTGGGGATGTATGTCGGCGAGTGGTGTTGGAAATTTAGATTTCATTAAGATGACTATAAACAAACCTGACTACCTCAACATTTTAAAAGAAAATTTATCACCGAGTGTTGAGAAGTTGTGCTTGGGTTGAAGTTGGGTATTTCAACAAGACAATGATCACAAGCACCCTGCGAAAATAGTGAAGGAATAGTTGCGCTACCACACACCAAAACAACTGGATCACCCTCCCCAGTCATTAGACCTGAACCCCATCGAAGATCTATTACCATCAAAGACTCCCTCAAATCCGTGCTTATGGAAGAATGACAAAAAATTGCACTTGAAGTGACCGCAAACCTTGTCAAATCTATGCTCAGAAAACTGCAAACTGTAATGAAAGCAAACTAAATGTTAAATTAGGTTCCTCTAAATAAACGTATAATAGTCCTTTTTAATGTACACTCTCTTTTGACGTTATAAATATGAAGTATTTGAAGTATTTGTTATAGATTTCCCTATAAACTAAAATGTTAAATTAAATTACATTGCAAAAGGCTGAAATGAAATTGAAAAGACAGTAAAGTAACGTGTACACTTTCTTTTGAGGCTCACATTATATTTTAAATGAATTCCTTACAAGTCGAATTCCATTCACTTTTAAATGGAATATATTCCTTTTTAAATAGTCGCAGGGAATTCAGTCGATCAAGTTCACTTATACACAATGAAAAAAAAAGCATAGTTAACTCAATTATTACATCATATTTGAAAACGTTGTAAAAGAGGAGTTGGAAGTGAAGATACTCTTCTTGTGTAAAAAATAGGACATACACTTAAGCCCGAAAGTCGACTTGTTCTGCGCTTTCATGTAGGTTCGAATTTTTCTGAGGATCAGAACACTTCTCTACCTCAGACACTCGCCGGCCTTGGGATAGGCTGACTTCAGTCAAGATTTCTTAAGTAAAGGTTTGGCTTTAATTGAATTTACATAATATTTTTAACCAACATTTTCGAACTTGGCCATTTTCACAATTATGTAATAATTCATTAATTGTAGAAAAGTAATTTCGTATATTCCGTTTCCACTGAGTTCTGTGAATACGGAATTCAATAAATTAATCTTATTTGATTTTATCAATCTTTTTATTTAATCGATTTCAGTATTCAATCGATAAATAAATTCAAATTTTCTAAAATTAAGACATGCTCCCATACGAAAATATTAAAAAAAAATATTTCTACGCGACTTACGTGACTGCACGAACCGATTAAAAAAACAGACGGAAAGGTAATTGTTTTTATTTTTGGCCTTTCTTTCAAATCATACTTAAGATTTTTTCATTGGCATTGAAATTCCATTCGCATTAGTTTACTAATGATAATGCCAAAAATAATTCATTGCAATTTAATGGTAATGAATTTTCTGGCATTAGCATTTGTCCTACTAATTTTCATGCACTCGTACTAATGCCCCTCGAAAACTAATTACAATTAATCAAAAGGAAGAGGATTTTTAAATTGCTTTATATACACTCAGAAAAATGTTTTCTCTAAAATTAATATGGGGTTTCCACAAGACGTACGTTGCTAGACAATTGAGTGACTACATGTATTTTGTTACTGTATATGCGTTCGCCTGAAGCAAAACGTCATATGGAGACACCACCTAAGTTTACACTTGACCATGCTTGCCAGATACTTTGTTTCATTGCCCCCAAGCAAACGAAAATATAACCCCCAAAAAATCCCCACTTATAAAAAAACATATTTAGCTAAGTACGTTACTTGTTTTTTTTTTTTGTCAAAATTAAATATATCCAAACAAAAATATTCTACAATTAAAAATATGATAAACAGAATAATGGACTTTTAGAGAAACCCTCCTTTATAAATTCTATCAAAAAACTTATCGAATTTGAACTATATTAAATATTATTTTTCTTTTAAAAAGTTCAAAATTTTTTTACACTAATTGTACTGAAATTACAAGTTTCTAAACCTATAGTCGTTTATCTTCAACCAATGTAATAATTTGTTCCCATAAATAGTATTTAAAATTCTGCCAAGTTAATCCCATAAAAATCTGAGGCTCTTAAATAAAACTTATTCGCTTAAAATACCGTTAGTAACTAAGGTTCTTTTGAGCTAAAAAAAATCGAACTTTTTTAACTTATTTTAAACCTTAACTTCATTAAGGGAGATAAATGTGGTTAAATCCCTAAACTTTTTAAACAAATTGTGAAAATTTCTAAAAATATTTGTTTAGTTGTATGTATTAAAAACGCAATGATAATTTTTAAAATTTTATCTTTGGTATTTCTAAATTTTTTTAAATTATGAATTCCAAACTTTGCAAAATTTTTGCAATACAAAATATGGAAATTAGAAATGATAAATTCCTTTATGTTTTGAACTATTTTTAAGCTTTTGAATTATTTTTTAATTTGTCTTCAATATTTTTTTTTAAATAAATTAAATAAAAAAATGTTTCTCCACAAACAAATCACATAAAATTAACTAAACAAATTAATATTGATGTTTGTGCCAACCTAAAAAAATTTATCAGAAATTTAAAATATCCCCTAAAAATACCCAAAATATTTGTTACATCCCCAAAAAAATCCCCTGTCCCCAATTGAAAATTTTTTGAACAAAACCCCAAATCTGGTAATCCTGCTTACTTTAGGAAAAAAAACTTAATTTAAGTAAATTGTGTGTAATTTTTATTTTTTAAATTAAATAAAAATTAAAAATTCTACAATTTCTTAGGGGCCAAATCCTTGCCAAATTCCTTAAAGTTTAGATAAATTACTTACCGGAATAGAACAAAAATCAATAGCTATATGTTAAAAATTAATTCAATATTTATATATAATTACGAGTTCCCTCATTTTTTAAATTATCACGATCCCCAGCGAGAATTTTTCATCAATGAAATCAATGAAATTAAAATCATTAACATTATTAAAAAGAAAATAGCCCACTCATATGTGTATATTGGTATTGTGTCGGTCGTTATAATTAATATTACCAGCAACAGTGCGTAAAATAAAATTTATCTAAACCCAGATTTACACAGATGTAGTACTTCACGCTGCAAAGTGGAGTGTACGTAAAAAGAAATGGCTTGTTACAAAAAATTGGTTAGTGCAAAAAAGAAGGAAACAAAATCCATTTTGAAGAATGAAGTACTTCATAATTGTGAATGGCTCTTAATTTAAATACAAGATATTTATGGATGTATTCAGTAAGAACATATAAGTATTGAGTACTCGAAAATGCTATCAGTGTAGAGTACCAAATACTCAATACTTGTACAACGCTCTAATATATATGCATATGTTTCGAATTTACTGTGGGTTGTGATTATGCTACAAAAATGCTGCTAGAGTGTCAAAAGTTATTGCGGCCCCATAATGCCATTTGGTTTATGTCCAACATATTCAAAAGTACTGCCAAGCTAGCATATAGTTTCAAAACTTTCAGCTGTTGTTTATGTACTTAACGAGATGGTTTCTGCATATGCTAAATTGATGAGTGTATACAATAAGCATAAATGTTTTTGCATTTTAGCGATTTTTATATTAAAACTACCGATTTTTAAATACCACTACTAGCCACAGCGTACACAGTGGAGACACGATGATGAGCGCACCTAATTTCTTTACGGACTTTTAGAAAACTACCTGGAAACAACTATTTTAGCAACTCGGAATTTCTATAAACTGTATGACAAATTATTATGTCTCTCTTTCTTGCGTCTGATTTTCCACTTCGTCAGCTTATTATTGGTTTGGCCCACTCACCATTTTTGTAATAATAAAGGCAAATGGATTGTATATAATATGAATATTCTCTTTCTAATTCTAAAACCCGTTTTTCGATATCTGGCATCATAACTGAGATCAACTTTGATATAAAATTTAGAATAAAAAACATTTTCATTGTTTTTCTTTTAAATGTTTGGGCAAACTAATAATAAGCTGACGATTAATTAAATGTGTTTTGTGAGTGTGTTTATTTGCTTATACATTTCACAGATCATATAAATGTGAAACTTTGTTGTATGTTTTGTTCTTTTGAATACTGAGATAAAATTAAAAAAATACATTAATTAGGTGCAAAAATGTTATAAAAACATAAAACAGTTTTTGTTATTACAATATGTAACCCAAGTATAAAATTTGTTGTGAGTTTGTACTAAGTTTATGAAACAACAATTTTAGTAAATACAGTCATGTTGCACTTCTATGGTATCTTTTTGATACTTTTGGCGATCATATGTTTAAAAACATGCTGTGTAGTTGTTCACTTTTACACATTATTTTTTTGTATACATTGTTTTTAAACCTCTTTCTCGCCTAGGACATGAAATACAACAACCCTCACCATACGGTTTTGGATCACTCGTTTGACAGCTGTCACTTTTGACATCACTGTGTACCCTGTGAAGACGATAATACATTCACGCAGAGCTTCAAAGATTGTATAATATTTAACGTGAATTCTTTAGAAGGATTGAATTCTTTAGTAACTATGATTCTAATGACAAACAACGATACGTTGGAATGTAGCCATGTTGCAATTATATAGAATATAGAGTACTCTATCTGTTCTGTGAAAAATACTCTTTCATTTAGTACTAAATTATATAACTCTGATTTACTACTTAAATATTATTTTAAACTGGCAATGCTATATAAATGACTATGTTTTTAGTGTTGGTAAAATGATAAATTTTTAACACACACAATCAGTTGAGCTCGCGATGTGGAAAAGAAAAAGTCGGGCGTGGAATTAGTTAAAAACTTTTAAACAAAAAGATAAAAAATTCAAACTAAAATTTTCTTATTGAAGTCATTACAAAAACAAAATATTTAATAAATATTTTTACAAATTAACAAAAAAAAGTATTACAAAAAGGTGAATGTATAAAAGAAGTGATTTTTTTGTGTGTTTTGCGACGTGAAGGGTAAAAATCACAAAACGGAGAATTTTTTTCTTCTGGTTTTTTACTACTTCTGCTCTTTGGCAATTTTCAGTTATCTACCAATAGAAAAAAGAAAGTAAGAAAATTGTGTAAAAAGGGCCGGTTACCCTGGCCGGTTAAAGCTAATATGAAAATGTGTTGAAAATTTAATTATATATAACAAAATATAAATATTTTAGTAAATTAAAGAAAAGAACCC
Source organism: Eustalomyia histrio (assembly GCA_949748255.1). Lineage (NCBI taxonomy): Eukaryota > Metazoa > Arthropoda > Insecta > Diptera > Anthomyiidae > Eustalomyia > Eustalomyia histrio. Next base: position 87,287,466 of record OX456524.1, on the reverse strand, counting down.
CCTTCTAAGAATAAGGTGTTGGTTATGTTTTTTTTTGTGTGTTAAAAGATTATTAAGCTAAAGAAAAGGAATTTGAAAAAAAAGAAGTATAGAAAGACAAAATTAAAGAATTGTTTTAAAGTGCAAAAATTAAAAGATTTTTTACAATTTAATTTTATTTTTATTGCAGTTTTTTGTGAGTGTTCGTGTGTTTATTTTTGTCAAAACAAAACCTTAAATTTTAATAAAATTTTCATACAGCATCGACAAAAGTTTAAACAAACGGAAAAAAGTGCTAAAACTAAGATTTTTTTTTATAAATTTTTTGTTAAAGCAAAAAATAAAACAAAAATAGCAAATCAAAATGGCGCACCAGCAGCAACTTGCCTCAGTGAATTGTTCATTGGATGATATCGATTTAGCTGCTTTAAGGGTAATTTGTTTGTTATTTATTTCATATTTATTGTGTTTAGAAATATTTAATCATTTACAGCAGCAACGACCGTAAAAAACAAATTGAAATTAAAAAATCAAAATTAACAAGAAAATTGATATGACTTCCATTCATTAAAATTTCCTTTGTGTTGTTCATGAACGAACTAGTTCAATTGAACTAATCACTTTACTGAACGAAGATTACTACTTTTTTTTGTATAATCATTATTTTCTCTGCAGTGGTTAATATTATTTTCTTTAAATAAATTTTTAAGATTTTTGAACTAAAAGAGCGAAATAGTTCATAAAATATATTAAATTAAAAAAATGAGTGCTTCCTAAGAGGACTTTATAAAAATTAATTTATTTTATCTCCTTTGTAAGGGGTAATAAAAAAGCACGGTTTCGTTTTTCGTGCATTGTTTTGTTATTTCTCTTTCGCACACATATATAATTTTCTTTTGTTGCTTCAAAACAAAAATAAAATAAAATTGCCGTATAAATAGACAACTTTAGGAATTGAGAAAAAAATCATGTGATTTCTACTTGACTTTTTTTGGTTTTAAACCGAATGTGAATGAATCAACAACAACAGAGAAATAACAAAAACTTGCACGAAACACGAAAACGTTCTTTTTCAGTTACCCGCTTGCTTTCTATCCCGTTTACTATCAAACAAGAATTTAACGCAAAAATTGCATGTAAAAAAATCATCATCTAAATTGTATCTTACACATTCTATAAGAAAAGGAAATAAACAAAATAAATTATAGAGTTGTGTGTTTATAAATAAATTAGTTTACCTTCTTCGGCGTTTTCGTTAAATAGTTATTTTCATTCCTTTGTATTTATATAGAAAGTGCATACTTTTTAATTAAATTTGATGTGTTTATGCGGTGTTAAAAGCTGAAAGCCCCATGTAAAAGATTTGAGAATAAAGTCAGTTATTCTACAGATCAATTCTTAATTTTTATGGAAATTTCTAATATGATTTAATGCACAAAGTTATTTGCAAGCGCAACACTTCTTAAAACATTTTGAACTAGAAGAGTGTACTATTTCATTTAAAAAAATTGAAGTGGAAAAAGTGAACACCAAAACGAACTAGAATACCCAAGTCTACTTTGTTTAATTTTCTTTCCACTGTTCTATGTGTGTGATAGCTGTTGTCGTTTCTGTGTTTCATCTTCTTTTTCGTGTTTAATTCGTATGATGATGTTGGGGTTCTACGCCCTCTTTGCATGTAGTTTAGGGTTGCCAAATATAAAAGCAATTTTAATGCAATTAGTGCAGGAAGCATATATTTTTTTTAAGGAATATTAATTACTTGGTTTTGGCGGTATTCGAAAAATTTTACAAAAATTTAAAATCACCTCACTTGACGTTGAAAAGTACATGCAAATCAATAACAAAAGTAATTTGTTCATGCTTTGCATGTATTTTTCGTGGTTCAACATTAATTTTATGTCTCGTTTAGATGTCAGGTTATAAACAAAACAATTAACTAAATGATAAGTTTTTTTTTGTCGGACTCACCCTTTTTTGAGGGCTAGCTATAAGGTAAAAATAATTCGTAGACAAAAATAACACATAGTATAGTATGCAGAATGGAGAATGGAGAATTAATTCCCTTATTGCTTTTTGGTGAAATGAAATGAATTTATATATTTTGGCAATAAAACCCCAAACCAAACTTAATTTGTTCTTAGAACTGAATCGCAAACAATTTATTAAAATCTAATTAATTTAAATTTATTTAAGGTATTAATTCCCTAAGCAATGAATTTTCCGCATATTCATTTTCACTAATATCCTAGTGTAATAAAATTTTTCGCTTTATTCGGCAAGAATTAACTTTTTCTACCAATTCCTTTCAGGGAATTAAAAAAAAAATTAACAATAATGAGTAATGAAAATTTTCTTAAAAAATTCATGATTTAAAGTAACGTAATGTGTAAACTGTTATTGTAGCAATTATATGTAACAGTTTGTTTCATGTTTTGATGTAATGATTTAGATTACAGCGTAATGTACATAATCATAACTTATTACTTTTAACATTATTTTATTAGATAAGTGAACAAAAATTAATTCCTTATAGAATTAAACGAAAATATTAATTCCTTGGGTTAAGCAAAAAAGTTTATTTCTTAGTAAATTTAGCTAAGAAGGTAATTTCTAAGGATATTAGGTGAATAAGAAATTAAGCGAGAAAGTTAATCTTAATATAAATTAAAAAACATAGTTCCTTTGACTTTTTAGAGAAAAATGCAAGAATTCAAAAGAAACTAATGTTTTAAGCCATTAACTCCAAGATTATAAGTTAAATTAACTGGATTTTAATAAATTTCTTAGTGAATGTATAGTTTTAATCTAGGAATTCATTCATTAATTCTAAATCTTTAAATTCATTCACAACTATTAATTGATGATTTCTACTTGTTAATGAGTTCATAACTTGAAGAAAAAAAAATTGAATTTAGTTTTAAGGAATTCATTCAAAAAAGAAGTAAGAGTTCTATCACTTCACCATCCCGCCAAATCTAGAACTTAAAATATAGATTTTACAGGAAAGGGGATAATTGTTCCGCATTGGAAATAGATTTTAAAATTGCAATTGCATAATTGTCTTTTTTGCTTAATTTTTATTTAAACGAAAAAAAAAATATTACTATTTTAATTTTTGCGAACTTATTAAAGGTTTTGTTTATTTTTTTGTGCTTCTTTGTATAGCCTTTTAAAATGGGTTTAATTTTGTTTGGAAAGGTTAGGGTACAAAGAGAATTTAAGAGAAATTGGTTATTTTAAAAGTTGTCTTACTGCCTGTTTTTATAAAAATAGTAAAACAAATTTGTTAAAACATTTGTAGGAAAAACACTAACTTTATAAATATTTTGCTTACAAAATTTTAGATTTATTTGCTTTACACAGATGTACCGACAAATTCGTCAAAAAATATTAATAACAAATATTTAATAATTTGTGTTTTTAAAATTTTATTTAACGAAATGTGTGATATCGGTCTTTTCCTTAATTTAATAATTTTCCTAAAATAACAAAGTAGACAACTGAAAACTTCAAGTTCAAAATAATTTTTTTTAAGAAAGATAGGAAGCGAAATATAAAACTATAGTTTTGAAGTGACTCTAGAACAGTGATGTTCATTGCATGGGACAATTGTCCCCTGCTCAACTCACATTTATTCTTACGCTCTTGCCTTTAGTCGTCACTGAAACAGCGACGAATGAACACGCGTGGCGGATGTATGCTGATTTTTCTTTAATGCACTGAGAAAAATTAATAGCAATGTAAGAAAAATATTTTATGATAATACAAGATCTATAAAAATCTTTAATAAACCTAATAAAAACGCATTTTTTTAATATAAAAGTTGAAATGTTTTTAAAAATTGGAGTCCGATCGTTCATTCTTTTATTCCGATCGAATGTATTGTATTTTTTTTTTCCTTCCAAAAATAGCATTTTTTTAATAGAATATCATAATAAATCCATACATATTACAGATATTTTATTAATATGTAAATATAATGAAATCATTAATATTAATGGAAAAAATTTACAACTTTTTGTTTTTTATAAAATGAAATAAGGCACCCTAATGTATATATGTATTTATTATTTTCCTTTCAAAAATTTACTTTTTGTTTAATTCATATTTCTTTAAAAATGTTTTACACAAAACATAACAGTCTCATATTTTATATAAAAATTAATACAGATCCTAACACTGCTATTAACCCATTGAACATTTCTGGCAGTGCAATTCTCATTTTCTCACTAACACAACGACATATTTATTTTTGAACAGCACTGCTCTAGAACCCGTAATGTACACATGCTAAATTTCGACTTGATTTTATATTGACGAATTTTTTAATGGGAAAATAATGAGTGCGAAGTGTTTAACTATAGGGAATAAGGGTCAGTCGGTGAGGTAGCCCTCTCATTTGATTCATTGTTTTCAATATCAATCCAATATAAAATAAATGTAGTAACATACGGGATTTAATACAACTCTGAACGCAAAATACGTATTTTCCTATTTTCTTTTTCATTAAACCAAATTGAATTTTAATTTTTAAGAATTTTAGATCTTAGTTTCTAACTTATTCTACATTAGTTATTTATTAATATTAGTCTTTCTTTGTTATTTTTTTTATTTATTTAAAAAGATTTTAATTTCATTAAAAGTGAGATTGCGTCCGTTCCATTTTTTTCCAAACATAAACAAATAACATAGAAATAATTTTTAAAAATGTATATTTTAGTTAACATTATATTTAAATCTTATTAAACCCAATTTTGAAATGCCACGTTAGCGACTAAAATGGGATTTTAACTGACGCATTTGCTTAGCATATAAAGTTAGAATTTAATTGTTGGTTTTTTTTTTTTAAAAGTACCTATACTCTTCACATTAAAAATAAAATAAATGATAGTACCAATAAACTACAGTTCCGTTTGTTTACTCAATAATTTGTACTAACTTGTGTAAATTTTTAGTGCAAGGCTTCATTTACACAAATACACAGTAGAGATTTTACATAATTTTACTGGATAAATTTTTTTTGCCAGCAAGAATTTTCTCTTGGAAAAATAGAAACGACCGTAATTCACAAATATTTTATTTCAAAATAATAAAATATTTTCGAAATTTGAAAGTTAACAAAGATAAGAAAACTTAGGTACTGAGAATACAAAGAGTTATTGAAAACCTAACAAACAAAAATATTACAAAACAATATTTTAACACCCCTTTGCAATAACATAATTTGTATTACTAAGTTAAGCCTAATAAGTTTCTAAATTTTCTAAATTTAATTGTCGACAAAGGTTTTGTAAAAAAAAAAAACTGCAATCATTTTATCAGTTGAGAGGTATTCATATATTATAATTCTCATCTGTTTCAAATATCTAGCGTAATAATACTTTACATCTATGTGCTTGGATCTTGAACTGATTTTCTCAAATTCCGACACTCACAAAATATTTTCCGTTACCGACTGCATTTTATTTAAAAAGTAATACGTAAAGAGAGTTTTTAAATGAAGAATCAGTTGAAATTCATAGAAATATACTTTTTAACAATTTGAACAACAATTTACAGACATTCAGTAGGAGTTGATATTTTCTGTTAAATGTACAATGTTATGTTTTCTTTTTCTAAATTCATATAATTCTTTTTTGTTTTTTTACCAAAATAGTTTGTATATATACAAAATTATTTTGATAAAAATTGCAAGAAATTATTCAAATATACATACACACAAAGCCAATAAAAATACATATATACATCTGCATGTGTTGTGTTCTGTTTTGTTATTACATACAAATTAAAAATCTTTCAATTTGAAAAACAAACCACAAAAGTAGTTTTTTTTTTTAAATTTTTGTCAGTAAAAATTTGATGGTTATTTTAAACGATTTTCTGCTGTTTTTACTTTTGTCGATTATTAAACAATGATTAAAAATAAACAACAAAATGTGTTGAATATAATGGAAAATCAGTATTCCTCTTTTTGATTGTATTTTCGATTAATTTAATATGTATTTTAAGTTGTTTTTTACGAAATAACATTGTGAGTGTAAGAGGGATATTCGTAAAACTTGTCCTGGCGATGACTTGGGAGTATTGAAACAAAATAGTAAAGTAGAGACTCAACTAACTTTGTAATAAATAATAATTTTAGCCCTAGCGCAAATATATTTTTTACGATTTTTGACAATTTTTTAAATATTTTTTCTCTTTTAAAAAGTATTTTTTTAAATTTTCGAAATTTTCATTCACTTGAAAATCGTCTTTGAACAAAAAGAGATTTGAGGCAGAAAAAGTATTAAATTACGTTTTATGTCGATATTGTTTTAATAAAATATTACTATTTTACCAAAAACTACTTAATATCAGAAGATTGCCTGTGCAAAACTATTTGAATTGGTGAAAAAATATGACTAAATACAGGTTGGTTGAAAAGTTTCTGCGCTCGAAATGAAAGAATACTGTTTTGGTTACGAAATATATTTTTTTATTCAATATAATCTCCTAGAAGCTCAATACACTTGTTTTCAATGATCTTCCAATAATTTTATCCCATCCTTATAATGGTTTTCCGGAAGCTCTGCAAAATAACCGTCCACGGCTGCTACGGCCTCTTCATTCGACGAAAAATGCTTTCCACGAAGGAATTGTTTGAGATTTCTGAAGAGATAGTAGTCACTGGGAGCCAAATCTGGTGAATACGGTGGATGTTCAAGCAATTCGTACTTTAATTCTTTGAATTTAGCCATCGTCAAAACACTTTTGTGAGCAGGTGCATTGCGTTGATGAAAAATGATTTTTTTCTTCTTTAATCCAAAAGGCTGCAATAATATTCAGAGCTGATTGTTTTACCTTTGTGAAGATAATCAATCAACAAAATTCCTTTTGCATCCCAAAAAACTGATGCCATAACCTTCTTTGCTGATCGTTGTGACTTCACCTGCTTTGGAGCTGAACAACCAGCTTCAGTCCACTGTAAACGTTCTTGTTTCAATTTAGGATCATGGTGGTAGATCCAAGTTTCATCGATAGTTATAAAACGACGCAAGAAGTCGGTTTCATTCGGCTTAAAACGCTCCAAATTACGCTGAGAAATTTGTTTTCGATCCAGTTTTTGTTGAATTGTTAATGTGTGCGGCACTACCTTTCCAAACAGTTTTTTCATACGTAATTCTTCATGTTAAATATGGAGTACTCATTCGTCTGAGATGCCTATGGCATTAGCAATTTCACGCTTAGTCAAACTTGGATCTTCACTAACCAAATTATGTAGCTGCTCAATGATTTCTGCTGTGGTTGCAGTTTTTGGTCGTCCTTCGCGTGGATCGTCTTCAAGGCTGGTACGACCACGTTTAAATTCACCAGCCCAAAATTCAACGGTGCGTTTTGAAGGTGAGGACTCCTTATATACTTCTACAATTGTCCGTTTGCTTTTAAACCCTTCAAAACAAAGAATCTAATGACTGCACGATATTCAATTTTTTCCATATTAAAAAAAAATCGATGACACGTCAACGTGACAGAATGACTTGCAACTTTGCATGTGTTCTCAGGACAGTTATACCAACTTGAGAAAAAAAAAAGTTTGGAGCTAGCAGTGCCATCTCTTGGTGAGCGCAGGAACTTTTCAACCAACCTGTAAATACAACCAAATTCCTTTTTTGCACAAGAATTTCGACAAGTTTTGTTAATATATTTTTTTATAAGTTAATTAATATTTTTTATTTGTTTTTATAAGACAATAGCAATAAATGAATTCAATGAAAAAAAAAAAATAATAAAAACATATTGATAAACGCCTTTTGATATTGTAATAAATACCAATTTTAGTTAATATACCTGCAAACATATAAAAGGTGGTCCAACCATAATGCACGATAATTATTGTGTCACACCTTAGCGTCAAGTTTTTTTCCCAATTTAATTTGACATTTCTTTGTTTCAATATTTGACAAATTCAACCATGGAGAGGTACACAATTGAACAGCGCGTTAAAATTGTTGAAGCCTTTTATGTGTGTATGTGTTTACAATTGGGGGAATTGTGCGCTAATTTCAGCAAACCCAGTTTCAGCCCGCCCAGTTCGTTTTGTGTAAAGCATTGCTGTTGTTCGCGATAGTGTGGCAGAAGAGCCGTCAACCTCGAATAGTCGTGGGTGCGCTATCGCGAGAAGATGACGGACTTATTGTGGCCAGAAATTGAGGATATGGAAATGGACGAAAGTGGATGGTGCCACTTGCCACACAGCCAAAGAAACAATTGCTTTTTTGCGCGAGAAATTTAATGGCCCTGTTTTCACACGTCGTGGCGATGTTAATTGGCCGCCACGATCATGTGATTTGACACCGTTGGTCTTCTTTCATTGGGGATATTCCAAAGAAAAAGTGTACGTCAATAAGCCAAGAACAATTCAAGATCTAAAGGATGATATAATTTGCACATTAACGACATTGAACCTCAATTATGTCTTGAAGTCATGGCGATTATTTGTTCGAAATTTCACACATAATTGTCATAGATCCTTCTATCATAATATAAAAATATTAAGTTAATTCTCCGAAAACTTTTTGTTTTATTTACAATTTACATCGTGCATTATGGTTGGACCAACCTTTATAAGTTCATTATTATTATGTTTGCATCCAACAAAAATAATATTGGTAAAAGTATATCTCTGTTTAGATGAGAAAATACAAACATTACAAAGTTTGCCTGGAAAAATTTTTAATACATTTTTATATAAATGCCTGTAAAGAATGTACTTTTTCTGCGTGTAGTTCTTTAGAGTTTACTTTTTGTTGGAATTTTTTTATTTTCGATGTAAAAAATTAAAAAGAAATAGAAAAAATAATAATAATATCTACAATAAATAGTTTCTTTTATTTATAAACCGATTTAAGTTGTTCTTATTTCACCTCATATGTCTTTATTCTACACTCAGAAGAAAAATCGATAAAGGATTATCATATTTTTGAACTTACGAGTATTTTATAAAACAGTTTTCATAATAAAATGTGTTTTTTAAATGCTTGCTCCTATATCTTAAAAACTGAGCCAGAAAGTGTAAAATTTTTGATCCATTTTAGTACTAAATAAACATATCACCGTCCGTTTGAGTTTACAAAGCGAATTATGCCATCGATATTGTTATGCAACAGATTCATAAATTTTTCTCATACGTTTCATTTTACGAAAAATTTAAATTTTCCTGTTGAAGATTTTTTTGAGTGTAATTGTATTTTTAAACCTAACCGGCCGGCCGGCCGGCCGGCAAATTGTCTGGCTAATTTTCTTTGTTTCTATTTCTTACTTTAAGTGTATTGTTGCGGTTGTTGTTGGTTTTCTCACTTACATTTCTTATACTTAAAATAGAAGTTCTCATATTTCACTTAAATATTTTTTCCCCAATGACCTGTAAACACCCAATTTCTCTCTCTCCCCATTCTTTACTCCATATACTAAAGGATTTTCAACCCTTAACCATATTTTTGGTTCTTTCAGTAACATACCACCACCCACTTTACTTGTTTCGTTCAAACGCATGTTTTAAGTGTATTTGCAGTTCTTTTGAAAAGTAATGTTTTGTTTTTGTCGACGTAATAATTTGAAATTATTTCTTATTTTTGAAATATTATACATACTCTTAAAAAGTACTGAAATATGAAAATTTGTTCAAAGTTTTCACATAATAAAAATTATGAATTTAAATCGGGATTAGGTGCAACATTCCAAATTTAGGCAATATTCCAAATTTTTGCCTTTCAGGTATTTTGTGTTTATTTTTATTTCAAATGGCTAGATTGTGTTTAGCCGGAAGATTTAAAAATTTTGCAATCAATTTATATTTCTATGGTATTTTATTTTTTTGTTTAGATTTATCTTTAGGATTAACGGCCGTTTTAGTAACGTTTTTTTAAACGATAAGCTGTTAAAAGTTTTAGACTTGCTGACAGAATTTTAGAAATTACTGTTGCCAAGCTTTTTCATGTTTTATATACTATTTACAATTTTATAAACTTCTACGAAATCTCGTTTAAAATCGAGTTTCAATTTATCCCCGTTTATATTAAAAAATTCAGAAGATTATGGGTTAATAAAAGCACTTAAAAGGCTACATTTAAATTGCTCTTTTTATCGCTGTATTAAATCTACCACTTGCCCAGAAAATTATTAGCTTTTTAGAAACGCAGTGGCGACCTATTTAAAGCATTTAAAACATAAATTCATATAAAATTTTGTATGTAAATTATTTTCTCTCCCATTCAAAGCCATACTTTCAAATAATACGAAAGCAAGACTTCTGGAAGAAAAATCAACGATTTTGCCAAATACTCATTTGGAAGAAAACTAGAGAACAAAAGGAAGATATCACTATTTTATCACCCTGAAGAAGATAAAAAACGTTTTTTTTTTTTTTTTTTTGCTTTAATTTTATTTTAATTAAGAGAATAAATAAAATAATAACATATTAATACAATTGTTATCATAACAGAATGAATCTTAACAAATAAAGAGAAACAGTAAAAAAGATATATACAAAAAAAGAATAATAACAAAAATAGTAAAAAATTTGGATAAAGAAAAATGGAGTCAAAGGATATCGAAATGTGTTCAGCAACAAACCAAAAAGGTTTGTTTTCCATGAAAACACTTATGATATGTTCTGTTGTATTTGGAAAAATAGTATAGCAGCTAAAGCTGAAAGAAAAAATAAAAGTTTAGTTTTGGTTGAGCATTTGTATTATTGTGGAGCTTGCAATCGTGACTCCTTTTAAAATACCCGTTATTTGGGATTTGAATAAATCGAGATCCCGGGACGGATTGAGATTTTTCAGGATTTGTTACTTACATTCCTTAATATTAGAAATTTATTAATATTTTCCTTTAAACACACAAATAAAATTATTGTTTGTAATTGTTGGCTTGTTTGATGTACCTGTCCAAGTAAATTTGGTTGCTCAAATATACCGATATTTAATAATAAACACTTTTTTACGTATTTTTTATTGCCATATATTTGTGAATATTTCTTCCAATTGATAAATGGAAGATATTGCTTTTTTTATCGCCTATGGGAGATATCTTTCAAATGTTTGCAGGGTTTGTTTAAAATTATATCTATATTTTTTTAATTTTATTAGGCTCGACATCATAATTAAATGTTACTAACGAATAGTAAACACTAAACTTTTTTATAAATGGAAAAAATTGTGAGGATCAGCGCTAGAGGGAGTGCTCACTTTCCATCCGAGTCATGGTCATCGTCAGCCTCCTTATGAACAACTTAATCCACAAACAACTCATGGAACAGGCTTATATATCACACATCCTAATGCATGGTTTTCACTATGTCATTTTTAATGTCAATTTGTCCAAAATGTTGTCAATTGTATGAAAACGGGTTGTCATATGGTGTCATTTGAGTTTGCAGTCCGTTATGACCGACAAGTGCATACGTCAAATTTCAGTTTGTCAGCAGATATGACAGCATTTTTGGCGATCGCAAAGCTGTTTTTTTTTTTTTGCTGGGAAAAATAAATTTCAATGCTTCCTTTTTCTTTTTCCACGCCCTTACAGCGGTATTCATAAAAAAATCTTAAGCCTAAAAAAGGTTTATTAAAAATTCGTATTCATAATCAGTATTTTAACTAATAAACGATTTAATGTTGAGGATGGCAACACTGTATCTTTTTATTTGTCACATTCATCATAATGATGCAAATCAATGATTTCTAAAACATACGGTACTCATTTCTATGTATTTTTTTATTTTTTTTGGTTTTTCAGAAAAATATTTTTTTTAATAAAATAAAAAATGTATGAAAACTTGTTTATTAATTAAAAAAAAGAGAAAAGAGTCAAACCAAAATGCCCAATTAAAAAAGTATTCAAATAACTGGGTTTATTTTCTTTGTTTTGATTAAACAGCACACCACTAGTTTACTTTCAATAAATAATATCAAAAAATATCATTTGTGTTAAAATTCTTTATCCGGAGTTGACGGAGCGACCCGTCCTCTTGTCGTAAATTTTCGCCTGACGATTTTTTTAAATTTTGGCAATAGTTTATATTATAAACAAAATACAATTAAAAATATCGCATATTTCAAATATAGAATGTCCATTACTTATTAAACAAAAACAAATGTCTTCTTTTGATTAAATGACAATTTTTTGCAAAAATTTTTAAAATTAAAATAAACACAAATCAAAAATGTCATTTTAAAATAGGGTTGAAATAGGGTCTAACCAATTCGTTTATTTACACAAGGTTTAAAAAAGGTATTTTAAGCTAAAATTCGTTTATGAATACATTTTTAGCAAATTTTGCTTAAAATTGGTTTGAAATACTGTTTAAAATTTTTATGAATACCGCTGTTAGTGTTTTAATAACTCAGAGCGCCGCAATAGCTACAGCCATTTGTGTCTTTTTTATAATTTTTAAATTTTTTCCACTTTTTATTGAACACAAATTAATATTTTCTAATCAGCTGTTCGCTCACCAAAAGTTTACACATCACATTTGACCTTTGTAATGAAAACAGCGTATCAGTCAACTCACACCAAAATTTGACGTAGTCTTTGACAAGCTCTGCTTTATCGATTTATTGTCAGTTTTTAAGATGTAATGAAAACGCATTTGACACAAAATGACGAGAATACATTTAAGTCAGTTTTTGTTGTCAGTTCGTATGACATAATGAAAATGATTATGTCGAATCCCATTTTCCCACAGTTAGTAAATAGATATTTGTCATACTTAAGACTATTTTATCTAAATATGAAACGAATAAGACTGATCTGTAATATTCCGTTGGATTACCTGTTTGTAAATTTGAATAATATTTTTGTGTTCCTGATCGTCTTGGTAACTCTGGCTCTATACCATACAGCTTTACGATATCAGTAGTCTCCCAATAAATAATAACAAACTCCTCCCCAGCATAACTACCCATCGAATTCAACATATCAGTTTCTAACTTGATATGCTGATAAACTTTTTTTTTTATTACAATTTACTGACAAATTAATAATTACTTGGTAATTTTAATTGGAACATTTTTGTAAAAAAAACAGCATTTTCATTTAAAACAATTTTAGTTGGAACATTTATTTAAAAAACAGCATTTTCAAGTAAAAAAAGGCTTAAATTCGGCTGTGCTGAATCTTTGAATACCCTCAACCAATGTCCTAAAAAAATGTTTTTAACTGTAATGTTCGAGGTGAATACAAAATATTATTCTCTTCCAAGCAACTGGTTAAGAAATATGAGAAAATATATTATGTACCAGTCGCTACTTTGAAATTGTACTAAAATACACCAATTTGTATGGAAAATTTAGACGTACCTTTACATTTTCACTCATAACTTTTTGACCGCTGAACCGATTTTGTTCATTTTCAATACCAAACTGCTCGGGAGGATGTCCAATAATCTTGTTAAAAATATCTTTGCGTCGTGATCGCCATTTCAACAGACAGACGGGCGGACAGACATCGCTTAGTCGACTTAAAATTGCATAAGGATCACGAATATATACTTTATGGGGTGTTAGACCTATATTTCGACATGTTACAAACGGAATAACAAACTGATATATACCCTCACCATATATGGTGGAGGGTATAAAAATGCAAGATATTTGGTATATATTTATACTAAACATAATAAAATATTTTGATTTTTGAAATCCCCTGGGCACGCCACTGTAGATTAATTGTATTTAATTTTTGATATTGTTGACAAACTGTTGTAGCTATCAAATCGAAGTCCAATTTACTACAAAACGTTAGAAAAATTAAAACTATTTTCGAAGTTTGTTTTTCAAATTGAAAGTTTTTTTTATTTGTATGTAATTACAACACTGGCTGGCTTGTCCCTGTATAAGAGGTACTTCACGTATCCCCACAAAAATGAGTCTAGTGGAGTCAAATTGCATGATCTTTGCGGTTAATGGACTGCTCCAAAACGTGAGATTAATTGTTTACCATTTTGGGCAAAAAAAGTCTGCAATCATTGCACGGTACTGTAACGTGGCGAATTGACATATCGCAATCTTCATTGATACTGGTCGATACAGCAGCACGCATACGTGTTGTTGGATTGATCTCCAATAAAGTGAAACTGGACGTAATTTACAAAATACATTTCTCACAAAAATTTTTATAATAAAATTCAATGATTTCCATGCTTTGTTCGTTTGTTAGTATATTCATGGTGGAATGACAAACCTTACTGAGCGTTTTTGGCATTGCCACATAACACAAATCTTTTTTTTACACTGAAAAACTAAATAGCAAACAAATTTCAAACTCTACGTTCTACCTTTTAAATAAACCGACAGTGGAAAATATATTATGAGTGTAATTCTATTGTGGTTGTGGTCAAACTTTCTTCCTATCGTATGCTTTTTTTTACTGTGAGAGCGCACAACAAGCCGACTTTCGGGCTTAAGTGTATTTCCTATTTATTGGTTATGAGTCGGTTGACAAGAGTATGTTTATTTCCCATTCCTATTAACATAACCTAACTTATGCTTTCTACTGCGCTGTATCAATTACCATTCCAAATATATCGGTTTTTCAAGTTTTGTCGCTAAAACACACTTTTTTATTCGTTTCGAACTTTATTTTTCTGTGTGTACCAAGTTTTTTTGCAGGAATACAAAAATAAGAAACTGAGTGCTGCATTTAATTCAACTTTCAATCAACGATGCAATTTTATTGTTAAGTTTTCCTAAATTATTTAAAATTATTATATGTTTACATTTTTCCACAAAGGTGGTGCCAGATGTTGACAATTTTCATACACACTATTGCTGAATGCCGTGTAAATAAAATAATGAAACTGGATTTTCCAAATAACTGTTTATAAATCTTGTTGTATATTTTCACCAAAATCCGGTTTATTATAGACATAGTTTAACTGTCATGATTTTTGTATTGTAAAGATAAATACAAATGGTAACCCTTTATTTATATAATTATGACTTACGGTTTCTTGATAATGTTTATTTAAACCTATTTATTTGTTTTGTCTGCATAATATTTTTTATAAATGTATGGGTGCCTGTCTCCCGATAACTACCACTTCCTTTCTCCTCATTAAACTCAAACTCTTTCTTGATCTTTTTCGACACAAACAAACTAATAAAATAACACTGACAAACAACATTTAAAATCTACACATTTTCAATGTTTAATATTCGAATGCTTCTACCCACATTCAAACGGTAAAGTAGTATATTTTTAAGTACATACAACAACTGGTAATAGAAGTCGTCGCCAATGTCTCGGTAATATGTCGTAGTATTTTATATGTTTGTATTATGAAGTGCAACACTGTATCTATATGCAACTAACTATAGTTACAGCTAACCAACCAACCAAACAACCAACCAACCCACCACCAGTAACTACATATTTAAACAGCATGGAACTTCTTTTATTTACATTTGGGAAGAAATACAATCATTATTACTATAATTTTAACTCATAACATAATATTAGTAAAATTCTCATATTTTTAACGCAATTTTTTATATTTATTTATTTGTTTATTTATTTATTATTTATTTATTTATTTGTTTATTTATTTATTTATTTATTTATTTAATATTTTAATGCTTTTCCATCGGTTACAAGGGATTTTTTCTGGGTTATTTTTCTATATTTGTGGTTGATTTTTAAGTTTGGCGCTTGCAGTTCAAAAAATTAGGTTGTTCACAACGGGTCTACTATTTGTGTGCCCTACAAGAAATTGATGACTGAAACTAACACATAAACAAAATAAAATATCTGTCATTTCACTCTTGTATATATGCAAAAGTGAAACAACTAATGTAAATTGCATTTTTTGTTGCTAAAAAAAATGAAAGTTTCGGTCAAGTTTTTCATATTGTCTTTAAGAACTTGATAGAAACTTTGTTCTGCGCAATGACGGGTATTTTCGTCAACACTACCAGTCAAATGACCGGTCATAAAGCCGTCACTATTCTTGTAGAGTTGTTATGTGCTATTGGAAACAGAGTTGTTGTTGAAATGTTATTTTAAAAAATACAACATTTGTACCTATGTGTTGTGTGATATGTTTACCCGTGCAATCAAAAAGAACTCCAACAGAAAATCTTCCTTATGAAGATATCAAAATTTTAACAACTCTGGTTTTTTTTTTAAATACGACGATACAACAATACAAACTTAGTACACCTTCTTATGAACTCCTTTAATGAAAAAAAAAATCAACAATTGAATTTGATAAATTGTTTTCGTCATCGTTATTATTATCATCATTACTAAGAATACTATACAGTACTCGTATGTTCTATTTCTATCGCTGTACAATGGGTCAAAACTTTAGTTTTGCGGCATAATTTACTGTAAAATTAACTTGAAATACAGGGTTTTAAAAATAAAATAAAAAAGTTCAAAGCCAAAACTGCAATAATAGAGAATAAATATAGAATTGTTAAATTTCGTTGAGATAAATCCAATTGTGTGTTGTTGCGGGTTTTCTAATTTGTTTTTAATAAATCATTAACCAAACAAGGCATGGATACTGAAGATGGTTTTGTAACGAGAACTTAAAATAAAAGTATCCTATCGTGCTGGCTCATCGAATTTTATTTTCTATAATTTATGTTGCTTTACATTAAGAAGTATATATTGCTCATTTGCGAGAAGACCGGCATAACTCAAAAAAAAAGCGATTTCGAGATAATTGCATTTAAAGTTTTCAATTTAGCCTAACTGCTGAGTAAAATACAAAATACTTTTAATCGAAATTTTATGTTTTAGATTATGGTGTGACCCACATTTCTGTATCATTAACTCAAAAACCTTTTTTTTTTAAGTTATGTCAATCTTCTCGCAAATGAGCGATATATTAAGATTTCAAATCGAACTAAAATCGTTCAATTACGATATAAAATTTTAATCAAAATTGAAATATTAAGGAACAATGTTTGAGGTAGAGGTTTCCACGTCACACGAAATTTTGTGATTCACGTTTGAGCGTGAGCCAAAATTTAAATTACGCACGTGATCGCCTTATATTCATTTTTTATTTTTTTATTTTTTCAATTTTTTTTTTTATTTTTTTACATGTAATGTAGCTAGACTGTTTTTTTCTTTATGTATTAAGTAGAGTTTCCATTTAACCGCAATTTTTCTTAACCGTGGTTACGGTTAAAAAGAATGCGGCTAATTGCGGTTAACTATTAATCGCACCCACTTTAAATTATCACAAAATTAATAAAAAAAAATTAAATTTTAACATTAAAAAGAGCAAAGTATACCCTGGAAAGTTTTTGGAACACGTTTTAAAATTATTAGTTCTAGAACTACTCAGGGAATAACTAAATATTCTTTAAAAGCATCGTCGGAACTACTTTTGGTGTATCTAATTCTAGTATCCATGCAAAGGAGTTTGCATTATAACTGCTTTTTTTAGTGTGTCTTAGGAACAAGTAATTTAGAACAAGTTATACATGACTTCCGCATCGGTTGCCAGAATCTGATACTAAGTTTCAAAACAGCTCCATAGAGCATTCGAAATGGAAGAAGGATAAAAAATTGAATAACTCCTCAAAATCTATTTCCTTCCTATTTTCGAAATGAAGCTTGCTTCGCCCAGGGTTATTGCTTCGACTTTTATGGAAAATTTCTCCTCGAAATGCTATTAACTAACAAATCAATGCATATGATTTTTTTTTAAATATATTTTTGCAAAATCTTTGGACTAATAGTGCTTGAAACTGTTCCTCAAACTATTTCATAGAACTAGTGCCGAGGGTGACAATTTAAAGTTAAAAGCATGGCTGACAACGCCAAATCGGAAATAGTATTGGCTCAAAAAATCGAAACAGTTGTGGAACTAATGCAAGAATTGCTGGGTACTTAACCAATGATATAATTATGAATTGTAACTGCTTAACTTGTAAGACAAATACCAGTCTGATCAAATAAGTAAATTTTAGGCATTTAGCGTACAGTGTCCGTTTAAACGGTTTTTTTGCTTCTAATACCCCAAATTTTAGAAACTTATCTTTCAATTAAAACTATGTAAATGTTTGAAAATATCGCTTATTATCATTGGGAAAAAATTAAAACATTTGAAATCTATAAAAACTTCTGGATTTTAAACTCAAAGAATTCTTAATTTTATACAAAAAGTTTGAACAATGAGGTAAAAATTGATTAAAGTTGTATACATACCGACAGCTTTTTTCGAGTTGGCTAATATATAACTCACTCTGAAACTCAGCGTAAAAACTGATTTTTTACACCACTTTTATATTGAATTTATTACAAAACACGGTGTTTTTAAGAATTAAATTTTAACCGTAATTGCGCAATTATTTAATGCGGTTACGGTTAACCGCAGTTACAGTTAAAACCGAAATGCAAACTCTAGTACTAAGTATGGTAGCACTTCATTCCAGTGGTTAACCTTGCCTTTACACATGCAACTAGTGGCATGCAAATGTTGTACAAGGTGTCCGCCGGGAAGGTGTACCACTTTGTTTGTTTATAATTTTTGATTAAATGAAAGAGAATGTGTCTTATATTAATAAATGTTGTATTTAATGTCGGCAATTATGTATGGCAATAATGGCGGACATTTAGTCCGCCTCTGTTAGCCTCACAAATGCGAGCCCTTTTGAGCACATTTTTAATTACATTCTCACACATTTTACGCGGTATTTCTTTAATTTCATCACAAATATTTTGTTTGAGTTGCTCAAGCGTTTTTGGTTTGTTTGCATAAACCTTGCTTTTCAGATATCCCCACAAAAAGAAGTCCGGAGCAGTCAAATCAGGCGACCGTGGAGGCCAATCAACATCACAAATTTAAAATAACTTGTTGTGGAAAGAGGCCTCGCAGTAATTCCATTCTAATGCTGGCTGTATACAATGTGGCAACATCTTGTTGATACCACATGTTTATCATGCCCAAAGCATGCAGTTGTGGCGTTAAAAAGTTTTCAATCATATCACGATATCGCTCCCCATTTAAGAAGTAAGGTCCAATGATTCCTTCTGACCAAATTGCACACCAGACTGTCACTTCTAATGGATGCAAAGGTGACTGATCCATTCCATGGCCCAGAACCGACTAATCTGTTTATTCACATATCCATGCAAATAAAAATGTGCCTCGCCCCTCATTATGATTTTTTTATGAAAATCAGATTGGTTTTGATAACATGTGTTAACGATTAAAACACGTTGGTTTATTGAATATTTTTCCATAATAAATTTACACGTGTCTACTTCACGACTCCCAAATATGAACTGTCAAGACTAATGTTTACCAAAATGGCGGCAAAACAAAGCAGTATACCTTCCCGGCGGACACCCTAAATATGTATTATCTACGAAAAATTCTTCGAAATAGTTGAATCTTATGCCATTTGCTTTTCTGTTTACACTGAGTTCATAATATAGGCCTATTTTTTTACGTACCATTTGTTGGGGAAACGGTTAACGTTTATCATTATTAGTATTATTTTAATAATATTAATGTTCTACATATAATTAACAAACTTGTATTTTTTATGAGCATTTCAGGAAATAAATCATTATAATACATTTAACAAGTTAAAAATTTAGTAGAAAAAAAAATCTTCGTCAAAGTCGCTCACGTGCCCATCTCAAGTTAACATACAAATAGCTCCATCCAAACGGCTGTCATTAAATTACAATTTTAGTTTTCATTTTAATAAATTATAACTGGAACAAGTTTAATTATTAACTACGCCCGATAAAAAAAGTTTTTATATAGGTATATACAACTTGATATAATTATATATGCTTATATATCTGACAATATGTTGCAAGATATTACAATATATGTTTATACCTTAAGCTTATTTATCTTCTCAATCCTAAATGCAGCATTAAAAGCTGCATTAAATATTCGAAACTGCAATAAAATTCAAATATTCAAAGTAGTTATGATTTTAAGTGTCCACAAAATATACTTTTCCCCACGGCAAAATCCATAATCCCAGCCGTATGCCGGCACTCAATGAAAGCCATTTATTTCGGAAATATGCCAAAGTAGAAAACTTAACTGAATTTAAATTTTAAATGGTTTTCATACAAAGTTTGTTTTTTTTTTATTTAAATTAATCATATAATTACAAATTATATCCTAATACCCTAACCGAGAACTAGCAACAAAGGCCATCAGCTCGTTGTACCATAAACAGACCAGAGCCTCTGGTGGGAATCGAACCCACGACCCCAGCACTGATAAGCCAGCACGCTACCAAAGTTTGTTGTGCTCAAAGTTTGTTGTGTTTTTAAATGAGATTTTTTGCGATTTGTTAATTAATATAATAAAAATTTTAATTAAAATTGTTGCAGGGATTGATTTAAATTTTTAATTGGTATTAATAAAATTTTATCTAAAACAAGATTATTTAACTAGTTACTATTTTTTTTAATTGTATAACAGTTTCATTAAAAGGTGAAAATTCAACTAAACTTTTGATTAAATAAATACAAGTTTATTTTTTAATTGAAATCCTTTTTTATTTAAAGCCGCCACAGACATTCTAATCTGGTTCAGGCACATAATCTCCTAACTGATTTATAAATTTTCGAAAATGCATAGAATATTTTCACAAAATTTACCTTTACTTTCGAACAAAAAGTCAAATATTAAAATGTAATAACTCAAATGAAAAACAAATAGCTCGGCAGAAAGACTTCTTCTAGCACTACAGTGTTCATTA
The DNA here is from genome assembly GCA_949748255.1 of Eustalomyia histrio. Lineage (NCBI taxonomy): Eukaryota > Metazoa > Arthropoda > Insecta > Diptera > Anthomyiidae > Eustalomyia > Eustalomyia histrio. Next base: position 87,266,752 of record OX456524.1, on the reverse strand, counting down.
AAAAAATGGTATCTTTCAACCCATTGTATCGGGAAAAATATTGTATTGTTACTGTTGTCATTCACAACGTTATCGTATTTTGTTATTTAGGTGATTAATCTGTATTTACCTCTTAAAATAAAAAATATATATATATACATATATACAATACTATGTCGCACTTACCTTTTTCTGTTTAGATAAAAAAAAACTTTATTGTTTACCTGTAGATGTATTTGTTAGATAAAAACAAATTTCTGTTGTTTTTTTCGTTTACTTGTATTTTTATATTGCTATTGTTAATTCTCTCATTTGTTTTTTTTAATGTATTTTTCGGCTTGATTGAATATTCTATTACTTCTCCGTATATCTTTGAAGCATTGCAAATGATGAAGTAATCAACATTTCTATTTTAATCAGAAGCGTACAATATAAATGTTATAAAAGGAATACAAAATAACGGCCACTTTAACTTGGGCTTGTCCTAGGAGGGCGTCAATTGTACTCTGTGACAAGTCACAGGACCGGTGTAAAATAACATGTCACACAACTAATCCCAAATAATATGCCACAGGACTGACGCAAACGAACATATCCTGGAACTATCGCAAAAGATCATATAACAAAACCAACGGAAAAGAACACGTCACTGAACTAACGCAAAAGGAAATGTAACTGAACAGACGCAAAAACATGTCATAGAACACAATGGGACGATTTTTAAAATATAATTCCAAATGATGTAAAAAACCCCCATTGAAATATATAAGGAGTTAATATTTTTGATTTTTAACACAATTAGCGGTCAGAAAATAATTTTAATAAATTAGTCGGACGAATATTGAGATCCAAAAATTTAGAGTTGTTCTTATATGAAGACGGTCAATAACTTAAAAAATACCTTTAATTTGACACCAATTTCTTTGAGCAGTTTGGAAGAAATAAAATTAATTTTAAATAAACATGATTTTTCTTTTATCCTTTATCTATATTTTTTAGTTCAGTCGGAAATCTGCTTTGAAAGACTACTGTAAAAGATACTTAAAAACCGGCCCAGTGATAGGTGTATTACAAATCTGTCATATTTTCGTGTTAGGTTTTTTGGTTGTTGTTGTCACTTACCACAGAACTGCTACTTCCAAAGTCACCATGTGATATATACGTTTATGCCGGTCACGTGGTAGGTATTTTAGGGACCGTACCTCTTTTCAATTATCACGTGATATGTATTTTAGAAACCGGTACAATTTCACCTATCACCGGACAGGTCCCAATTCCAAACTGACCCCCTTTTTTCCCGCGGGAAATTCCCATTAAGTTTCAAGTTTTATTTACTTAAATAATTAAAAAAAATCAAATTAAAATTAAAAAAAAACTATCGTATTGAAAGTTTTTCATAAATATACATTAATAAAACTTCTTAATAAATCTTTTTCATTTCGTAACAAAATTTCATCAAATTTATTAAAGTAGGCTTATAAATTATTTATTTCAGTAGCAAAAAACTAATTGAAATTAAAATAAAAATTCATCATATTGATGAAACTTTATCATACTGATTAAACTTCTTAATAAATATTAATGAAACTTCTTCATAATATTGATGAAACTTCTTCATAAATATGAAGAAACTTTTTATAAATATCAAGAAGTATTTCTTAATTTTGATAAATATTTTTTTCATAATTTTTATTATATTTAAAATAGGTTTCATAAATATGAAGAAACTTGTCATCAATTTGTATTTTTATGAAAACAGTTTCATTATATATGAATTGTTAAATTGGACGAAATTTGTGTTGTTTTTGATCAAATTTATGAAGTTTTTGTATATTTATACAGTGAAAGATTAATTGCCAAAAAAAAATTAACTAAAAATTTTGATTGATTTCAAATTCATTTTAAATTAAAAGTTGAATCATATCGATTAAATTTTAAATTTAAAAATAAATATAATTTTCTATAAACACTATTGACAAGAAATTTAAAAAAACATTCTTAAATTTCACTTTGCATTATAACCCTGCGGTAAAGGGACCTATCACAGGAAACGTCACGTGACCGGTTCATAGTGATAGCGAGCGTTGACGGGAACGGTCTTTTTAGCATGGGCTGATCCTAGGAGGGGGTCAATTGCCCTCTGTGACATGTCACAGGACTGGTCAAAAAGAACATGTCATGGCTTTTAAAGCGGTCACGTAGGTACTTTCGGAACCAGTCCTCTTTTCACCTATCTCGTGATATGTATTTTCGGAACCGGTCAAGTTTTTACCTATTACGGGACAGGTTCCAATTCCCAACTGACCCCATTTTTTCCGCAGGGAATTTATTGAGAATATTCCGATCTAATGTTTTGGAGTTTCATGTCTTAATGCTTTCATTTCTTTTCCGTCTCGCTTAAAATACAACAACTAAAATTTACAATTTTACGAGTATACATTTTTTTCAATATCCGCATCTGCTTAAAATCATTTAATTGTTTATTAAATGCCTGTTAAATACCCAGGAAACAATTTTACACTAATTCTCCAGTACCCTGGTTGTAAGTTTTTTCTTTTTTAAACATTCGTGAAGACGGGAACTCAACAACAATTCATGCAACTAACAATAAAATCATACCAAAAACCATAAGCAACCACACTGAACTGACAACATATGTTTACCTTCTGTTCCTTAATCTTTTTGGTAGTTTTTTTTTGTTTACCATATAGGTACTTCATAGTAGTTTTAGTTCGTTGTGACATACATAACGAGCAAAATGTAGTGAAAAAAAAAAACGTAAAACAATACGTCAATAGCAAACTTAACGCAGCACAACAAAAAGTATTTAAATCCACTTTTACTCATTTTATTTTGAATGAATTTCCTCATTTGTCAGTTTAATTCCACCCGCAAATGATGTTTTTTTTTTGTTTGTTTAAGTGACTTTGTATAAATACATCCATATTTACTCGTACTTTGTATTAAATGTATGCACAGTAATTTAAAGAATGAATTCCTTTTATGAAAAATGTGCCGAAAAATTAAAATAAAAAGTAGGAGGAAAATATGATCATATGTTTCATATGTTAGTATTGATGAAATTGTTTTATAAATCATTTGTCATCAATTCGGCATCAAAAACATAAAAATGTATGACAAATGTTTCATAAATCTTCATTCATCCATCACTTAATGAAAATAAACTTGTAAAAAAATATTATCAAAAAACTCTTACAAATTATTAATATCGGTTACAAAACACTGCTGTTTGTAATTCCCAATAAGTTTGCAATTTTTGTTACTTAAATAACTTTGCTGTCTTTATAAGCTGTCCGATGTAGACACATATCGATGTTTGATATATCTCTGAAGTATTTTGTCCCTACACCAGGGACTTCAGATTTTAGTCAGTTAAAAAACAAAAAAAAAAAAAAAAAAAAAACGATTTTCAATATGTTGTTTCGAGATAAAGCTATTTAAAATTAAGTTTACTAATAAAAAAAAAACAGAAAGAAAACTTTTAAAGTTGTAGGACATAAAATTGTAGTGTGGTGATAAAATACAGTCACTTGCATGCAATAAATTTAAATTCAAAAAAATACATACATTTTAAGGGGAAAATTATCAATATTGTTTCAAGATTGTTGTACAACAACTCTTCATTTTAAATATCAATTCAAATTTTGTTGTTGTAATTTAGAAAAACAGCATTAAAAATAATATGTGGAAAAATGCTATGCATTGGAAATTTTCTTTTCAGATATTTTTGTAATTCCCCAAAAAAAATTTTTGGCTAGACAAACCATATGCCAGAAATCTTATACAAATAAAAATTTCAAAAAATTGTCTTTTAAATGAAGCCAATTTTATTTCATTCTAAATTTATATACCTCTATTTGCCATACTTTTTGTATGAAAACAACGAAAATCCCAAAACAATACTTTGTAAGAGACGAGAGCCGTGGTATGCTATTTGCTCAAAATTATTTAAATTTTTGTAATTTTCGGACTTTCTTTATGTTCATAAATTTAGTTAGAATGTTGTTCTTCCTCAAGTCCAAAGCTATTATCTCTTAAAACTATTGTTTTGGTTTGACAATAATTTTTTTTAATGCGGACAACTGAAGAATTTGGTTTATGAACAAGTCCAGCAAAACTTTGGTAATGGTTGCGTCACCTTGTAATGATAGCTCGTTACCTTTCTCATTATTTGCAAACAAAGTAATATGTAAGTTACTGATTATTGATTACGTAATATATGATTTATAAATGTAAAGTAATAATTGAAATATTTTTGAAAATCTATTTTTAGATACATTACTTTGTGATTTTTTTGTAAGCAAAAGGTTAATGTATGTTTTTTTTGACAACACTAGCGAAAAAACGAAGCGCAACAATTCATTTAAGTTTAAAGCAATCAAATACTATATGCGTCGATAGCTCAGTGGGTAGAGTTCTTGGCTGGCAACCAGATTTCCCTGGTTCGATTCCCATCTTGACCACATTATTTTTAATAACGTTTAAAATATTTGTAATAATTTTTTTTTAATAAAAATTCCACTTTTTTAAAAATCATTTTTAGACACATTACTTTTTCCATTCTCATCTCATCACCTGTAAAATTCATCAGTGAAGTAAGGTGTAAAGTAATCCATGAGCACCAATGGTTACACATTATTTGGTAATGTGTGGGTTTGCTGGGTGGTTAACATTTTTCAAGACACCAATAAAATATATGATATCATATTAGATTTTGAACTTGAGGTAAAACAATGTTTTAACTAAGGTTAGGTGCGAACTGGCTAAATGCAATCTAAACTAAATTTGGGTTTTTAAATTTATGTGAAATTTATAAATTATTCAAATAACTTTTAAACCCTTTTGTCATTTTGTATTTAGTTAAGATTTTTTTAGCAGCTCCTCGCAAACGTTTCTAAATACAAAAAATATAGAAAGTCGTACTTTAAATTAAAATAATTTTGACTAAAAACACCACAATTTCATGTTACTACGTATGCCAAAAAAAAATACAGTGCAAAATTTTAGATTTACCACTTTTTTCCTGAATTGTCTCATATTTACAAAAAAGTTCTGTCCAAGAAACTAATAAAATATAAACTTAAGAATAATTTTCGACTTAAGTATGCAAATATTTAGCAGAAAAAATTAAAATTTGTTAAGTGTATCAAGTTTTTGTGTAATTAGTGACTAAATTAGATTTATTTGTTGGTGTATGGGTTCTTTTTCCAATCAAAACTTAATTTTTAGTTGGCAGGTATGTCATAATGAATCTGCTTTCAAATACTATTTTAAAATATTCATAAAATATATACAAAGGCTGTTTTTTAGAAGCGTAGAAATTTTATAAATTTATAAACCCGTTAAATCTCTGGATTCCAAAAAATTACATAGTCCAAAATCTCGCGATTTTAGGATCAGGATTTCCAAAATACCACAATTTTAAATATCAATCCTGAATTTAAGAAAATTCTCCATCATATATACGAAATGTTTCCTATTGTAGATTTTCGTCTAAGGTAACTTTTAATAGTACAGGGTGGCCCAAAAACAATCGCCCGATGTTGGGTTGCTATATCTTAAAAATGTAACTACATAAGTCATGTTTTTAATGTTAATTTGGATCTTTCGCTTTTTTTAATTAATTTTTGGAAATTATATCGGTCAAGTGGGTACCGCCATTGTTAATGACCATTTAGGATCTTTTTACACTCAGAAAAAAAGTTAGTAGAAAAATTTGTAAACGGTTTTCAATCCCATTTTACTATTTTTGTAAAAAATATATTATTTAGCAAATCTTTTTGCTTGTTATATTTTACAAATTACAGAATTTTTACAGTATATTTACAAATTTTTGTTGCTAATTTCAGAAATCATTTTACAAATTTTTAAAAACCGATTTGCTAAAATTAGCAAAAAAAAATTTTTACTAATTTTAAAAAATGGATATTGAAGGAAATGTAATTTCTAATTAAAACTTACACCTACAATCTTAAATTGCCTTAAAAAAAAGGGATCGGAAGTGAAGATACCGACTCATGTCTAAAAATCAGCCCTAAAACAATTAAAATTTGACCTTAAAATTAAAAAAAATACTGAAATATTTTTCAAAACAGAAATCACCAAATTAAAACAAAATGATAAATTCGTTTACGTTTTTACATTTTTAAGAATTTGATTTTTTTTTAATTTTGTCTAAATTATTAAAAAAAAAAAAAAAATAAAAAAAATTGATGCTCGATAATAAAAATTTCTTGAAATTTTGTACTAATATTAATAATGTTTAGTAATTTTTTTTTGCTGATTTTAGCAAACCGGTTTTAAATTCCACTTTACAAAAAGTTTACTAAAATTTAGTAGCGGCAGCTAATTTTTTCTTCAAATTTCATTGTACTACACGTCAGCAGCCATGTGTTGCTAAGATTAGCAAAAAATACCACTGGACTTAAATTAGCAAAATTTCCCGTAATAACAGCAAAATTTTCAGTTGCCATTACAGACTTTGTTTTGGTGAGTGTACCGCATTTTTCAGCTCATTGATTTTTGCATTACCAACAATGACCTACCCCTGCCCACTGCATTACTTCTAAAGTGAAAATAATGAGTTACTAATAATGTGTTATACAGCTACTTATATTCCATGCCAGCTCCTTGCAAACTGCATTACTTTCAAAGTGATGATTTAATACGGATAAGTTTCTTGAACATTTATTTTTTTTTTATTTCAATAGTATTTTTCAAAAGTATTTCTAAGCAACATCAACATACTTTTAATTTTTTAAATTTCTGAAATTACTCAAAGAATTACATACTTTTCATAAGGAATGGTGGCCTTAGACACAGTTTTATAGTCACTATTATTCTTGTGTAAAGGCTTTTTTTAAAGACATGCGTTTTTCCTTGTAAACAAAACTAACTGATACATATTTAAGATGTTTCTCAATATCTTATTTACTATAGTCGAAGGCCAAGTTGTTGACACCTTTTTCTTATTTTTATATATCGCACCTGTTCCTCTAAAGGGCGTCAACTCAAAATTTTTTAATTTTCACTTTTTGCAAGAAAATGATATACAGTGTTCTTATATACCCTCTGTAAAAATCTTACATACACTCACCAAAAATGTCTGTAATGGCAACTGAAAATGTTGCTGGGAAATTCTGCTAATTTGAGCCCAGCGGTATTTTTTGCTAATCTTAGCAACACATGTCTGCTGACGTGTAGTACAATGAAATTAGTAGAAAAATTAGTAGCCGCTACTAAGTCTTAGTAGACTTTTTGTAAAGTGGAATTTAAAATCTGTTTGCTAAAATCAGCAAAAAAAAATTACTAAATACTAATAATATTAGTACAAAGTTTTAGATTAATTTTTTTTTATCGAGCATCAAAAACTTTGATTATATTTTTTAAAAAAATATATTATACAAAATTAAAAAAAATCAAAGGCTTAAAAATCTTAAAAATTGTTAAAACATAAACGAATTTATTATTTTGTTTTAATTTGGTAATTTCCTTTTTGAAAAATATTTTAGTCAATTTTTTTTTTACTTTTAAGGTTAAATTTAATTGTTTTTAGGGCTGATTTTTAGAACTAAAAAACCGTTTTTAGTGATATTTAAAGTGGATGTCCTATTTTCAGACATGAGTCGGTATCTTCACTTTCGATCCCTTTTTTAATCATATGTAACACTTTAGGGCAATTTAAGTTTGTATGTATAAGTTTTAATTAGAAATAAGTTATTTAGTAATTTTTTTTTTGCTAATTTTAGCAAATCGGTTTTCAAAAATTTGTAAAATGATTTCTGAAATTAGCAACGAAAATTTTTAAATATTCTGTAAAATTTCTGTAATTTGTTAAATGTAAATAGCAAAAAGATTTGCTAAATAATAATTTTTTTACTAAAAATCAGTACGAAAATAGTAAAGTGGGATAGAAAACCGTTTACAAATTTTTCTACTAACTTTTTTTTCTGAGTGTAATTGTTTCTACTCTTTCGCACAAAAAAATACAAATGTATCTCTTTTTGTAATATAAGAGTAGCATCTTTTAAATCAACGAAAGAGAAATATTTTAAGATGTCCCCAAATGGAAGCTCAATTTATATCAGTTTTGTTTCAACTAAAGGAAAATATTTTAAGTTGTGCCTGTTATACTTGTTATACTTGTTATACAGGGTGATTCAGTCACGACCCGCCGAATTTCACCAGCGTATTCCCTGGCTAATTTCATGAAAATATGTCCATTACGACCATTCCCGAAAATGCAAGTGTGCGAAATGGCAGCGGTTTGAAAATTTTCGTATTGGTGGTCGGAGGTAGTAGGGTAAAATTGCTAACTTCTGAAACATTGGTCGGATTTGGTTTTAGGCTTGTTGGAAAGATCTTTGGGAGACACAGAGCTTTAAAAAAAATGGAAAAAAGGCATAAGAACGTGCACATAACCTCAATTTGATCAGCCAGATGGCAGGTAACTTATGTTTTTTAGCCCTACCTCTTACCTTTTCAAAATACTTTGGAACGGTATGACCTCTGGGCTTCCTTTAGGGCATTTTGAAAAGTCAAAAGGTATGGATATCTTTTAAAACATAAGTTACCTGCTATCTGGCTGAGTAAATTTAGGTTATGTGCACGTTCTTACGTTTTTTTCCATTTTTTTTTTAAAGCTCTGTATCTCGATTTCACTTTCTTTTTAAATTTTTTCTTTATTGATTCTGAAAGGTCTCTTGTATACCTCTTGTTCGTATTTCTTTAAATTTTATAGTTAATATTTATGTAAATTGCAGGGTGGCCCAAAATTACCGAAGGGGTTTGAATTCCTAATAAGTTTTTTATTATACTTTTTTTATTTCTTTTCAGTATTTTGTAAAGAAAACTTGGGGAATTCAAAATGGAACAATACACAATTGAAAAACGTGCCCAAATCGTTGAACTTTATTTCTCAAATCAACGGTCCATTGTTTTGACTCAGCCTGGTTTGATGGGTTCGTTAATAGGCAAAACTGCAGGATATGGGTTACGGAAAATTCATGAGTAGCTCAACAGCTACAATTACATCCTAAGTGGAGTGTACTGTTTGGTGCGGAGTTTCGTTGGAAATGATAATTAGCCCATACTTTTTTGAAAATGAAAACGGTGTTGCCGTTTCCATCACTGGTGTTCGATATCGGACAATGTTGGAAAATTTGTTTAAGCCAGCCGTGGAAAACCGTCCGCAAGTATGGTTCCAACAGAATGAAGCTCCAGACTATTTTCCTTTTGGATTATTTGCAAGGAAAAGTACGAGTATATATTAATAAGCCTAGAACCATCCAGCAATTAATCAAATGAATATACGACACCAAATAAATATCATAACACCCAAAGTTTTGCGAAAGGTTATGGAAAATGTTTTGGAAAGAGCAAGAATATGCAAAGCAGATAGTGACCGCTACTTGCAAAATATAATTTTTCGCAATTATATTAAAAATATTCTCCATTAATGTACTGTATTTAAAAAAATGTATAATTATATCTTAAATAATTATAATTATCGGTAATTTTGGTCCACCCTGTATACCCTGTAAAAAGTCTTATTTACTACATACAAAGATTATTTAAATAAAAAACTTAAAATTTTTGGCTAAGCCTAGAAGAACCCTATAAAGAACTTGGGAGTACTTGATAAAACATTAATTATCAAACATTTGTTCTAGGAATTTTTTTTTTAAAAAGATTTTCTCTATCTGGGGTATAATAAATTGTAAATTTTATTTGAAATTTGCAATAATATGATCTTTAACCGATCAAAATGGCACACATTTCCAACAAATTAAAGAATAAATTCATTAGTGGTCCTGGCTTGATACTTGCAAATACGTGTTTGATTCACACTTTTTGTTGTTGTTTTTCTATTTCTTTTTTTAATAAATAAATTTTTTTCTTTTTGATGTTGTTGTTTTATTTTTCTTAATACCTTTTAGTAGTTGTGCACTTGTTGAAATATGTTTTAATTTTTTTTCTATTTTTCCAAAATAATGTCATTGCACTTACTACTCACTCACTCGCTTACGTTTATATTGAAAGAAATAATGATTAAAAAAAAATTTAAAACAATAGACGACACTTGTGTGTCTGCTTTGTTTTTTTGTATACATTTTTATTTATTTTTTCGTCAGGATGTTTATTGTAACGCCGTCGTCGCATATGATGATGTTTTTTTTTTTTGGATAATGATGTCAGGGCGTAGCCCTTTTTAAAATTTAGTAGTTTCACCGTTTTTTTTTTTATTTAATAGATTTTAATTTTCCAAATATGTACATAGTTCCTATTTTAAGTTGCTCTTGTAATTAAATTGTTATTTATGTGTTTTTAAATTCTATAAATAATTTTTAACATTTTCTTTTCTTTTGCTTTCGTTTTAGGATCCTGCTGGTATTTTTGAATTAATCGAAGTTGTTGGCAATGGCACTTATGGTCAAGTCTATAAGGTAAGAATATTCCCTAATTTATACCAGAGATGGACACTAATTTTTTTTTATAAATTATAAAGGGCAGCAACATATAAAGTATTGCGCAAAACAAAAACAAAACGTACAGTGGCTCATATCTTATTTCGTGTGAGAAACATTTTTGAAAAAACCAGGCATAAAATTGGTATATTTTATTCTGGACTCTACAAATAAATGATGCAGTTTTGTAGATAATTTAGTCTTCAATATAAAATACCAAACAAATTTAGACAAATATCAACATTGAAGGACTTATTGAAAAAAAAATCTAAGCAAACACATAATTTTCATGTCACACCTTATTTCGTGTGTTTATTTTTCTTCTTATCTTTTTGAAATAACGGATTCTAAAAACGAACAGTAACTCAAAACATAAACAATAATAATATTAGAAAGAGTGCGTCTATTCAAAAGTATTAAACTCAGTTTATAATTGCGTGCTTTTACAAGATGAGCCGATACACTTTAATAAAAAATGCGAGTTAGTTATTAAATACTTCCAATGTGGAAAAAAACCAAAACAAATTACTGAAAGTGTTGATTCAAGTCCATCTACGGTTCAGTATATTATTTAGCGTTTTGTTCGAAAAAAATCTTATGCACAACAAAGGAAGAAAGGCCCCACAAAAATTTTTTTTTGTTGAAAATGAGAGGTAGATTTTGATACAGATTAGAGAAGATCCCATGTTAAGTGTTCCAGCGGTGGCCAAGGGTGTTGAAATATTTTGTGGCAAAAAGTGTTATCAAGAAACTCTACGCAGTGTACGTAGTGCTGCTAATTATCATGGGCGCACAGCAAGAAACAAACCGTTTATTTATAATCAAAATCAAAAAGTCCGCATACATTCCGCAAATGACAAAACAAAAAAATTTCTTTCTAGAACACAGTAATTTTTGCCGATGAGATTAAATTTAATATTCTAACATCAGATAATAAGGTGGCGTCAACCAAAAACGGGGTTAAAAAAAGTTACCTAACACAGTAAAACATGAATGCCAAAATGTAATGGTTTGGTTAGATTTGCTGAAGCGATATTTACCCCAAAGCACATTCAGAAAAAAACGTTGGTAGAAAAATTTGTAAAAGGTTTTCAAGCCCACTTTACTTTTTTTGTACTGACTTTTAGTAAAAAATTATTATTTAGTAAATTTTTTTGCTATTTACGTTTTACAAATTACAGAACTTTTACAAATTATTTACAAACTTTTGTTGCTATTTCAGAAATCATTTTACAAATTTTTGAAAACCGATTTGCTAAAATTAGCAAAAAAATTTGTACTAATTTTAAAAAAGTGGATATTGAAGGAAATGTTATTTCTAATACTTGCAACTTTACATACAAACCTTAATTGCCTTAAAATGTTACTTCGATTGAAAAAAAAAATAATCGGAACTGAAGATACTTTTCACAACCGACTGATGTCCAAAAATAGAAAATTTAATTAAAATAGCACTAACAAGTTTTTTAGTTCTAAACATCAGCCCTTAAACAATTAAAACTAGCAATTTAAAACAGAGTGATAAATTCGTTTGTTTAAAAAATTTTTTAAATAAAAAAATGTTCGATAAAAAAAATATAAATTTGTATATTCGATTCGTAAGGCAATTTCAAAAGAAATTAGCAGTGTAACAAGTGTATCCAAAAATAATTGAGTTAATTTGTGCATTTTAATATTTTTTTTAAATTAAAATGTTGCTATATTTTACAATTCATTGAGTTTACAGCAATTTACTAAAGTTTAGTAGCGCTTACTAATTTTTTATACTAATTTGATATTAGTAATATTTAGTAAATTTTTGTTGCTGATTTTAGCAAACCAAATTTAAATTCCACTTTATACAAGATTTACTAAAATTTAGTAGCGGCTACTAATTTTTTTTTTACTAATTTTATCTATACAAACATAAGTTGCTAATATATATTTTTAAAAAAATAAGAGAAAATGCTCATCAGTCTATAAAATTTTTTCAAAATATATCGCAAACACAGAGAAATACGAGACAATCTGAAAACTTAATCTCCTCAAGATATCGTTTGGAATTGACAAAGCAGCGAGTTACATTTTCTGGACCGCATGAATTTAATCGTTTGCCTTATGAATTACGAAATATTCAGGTTCTATCAGCATTTAAAAATCACATAAAGACTTACTTACTGCAAAATATAAAAAAACTTCGTATGTAAACAATAAAATCATTTACAAATAATATAGTCATACCTTAAAATTGTATAAAAATAAGGAAATATATATGTATGTATATTATTTATGTATATATAGGTGTTTTTTTAATTTTTTTAATTTATTGTTTTGTTTTTTTTTTTAATTTATAATTTTTTTTTTCTCTTCTAAATATGTAACATAATGTTGCCATACAGTCTCTTTAAAGCCTTCAAGGCGCTGAGACAAAAAATCAATTGTAAAATGAAATTATTTTGAATTAATAAAATAAAAAATAAATAAATAAAAATAAATTATTGTACTACACGTCACCAGACATGTGTTGCTAAGGTTAGCAAAAAATACCGCTGTGCTCGAATTAGAAAAATTTGCTGTAATAACAGCAAAATTTGCAGTTGCAATTACAGACTTTTTTTGGTGAGTGTAGTGAATACTTGGACGTAGGTGACACGTTCCGCTTCTGCCAAAATAACGATGCCAAGCACAAATCCAATATTGTGCAGACTTGGCTAATTTGGAATTGCCCACACGTCATCCAAATACCCGCACAAACCCCAGATTCAAATGTGATTGAAAGTTTGTAGCACATTCTAGAACTGGGTATTCGAAAACATCATATTTCTAATGACGAAAGTTTGAAAGCGGCACTAAAGGAAGAGTGGACAAAAATTTCGCCTCAATATACTAAAACGATGGTTTAGTCTATGCAATCCAGATTAAAAGCTGTAATAAAGCAAAAAGATACCCTAAAAAATATTAAATAATTTTTTTTCATCATATTTTATATATATTTTTTTAATGTTATAGTTATTGCCATAGACGAAATAAGCTGTTCAGAAATTGTCCTCACACGAAATGTGAGCCACTGTATGTTTCTTCTTTTAAGTTTTTTTTAGCAAAAAAAATGCTTGGGTTTTATATACTAATGAAAATAGTATTTAAGAAACATATATGTGACAGCGCATACACTCACCAAAAAAAGACTGTAATGGCAACTGAAAATTTTGCTGTTATTACGGGAAATTCTGCTAATTTGAGCCCAGCGGTATTTTTTGCTAATCTTAGCAACACATGTCTGCTGACGTGTAGTACAATGAAATTAGTAGAAAAATTAGTAGCCGCTACTAAATTTTAGCAGACTTTTTGTAAAGTGGAATTTAAAATCTGTTTGCTAAAATCAGCAAAAAAAATTATTAAATTTTATTAATATTAGTAAAAAGCTTTGAATTTATTTTTCTTATTGAGCATCAAAAATTTTGAATATATTTTTTAAAAAACGAATTAATCATTTTGTTTTAATTTGGTAATTTCTGTTTTGAAAAATAAATTTTAATTGTTTTTTGGGCGGATTTTAAGAACTAAAAAACCTTTTTAGTGCTATTTTAAGTGAATGTCCTCTTTTTAGACATCAGTCGGTATCTTCGCTTCCGATCCCTTTTTTTATATATGTAACATTTTAATGAAATTTAAGTTTGTAGGTGTAAGTTTTGATTAGAAATAACATTTCCTTTAATAACCACTTTTTTAAAATTAGTAATATTTTTTGCTAATTTTAGCAAATCGGTTTTCAAAAATTTGTAAAATGATTTCTGAAATTAGCAACAAAAATTTGTAAATATTCTGTAAAAATTCTGTAATTTGTAAAATGTAAATAGCAAAAAGATTTGCTAAATAATAATTTTGTACTAAAAATAAGTACAAAAATAGTAGAGTGGGATTGAAAACCGTTTACAAATTTTTCTACTAACTTTTTTTTCTGAGTGTAGAGAATGGGACCTAAGGGTAAAAATGTGGACAACATCTGAGCATCGAATGAGACCGATCCCATGCCCCAAAAGTGTTCCCTCCCAGAGATATGCGCGTTTTATGAAAGTGAAGTCGACGATTCTAAGCGCAAATAGAAAGGGACCTAACGGTAAAATTTATTTATTTTAATTTTTTCCCCTACTAAATTAACAAAGGAAGAGGAGCAACCGAATCTTTTTTTTTTTTGAATCGTCAAAACATAAACCCCGGATCTCTTTATACAAGTACCATTCACGCTTCATTGATAACCCTGGTGACGGAATTATAATTGGTTTGTCATTGAAACTGGTATTGTTACTCAGATGTATGTTTTCATTTATGCTGGCTGAATTCGCAAACAGTTTACATTGCACTGGTGACGAGCAATAAATACAAAGTAATGATACTTCAATATTCCAATTAAAGTTTTATATTTAGTGGAGAAGTATTCGTCCCATTTTCTCCACTCAACAACAGGCTCACTTGAGTTTGGAAGTCGAATAGGTACAGGAACATTAAATCCATTACGAGATGATTTTCTAACACAATCAACTACATCCATGAAGCAGTCGATTTGAAAACTCCGAATAAACGATAAGGTGAAAACTTTGTATGTCCTGTTAACAAAAAGTTCAATTCAACTGCCTCACTTTTGGAAGTATCGACAAGGTGTTGTAAATATCGTATCATCGCATTGTTTTTATTTTGTGAAACACAGTTATCAGCGAATATCACTAATTTTTTAGTTGAATGCACTTCTCGTAGGTAGTAATCAAGCATTGATATTACTGAATTCGTACCTTTTCCAATGGAATCGCTTTCGTCAATACAGAAGATGTGTTGAACATTTTGACGTTCGTTTGTAATTCCGAAAATTGCTGTTTTGCGACCTGATTTAAAGTATGCAGTTCCTATTTGCTGTGGACCCGACGGAAAGCTAACATTTTGAGCATAATCCATAGATATTACTAGATAATCCTCCTCTGGAATACCTGGATACATGACATTTGGATCGGGCTTGACTAATGTTTTCAAGTCGTTGTAGTACTCTCGCTGAGTGCTGGCAGATTGCAAATGATCAGAATACACCTTCAATGCTGCTTCTTTTGCAAGATTTCGACACAATTCGCACAAATCGTATGCCGGCTTCATAGTGACGATGTGGGGACAATATTTCTTTCACAGCGTTTGGAAAGTGCGAAGTTTTACGATTTTACCACCCGGTTCGACGCTGTTGGTGTATCTAGTGTAAACAGAAGTCTTACTTTCAGTAGTTGGAAGCTTCAATAAACGATAATCACGATGATTTGGTTGATGTCCAGGTAAAGTGATAGCAACAGTTTTAGCAAAACGGCAGCTAAATGAAACAATTTCTTTTTTTTTCCAAAATAGTTAAAGCATCTGTACGATTAATTTTATTCGTCATGCCATGTTTGCGTGGATAAACACCATTTTTGTCGTAATGTTCGATTAGATTTTTGTAGCGTTTAATTCCCATTGTATACAGGAAGAAGTACATATCACGGCACATCGGCAAACTTCGAAAATTATATATCTGATTGTACCGTTTCTTCATAGCTCGCGATCGATCACCAACTTTTGACCTGAGCATTGCATCGTCACGGTGAGCTGCCAGATGTGCGAGAATAATTAAATCTTGGGATTCCTTTTCTAAATTCATGAAAGACGTACGAAAATTCACAATCATCTTCTTAGGGATCACTTCATTGCATTGATTTGAACAACACGGAGGTATTATTGAACCATACAGTTGAGCAACTACCTTTTCTTCGCGTAAATCAAGATCAGATTTATCAAGGTACATATTATTGGTATCATCTTCAGAGTCACTATCCGATAATTCTGAGAAGTGATCGCCATCATCCTCGTCATCAGGGAAGCGATAAAGTAAATCTACTTCTTCGAATTCGTCCACCATTTCATCCTAAAACAAACAGTAAGAATGTTATCAGTTTTAAATTATTTTCGCGAATTACTTAATAAGGTTATGTGAAAAAATTTTCGTACTAACAGAGTGATATTCACGATTTAAAAGAATTATAAATGAGTATTTATTGATATCAAACTCATGGAAACAGCGCGCTAGGTAGAAAACAGTAAAAACCAACTACACAAAACAAGAGGTAGGGACGACCTACACGTTCCTGACGTCATGAGATGTGTTGCTTTCAAATGAGACCAATACCAAAACGCTCAGTGATGGTACACCAAAGATACACGTTTTTAAATCTTTAAAATTGCTCTCTGAACAAAACCGGTTTTTACCCTTAGGTCCCTTTCTATTTTGCGCGAGGCATATACAAAAATTTATCAAAATAAATGTATGTGCAATACAAAAGCAACAAAATGAGAAATATTCAGTTATATGAAAATATAAAAATATATCGCTGTTTTTATTTGCATACACTGATAAAATTTTAGCTCATAGTATTAATGAATCGGTTTTATTATAATCGATTCATTGATTTAATGGAAATTTATTGTTGCTGTGAATAATTATTAATTAATTTTTTTTTTCGCAACTTCATAAAAAATTCAATGAATTAATAAAATTGTTTTCCAATTTATTTTGGAAAAAAAAGTAAAGTAATAAGATAATGACCACTTATTACTTTTAGGACATAGCGAACAAAGGTTATTAAGCGAGTAAATAGCCCGGAAATTAGTTGATACCATGTTTTTGCTGTGTGACAATAGAACAACGAAAAAAATAATCAAAAAGTCAAATCATACACGGAAACTACTCTAAATCAGTTCCAAAGAAAAAAAATTGTACAAATTAAGCCGCGACCGTCCATCAAAGCTCCATAATAGAGATGAATAAAAAATTGAAGCCATTATTAAGAAAGACCGATTCACAAAAAAGCTACAGAGTTGAAGGGTTGAATGATCGCACTGAAACGCAAGAAGACGCAGCAGACAATAACTTATGTACTTCGTAACGGAATATAAAAAATAATGCAAACGATTTTTGGGAAAAAGTACACTTTAAATAGTTTAAAGTAAAAATAACAGAAAATGCCATTTGCAAAAAATTATATTTCATTTAAAAACCGGGCTACTTACTTTTCATTTAAATCAAATAGTTTTTGTAATTTATTTTTAAAAGTTGTTAAAACAACTGACACATTCTTAAGAAACAAATGATTAATCATTTAAAATAAATTTTAAAATATTACCTACCAATTCCGTAAAAATAACTGATTTATATATTTGAAATTGTTTTCGTTTTTGTATTTTTGTTTGTTTTTAATCTATAAAATGTATGTATGTCTATAGACATATTTTTTGTGAATGTGTATGAATATGCATAAATAGTTTCGTATATAAATAAACAATTAAAAAAAAAAACAAATTGGATTTTTTGAATATTTTTTTTTTAAGAAAGCGAACAAAATTTAATTTTTAATAACTGTAACGGACACAAATAAACCACAAATTTCCATTTTCCCAATAAATATGGCAATACGAAGACGACTTCCCAATCGTATTACCTAGATGCAAAATTTTATTGCGGCAACAATCGCCTTCGCATTGCGGAAGATACCCCACTTGGTAGAAAACGTGTTCCGAAAGCAACACATTTAAGCATTTCTTTTAGATGATAAATAGACAATATTGTTAAACTATCATCTGGAAGATAAAAATCTATAGCCAAATATCGCGGAAGTTAAAAAGAAGTCATTGCCAGATAAACCCACAAAAAAAGTATGCTTTGATATATTTTGAACACTTTTTATTTTTTGTATTTAGTTTTTAATAACGCCATGCCCCAGTTAATCTTTGGTAATGGATGCGATATACTCATGCGTTATCTTGTAATGATAGCTTGTTATCTTTGTCATTATTATCAACCATAAAGTAATAAGTTACCGAATATTGATTACGTAATATATGATTTTTTACTTTACTTTGTGTTTTTTTTTTTTGTGAGCAAAAGGGTAATGTATGTATGTTTTGACAACACAATATATGCGTCGATAACTCAGTGGCTAGAGTTCTTTGCTGGCAACTAGAGTTTCCAGGTTCGATTCCCATCATGACCGCGTATTTAATAACGTTTAAAATATTTTTTAATAATTTTTTTTGATAAAAAATCCTCTTTTTGAAAATCTACTTTAAGACACATTACATTTTCCATTCTCGTAACCAAATAAGTAACCCCTTACTTTATTAGCTTTAAAGTATTGGGTCTATACATTACTTTGAGGCTCATCGCCAGTAAAATTCTTCAGTGAAGTAAGGTGTAAAGTAATCCATGAGCACCTATGGCTACACATTACTTTACACATTATTTGGTAATGTGTGGGTTTGCTAGCGCCATTTATCTGTCTTTCGTGGATTTTGTGAAAGTGAGTTAATGATGCAAGAGTGTCCGAAAAGTCATAGTCTATGCCCTGTAAAAAATCCCACGTCTATTTAAAGTAGTTTTGTAGTTCTTGTATCAAAACAATTCATTCTATGTCCAAAAAACCCAAATGCGTGGAGCAAAAAAGACCCAAGTGAACGAAATGCATTTTGATTTGAACGCCCATTTTCATAATAAGCCTGAATAACTTTAAAGCGTTGCACGATTGTGTATCTTTCCATGGTTCATATTGAGTTAGTCTTGAGAAATGTCAAATGAAATGCAGAAAAAAACTTGACGTTTAGGTGTGGTTCACATTCAACATTGGCCCTTAAAATTTAACCACCCTTTACAAAAATTTACCTAAATAAAATAACCCCATTAAAGTAGTTTCTATTTAATGTTGTTTTTGCTTGATTTTATTTTTTTATCTGTGTGTTGAACTTTTTAATGAAATTTTATGTATTAATAAAAAGTTTTACTGAACGAAATTGATGTATATCATTTAGATAATTTTCTTACTGTACCCCGAGTGTGAAATCCTATTTAACTACCTCTTTATTTATAATTGCTTATCAAGTTTACCGATTCCCATAATTCGGCAGTAACAATTGTTGCAATCGAATAAGGAAATAGCAATTATTTTGACAACATAAACAAACCTGTTTTTTTTTTCATAAAATTTAATTATTTAAAATACAATTCCAGATATGTATTTTTTAAAAAATCACGTAAAATTTTAAACTCTTTCTAAGGTATAAAATCGAATACTTTCAAAATAACAACTGTATAAAACAAAAAAAAAAATAAAAAATAATCTCTGCTTAATATAATTCTATTGTTTATTTATTCCATATTTAATGTTTAGATCAGGTCGTGGTGGTCGTACAATTTGTGTTTTTTTTCTGATTTGCTTCTTGTTTAAAAAGTCTGTTGTTGTCTTGTCTGATTGTCTGTCTTTTTAGTTGGTTACGACGTCTTTCTTTTGTAATTCACAAAAGAAAAATTTAAAGCAATAATCACATCTTAACTGAACTTAACAATGGGTTTGTGTCTATTAGCTAAACGAAGCGATGTGCATGCAATTTAGAGTATTCAAAACCGAAAACCAAACTAACCGGTTTTTTCATTTAAAAAAAAACCGATGCCTTTCGGTTTTTTCCTAAAATAAAATAAACTGAAAACCGAATTTTTGGTGTCGGTTAACACAAATTTTCAAATGGGACAACATAATGGCTTAGTTTAAGTACGATTTACGATTTAGTTGGGTTGAGTATTCTGTATCTCCAGCACCGCGACCAAGTAGATCTATTGTGCACCCTCTAGTGGTTCCTCAGTTGTTCTCCAGTGCAGCCTTGAGTTAGCAGTACAATATTCTTCACTTCCAGTTTCTTGTATTGCTCCTCCATAATATCAGGTCTGCCAAATGTGATAAATCGTAGGTATGCAAAGGCGGGACATATAGCCATTACATGCTCCATGGTCTCCTCATCCTCCATACAATATCTGCATGTCGTATCTCGATCATGTCCCATTTTGTTCAGGATGTAATTACATGTATAGTGTCCTGTGATTGCTCCACATAGGAGTCTTAGATGTGGTCTGTTCATCTGAAGGGCTTCTCTGCTCCTCTTTTCATTGTACAAGAACTTCTTTGAATGTTTTAGTGGTTTCTGTTTGTTGCAATATTCAATGGATTGCGTCTTGATGCGATCCGATATCATTTTTGTGAATTCCTTTTACGTGAAACCAAATTGAGGACACGGGCCTATAAATGGCAGTTCCGCACCTAGTCTCGCTTGTTCATCAGCTGTTTCATTGCCTTCATGCCCACTGTGACCTGGTACCCAAATAAGTGTTACCTTATTATTGGTCGCCAGTTGGTTGAGGGCTTTATGGCACTCCAGCACTGATCTATGGTGATAGATGGGATTTTTCAGGGCCTTTATTACAGCCTGGCTGTCCGACATTAAGTTTATCTTTGTCCTCAGAAGATTCCTTCCAACTTTTTTTATAACAAAAACTATGCATTTCAATGATTTTTTAATACTTTATTGCTCTTTTTACCCTCTCAAAGTTGTTATCATTGGTTGATTTTCATTTTAAATGATGGTTCTGTTTCTGTCTAACTTTTGCTGTTTCCTTCTACAAAGAAATCTATTAAAAATACTAGAAACTATCCTGTGTCATACGGCCTTTAAGACATCGATTCGCAAACAGTATATGTAACTTTGTCGGTTTGTGTAATTTTATAAAATTTGCTACTAAATAATTAAAATTTTTAGGATTTAACGAGAAATTATCTGTTCTTGTCTTGAGTTATGTTATGTCCTCAATAGAGGCCGTCACAAATTTCGCTAAATTTTTTTCAAAAATTCGGGAAAAAATATTTATATGGTATCCGAAGAACTAGTAGGTATTTCTTAAAAATATTACAAATCGCTTAAGATTTTTGTTTTAATATCGTTATTTGAACTTTTTACAGCCGTTTAAAAAAAAAAAAAAAAAATATTTATCGAACAAACCGAAACCCGGTTTTTCGGAAAGACAGGTTTTTTTTTAAATACTCTAATGCAATGCATACAAAATTATGAGGTACATACTCCCGACAAGAGTGTCTCATTTTAACACAAGCATCAGATATAAAGAATATGTAAAAGAAGAGAGTAGCCAGTGTTGCCAGAAAAAGAGATTGTTCTTAAATTGAGGTGTTTAATATTATTTTTGAGGTGAGGGATTTGAAGATTTCACGAAATATTAAAGATTTTAAACTTATTTTTAGTTATATTTTGCGATTTATATTATATTTTATAACTATTAATTTTTAACTGAATTTAGAATTTATATTTAAACAAATTTTATTTTAGGCAAAAATTAAAATAAATTTCCATTAAACTAATTTTTCATTTTTAAAGCTTGTATTCACAAATGTTAAAAAAAAATTAAAGGAGGGTTATTTAGCGATTATTATTATTTTCTTTAATAAACTTATTTTAACTTTATTATGCGATTGTGAGTATAGGCTTAAAAGTTTACCCAAAATTGTCTTGAAATTTTTAAGAATTTTCCAAAATTGTTCAACAATAAATCATTCAATTTATCAAAATGAATAAAATTGTTTATTTAAGCGATTATTTTTTTTATAAATACAGTATATTATTGGGGAATTTTATTTTTTCTTTATTTTATTCCGTACGTGCTCTTTCTATCATAGTTTTTTTTTTTTTTTTAATTTCGTTAGTGTATGAGCTTTATTTTAATAAAAAATTCTACATCTCTTACAAAAAATTTAAAACATCAAAAACATACTGGCGTAATCATAGTCAAAAATAAAGTATACTATAGGAGTTCTACAGTAGACTTTTCTTATAAGTATACTTTGGGCCTTACTATAGGCAAGTAAAAGTATACTTTAATCTTTAAAATTTAAACTAGCTGAAGTTGGTTTTTATCAAATTTTACAATAGCTGTTTTCTGCCACGAAAATTTTTTGAAAAAAAATGTTTGAATTGCAAAATATTGAAAGGAAAATTATATCAATAAATAAGGGATTTGCATTATTAAATTTAATAAATATTTTTTTTTTTATAAAAATACACTTTTCTTTCCTTTTTTTCTAAAGTTTTTCCATTTCACATTTTGCCTTTGCAAATTCTTTATTTGCACACTTTTTTCAGCTAATATAAAATCAGCTGATCATTGCTGCCACTTGTTTATTTTTTTGTACAAAATGTATGAGGGCATTTGGTACGTTTAATGTGATACCCATTTAAAACTGGCTTTAATTCTGAATATAATACCAAAATATATTATAACAGGTTTTTAATTTAAAGCCGTTTTTTGACTTTAGTGTGGAACTATGATTACAGGCCACTATGTTTAAGTTGAACCCCTTTCGACAAGAACTCTCTGAAAAATCCACTGCTTTAAAGATTGTTGTGAATCAAAGCACTTCAAAATTTGTGAGCTGGGTAACCGATTTTTTCTATAATTTTTTTTTTGCTTTAATTATACTTAAAATTGCATTATGGACAAATTTGGGGATTAAACATTTTTCGGGGAATTTTTGGAGATTTAAAACTTTTCTGGCATCACTGAGTATAATTTAAAAATAAACATTTTTGTTATTTCTTTGTTTCGTGTTTAAAAACTAATGATGAAGAAGATGATGGGATGAACAACGTCAAAAAAAAACTTTGAAAAAGAAGACATCGACTCCAAATGACGGGAGTCTCCAACTCCCAACCATAAAAACAGACATTTAAACAAACAAAAAGTTTACTTTTTTACCTCATGTAAAATCTCTTGTTGAAGAATATACGTGGGATATTTGTGGAGTCTTCGATTGAAGATTTTAATTTAAGCAAATGAATTTTTTAAGAATTTATTTGATTTCTGAATTAAAACGATTATATGGTAAAATATATGATGTATGCGATTTTTTAAAATTTCGCTTTGACACCTTCCATATTTTTTGAATATAGTCCATTTTAAAAGTTGCACACAAAAAACAATTCTTTAAAAAAAATTGTACTTTTTCTATTTTTTGTTTTTATGCTAAAGATTTGCTTTTTATTTTTACAAAAGGTACAAAATTTACAAATTTTAAATATTTTTTGAATCGAGTTAACACCAGTGTTTCTAATTCGGTTAATCGACTAACCGATTCCTTGATTAATCGTCTCTACTTTGGTCAATGTCTAAATAAATAATTTAAAACTCAAATAATTATTCGAACCGAATAATCGGTAAAATTAGGTCGATTAACCGCTTAAATTTTAAATATAATTGTTTCTGTTATTATTTCTAAAATCTTCCTAAATTCTTTAATTTTGGCTAAGAACGTAGCAAAAAAAAGTCCTGTGACCGGTCCCTATTAGAATGAACAAGTCACGTGACGTATCCTGGAATAGGTCCTTTTCCCGCAGGGTAAGGACTAGACAGGATTATGCGTATCCAAACATTTTATAGACTACAAAATTTACAAATTTGTGAAAACCGATTTGCTGAAATTAGCAAAAAAAATTATTAATTTTAATATTGGATATTGAAGCAAATGTTATTTCTAATAATTAAAATTATACAAACAAACTTAATTGCTTTAAAATATTACATAGGTTGAAAAAAGGGATTGAAAGTCCAAAAATAGAACATCTACTTAAAATAGCACTAAAATTTTTTTAGTTCTAAAAATCAGCCCTTAAAACAATTAAAATTTTACCTTGAAATCCAAAAAAAATACTAAAAATGAAAACAAAATCATAAATTCGTTTATGTTTTTACTATTTTTTAGCCTTTGATTATAAAAAAATATAAATTTGTATATTCAAATTCGTAAGGTAATTCCAAAAGAATTGAGCAGCTTTAAAGTGTTTGTTACACTTAAAAAATGATTGGGTTAATTTGGGTATTTTAATAATATATAAAAAAATTTTGCTATATTTTACAATTCATTGAGTTTACAGCAATTTACTAAAATTTAGTAGCACTTACTAATTTTGTATGCTAATTTGGTTGTACTAATATTAATAATATTTAGACATTTTTTTTTTCTGATTTTACCGGTTTTAAATTTCACTTTACAAACATTTTACTAAAATTTAGTAGCGTCTACTCATTTTTTCTACTAATTTTATTGTACTACACGTCAGCAGACATGTTTACTTCTACTGTGTGACCACACTTTCTTTTAAAAGAGTCCTCAGATTCCTCCCAAAAATCACAAGTTGCTTAGGCCTGATTCTGAAATTGTTTTGAATTTCCCTGAACAAACATTTTATACCACCAACGCAATAGATTTAACTTGATATGTCAAATAAAAGCAGCACTGTTTTTCTATTGATGAAAGATATACATTTATTTTGCATTAAACGATTAATTGACCCTAATAACCGATTATTAACCGAATGACCGATTATTAATTGGCAGAGTCGAATAATTGGAAACACTAGCGAAATCCAACTCCACCAGATTTTCTAAATTTGTTTTATTCGTACAGCATAAGATTATCCAGCATTAAAAACTCTTCATCCATAAAAATCTAATGCAATTTAAATATTTTAATACTAATTGCATTTAATTATGTGATCATTTCATTCGGTTTGAACAGCACGTAGTAGATCACGCCGCGCCGGTCCCACCAAATACAGAGCATAAGCTTTATGCCATGAATATTCGGCTTTGCGAAGGATGTTCATGGCTGTTGTTGTAATGGATCAACTTTTCATCAGTAACAAGCCCTTTCTTTTTCCCGTTTGAGAAGCTGTTCATAAGCGAAAAATCGCATTTCGACGTCGCGTAGCTTCAACTCGTATACCTTTTAGGCGTTTGCTGTCGACTGTCGACTCATCCACTCCCAATGGTTCTGACAACTAAAGTGTTGGCATTTATCCACATAGAGCAATGAATTCAATTATTCATCTTCAAACTTTTTGGGTTGACCCTACCATTCCTTGTCTTCTAGCTCAAAATTGCCACTTTTAAAGCGACCCAACCGCTCTTTGTTCGTATTGGAAAGACATTAAAGAAAAATAAAAAAGAAAATTTACGGAATTACAATTCTTGCTCAGATAAATCTGAATCGTTCAGACACATAGTCCTATTGTCATGAAAACTAAGATATACCGATTATACTCTGTCGCCATAGCACTGATACCTTTGACCGGGAACGCCAAGTCCAAGGTAATTATTTGGTAAGATTTGCATTTATAATTGATTGGCGGTATCTACATATGAATCATGAGTATACGCTTGAACTCCCAGTACTTTTTGTATATAATTTTTTATTAAATACGGCAAAACCAAAATAAAGCATAATGTTTTAATTTTCCAATGGAAACTTTGTTGCATAAATCAAAAACTTTCGTGTGCAGCAAACAATATTTATTTTACGTGAAAGTTAGGTATGTGAAATAAAGTTAGGTTTACGGATTTAGAAAAAAGATACAACTTTCAATATCAAAAAATTTTTTCAGAAATTTTAACTTTATTTTCTTTGAAATATATTTCTAATTGTTAACTGACATTTATATGTGTGCATTTTGACAAGTAAAAACTAGCATGAGTAAAAAATTAGGAAGTTTCTGCTCTGTCTTAATATATTTTTAGTAACTGCAATCCTTTTCTCAAGTGCACTTTTACATTTACCCACGTACATTTTCTTCGGTTCATTTTCTTCTTAAATTGTTTTTGTATTCATTATTTTTGGTGTTAAGTTGCAGTTAAAAAAATATGTGTTAGACTATAAACATTTTTGTTTTTAGTTCAACAACAGCATGTTCTTGTTTGTTGTTTCTCTTGTTATTGTTTGTTAACTTGAACTTGTATGTCAGCTATACCAAACCAAACTATGCTAACCATCCATCCATCCGCCCATCTTATCCATTCATCTTCACAATTTAATTTTGTTTGTCATTTGAACATGCGTCCTTTGTTATTGTATTTGTTGCTGTAACTGATGCTATTGCTGCTGTTGCTATTAAAAATCCAAACACACGCGCACTTTGTGGGGGTCAGGGTGATTTTTTTTTGAAGTCTATTTTTTTATTTAGATTTGTAACATTTTTATATTCTTGTTTTTGCTGTAATTTTTAAAGTGGGAATTATAATTATGTATGTACAGTGACCCACAGCTTATTTCTTATGAGGAACATTTTTGAAAAAATATGCATAAAAGCGGTATATTTTATTCTGATCTCCACAAATAAATGATGCAGTTTTATAGATAATTTAGTCTTCAAACACCCGCCTAATCCCCAGATTTAAATGTGATTGAAAATTTGTAGCACATTCTAGAACTGGATATTCGAAAACACCTTATTTCTAATGACGAAAGTTTGAAAGCGGCACTAAAGGAAGAGTGGACAAAAATATCGCCACAATACACCCTATGCTATCTAGATTAAAAGCTGCAATAAAGCACAAAAGCTACCCTACAAAATGTTAAATAATTATATTTTTAACAATTTATATATTTCTTTTATTAAAATCAATGGAATGGAATCCGCATCGCGATCGATGGAATGGAATCCGCATCGCGATCGATGGAATGGAATCCGCATCGCGATCGAGGCTGGTACAGGCTCGTTGTAAAACCAACTTCAGGATATATGGTGCTGTGCCCCTGGACCAAAGTTTTAAGAATGGAACTCTTGATCAGGACACACTCGATTAACTAGATCTGGACACCACTTGTTGGTATTTACGGATTTCTACAAAAAAGTACAAGTCTGCTCTACGAAGGGTTTGAGGAGAAGTTCCAAGTGGGTAAAAATACTTATATCATGTCTGATGAAAAAGTTATTATTAATATTTTATTGATTATTTTTGGCCTAGTGATTATAGTATGTCTCATATCTCTCAACAAATAAGATAACAAAAACACGATGACTCTCAGTTGTGCTGGGAACACGAGGAGCACGCTAGAAACGAATACACGTACGAGGGCGGATCAATAAGTCCGTGACTTTTGAATGAATCAGTTTTTTTTTTGAAAAAAAAAAACAATTATTAATATTAATCAATACACTTAGTCCAACGTTTCTCCGATTTTCGTATCCCTTCCAAAAAATAGGATTTTTTGAGTTCCATAAAATAGGCATTTGTTTAATCAATAATTTCATCGTTGGAGCTAAATCTCTTTCCACCGAGCAATTTCTTTAGGTTTTGAAATAGGAAATAGTCACTTGGGGCTAAATCCGGAGAATATGGCGTATGAAGTACCAATTCGTAGTCCAATTCATGGAATTTTGCCATTGAGAGTACACACGTGTGCACCCGTGCATTATTATGGTCAATTAAGAGCAAACGCGGCAAGCATCTTGCAGACAGCTTTCTTAAATCCAACTGATAATTTGAAATCAAAACCACACTGCCATATGAAATGCCTACGGCATAAAGAATCTCACGCACTTTTACTATTCGTGGATTTTTTCGACATTTTCGGGTGTATTGACCTTAATTGGCCGTCAAGAACGTTCAGCGTCATTTGTACTTGTGCGACCACAACGAATGTGCAGAGTCCCCATAGCCCCCGAAATTCACTTATTTCCATTTTTAAAAAAATCCACGAGGTTGTCTGTTTTGAACAGCCGTTAAACGCAAAGTAAATAACGTAACTTGCTCAAAATTTAACAGTAGTCTATTAACAAGTGGTACTTGATGCAAGCAGTTTTGCATTTCATATAACTACGAGGGAAGTTTGAAAAGTCACGGACTTATTGATCCGCCTTTGTACTTTTAGCGAATAGGAGGCGTGCGGTCCCCTCGTGGAAATGTAACCCTTAGAAGTACCTAATAGATACGTCTAAAACTTAATATCTCCTAACAAAGAAGATCTTAAACTACTACCGGTAAATTCATTAAAGTTATATGTAATTGCGATTGCCACTTTGACCGTATGACATGCTGTCTTAATCACAATTTTTTTTGGAAGTTATGTATGTTTGTTGGCATAACGTCTAGTCATCGTGTTATTTACCACCCAAGATATCTATTAATATTTATTATAAGTTTTCGTTGCCTACATAAATTTGATTGAACTATTTTACTATTTTTTCTTCTTCTAATAACATTCGCAAAATATGTACAAAACTGGTGGATTAAACTAACGCGGCTTAACGTTAAAAGACTGCTTACAGTGTATTGAAACTTTTTTTTTCGTTTTAGCCGTTTTTTTACAACACAATAGTAGTTAAGCAAGTTGTCAAATTCTTATACAACTTATGAAAAAAATCGAAAAATAAAATGCCAGTACACTATTTTATGGTTTTGCTACTATTAGAGTTTTAAAAGAATTGAATCCCTAAATACATTTGAAATTTTTATTACATTTAATTTTACACCATGCCCCACTATTTAGGGCCTAATGGTGATTTCAACAGA
This sequence comes from Eustalomyia histrio, assembly GCA_949748255.1. Taxonomy (NCBI): domain Eukaryota; kingdom Metazoa; phylum Arthropoda; class Insecta; order Diptera; family Anthomyiidae; genus Eustalomyia; species Eustalomyia histrio. The sequence continues at coordinate 87,238,069 of OX456524.1, read as the reverse complement.
TGGGCAGCACAACGACAAAAATGTCATTAATTTCAAAATCATAAAGACTTTACTTGAAGTTAACATTTTTGGTAGAATTCATAGATTGTGTGTTCATTTTTGAGGCGACCAAGGAAGCTGATACCATATACACATGGTCAAAATAATAAGTACAACCTTTTATTAGGAGTATTTATTTAGTGGCTCGCAGGAAAAATTTTATTTAAGTTAAAATAAAAGGTCAATTCATATTTTTTCTCTCACATCAAATAACATAAAATAAATAAGTAAAACAAAGTTAAAAAGGTAAAATGTGAATCCAAATTATTGGACACAATAATAAGTACATTTAGTAAATATAAATAAAAAACTGTACAATCCATATTTTATCGGCATTATTTGCTGGTATTAGCTGTGTTTTATTAGTAGCCGGTATGTCATCCATTATTTTGAATAATTTTGCCCACTCTTTTTTTGGCATACTGCAGATAAAAGTACAGAAAATCTCCGTTGGTATTTCATATCAAGTTTTTTGAACAAAATTCCATAATTGATCCTTATTTTGAAATATATTTATTCCTATTCTTTGCTTTAACTCTCCCCAAAGATTTTCAATTGGGTTTAAGTCCGGATACTGACTTGGCCAGTTAAGCAAAATTATTCCATTGCTTTGAAACCAGTTCTTGACCAACTTGGAAGTATGTTTTGGATCATTATCCTGCTGAAAAATCCATCTAAACGGCATACTTTCCTCAGCATATGGCAAAATTGTATTTTCCAAGATGTCATGGTATCGACGAAATGGTCATGGTATCGACGAAATGGTATCAACGAAAAACATCTCCAGACCATGATATTGCCGCCTTCGTGCTTAACGGTGTTTTTTTTATGTGAACCGTGCATGGAATTCTTTACATTTCGGGCGGAATCATTTCCAAAAAAATTTATTTTCGTTTCGTCGCTCCACAAAATATTGCGCCATTTTTGTGCACCGACTGGGCCGGACCAATTTGCATGATTTCTTGCGAAGGATAAACGTGTCTGCAAATTTTTTTGTCGTGGCAAAGGAACTCGTCTGGCTATCCGTCCAGGTAAATTAGCATATTAGAAGAGATCACATTACCTACGTCTGAATAAATGGCTCTTGAAGATACGAAAGGATCCTTTTTGCAAGAGTGACAATACGATTATCCGTCGTTGGTGATATCTTTTTAATCTTCCGCGGGTTTCAATTATTTTTGATTTTAAAGCATTCTGCACAAAAAACAACGATCGACGCAGGGTTTAAGCAATAGAACGAAGATTTTGGCCTGCATATCTTAGCCTTGAAACCATATTCATTTCCGCGGAAGTACAATGCTTATTTCGACCCATCTAAATTATTTTCTCTCTATTTTGATCTTAATAAATACACAAATAAACTAAACAATATTTTGTGAAAAAAAAAAACAGAGAAATTAAAAATGTACTTATTATTATGACCAGGTCTCCAAAGCACTTCAAAGCAAATCATACACGAATTTAAAAAAATCGAGAAAATACAGGTTTATTTATATTTTCAAATACGTTGCTATATTATAAATATCAATGAATAATTTCAGTAAAATAATAAAAAATTAACAAACAAAAATAATAACGTAGTGTACTTATTATTTTGACCATATGTGTACTTCTATGATCTCTTAAAAATAATTCATTCAAAAACTCTTAATTCTAGTCAAAAAAGTCTCCTCAAAAAAACTTTGGAATAAAATTGAAGTCGATTTAAGTTCTTTTGTCAAAAGTCGACAAATATGGTAAGGTTATTGGTAAAATACACACAGAGAAAACAGATTCATCGTGACAACCGAATTTCTTGCCAACTGAATATTTTGATTGCAGCAACCAAAAGTTAGCCTAATACAATTTAAATGTTTGGTTTTAACCGAAATTCTGTTGCAATAACCGAATTTCGGTTGCGACAAACAAATATATCGGTGGCTCCAACCACACCATTCGGTTGGCAAGAAATTCAGTTGTTACAATGAATCCGTTTTCTCTGTGCATATACCACCCGCCCATAGAGACGCAGAATGTTCCGTTATGATTGCCGCTTTCTTCTTGCATGTTCTTCTCTATAGCAGTGCTTCCAATTAAGCATTTCTATTCGACATTATGATGTAAACCAATAACGTCCAGAAATTTTTTCCGCTATTATCTAGAAGGTCCTGATAGACATGAAGACTAAAAATTTTACATATTCCAAGATAAAGTGCAGGACATTCACATAAAGAGTGGAAACTATCGACCACATCTTCTCCACACCATCTGTATGTATCCTTGTTCGTCCTTTCAATTCTTACCATGTGCTTATTTAGAGTATTGTGACTCGTAATAAGGTTTATCATCATTATCCTCTCTCGCCACGTCTAGAAAAGAGTTTTTATACTTTACGATTTTTTTTTATCCCCATGCTCTTTTCTGAAGTTTTCCATATCTGATTACTATACATTACCGGTCTTATCCGTTCATAGTGGAAGATTAACGTTCAAAACCGCAGTCTCGATTTTTGTTTACGAATATCTTTGTATCCAGATACCCAGCACAGTCTAAGCCTTATGCTGCTCGCTGATAACCTTTAACTTAAATACATATGTATACATTTCGATTAGATACAAACTGAATATGTAATCATTCGTCACAATGAGATGGGAAGTTATCATATTTTTTGTTTGTCTTTTATGTTAATTGTTCCAATTTGTTTAAAAAAAAACCCGATGGTTGTAAATAAAATTTCATCTTACACATTTTTGTGATTTTTAGGCGACAAGAGTAAGTTTATAATCGAATTAACGAGTTTTCGAAAAATTAAAAAAAAATTATTTCTATCGATTTCATTCTATTATATTCCAATTGTTTCTACAACTTTGGTCGGGTCTATCGGTCGGTTTGTTGGCATGACAAATATGTGTTATTAAACATTCATACACAAATAATCATAGATTACTCATGGCATACACGAGCACTGGTACTATTCACATACTTACTACAACTACTTCTACTACTTACTCATTCATAGCGGAGTGGGTTTATTGAAAGAATTACTTAAAGAGATCTATTTGACTTGTACAAACACTTTAAATAAAAATACAGAAAAAAACAGAAAAAAAGTATATCCATAATGGTTTCTATTTGCGTTAATATTACACCAAATAGCGAATAAGATGATATTACTTACATAATATAAATTTTGCATTTATGCACACAGAAAAAAATGTTGTCAGTTTTCAGCTAAACTTCGAATAATGTGACAAAAAATGGATTGGTACAGCTGAATATTAGTTTTTACAATGCAACTGAGTTTTAGTTGCAGTACCCAAAATGTTAAGAAATCACATTTAAATGGGGTTATGCTAATCGAATTATTAATTGTTACTACCAAAATACACTTTTTATTTCAATTGGTATTTTATTTTTCTGTGTGTATAAGTACTGGTAACTTCAAGAAAAAATAACCAAAATTACACACTAACCTTAGCAATTATGAAATTCATAATTTTAAAAAATAGTGAAAACCCTTAGATTTTTTTTTTTTGAGGATAGAAAAAAATAAAAATTTGTACTTTTATAGCCCGTTTTGCTTCTTCAGGAGGTTTTCGTAATTTCTGTGCTAATATTCAACTCTATATATATTCATAATAATTTTTTTTATTTTATTATAGGGAGCGTATAACAAGTTAAAGCATATTTTTTTAGTATGGCGCAAGTCGAGTTTGAAATGTGCTAAATTTTGCTTATTTTGAGATCAGTTAGCGGACCTTAACAATATGTTTTTAACTTTAAAATCCATGTGATAAATTGACACTTTATAATAAAAAAAAAATACTGACAAACTGATGGATACAATTTTCAAAAGGTCCAACATCATGTATGATCATGTCTTTATATAACATTTACATAAATATACAATATACTCAAGTGTAATTTTTTGTACCCTGCAACTAGATATTAAAAAAAGTAATCTCAAGAACATTTCAAATCGATTTAGCGATATCTTTCTGTCTATTGTACCTTTGGTTTCGTGTTGGGGAATTAAAGTAACATAACCGAAAAAACGGAAAATTCTTAAAATTTGAACAACAGATAAATATACAATATTTTTCGTTGAATTTTTCCATAAGAATCTTTTTTTAAATAACAAATTTAAAAAATTAGCAATTGAAAGACTAATACGTGTGCGGATCAATAAGTCCGTGACTTTTCGAACTTCCCTCGTAGTTATATGAAATGCAACACTGCTCTACAACCTGTAAATGACTACTGTCAAATTTTAAGCAAGTTCCGTCATTCACTAAAAATAAAATAGGCATTTGTTTGATCAATATTTCCATCGTTGGAGCTTAATCTCTTTCCATTTCACTGGGGGCTAAATCCGGTGAATAAGGCGAATGAGGTGGCAATTCGTAGTCTACTTCATGGATTTTTGCCATGAAAACTAAGCTGTCACACGATTTCGTTGGCGGTCGATTGTGAGCAAACGCGGCAAGCTTTCTCATACCAAAGGGATCGTTCAAAATTGAAACGACTGAGCCATGTGAGATGCCTATGTCTTCCACAATCTATCTCACATTCAATCTCGGATCGGCCAACACCATATCGTGAATTTTTTTAATTCTTTTGGTGTAGAGATCTCAACTGGGCGTACAGAACGTTCGTCCGTACTTGTAGGCCACAGCGAGTCAGTAAACTACTTTTTTACTATTGAAATCAATGGTGCAGAGTCCCATAGTATTTATCAAGCTTTTCCTTGGTTTGATTGGCGGTTTTTTTTGTCGCAAAAAAAATTTTAATGAGCACTCGAAACTCACTTTTTCCATTTTTAAAAAAAATGTACGAGGTTGTATGCTTTGAACAGCTGTTAAACGCAAAGTAAATGACGGATCTACTGTCAAAATTTGACAGTAGACTATTAACAGGTGAAACTTGATGGGAGTAGTGTTGCATTTCATATAACTACGATTGAAGTCCGAAAAGTCACAGACTTATTGATCCGCCCTCGTATATTTTATTGAAAAAAAAATAATAATAAAATGACTTTAGACCATATAATTATTTTAGGAGGAGGGGAAGGTAACACAGCTAAAGGGTATAAAATGGTAAAACTGACAAAATAAATCCTGAAGGATTTATAAAATTGTTTCCCTGCATAAGATTTTAAACTCGGCAAAAGGGAATTTAGTAAGATAGTCTTGCAAAACCGTTCAGTCAAACAAATTATTTTAAATGTATTAACTTGATTTTGGTTGGAAACATACTTAGATTCAAGCTTAATTCAAGCAATATGAAAAACACTTGAAATTTTGAAGTATGTTTGCAATGTTATGTTCGACTAGAATTCAAGTATCTTTTCTAATCCGAAAAAATATATAATAAAAACTAACTACAAAGTTATTACAAATTAAAATTTGTTTGCTGTCTGTTCCAAAAATTGTTTGTTATACAGGTAAAATTTTAACATTTATTTTCTACTGATTAATTTTTTGTTTTTACTGATGTGTCAGTTGTTTCAACACCAATTAAAAATAAATAACAAAAACTATTTGATTAAAAAAGTAAGTTGATTAAAAAAGTAAGTAGATTAAAAAAGTAGGTAGAGGGGTTTAACTAGATATATCATTTCTTTTAAATTGAATTTTCTGTTATTTTAACTTGCATACATACTATACACTTATTGTTTAAATAAATGTAAAAAATTGTTGAAAAATATTTTTTTTTGCAATTTAACTATTTTATAATTTAATAACAAATGCACGGAGTGTTTTGAGTGTTTTTACAAGGACCCTTGAAACTAGGATGAACAAACTACATTTTTTTAGCCACGCATGATGCCATGGTGCCATGATGCCAAATGACGAAACTACAAAAAATTCTTAGGCGACACCATGAAATTCTTAGGCGATTTACAGAAACATTTAGCCATTTGCAATGGTACAACCCCAAGTACAGTAATTGTGTTGTGAATGTATACATGTTTTGTGTTTTTTGTCTCTTTCGTACTCACGTTTACCATTGTTTTGTTTGTTGTCTTAAGCAAAAAAAATCAAATATCTATTAGTTTGTTATAATAATAATTAATATTGTGTTTTTGTGGAATGTTAGGAGAAAAATTCAAACATGTATACATTCACAACACAATCACTGTACTTGGGGTTGTACCATTGCAAGTGGCTAAATGTTTCTGTAAATCGCCTAAGAATTTCATGGTGTCGCCTAAGAATTTTTTGTAGTTTCGTCATTTGGCATCATGGCACCATGGCATCATGCGTGGCTAAAAAAAATGTAGTTTGTTCATCCTGGTTTCAAGGGTCCTTGGTTTTTAAATCGTATATTTACCGATTTTGTCAGTTAACAATTAAAAATAATCATCATAATACAATTCTTTATAACGAAAATAATGAAGTCGCTTTTTTAACTGCTTTACGATTCATATAATGTGGATATTAAGGAGATTTTAATGAAAAGATGTTTTTTGGCGTCTTGTAAGCAAATGTGGGACATCATTATTGGTAAAATTAATAATAGTGTATGACATCATATCGTCGGTCTTTATCGAATTTTAGCAAATGTTTGCAATTTTTTTTGCACATAAATAATCCACAAATTAAATAAAACAATAACAGCGGTATTCATAAAAAAAATATTAATTCGAGTTTCAAATACATATTAGTTCAAAAACATTTTAAGCCTTAAAAAATGTTTATTAAAAATTCGTATTCATAATCAGTATTTTAACTAATAAGCGATTTACTGTTTTTTTTTGCTTGAGGATGGCAACACTGTATTTTTTTATTTGTCACATTAATCGTAATGATGCAAATCAATGATTACTAAACCATACGGTACTCGTTACTATGTATTTATTTTTTGTCTTTTTCAGAAAAATATTGATTTTTAAAATAAAAAATTTATGAAAACTTGTTTATTAATCAAAAAAAGGAAAAAAAGAGTCAAAACAATATGCCCAGTTAAAGTGCTACATAGATAATGATTTTATTGTAGATAAAAAAGTATTCAAATAACCGGTTTTATTTTCTTTGTTTGGGTTAAACAACACAACACTAGTTTACTTTCAATAAATAATATAAAAAAATATTATTATTTCTGCTTAAATTCTTTATCCGGAGTTGAAAAAGGGGCGCTCCTCTCGTTGTAAATATTCGTCTGACGATTTTTTTAAATTTGGGCAATAAATTCTATTATAAACAAACAGCAATTAAAAATATTACATTTTTCAAATAAAAATGGTTCTTACCAATTATTTTGATCAAATATAGAATGCCTTTATTTTTTTTAAACAAAAACAAATATCTTCTTTTGATTAAATGACAATTTTTTGCAAAAATGTTTAAATGAAAATAAACACAAAGCAAAAATGTTTTTTTAAAATAGTTTGGAACCTGACTCCAAAATTCGTTTATTTACACACAAGGTTTAAAAAAGGTATTTTAAGCTAAAATTCGTTAATGAATACAATTTTAGCAAATTTTCTTAAAATTGATTTGATATGTTGTTTAAAATTTTTATGAATACCGCCGTAAGACTTTATTTTATGGGCTTGAAATAAGGTGCGAATTCATTACATTATATGCCATTAAAACATTAAGAACATGTGTAAATAAAAAACAACAATTTCAAGCGTAAAAACAACTCAAATTGACAAGATATTCAAAGTAGTAGTTGTTCTATTCTCCTTTAATTACTGCTCGTATTATAAAGGGTGGTTAAATTTTAAGGGCCGATGTTGAGTTTGAATAAAACACAAATTATTTGGGAAATTATTGTCATTTGTTTTTATTATGATAATATGGTATCGTTCAATTATGTATGGAACAAAATATCGGCCAAATGGCCGCCGCGACCTCGGCGGCACACCTCCATCCGATGGTCCAAATTTTCGATGACGCTGAGGCATAATTGAGGTTTTATGCCGTTAATGGTCCGAATTATCTCATCCTTTAGCTATTGAATTATTGCTGGCTTATTGACGTACACCTTTTCTTTCAAATAACCCCAAAGAAAGAAGTCCAACGGTGTCAAACCACATAATCTTGGCGGTCAATTGACATCGCCACCACGTGAGACAACACGGCCATTGAATTTGTCGCGCAAAAGAGCCATTGCTTCGTTAGCTGTGTGGCAAGTGGCACCGTGCTGTTGAAACCACATATCGTCCAAGGTCATATCCTCAATTCCTGGCCGCAATAAGTGCGATAGCGAGCGAACACCATTCACGGTAAATGCTTGGCCGACCTCATGACACACTATCGCGAACAACAGCAATGTTTTCCGCAGAACGAACTGAGCGAGCATGCACAGGTGTTTTCACAGACCCGGTTTGCTGAAATTTGCCCACAATTATCCCGTTTCTGCACACATTTGGTCGATTATGCTGACCAAAAAAAATCACGAAGTACACGAAATGCATTTTGATTTGAACGCCCATTTTCATAATAAGCCTGAATAACTTTAAAGCATTGCTCGATTGTGTATCTTTCCATGCTTAAAATTGAGTTAGTCTGAAATTGAGAAATGTCAAATGAAATGCAGAAAAAAACTTGACATTTAGGTGTGGTTCACATTCAACATTGGCCCTTAAAATTTAACCAAGGTACGTTAGATTTTCAAAATTGAAATTAGTAAATCTATTTTAAATGTTATTTTAAAGGATTTTTAAGTATATTTGCTAATATTTTAATGATCCCGGGAGGCTCTTGTTAAAATTTCATTTAACCTAGTTTAAAAAACACCAAAACCAATGCGACAACCGAATAGTTCGGTTGCTGCAACGAAACTATTCAATTGGGAAGAAATTTGGTTGTCTGTGTACACACAGAGAAATATTTTGTCAATTTTCAAATGAAATTCGGTTTCTACAACTGAAGTTGGTTCATACAACTGAATATTGGCTTCCACGACAAAATTTGATTAATACAACTGAATTTTATTTGGAACAACCAAAATACTCAGCAATCACATTTGAATATGGTTATTCTAACCGAATTTATTGGTTTTCGCACTTTATTTTTCTGGGTGTAGAAACCACCTTACAGGATCGTACGGAATTTGTGTCGGTACTCCCCTTGCAATTTTTAAGTTTAAGAACCGACTCTACTCCGAGACGACGACCTCTTAATGAGCAAATGGGAGGATTGCGGGGTGAAAAGGTACATCTGGTGCGTTCTGTATCGTGACATCACAAAGGACCTCTGAGTATAAGTGTGCTGCCGCACGCATACCACTATCTGCCACTCAAATCAAAGCTTTGCCCTCAAACGAACGATTACTAATTTCGTCATAATTTATTATTGTCAATTGAGTGTCGATTTCTCAATTACTAAAAAATGAATATCGGTGACTCTGTACTAATAATTTTTAAATTTCTTTAACCAATACCCGTTACCACAACGATGTCATGCTAATACCAAAATGATAATTTTCCTCAGGCGCTTAAAGGGTTAATAATTCCACATTTAAAATATAATTTTTTTTATTTTGCTTCAAAAAGAGACTATAAGCTTGCACAACACTGATTTAAATTAGCCATTTTGGTGACTAACCGTTAAAGTAAAGTCAATAAATTCTTAACCAAATTAAGAAGAAACACAATAATAAATGTGTATATGGTTAAAAGGAAATTATGAGTATGAGTGTTAATTCCAGGTATTTTCAGAATGTTTTGAAGTTTATGTAAAATTTTAAAACCCAATAAATGAACCAGACTCTCCCTACTTTACACGACACCATAAATAAAACCTGATCGCTATGACTATTAAAACTCTTTTGATGTAATCATAAAAGAATTTGCTAGGAAACATAAGAGTTTGCCAGTCATTCATTCAGTCAGTCAGTTGGCCAATCAACATCAAGTTGTAATAGAGAATTATCAACTTTTTAAACCTTGTATAAAAAGTTTGTATGACTAAAATTTAAAATGAAAATTATTATTTATTACTTAACGATTACAAACTTGGGGATAACTTCAGTATAAACACACAAAAAAAGTTCTTAGTAAATATACTGAATAATCATGAGTTATTTTTTTTTTTTTTGTTTTTCTTTCTTATCCACATTAATTTTCAATACAATGTTGGTTATTAACGAAATAAATACAATTTTATTAATTTAAAATAAATGTCATGTGTAAAACCAATTTGGCAAATGACGTTTTTTTTTTTTTGCTATTGCCAATTATTCCAAAGACTTGATCTGGTATTGAGTGCCTAAACAGAATTAAAGCTATAGCCGACAAAACTATAAAATAATTAACATTTGGCTTGGACGAACCTTTTCGTTTAACTTTACTTTACGTTGCAAATATTGTGATATGTCACTTACTATTTAAAAGGTATGACAGAATGAGATATTGATATTGATGTATATCAAAACAGTGTGTTGCAGATATTGAGCTGATATTGATAGCTGCTTAAGAAGGATACAAATAATGAGATTTTGGTATTGTATTATATATAACACATCGGCTGAAAAACCATATGATTTTTTAAACTACCAACCTTCAGATGATACTTGTAATTAATGGCAATTCGTGCATTAGTGAAAAAGTTACAGCTGTTTTAGTGACGCTACTTTTGCAATTTTTAAAATAAAAGCAATTTCGTGTGTTGATTTATCATTGCTTTTAAATAATCAAAAAAAAAAAAACACCGTTCAAGCCACAGCTTGGCTTGATAAGTATTATTTGGACTCTGCTTCATCAAGACAAATTGTAGAAAAGTGGTTTGCTAACTTTACCGATGGCGCCGAATGCTTTGGTCACCCAACAAAGTTCTCAAAATCGTTTTGGCAGGTCGTAAAGTGAATTTGCAGGAGATAGCTGATGCCCTTAAGACATCGAAGGAACGTGTCTGCTGTATTTTGCATAAACATTTGTCCATGAGAAATCTGTTTACTTCCGCAGCCACCGCATTCGCCAGATTTGGCTCCCAGCGATTTTTACCTGTTCAGACCTCAAAAAAATGCTCGCTGGAGAAAGGTCTATTTCGAGGCCAAAGATAAATCATTCTATAAAATAGGTATCGAAATGTCACAATGTGTTGGTGTGATTCTATAGCTCTTGAAATAGACTCTGTTGATTAAAAAGAAAGTCGGATTTTGATAAAAAAAAATTGTTTTATTGGTTATTCTACGGACCTTTTAGTCGATGTATTAAATGAACTACTTACAATGAGGAAGTACTATTTTTACAAGTTTTAGTCTGAATTCATTGCACATATTTTATAATTGAAACGCTATTGATTTATGTATAAACAGTTTGGATTATATATAAAATATATAAACATAAATGAACACTCAGAATATAAGCTTACTGTTTGTATTTTAACAAAAAAAAACTTTCCATCCCATTTAAAAATAAAGGTACATACATTTATTTTTCAAAGAAATATTTATTTTAACTTTTTTATACATTTGTTCAAAATGATTTACTGTCATTTAATAATATTTTTTAGTTTCATTTGTTTTAAAATTAATAAAGGTTTACCCACAAACGGAAATTGTTGGTTTATTTGTTTCCGCAACAATTATTACAAATTTCGATTTTGTCTGTTTTAAGAAAAAAAAAAAACAATTTGTGTTTTGTTTCAAAAATTATTTCAATTCAAAGTATTTATTTATTTATTTCAGTATGCAATCCAAAGCCAAGTTAGTCCTAATGATTGAAAGTTATATCTATATGTATATGCAACAGATAGGAACAAAAAGGACTATCATAAAGCCTATCAATAGAGTTTATAAACAGCTCAAACACATATCTGAAAAATAATACAGTGTGATCTGTGTTAGTAAATACAAAAATCTCTTTTTTTTTCTGATAATCCTAGATGGTCACAGATTCTCTACCAAAATCTCAAAACTTCTTCAACGATGAGAAAAATGCTTCTCACTATAAGGAAGTATTATATTCAATAAACAGACGATACGGACAGTAAAAGAACGTTACGTTGCATAAAAAGCTTGTAAAATCTTGGACATACCAAGCCACTCACTCAACTTGATTCCATAAAACTAAATCTTTCTAGAAGATAATGTGGTGCACCATTTTTAAAAATCTTATAAAAGAGTAAAAGAACTCCACTAATAAATTCCTCAAAATCAACACCTAAAAACTTCATAAACACACATACATACGCTTTCACACAAATTGTGTCTATAGACATACATTTTGTAAATTAAAATACAAAAAAAGGGAACCAATTTCAAATAAATCAAAATTTTAATATTTATTTTTAACTTAATTAGTCATTTGGTTTTACGGATGTGCCAGTTGTTAAAATAATTTGATTTAAATAAAAAAGTTAGTAGACCGGCTTTTAAATGAAATATAATTTCTTTTAAAAGGTATTTTCTCTTATTTTAACTTACCCGTTTTTTATAATTGTTTAATTGAAACTATTATTTGTTAATTCTCTTATTTTACTTTTATTTTACATAACTTGTTTTACTCATCACATGTATGCACATTGTGCATTGCAAAAATATCATTATAAAACAAGTAAAAAAGGCTTAAATTCGGCTGTGCCGAATCTTTGAATACCAATGTGCTCTATTGTTTTTGATACAAACAATGTAAAAAACTTTTTTGGATGCGGAAACGAATTTTTTTACGTGAAAAAAATTTTAAGGTGAAAAAATTTTTTTTGGTGAAAAAATTTTTTGTGGTGAAAAAAAGTTTTAGTGGTTAAAAAAATTGTTTGATGTGAAAAATATTTGAGGTGTACAAAATATTATTAATTTCTAAGCGGTTGGTGAAAAAATATGAGAAAATATTTTATATACCAGTCGCTACTATGAAATTGTACTAAAATACACCAATTTGTATGTAAAATTTAGAGGTATCTTCACATTTTCACACACATTATTTTTTAACCGCTGGACCGATTTTGCTCATTTTCAATATCAAACTGCTCGGGAGGATGTACAATGATCTCGGTAAAAATAGGTACCCCCGCTTTCGTCTTCACGACGTGATCGCCATTTCAACAGACAGACGGACATCGCTAAATCGACTTAAAATTGCATAAGTATCACGTATATATATACTTGATGGGATCCAAAACCTATATTTCGATATGTTACAAACGGAATGATAAACTGATATATACCCTCACCATATATGGTGGAGGGTATAAAAAAATATTGTCTGCTAAAGAAATTTAAAAAATAAAACTTTTATTTAGAGTTAGCACATCGCCATTGTAGTTTCAATGTTGTACTTATTCTATTATTTCAAATAAATTAAAAATTGAGAAAAAATAAATATAATTATAAGGATCGCAACTCAACAAATTTAAAATATTTTTAAATGTACATTGCGAATAAAAAACCAAAATTAAATTCGAAGTCGCGAATTTCGAGAAAATTGCATATAAGAAATGGAAGATTTTCATTAAGAAATTTTCTTATATTTTTACTTCTGCGCAAAATTATTTTTTTGATGATTATATTATGTCCAAGGAATGTCTTCTTATGTAAGACAGCATTTGTATTAACTATTCAATTTTAATACGCTAAAAAATAGCGGAATACTAAAAAATTAAAAATATCGTGAATAATGAAAGCCCTTGGAAAAATAGGTTGCAGAAATACAACAAGTTGGATTTTTTGATGACAACGTTTTTAGATAGGAAAGTATCACAAAAAAATCTAATTTTGTTGCATTTTCAAAAACCACAAATTTGTTATAAATTTTGATTACAGATTCGTTATCTTCATAAAATTAAAATCAAATGCTCATATGTTGCAAGGCATTAGCAAGTTTTTCAATTTTTACTTGCATTTTTATACCCTCCACCATATATGGTGAGGTATAAATTAAAAAAAAAATCGCGAACTAATTTCAAAAAAATTTAAATATATTACCCCATATATGGAATAATATATGTACTCATATATGAACATATATGGCGTATATGAACCAATATATGGATTTACATATGCAATATATTACCATATATTGCCATATATGGATTCATATATTACCATATATGAACTTCATCTTTAAATGTATTGGCCCATATATGCTTCCATACATGACATATATGTTCATATATGAAAACATATACGATCATATATGAAGCCAGATATGATGATATATGAACATACATATATGAACATTTTTATCTGGGTAACGAAAAATTTCTAATTCTTTTTGCTCTACCTCTAAATTTAAACGAATTTTGTTGAAACTTGGCACAGAGAGTTTTTAGACATTGAGGAATAGGGAGATTGCGAATTCAAACTTTGATGTGTTTTTTTTGGACGACCACTCTAATGTAATGTAAGTGATTTCAATATAACAAGTAACTACTTATTGCAGAAAAGTATTCTTCATAAGTATTCGTGGGTAATCATTTACCTCCCACGACATTGTTTCTCCAAAGTGTAAGTATATATGTATATAGAATTTTTAATTTCTCATTCCTCGATATAATTTAGGCCCGATTGCTAAATGTCCAGTTATAATTTAACCAACAATTGTATTAAAAATTTGTATGAGATACAAAAAAATCTGTACGTTAAAAGCACTGTTATTGGCTAACTAGTAATAGTAAAAAAGAGGCTATATCAAAAACGTGATTGTCGCCTTTCGTTTTGTCGTTCCAAATGTAATTTTTGCATTATTTTCTACTCTCGTCTACCTTTGTTCTTCTTCGTTGTCGGGTTTTGTTTATTTTTAAAGATAAGAACAAGTATTTATTGGAACCGGTTGTATCAATAATTCATAGTTGTTAGTGTTTGTATTTTGCTTTAGTGAATATTTTTTTAAAAAATACAAACAAAATATTCTCGGTTTTCAGCAATAACCACGTATGTGACAAATAAATATTTTTTAGGAGAGCCAAAATAATATTGTATTTAAATAGTATATCGTACATTTTTAATTTTCAACTGTCTGCAGATATATGCATGTAATAACAACTTTATGCAAAAAATTGAGGCAAAAATCTCAAAAGGACGAAAATAATTTGTTTGCTGACAGAAACGTACGAGGGCGGCTAAATAAGTCCGTAACTCTTCAAATTTCCCTCGTAGTTATATGAAATGCAACACTGCTCCCATCAGTACCACCTGTTAATAGACTACTGTCAAATTTTGGGCAAGTTTCGTTATTTACTTTGTGTTTAACAGCTGTTCAAAACATACAACCTCGTGGCTTTTTTTAAAAATGGAAAAAAGTGAATTTCGAGTGCTCATTAATTTTTTTTTTTTGCGAAAAAAAACCGCCAATCAAACCAAGGAATTAATGTTCGATAGATTGTGGAAGACATAGGAGGCATCCCACATGGCTCAGTGGTTTCAATTTTGAACGATCACTTGTGTATGAGAAAGCTTTCCGCAAGATGGCTGCCGCGTTTGCTCACAATCGACCACCAACGGAATCGTGTGACAGCTTAGTCTCCATGGCAAAAATCCTTGAAGTAGACTACGAACTGCCCCCTCATTCTCCTTATTCTCCGGATTTAGCCCGCAGTTACTATTTCCTGTTTGGTATAACTGTCCTGAGAACACATGCAAAGTTGCAGGTCATTCTGTCAATTCTTTCTTTGTTTACAAGCCATTTGAAATTGACGTGTCATTGATTTTTTTAATATTGACAAAATTGAATACCGTGCAGTCATTAGATTCTTTGTTTTGAAGGGTTTAAAAGCAAAGGAAATTTATGAACAATTGTTAGAAGTGTATAAGGAGTCCTCACCTTCAAAACACGCCGTTGAATTTTGGGCTGGTGAATTTAAACGTGGTCGTACCAGCCTTGAAGACGATCCACGCGAAGGACGACCAAAAACTGCAGGTACATAATATGGTTAGTGAAGATCCAAGTTTGACTAAGCGTGAAATTGCTAATGCCATAGGCATCTCAGACGATGAGTACTCCATATTTAACATGAAGAATTACGTATGAAAAAACTGTTTGGAAAGTTAGTGCCGCACACATTAACAATTTAACAAAAACTGGATCGAAAATAAATTTCTCAGCGTAATTTGGAGGGTTTTAAGCCGAATAAAACCGACTTCTTGCGTCGTTTTATAACTATGGATGAGACTTGGATCTACCACCATGATCCTTAATTGAAACAAGAACGTTTACAGTGGACTGAAGCTGGTTGTTCAGCTCCAAAGCAGGAGAAGCCACAACGATCAGCAAAGAAGGTTATGGCATCAGTTTTTTGGGATGCAAAAGGAATTTTGTTGATTATTTTCAGAAAGGTAAAACAATAAACTCTGAATATTATTGCAGCCTTTTGGATCAGCTGGATGAAAAAGTTCGTGAGAAAAGACCTGGTTTAAAGAAGAAAAAAATCATTTTTCATCAAGACAATGCACCTGCTCACAAAAGTGTTTTGACGATGGCTAAATTCAAAGAATTTAAGTACGAATTGCTTGAACATCCACCGTATTCACCAGATCTGGCTCCCAGTGACTACTATCTCTTCAGAAATCTCAAACAATTCACTCGTTGAAAGCATTTTTCGTCGAATGAAGAGGCCATAGCAGCCGTAGACGGTTATTTTGCAGAGCTTCCGGAAAACCATTATAAAGATGGGATAAAATTATTGGAAGATCATTGGAACAAGTGTATTGAGCTTCTAGGAGATTATATTGAATAAAAAAATATATTTCGTAACAAAAACAGCATTTTTTCATTTCGAGCGCAGGAACTTTTCAACCAACCTGTAAATTTTAGTAATTTTAAGTGTGTTGTTCGTAAAATTGTGTAGTGATAAAAAGTGTGTCAAAAAATAAAAATGTTTGGTAAGCAGCAACATTTTTTTAGTACTTATTTTAGGTTGAGTCTCATTACTACAAAATAGTATAAGGTTCGCTAAGTAGGTACTGTAAATTTCAGAACCAACTTTAACCAATTCTTATAACTAGAGCCAGTGACTTCTATTATTACAAATGGAGAGCTTTTTGATGTCTGGCACATCAACATACAATATAAATATTATAAAATAGTAACTATTATTATTAAACATGTTGAGAAAAGGACAATAAAAAATTTAAACGTGATAAAGTAAAATCAAAAATCCTAGATTTTATTACTATATGAAAAAAGTGGCAAAATTGCAATTATACTAAGGATTTCTTTAAACGCAAGGAATCTCAGAATGGTTAAAAAAACATTTGAATACCAGAAGTCTGAAGATTACGTAAGTTTACATATTAAATGAAATGAAATAATCGTCGAGCAAATCGGTGCATCCACAAATAAAATAAAAGTCACTAGTTTTCAAAATTAAAAAAAAAAGTAAAAAAAAATTTTTTCAACGTATATACATCTTTGACCGAAGCAATTTTTATTTTTTTCGTTATGTTCAGCCTCTTAGTAGTTTTGGATTCTTATGCTCCTCCTTGTCCATTTTCTAAAATACATGCCTATATGCATTCCAAATAATGAAAAAATAAAAATAACTGCAGGCGGTCGAT